>JAJHPF010000033.1:3060000-4260000 GCA_024447775.1 Carex cristatella | reverse complement strand
CAACATCTTTTGCATTAATCCTTATGCTAAACAATCTCATTTCTTATTGTTTTTATGCTTAGCAATATCATTTGGCATTGCTCTTTGTCATTATCAACATCATTTGTAATAGTTCATGTGCATAGCAACCTAATTTGCCCATGTTCTTGTGCTAAGCAACATCATTTGCATTAGTTCTTGTGCTTAAAAACTCATTTGTCATTGTTCTTATGCTTAGCAACCTCATTTGTTGTTGTACTTGTGCTTATCAACCTATTTTGCCCTTGTTCTTGTGCTTAGCAAACACATTTCCAATGTTATTGTGCAAAGAAAGCTCATTTGCTCATTTTCTTGTGCTTAGCAGTGTCATTTGTGGTTGTTTTTGTGCTTAGCAGCATTATTTCCCATTGTTCTTGTGCAAAGAAAGCTCATGAGCTTGTTCTTGTGCTTAGCAGCCTCATTTGTCATTTTTCTTGTACTTATCAACCTCATTTGTTATTACTATTGTGATTATCTACATCATTAGCGTTACTTCATGTGCTTAGTAACCTCCTTTGCCCTTGTTCTTTTTCTTAGCAATATCATTTGTCTTTGATTTTGTGCTTATCAACCTCGTTTGTCATTGTTATTTTGATTACCAACATCATTTGCCTTACTTGATGTGCTTAGCAACATAATTTGTCATTTTCCTCCTGCTATATCTTTTGCATTAATTCTTATACTGAACAACTTATTTCTTATTGTTCTTATGCTTAGCAACCTCATTTGGCCTCTTGTCGTTATCAACATAATTTGCAATAGTTCATGTGCATAGCAACCTAATTTGCCCATGTTCTTGTGCTAAGCAACATCATTTGCAATAGTTATTGTGCTTAACAACTCATTTGTCATTGTTTTTATGCTTGGCAACCTCATTTGTTGTTGTCCTTGTGCTTATGAATCTATTTTGCCCTTGTTCTTGTGCTTAGCAAACACATTTTCCAATGTTCTTGTACAAAGAAAGCTCATTTGCCCTTTTTCTTATGCTTAACAACCTCAATTGTGGTTGTTTTTGTGCTTAGCAGCATCATTTGCCATTGTTCTTGTGCTTAGCTGCCACATTTGCTCTTGTTCATGTGCTTAGCAACATCATTTTCCTTTGATTTTGTGCTTATCAACCTCATTTGTTATTACTATTGTGATTATCTACATCATTAGCGTTACTTCATGTGCTTAGCAACCTCATTTGCCATTGTTCTTGTGCTTAGCAACCTAATTTGTCATTTTCCTTTTGCTAAGCAACATAATTTGCTTTAGTTCATGGGCTTAACATCCTGATTGTTAGCAAACTCATTTGTTGTTGTTATTGTGCATATGAACAAACTTGATTCCTTGTTCTTGTGCAAAGAAAGCTCATTTGTGCTTGTTCATGTGATTAGCAACCTCATTTGTGTTTGTTCTTGGGCTTAGCAACATCATTTGCCCATGATCTTGTGCTTAACAGCAGCCTCATTTGCATTTGGTTTTGTGATCAGGAACCTCATTTTCCCTTGTTCTTGAGTTGGAAAACCTCATTTGTCATTATTCTTGCCATTATCAACATCATTTGCATTACTTTATGTGCTCAACCTAATTTGCCATTTTTCTTCTACTAAGCAACATCATTTGCATTTGTTCTTATGCTTAAAAACCTCATTTGTCATTGTTTTTGTGCTTAAATACTTTATTTTTCATTGTTCTTGTGATTATCAACATCATTCGCAATAGTTCACGTGTTTAGCAGCATAATTTGTCCTTGTTCTTGTGCTAAGCAACCTAATTAGTCCTTGTTCTTGTGATTAGTAACATCATTTGCATTTGTTATTGCACTTAACATCATTTGTCATTGTTTTTATGCTTAGCAAACTCATTTGGTGTTTTTCTTGTTTTTATCAACCACTTTTGCTCTTGTTCTTATCCTTAGTGCTTGCATTTGCCTATATTCTTGTACAAAGAAAGCTCATTTGACCATGTTTATCAACCTTATTTGTCATTGTTGTTGTGATTATCAACATCATTTGCAATACTTCATGTGGTTAGCAACCTTGTTGGCCCTTGTTCTTGTGCGTAGCAACCTAATTTGCCCTTTTTGTTCTGCTAAGCAATATCATGTGCATTAGTTCTTCTGCTTAACAACTTTATTTGTCATTGTTCTTAAGGTTAGTAGCCTCATTTGTTGTTATTCTTCTGCTTATCGACAATTTTTTCCCTTATTCTTGTGCTTTGTAAGTGCATTTGCCAATGTTCTTGTGCAAAGAAACATTATTTTCCCACGTTCATGTACTTAGCAACCTCATTTGCGGTTGTTCTTGTGCTTAGCGACATCATTTGGCTATGATCTTGTGCTCATCATCCTACTTTGCATTTGTTTTTGTGCTTAGGAGCATCATTTGCCTCTGTTATTGTGCTTAAAATCTCGTTTTTCGTGGTTCTTGTCAATATCAACATCATTTACATCGGTTCATGCGCTTAGCAACTAAATTTTCCATTTTTCTTGTGCTAAGCAACATCATTTGCATTAGTTCTGGTGCTAAACAACCTGATTTGTTATTGTTCTAATGCTTAGCAACTTCATTTTTTGTTGTTCTTGTGCTTATCGACCTCTTTTGCTCTTGTTCTTGTGCATAGCAAGCGTGTTTTCCAATGTTCTTGTGGAAAGAAAGCTCATTTGACTTTGTTGTTGTGCTTGGCAACCTCATTTGTGGTTATTAATGTACTTAGCACAATCTTTTTGCCTTGTTCTTGTACATAGGAACTTCATTAGGCCCTATTCTTGTGCTTATCAACCTCATTTGTCGTTGTTCATATGCTTCTTAACTTCTTTTGTCCTTGTTCTTGTGCTTAGCAACATCATTTACACTTGCTCTTGTGCTTAACATCCACATTTGCATTTGTTCATGTGCTTAGGGACCTCATTTTCCCTTGTTTGAGTGCTTAAAAATCTCAATTGGCATTGTTTGTGTACTTAACAACCTCTTTTGCCATTGATCTTGTGCTGATGAACCTCATTTGCATTTGTTCTTGTGCTGAACCTCATTTGCCCTTCTTCGTGTGCTTAACAACCTTAATTGTTGTTGTTCATATGCTTCTTAACCTCATTTACACTTGTTCTCATGCTAACAACCACTTTTGCCCATGTTATTGTGCTTATGAACCTCATCCGCCATTGTTCGTGTGCTTAACAATCTCATTTGTCTTTTCTTAATTGGCGTGTTTGTGTGCTTAACAATCTCAATTGCCCATGTTATTGTGATTAACAACCACATTAGTCGTTGTTCTTGCGCTTTGCAAAATAATTTGTCCTTGATCTTGTGCTTATGAACCTCATTTGCATTTGTTCTTGTGCTTAGAAACCTCATTTGCCCTTGTTTCTATGCTTGACAACCTCAATTGGCATTGATCATGTACTTAACAACCTCTTTTGCCCTTGATCTTATGCTTATGAACCTCATTTGCCTTTGTTCTTGTGCTTAGGGACCTCATTTGCCCAAGTTTGTGTGGTTAACAACCTCAATTGCCGTTGTTTGTGTGCTTAACAACCTCTTTTGCCCTTGATCTTGCTTATGAACCTCATTGGCATTTGTTATTGTGCTTAGGAACAACATTTTCCTGTGTTTGTGTGCTTAACAATCTCAATTGGCGTTGTTCGTGTACTTAACAACCTCTTTTACCCTTGATCTTGTGCTTATGAACCTCATTTGCATTTGTTATTGTACTTAGGAACCTCATTTGCCCTTGTTCGTGCGCTTAACAACCTAAATTGTCATTGTTCATATGCTTCTTAACCTCGTTTGCCCTTGTTCTTGGGCTTAGCAACATCATTTACACTTATTCTTATGCTTAAGAACCGCTTTTGCCCTTGATATTGTGCTTATGAACCTCATTTGCATTTGTTGTTGTGCTTAGGAACCTCATTTGCCCTTGTTTGTGTGCTTAACAACCTCAATTGTCGTTTTTTCATATGCTTCTTAACCACGTTTGCCATTGTTCTAGTGCTTAGCAACATCATTTACACTTTTTCTTGTACTTAACAACATCATTTTTCGTTGTTCTTGCGCTTTGCAACATAATTTGCCCTTGATCTTGTGCTTATGAACCTCATTTGCATTTGTTCTTGTGCTTAGGAACTTCATTTTCCCTTGTTTGTGTGCTTCACAACCTCAATTGGCATTATTCGTGTACTTAACAACCTCTTTTGCCCTTGATATTGTGCTTATGAACCTCATTTTCATTTGTTATTGTGCTTATGAACCTCATTTGCCCATGTTCGTGTGCTTAACAACCTCAATTGTCGTTGTTCATATGCTTCTTAACATGTTTTGCCCTTGTTCTTGTGCTTAGCAACATCATTTACACTTGTTCTTATACTTAACAACCTCATTTGTCGCAGTTCTTGCGCTTTGCAACATAATTTGCCGTTGATCTTGTACTTATGAAGTTTATTTGCATTTGTTCTTGTGCTTAGGAACCTCGTTTTCCCCTAAGTGCTTCACAATCTCAATTGGCATTATTTGTGTACTTTACAACCTCTTTTGCCCTTGATATTGTGCTTATGAACCTCATTTCCAATTGTTCTTGTGCTTAGGAACCTCATTTGCCCTTGTTCGTGTGCTTAACAACCTCAATTGTCGTTGTTCATATGATTCTTAACCTCTTTTGCCCTTGTTATAGTGCTTAGCAACATCATTTACACTTGTTCATGTGCTTAACAACCTCATTTGTCGTTGTTCTTGCGCTTTGAAGCATAATTTGCGCTTGATCTTGTACTTATGAACCTCATTTGCATTTGGTCTTGTTGCTTGGGAACCTCATTTTCCTGTGTTTGCGTGCTTAACTATCTCAATTGGCGTTGTTCATGTACTTAACAACCTCTTTTGCCCTTGATCTTGTGCTTATGAATCTCATTTGCATTTGTTCTTCTGCTTAGGAACCTCACTTACCCATGTTCGTGTGCTTAACAACCTCAATTGTCGTTGTTGATATGCTTCTTAACCTCGTTTACCCTTGTTCTCATGCTTAGCAACATCATTTACACTTGTTCTTATGATTAACAACCTCATTTGTCGTTGTTCTTGCGCTTTGCAACATAATTTGCCCTGGATGTTGTGCTTATGATGCTCATTTGCATTTGTTCTTGTGCTTAGGAACCTCATTTGCCCTTGTTCGTGTGCTTAACAATCTCATTTGTCTTTTTTTGTATGCTTCATAACCTCTTTTGCCCTTGTTCTTGTGCTTAGCAACATCATTTACACTTGTTCTTGTGCTTGACAACCTCATTTGTCGTTGTTCTTGTGCTTTGTAACATAATTTGCCCTTGATCTTGCACTTATGAAGCTCATTTGCCCTTGATATTGTGCTTATGCACCTCATTTGCATTGTTCTTGTACTTAGGAACCTGATTCACCATTGTTCGTATGCTTAACAACCTCAATTGTATTTTTTTATATGCTTTTTAACCTCTTTTGCCCTTGTTCTTGTGCTTAGCATCATCATTTACACTCTTATCTTGTACTTAACAACATCATTTGTCGTTATTCTTGCGCTTTGCAACATAATTTTTCCTTGATCTTGTGCTTACGAAGCTCATTTAATATTGCTCCTGTGCTTAGGAACACCATTTTCCCTTGTTTGTGTGCTGAACCTCAATTGGCATTATTCGTGTGCTTAACAACATCTTTTGCCCTTGATCTTGTGCTTATGAATCTCATTTGCATTTGTTATTGTGCTTAAGAACCTCATTTTCTCGTGTTAGTGTGCTTAACAATCTCAATTCGCGTTGTTACTTAACAACATCTTTTGCCCATGATCTTGTGCTTATAAACCTCATTTGCAATTGTTCTTGGGCTTAGGAACCTCAGTTGCCCTTGTTCGTGTGCTTAACAACCTCAATTGCCGTTGTTCATATGCTTCTTAACCTCTTTTGCCCTTGTTCTAGTGCTTAGCAACATCATTTACACTTGTTCTTATGATCAACAACCACATTTGTCGTTGTTCTTGCGCAACATACTTTGCCCTTGATCATGTGCTTACGAACCTCATTTGCATTTCTTCTTGTGCTTACGAACCTCATTTGCCCTTGTTTCTGTGCTTGACAACCTCAATTGACGTTGTTCGTGGACTTAACAACCTCTTTTGCCTTTGATCTTATGCTTATGAACTTCATTTGCATTTTTTTCTTGTCCATAGGCACCTCATTTGCCCTTGTTTGTGGGGTTACAACCTCAATTGGCGTTGTTTGTGTGCTTAACAACCTCTTTGGCCCTTGATCTTGTGCTTATGAACCTCATTTGCAATTGTTTTTGTGCTTAGCAACATCATTTACACTTGTTTTTGTCCTTAACAACCTCATTTCCCATTGTTCTTGCGCCTTGCAACATAATTTGCTCTTGATATTGTGCTTATGAACCTCATTGGCATTTGTTCTTGTGCTTAGGAATCTCATTTTCCCGTGTTTGTGTGATTAACAATCTCAGTTGGCATTGATCGTGTACTTAACAACCTCTTTTGCCATTTATCTTGTGCTTATGAACCTCATTTGCATTTGTTCTTGTGCTTAGGAACCTCATTTGCCCTTGTTCATGCGCTTAACAACCTCAATTGCCGTTGTTCATGTGATTCTTAACTTATTTTGCCCTTATTCTTGTGCTTAGGAACATCATCTACACTTGTTCATGTGCTTAACAACCTCATTTGTCGTTGTTCTTGCGCTTTGCAACATAATTTGCCCATGATCTTGTGCTTATGAACCTCATTTTCCCTTGTTTGTGTTCTTAACAACCTTAATGGTTCATTTGCATTTGTTCTTGTGTTTAGGAACCTCATTTTCCCTTGTTCATGTGCTTAACAACCTCAATTGTCGTTGTTCAATATGCTTCTTAACCTCTTTTGCCCTTGTTCTTGTGCTTAGCAACATTATTTAGACTTGTTCTTATACTTGACAACCGCTTTTGCCCTTGATATTGTGCTTATGAATCTCATTTGCCCTTGTTCCTGTGCTTAAGGACCTCAATTGTCGTTGTTCATATGGTTCTTAAACTCCTTTGCCCTTGTTCTCGTGCTTAGCAACATCATTTACACTTGTTCTTATGATTAACAACCTCATTTGTCGTTGTTCTTGCGTTTTGCAACATAATTTGCCCTTGATGTTATGCTTATCAAGCTCATTTGCATTTTTTCTTGCGCTTAGGAACCTCTTTTGTCCTTGTTCGTGTGCTTAATAATCTCAATTTCATTTTTTATATGCTTCTTAACCTCTTTTACTCTTCTTCTTGTGCTTAGCAATGTCATTTACACTTGTTCTTGTGCTTAACAACCTCATTTGTCGTTGTTCTTGCCCTTTGCAACATAATTTGCCCGTGATCTTTTTCTTATGAAGCTCATTTGCATTTGTTCTTGTGCTTAGAAACCTCATTTGGCCTTGTTCGTGTGCTTAACAACCTCAATTGTCGTTGTTCATGTGCTTCTTAACCTCTTTTGTCATTGTTCTTGTGCTTAGCAACATCATTTACACTTGTTGTAATGCTTAACAACCGATTTTGCCCTTGATATTATACTTATGAACCTCATTTGCATTTGTTGTTGTGCTTAGGAACCTCATTTGCCCTTGTTCGTATGCTTAACAACCTCAATTGTCGTTTTTTATATGCTTCCTAAATTCTTCTGCTCTTATTCTTGTGCTTAACAACATCATTTACACTTGTTCTTATACTTAACAACCTCATTTGTCGTTGTTCTTGCGCTTTGCAACATAATTTGCCCTTGATCTTGTACTTATGAAGCTCATTTGCATTTGTTATTGTACTTAGGAACTTCATTTGCCCTTGTTTCTGTGTTCGACGACCTCAATTGGCGTTGCTCGTGTGCTTAACAACCTGTTTTGCCCTTGACCTTGTGCTTAGGAAACTCATTTGTCCTTGTTCGTGTTCTTAACAACCTCAATTGTCATTTTTCATACGCTTCTTCAACTCTTTTGCCCTTGTTGTTGTTCTTATGAACCTCATTTGCATTTGTTCTTGTGCATAGAAACCTCATTTTCCCGTGATTGTGTGCTTAACAATCTCAATTGGCGTTGTTCGTGTACTTAAGAGCCTCTTTTGCCCTTGATCTTGTGCTTATGAACATCATTTGCAATTGTTCTTCTGCTTTGGAACCTCATTTCCCTTGTTCGTGTGCTTAACAACCTCAATTTCGTTATTTATATTCTTCTTAACCTCTGTTGCTCTTGTTCTTGTGCTTAAAAACCTCATTTGTTATTGTTCTTGCGTTTTGCAACATAATTTGCCCTTGATCTTGTGCTTAGGAAGCTCTATTGCGCTTGATCTTGTGCTTATAAACCTTATTTGCAATTGTTCATGTTCTTAGGAACCTCATTTGCTGTTGTTTGTGTGCATAACAACCCAAATTGGCGTTGTTCGTGTACTTAACCACCTCTTTTGCGCTTGATCTTGTGCTTAAGAACCTCATTTGCATTTGTTCTTGTGCTTAGGAACCTCATTTGCCCTTGTACTTGTGCTTACCAACCTCAATTGTCGTTGTTCATATGCTTCTTAACCTCTTTTGCCCTTGTTCTTGCGCTTTGCATTATATTTTGCCCTTCATCTTGTGCTTATGAAGCTCATTTGCATTTGTTCTTCTGCGTAGGAACCTCATTTGCCCTTATTTGTATGCTTAACAACCTCTTTGGCCCTTAATCTTGTGCTTATGAACCTCATTTGCAATTGGTCTTGTGCTTAGCAACATCATTTACACTTGTTCTTGTGCTTAACAACCTCATTTCTCATTGTTCTTTCGCCTTGCAACATAATTTACCCTTGATCTTGTGCTTATGAACCTCATTTGCATTTGTTCTTGTGCTTAGTAACCTCATTTTCCCGTGTTTGTGTGCTTAACAATCTCAATTGGAGTTGTTCGTGTCCTTAACAACCTCTTTTGCTTTTGATCTTGCGCTGATGAACCTCATTTACAATTGTTCTTGTGCTTAGGAACTGCATTTGCCCTTGTTCGTGTGCTTAACAACCTCAATTGTCGTTGTTCCTATGCTTCTTAACCTTTTTTGCCCTTGTTGTAGTGCTTAGCAACATCATTTACACTTGTTCTTATGGTTAACAACCACATTTGTCGTTGTTCTTGCGCTTTACAACATAATTTGGCATTTATCTTGTGCTTATGAACCTCATTTGCAGTTGTTCTTGTGCATAGGAACCTCATTTGCCCTTGTTTGTGTGGTTAATAACCTCAATTGGCGTTGTTTGTGTGCTTAACAACCTCTTTGCCCCTTGATCTTTTGCTTATGAACCTCATTTGCAATTGTTTTTGTGGTTAGCAACATCATTTACACTTGTTCTTGTGCTTAACAACCTCATTTGTAGTTGTTCTTGCACTTTCCAACATAATTTGCCCTTGATCTTGTGCTTATAAAGCTCATTTGCCCTTGATATTGTGCTTATGAACCTCATTTGCATTTGTTCTTGTACTTAGGAACCTCATTTGCCCTTGTTCGTGTGCTTAACAACCTCTATTGTTGTTGTTCACATACTTCTTAACCTCTTTTGGTTTGTTCTTGTGCCTAGCAACATCATTTACACTTGTTCTTACACTGAACAACCGCTTTTGCCCTTGATAATGTGCTTATGAACTTTATTTGCATTTGTTGTTGTGTTTAGGAACCTCATTTGTCCTTGTTCGTGTGCTTAACAACCTCAATTGTCGTTGTTCATATGCTTCTTAACCTCTTTTATCCTTGTTCTTTTGCTTAGAAACATCATTTACTCTTGCTCTTGTGCTTAGCAACCTCATTTGTCGTTGTTCTTGCGCTTTCCAATATAATTTGCCCTTAATCTTTTGCTTATGAACCTGATTTGCTTTTGTTCTTGTTCTTAGGAACTTCATTTGCCCTTGTTTTTGTGCTCAACAACCTCAATTGGCGTTGTTCGTGTGCTTAGCAACCTCAATTCTCGTTGTTCGTGTACTTAACAACCTCTTTTGCCCTTGATCTTGTGCTTATGAACCTCGTTTGCATTTGTTCTTGTGCTCAGGAACCTTATTTCCTTTGTCCGTGTGCTTAACAACCTCATTTGTCGTTGTTTATATTCTTCTCAACCTCTTTTGCCCTTGTTCTTGAGCTTAGCACCATCATTTACACTTGTTCTTATACTTAACAATCTCATTTGTCGTTGTTCTTGCGCTTCGCAACATAATTTGCCCTTGATCTTGTACCTATGAAGCTCATTTGCATTTGTTCTTGTGCTTAGGAACCCCATTTTCCCTTGTTTGTATGCTTAACAATCTTAATTGGCATTATTCGTGTACTTGACAACCTCTTTTGCCCTTGTTATTGTGCTTGTGAACCTAGTTTACAGTTGTTCTTGTGCTTAGGAATTTCATTTGTCCTTGTTCATGTGCTTAACAACCTCAATTGTTGTTGTTCATATGCTTCTTAACCTCTATTGCCCTTGTTCTTGTGCTTAGCAACATCATTTACACTTGTTCTTATGATTAACAACCTTATTTGTCGTTGTTCTTGCGCTTTGCATTATAATTTGCCCCATCTTGTGCTTATGAAGCTCATTTGCATTTGTTCTTGTGCTCAGGAATCTCATTTGCCCTTGTTTGGGTGGTTAACATCCTCAATTGGCGTTGTTTGTGTGCTGAACAACCTCTTTGGCCCTTGATCTTGCGCTTATGAACCTCATTTGCAATTGTTCTTGTGCTTAACAACCTCATTTCTCATTGTTCTTGCAACTTGCAACATAATTTTCCCTTGATCTTGTGCTTATGAACCTCATTTGCATTTGTTCTTGTGCTTAGGAACCTCATTTTCCCGTGTTTGTGTGATTAACAATCTCAATTGGCGTTGTTCGTGTACTTAACAACCTCTTTTGCCCTTGATCTTGTACTTATGAACCTCATTTGCAATTGTTCTTGTGCTTAACAACCTCATTTGTCGTTGTTCTTGCACTTTCCAATATAATTTGCCCTTGATCTTGTGCTTATGAAGCTCATTTGCCCTTGATATTGTGCTTATGAACCTCATTTGCATTTGTTCTTGTACTTATGAACCTCATTTGCCCTTGTTCGTGTGCTTAGCAACCTCTATTGTTGTTGTTCATATGCTTCTTAACCTCATTTGGCCTTGTTCTTGTGCCTAACAACATCATTTACACTTGTTCTTATGTTGAACAACCGCTTTTGCCTTTGATAATGTGCTTATGAAGCTCATTTGCTTTTGTTGTTGTGATTAGGAATCTCATTTGCCCTTGTTCTTGTGCTTAACAAGCTCAATTGTCGTTGTTCATATGCTTCTTAACCTCTTTTGTCCTTGTTCTTTTGCTTAGCAACATCATTTACACTTGCTCTTGTGCTTAACAACCTCATTTGTCGTTGTTCTTACGCTTTGCAACATAATTTGCCCTTAATCTTTTGCTTATGAACCTCATTTGCTTTTGTTCTTGTGCTTAGAAACCTCATTTGCCCTTGTTTTTGTGCTCAACAGCCTCAATTGTCGTTGTTCGTGTGCTTAGCAACCTCAATTGGCGTTGTTCGTGTACTTAACAACCTTTTTTGCCCATGATCTTGTGCTTATGAACTTCATTTGCATTTGTTCTTGTGCTGAGGAACCTAATTTTCCCTTGTTTGTGTGCTTAAGAACCTCAATTGGCGTTGTTCGTGTGCTTAAGAACATCTTTTGCCCTTGATATTGTGGTTATGAACATCGTTTGCATTTGCCCTTGTTTGTGTGCTTAACAACCTCATTTGTTGTTGTTTATATATTTCTTAACCTCTTTTGCCCTTGTTATTGTGCTTAGCACCATCATTTACTCTTATTCTTATACTTAACAACCTCATTTGTCGTTGTTCTTGCGCTTTGCAACATAATTTCCCTTCATCTTGTACTTATGAAGCTCATTTGCATTTGTTCCTGTGCTTTGGAGCCTCATTTGCCCTTGTTTCTGTGCTTGACAACCTCAATTGGCGTTGTTCGTGTATTTAACAACCTCTTTTGCCCTTGATATTGTGCTTATGAACCTCATTTGCATTTGTTCTTGTGCTTAGGAACCTCACTTGCCCTTTTTCGTGTGCTTAACAACCTCAATTGTCGTTATTCATATACTTCTTAACCTCTTTTGCCCTTGTTCTCGTGCTTAGCAACATCATTTACACTTGTTCTTATGATTAACAACCACATTTGTCGTTGTTCTTGCGCTTTGCAACATAATTTGCCCTTGATCTTCTGCTTACCAAGCTTATTTGCATTTGTTCTTGTGCTTAGGAACCTCATTTGTCCTTGTTTCTGTAATTGACAACCTCAATTGTCGTTGTTCATATGCTTCTTAACCTCTTTTGCCCTTATTCTCGTGCTTAGCAACATCATTTACACTTGTTTTTATGATTAACAACCTAATTTGTCGTTGTTCTTAAGTTTTGCAACATAATTAGCCCTTGATGTTGTGCTCATGAAGCTCATTTGCATTTGTTCTTGTGCTTGTCCTTCTTAGTGTTCTTAGCAACATCATTTACACTCGTTCTTATGCTTAACAACTTCTTTTGCCCTTGATATTGTGCTTACGAACCTCATTTGCCCTTGTTCGTGTGCTTAACAATCTCAATTGTCGTTGTTCATACGCTTCTTAACCTCTTTTGCTCTTGTTATTGTGCTTAGCAATATCATTTACACTTGTTCTTGTGCTTAACAACCTTATTTGTCGTTGTTCTTGCACTTTGCAACATAATTTGCCCTTGATCTTGTACTTATGAAGCTTATTTGCCATTAATATTGTGCTTATGAACCTCATTTGCATTTGTTCTTGTGCTTAGGAACCTCATTTGCCCTTGTTCGTGTGCTTAACAACCTCAATTGTCGTTATTCATATGCTTCTTAACCTCTTTTGCCCTTGTTCTTGTGCTTAGCAACATCATTTACACTTGTTCTTATGCTTAACAACCACTTTTGCCCTTGATATTGTGCTTATGAACTTCATTTGCATTTGTCGTTCTGCTTAGGAACCTCATTTGCCCTTGTTCGTATGCTTAACAACCTCAATTTTCGTTTTTTATATGCTTCTTAACATCTTTTGCTCTTATTCTTGTGCTTAGGAACATCATTTACACTTGTCCTGGTGCTTAACAACCTCATTTGTCGTTGTTCTTGCACTTTCCAACATAATTTGCCCTTGATCTTGTCCTTATGAAGCTCATTTGCCCTTGATATTGTGCTTATGAACCTCATTTGCATTTGTTCTTGTACTTAGGAACCTCATTTGCCCTTGTTCGTGTGCTTAACAACATCTATTGTTGTTGTTCATATGCTTCTTAACCTCTTTTGGCCTTGTTCTTGTGCTTAGCAACATCATTTACACTTGTTCTTATGCTGAACAACCGCTTTTGCCCTTGATAGTGTGCTTATGAACCTCATTTGCATTTGTTGTTGTGCTTAGGAACCTCATTTGCCCTTGTTCGTGTGCTTAACAACCTCAATTGTCGTTGTTCATATGCTTGTTAACCTCTTTTGTCCTTGTTCTTTTGCTTAGCAACAATTTACACTTGCTCTTGTGCTTAACAACCTCATTTGTCATTGTTTTTGTGCTTTGCAACATAATTTGCCCTTGATCTTGTGCTTATGAACCTCATTTGCATTTGTTCTTGTGCTTAGGAACCTCATTTGCCCTTGTTTTTGTGCTCAACAACCTCAATTGGCGTTGTTCGTATACGTAACAACCTCTTTTGCCCTTGATCTTGTGCTTATGAACTTCATTTGCATTTGTTTTTGTGCTCAGGAACCTAATTTTTCCTTGTTTGTGTGCTTAAGAATCTCAATTGGCGTTGTTCGTGTGCTTAAGAACATCTTTTGCCCTTGGTATTGTGCTTATGAACCTCGTTTGCATTTGTTCTTGTGCTTAGGAATCTCATTTGACCTTTTTCTTGTGTTAAAATACCTCATTTTTCATTGTTCTTGTGATTATCAACATCATTCGATATAGTTCATGTGCTTAGTAACCTCATTTGCCCTTGTTTTGTGCTTAACAACCGAATTAGCCCTTGTTCTTGCGATTAGCAACATCATTTGCATTGGTTCATATGCTTAACAACCTCATTTGTCATTATTTTTATACTTAACATACATGCTCATTTGTTATTGTTCTTGTGCTTATCAACCACTTTTGCTCTTGTTCATGTGTAGCAAGCGCATTTCTCAATGTTCTTGTGCAAAGAAAGCTCATTTGACCATGTACTTAGCAACCTCATTTGCGATTATTTTTGTGCTTAGCCACATCATTTTTCCTTGATCTTGTGCTTATCCGCCTCATTTGTCGTTGTTATTGTGATTGTCAACATCATATGTATTAGTTCATGTGCTTAGCAACCTAATTTGTCGTTGTTCTTGTGCTAAGCAACATCATTAGCATTAGTTCTTGTGCTTAACAACTTATTTGTCATTGTTGTTATGCTTAGTAACCTCATTTGTTGTTGTTCTCGTGCTTATCAACCTCTTTTGCCCTTGTTCAAGCGCAAACTCATTTTCCATTATTTTTGTGCAAAATAAAGCTCATTTGCCCATGTTGTTGTGCTTAAAAAACTCATTTGTTATTGTTCTTGTCATTATCAACATCATTGGAATTAGTTAATGTGCTATGCAACATCATTTACATAAGTTCTTGTGGTAAATAACATCATTTGTCATTGTTCTTCTGCTTAGCAACCTCGTTGTTGTTGTCATATTTATCAACCTCTTTTTCCCATGTTCTTGTGCTTAGCGAGCACATTTGCTAATGTTCTTGAGCAAAAAAGCTCAATTTCCATTGTTGTTGTGCTTAGGAACCTCATTTGTCTTTGTTCTTGTACTTAACAACTTCATTTGTAATTGTTTTTGTGATTAGCAACATCATTTGCATTAGTTATTGTGCTTAACAACTTCATTTTTCATTATTTTTATGCTTAGCAAACTCATTTGGTGTTCTTCTTGTGTTTATCAACTACTTTTGCTCTTATTCTTATCCTTAGCAAGCGCATTTGTCAATATTCTTGTACAAAGAAAGCTCATTTGATCAGGTTCTTGTGCTTAGCAACCTCTTTTGTGGTTGTTCTTGTGCTTAGCAATCTCTTTTGCGGTTGTTCTTGTACTTAGCAAAATCATTTGTCATTGATCTTGTGCTTATCAACCTTATTTGTCATTGTTATTGTGAATATCAACATTATCTGCAATACTTCATGTGGTTAGCAACCTCATTTGTCCTTGTTCTTGGGCATAGCAACCTAATTTGCCATTTTTTTGCTAAGCAATATTATTTGCATTAGTTTTTCTGCTTAACAATTTCATTGGTTATTGTTTTTATGCTTAGTAACATCATTTGTTGTTGTTGTTCTACTTATCAACAACTTTTTTTCATGTTCTTTTGCTTTGTAAGCACATTTGCCAATATTTTTGTGGAATGAAAGCTTATTTGCCCTTGTTCATGTGCTTAGCAACCTCATTTGCGGTTGTTTTTGTGCTTAGTAACATCATTTGCCCATGATCTTGTGTTTATCATCCTAATTTGAATTTGTTTTTGTGCTTAGGAACCTCATTTGCCTCTGTTCTTGTGTTTAAAATCTCATTTGTCATGGTTCTTGTTATTATCAACATTATTTACATTAGTTCATGTGCTTAGCAACCAAATTTTCCATTGTTCTTATGCTAAGCAACATCATTTGCATTAGTTCTGGTGCTAAATAACCTCATTGGTCATTGTTCTAATGCTTAGCAACTTCATTTTTTTGTTGTTCTTGTACTTATTGACATCTTTTGCTCTTGTTCTTGTGCTTAGCAAGCGTGTTTGCCAATGTTCTTGTCTAAAGAAAGCTCATTTGCCCTTACTGTTGTGCTTACCAACCTCATTTGTGGTTATTCTTGTACTTAACACCATATTTTCCCTTGTTCTTGTGCATAGGAACTTGATTTGGCCTTATTTTTGTGCATAGCAACCTCATTTGTAATTGTTCTTATGATTTAGCAATACCATTTCCATTAGTTCATGTACTTAGAAACCACATTTGTCGTTGTTCTTGTACTTAGCAACCTAATTTACCCTTATTCTTGTCATTAACAATATCATTTGCATTTATTATTGTGCTTAACAACCTCATTTATCATTGTTTTTATGCTTAACAAACTCATTTGGTATTGTTCTTGTACTTATCAACCACTTTTGCTCTTGTTCTTATCCTTAGCAAGTGTGTTTACCAATGTTCTTGTGCAAAAAAATCTCATGTGCCCTAGTTTTTATGCTTAGCAACCCCATTTGTCGTTGTTCTTGTGCGTTGCAACATCATTTGCCCTTGCTCTTGTGCTTATGAAGCTCGTTTTCCTTTGTTTTTGTGCTTAGCAACCTCATTTAACCTTGTTCTTATGCTTAAAAACCTTATTTTTCATTATTCTTGTGTTTAGCAATCTCATTTGTCATTGTTCTTATTCTTAGCAATCTAATTAGCCCTTTTATCTTATGATTAGCAACATCCTTTGCATTAGTTCTAATGTTTAATAATCTCGTTTGTCATTGTTTTTATGCTTAGCAAGCTCATTTGTTGTTGTTATTGTGCTTATCAACAACTTTTCCTTTTGTTCATGTGTTTAGCAAGCACATTTCCAATTTTTCTTATGCAAAGAAAGCACAGTTGACTATGTTATTCTTCTTAGCAACCTCATTTGGGGTTTTTTTGTGCTTAGCCACATCATTTTCCCATGATCTTGTGCTTATCAACCTCATTTGTCGTTGTTATTGTGATTACCAACATCATTTGCATTACTTCATGTGCTTAGCAACCTAATTTGCCATTTTCCTTCTGCTATGCAATATCATTTACATTAGTTCTTATGCTTAATAACCTCATTTCTTATTGTTCTTATGCTTAGCAACCTCATTTGTTGTTGTTCTTGTGCTTATCAACCTCTTTTGTCCTTGTTCTTGTGCTTAACAAACACATTTTCCAATGTTTTTGTACAAAAAAAAACTCATTTGCCCTTGTTATTGTGCTTAAAAACTTCATTTGTTATTGTTTTTGTCATTATCAACATCATTGACATTAGTTAATGTGCTTAACAACTTAATTTGTCCTTGTTCTTATCCTATGCAACATCATTTGCATAATTTCTTGTGCTAAATAACATGATTTGTCATTGTTCTTTTGCTTAGCAACCTCATTGTTGTTGTTGTGTTTATCAACATCTTTTTCCCATGTTCTTGTGCTTAGCGAGCATATTTGCCAATGTTCTTGTATAAAGAAGCTTATTTTACATTGTTGTTGTGCTTAGGAACCTCATTTACTTTTATTATTGTGCTTAGGAACTTCATATGTAATTGTTCTTGTGATTAGCAACATTATTTGCATTAGTTATTGTGCCTAACAACCTTATTTGTTATTGTTTTTATGTTTAGCAAACTCATTTGGTGTTCTTCTTGTGTTTATCAACCACTTTTGCTATTTTTCTTATCCTTAGCAAGCACATTTGTCAATATTCTTGTTTTTGTGTTATGCTTAGCAACCTCTTTTGCGGTTGTTCTTGTACTTAGCAACATTATTTGCTCTTGATATTGTGCTTATCAACTTTATTTGTCATTGTTGTTGTGATTATCAACATCTTTTGCAATACTTCATTGGTTAGCAACTGCGTTTGCCCTTGTTCTTGGGATAGCAACCTAATTTGCCCTTTTTGTTCTGCTAAGCAATGTCATTTGCATTAGTTATTCTGCTTAACAACCTCATTTGTCATTATTCGTATGCTTAGCAATCTTATTTGCGGTTGTTCTTGTGCTTATCATCCTAATTTGCAAGACACTGTGGAAGATCATGGTACCGATGAAGGTCAGAATCTTCATATGGTTAATGATTGACAACAAAATCTTAACCCAATAGGTACTGACCTTTAGAGGATGCCAAATCTAATTGGGATGCCACTTGTGTGGGGCCAATTCAATGGAAACAAGAAACCACCTACTTTGGAGCTGTACCTACTCCAGGAGGTTTTGGCGGGGCATGTGCGCCCATTTTAACGTCCACTTCTCAAATTGGGCCACTCGGGACATTGCCAATTGATGAGTCTCAATTATATATACTTTTAATACAGGTTTAACTTATTCATGGTCAATTTCCTTGTATTTTAGTATAATTTAGTATAGAATCATGCCAAAGAACCAAGTTACTGCTTCTAGTTTGATTTTATTGCAATTTTAAAGCTTTTTCATCTGTTGTGCAGTCTCTGGGGCACTATGTGCAACCGCACGACTTTCCTTGAAGTCCCGACATTAATCATGTTGAAGAATTGGTAATTCAGAGCCACCGTGCAGTTTGACGTGCGACCTCCCTAGGCCGCACAATTCCTCAAGAGCCTCAACATTGACTAGTGCGGCCCCATAACCCTAAGCCGTAAAATGCAAAGAGGAGAACCAACTTAAATCAGAGAGCCCGCGTGGCCTCACCTGCACGCACCAACCAGATTTCACAGCGCATCTCCTTTGTGCGCCCCCCTCTGGCCGCACAAAAATATGTTGTCTGCACATCGCTCGGATTTTGTCCATATCTTGGTCATACGAAGTCGGATTTTGGCAAATAAAGGCTCATTGAAAAGAGGACAACAAGATCTACAACTCTATGAATGTTAGAAATCATAATTTGGAATGTTCAAGTTGCAATAACATTTTTAGTGAAGCATCAGCTGTAATTCATTGCCATATCTCACGAGATCTCGCTTGATTCACTTCCTCATTGCCCTAGTGTGCCTCCCAAGCCAAGATAACTTCCATGTAAGGTCCAAAACGTGGCCAATGAAGAATATTTGGTTTGTGTGGCCACACTTGGCCACACCAATGTGATTTATTACTAAAACTTGATCATATCTTCATCGGATTCACTTTCCAATCTTGTTTGCTTGCTCTCAAAGTCACAAAATTGTTATAAATTAAAGAGTGGCCAATAAGAGAAGACATCTCCCCTTTGGGGATTCACATCAAGCCACCTCCCATTACAATTCATATTCTCCCTCAACCCTAATTTCATCCATCCACCTTTCTCAAGTGAATTCAAGACGACGAAGCGGATTTGGCAACTTACAAGGAGGCTTTACAAAGAAGAACGGGGGTGTAGCTTGGGAATTGGTGTATTCTATTTTTCTTTATTATTTATTCATTTTATTTGCTTAGTTTACTTGATTATTCTGTCATGGATACTTTTGTTATTGTACCTATGAGAGGCTAATCTCTAGGGGGTTTTGGTTGTAGCATGAACTTGTCTTGATTTATTTACTTGGATATTCTCTTCTATGATGATTATTTTGAATTGATGTTGGGTTCTTATTTTATATATTTGTGAGTCATACATGATTTGTGTTTTTGAAACCACACCTTACGGAGAAAGTGACAGCCCTCTTGTCTTCAAGAGTGTTATGACATAAATAAAACTGAGTCTTGTACACAAATAACCTTAGGAATAATATATTAGATGGACCAAATCGAGTCTATCCCTGACCAATAGAACCAAAGATGGGACATGAAAAGTTGTGGGAAACCAATTTACAAGTACTTCTCAATCGGGACACTTATAGTATATTTAGTAATCAATACGAATTAGTGGAGCATTTAGCCTTCAATTAAATAACCCTATTAGGTAATGACAACCCTAAGACGAGGTAAATTAACATAATAGGCTTGAAATTCTCATCGAAACAAAACATGAATTAAGAGAATATATCGAGTGTTGAATTAGCCAAGTAATTGTAGACCAAAAGTCCCTAGCCTTTGTCAAATTGATCACAAACCCTTTTTCTTAATTTGATTTTGATTTAGTTTTTATTACAAACTAACTCATTTCGGGTATTGAACCCAACAATTGTGTGATTTGCAACAAACCCTCCCAAATTACTTATTTGCACTTTGTTTAGGATTAATTAATTTAGTAAAAATTATAATTGCCTTAGTCTTTGGATCGACACTCATAATTACTACAAGGATAGATTGTGCGTTTGTAATTCAATCTACTTTGTGTATTAAGGGTTCTTATAAATTTGAAAGCAATATTGTATGAAATAGACCATTTAATTATATACCCAAAATACACATCATCAATACCTGGACCTGGGGAAGAGCGAACGTACCCGTACATCAACAGAGGCTTAGGAATGGAATGTGGGCAGTAGGGGCCTGGGCATTATGGAGGGAGAGGAACCGCAGGTTCTTCTCCAATAAAAGGCATTTGGTGGGCCAGCTCATTGAGGAGACAACTAGAGATGTTGTATTATGGTCTTTTGATAGTTAATTAGTAGTAGTGTAGGAGTAGTTTCACGGTCTAGAGACCGTTTTAACACTACTTGTGTATATAGATGTTTATGAGGTGGTGTTTGTGTTGAACCTATGTATTTTTTTTCTTATTAATTATCAATATATTGTTAACGGTAAAACGCTAACCTTAAAAAAAATTGGTTATTTCAAATAACCTTAATGACCCAAAATTTATGTTGTTTGCACACTACTTTAGAACCTATTTTTGGGATAGTCCACAATTTGAAAAAAAAAAAGAGAGAGAGAACAAAAATAAGTACTAAATCTCTTAGTTACGAGAAGATTAACAAAAAAAAGTTGTTCAAGAATAATTAGA
Organism: Carex cristatella; assembly: GCA_024447775.1. Classification (NCBI taxonomy): domain Eukaryota; kingdom Viridiplantae; phylum Streptophyta; class Magnoliopsida; order Poales; family Cyperaceae; genus Carex; species Carex cristatella. The sequence continues at coordinate 4,239,384 of JAJHPF010000033.1, read as the reverse complement.
ACAAAATGAATTGTACACGGACTATAAATCACACCAACACTACATATGAATTGTGCGTTACATAAAGCAAAAAATGTTTTTTTTTTTAATATTTACCCGAAAAAAAGATAAAAGAAGGAACACTTTAACGGAAAGGAAAAAAAAAAGATAAAAAGAAAAAAAGGAATGAAGAAGCTTACCAACTGTAATGCAAACAGACAACAGTTTTACCAATAGAGACGGAAACAGACATTTATACTAGGAAAAATTGTTTTTATGCCACTCCAAAACATGAAATTATGAAATTGCCATCCCAAAACATGAAATTAGTTATTTGCCACTCTAAAATCACTAAATTTATGAAATTGCCACGATTATACATCTAATATACATATTTAATTAAAATTATTCTGAAAAGTATCGTATAAAAAAACGTATTTTAAAAATTTCAAAATTACCCTTTCCTCCATGGCCCCTTCACCTCTCTTTCACCCTTCCTCCACCGGAGGCCCAACACAAAAAATGATACAACAGCTTTTTACACCCTTCCTCTACACCTATCTTACCATGCCATTTAATATAATACAGAACATTGAGATGAAGAATTCATGCTTAATCGGATTTAAGCTGTGGAGAATTATAGCCATGTGGTCCTATTAGCACCTATTGAGGATTCAATCAATTAATCATCACCAATGATAGAACCATGCTAGAATCAGTAAGAAAACCAGCTCAGGTCAGAATTACCATGGAAAACGATACTGCAGAGTAGCAAGCCATGCTCCAACCGGTCTTTCTGTTAGTCCATGGTCCGTCGACTCACTCGAGGGTCCCACACAGCAGGAGATTCCCTAGATCATCTGACATCTCAAAATCAGCCGTTGACGTGGCAAGCTGTACTGAATCGGTCGATATGTACGTGGCTTCTTTTGCTGTCCTATCGACCCGGTCACGCTTAAGGGGGGTAACACGGTGACTCGTGAGATCTAAAGTGAGGTGCGACGAAGTGGCTGTGGAGGTGGTGCCTCCGCACTACGACAGACAGAGTAGAAGAGACGAATCTCGAGAGTGCATGCGGCAGGGATGGAGTTAGGTGGGGAATCTGGAATCTCCATGATTCTCCCCTCTTTAATTAGTTGAGGTTTAGAGAGAGGGGGGGAGAAGAGATGGGAGATGGAAAGGGATGCGAATAACGACGAGAATAATCCATATGGTTATTCTCTCTCATTCAAGGAATAAGAATTTTAGTTTCAAAAACTACTGTCAGTCGGAGTTGTAAATCTTTTTTGTGTTGGGCCTCCAGCAGAGGAAGGGTGAAAGAGAGGTGAAGGGGCTATGGAGGAAAAATGTAATTTTGGAATTTTTAAAATACGTTTTTTATACAATACTTTTCAGAATAATTTTAATTAAATATGTATATTAAATGTATAATTGTGACAATTTTATAAATTTAGTGATTTTAGAGTGACAAATAACTAATTTCATATTTTAAAGTGGTAATTTCATAATTTTTATATTTTGAAGCGGCATAAAAACAATTTTCCCTTTATACTATTACCGTGTTACACTACACAGAGGCGTGCCGCTTTTCTTTTTCTTCAGACCGGCTTTACTCCCCGTAAGACCCGGTTCACTGCTATCTTCCTTCATCGGTTGTATCGACTGACCGAACCCCCTCCGCCATAAAACCCTGAAATCCACACACTACTTTCTCTCACAGAGAGAGCATCAATCAGTATCAGCAAATAATTAAAAGGTTATTTAAAACAAGTTGCGAGAAAAAGGAAAGCGCACTATTCCCGATGCTCAGGAGCCACGTAGCAGCTCCATCTGGCGCCGCCGCATCACCGCAATTCCGCCTCCCGAGCAATGCGTGGAGGGGCCCCAACGTTGTCACGTGCACGGCTCGTTCTGGCAGGGCCTCCGTTTCGTCGTGCTCTGTCACGAAGGAGATGGAGGTAGCGCACGTGACGGACAGCGAAGGCGCACGTGATGAACCGACATTGGGAGAGAGGCTGAGGTTGGGGAGCTTGTTAGAAGATGGATTGTCGTATAAGGAGAGCTTTGTTATCAGGTGCTATGAAGTGGGAGTAAATAAAACTGCCACTGTAGAGACAATTGCTAATTTGCTGCAGGTATGTGTGCTTGAATTTGGGAATTGGTATATAATTCGGTACATTGTGATGGATTGTGTAATACCTTTTTGTGTGATATGATTGGTTCTGAAATCGGCTGGATTTTAATTTCAATTTTGTGGATGTCCTTTGCTTGTTGAGATTGTTTTGAAGACAAATTGGGATTTTGTGATCAGCTTTATCAAACGGGAATTGATAAACTGCCAATTAATGAGCTTTGTAACTTTGTTCCTTTCACCTTAATTGGGTTTTGTAAGTTCAAAGTGATTTTTTGGGGAGAGAAGAAGAAATTTTGTTTAACAGTTTGAGTGGTCTTTTTTTGTGCGTATAATTGATTGGAGTTTCTTTACATGTGATTGGGTTTTGCCGAATCTGGAAATATTTAATTCTCTCAGTTGAGATCTTGGGACTCCACTGGAAAGTAGATATTCCTCTTTTTCTAGTTGCAAGGAAGTTGCCTTCTTTACTTTTGATTGGTCATTTTGACTTGTGATGTATCAAGCTATTATAAACCTTGATTTAACCGCATTAATTAAGTTTGATAATCGCTTCATATAATCAGCAATGGTATTGTACAGGAAGTGGGGTGCAACCATGCGCAAAGTGTAGGATTTTCAACAGATGGATTTGCAACTACGACCACCATGAGAAAGCTTCGTCTAATCTGGGTTACTAACCGCATGCACATTGAGATCTATAAATATCCTGCCTGGTATGTTGCCCTGTCCCAGTTGGTATCTCTTCACACCAGTTACTACCAGATTCATTTTTCTGATGTGGGATCTATTTGATTTCTTTATTGAGTTTTTTATTGTCTAAAATTATCATGTTGTTCTGGTATACAATTGTAATCAATAAATACAGCTGTACTGACTTATACCACACAGTTGCACTATCTTATTAAGTAGTTGGTACCCATTTTGGTTTGGGGGTTTTCTTTTTTGTTGAGAATTCAAGTGGAAAAAGCTAGCTAGTTAATTTAACTAATTGACTGGTTGTAATATTGGTGGTTGTGTTTATTTTTTGGTGACTGTTTTGTTTTCTAAAATTAGGGGTGACGTGGTGGAAATAGAAACTTGGTGCCAAAGTGAGGGGAGAATTGGCACGCGGCGTGATTGGATCATCAAGGATTTGTCTAATGGTGAAGTCATCGGCCGAGCTACAAGGTTTAATTTCATCATTTTTTTCATTATATATTCTATATAGAAATATACTATCGGGGAGACTGGCTAAAAAGCTTCTAAATTACTGGCACCAGTACTCACTTGATGGTGAGTGAATTCCGTCATATTTTCACAATATGTAGTGCCAGTGCATTGTTCCTGGTTTCCCATATTTAGCAATCTGGGAAAATAGCTATAATGCCATTATTATAAATTTTACATGTACAAACTGTGAAGTTTCTGCAATTACTCAATAATCGGACTTAGTTGTCATCCTGAAATGTGCAAGTAAACAACGAATGTCGCAGATGGGATGCTTGAGGTGATTATTTAACAAGAGAGAAAAATAAACGCGACACATATACACGAGGCTTTTGTAGTGCTGTGTGCAAAATATGTTCAAGCTTCATATTCATGGTTACCTGCTTTTGAGGAGTGTGAGGCGGACCGATATGATAGGACAGTGGCTTTGATGGAGACAAACGAGCAGCTTGTTGAAAGAGATTATAGCAAGAGAGATGACAGTAGGAGAGAAAAAATAAGGACAGGGATTTCCCAAAGTGGAACACTTAGAGTCGTTTCAGTGATTAGTATATATTTATTAGACTTGACTTAGCAATGATAAAATACATAAATATATTATTAGAATTGAATAAAATGAAGTCACATCAAATTGTGAAAGACATTTCTCTAAGGAAATATAATCGATTAAGCATTAGTAAGTAAAAAGTGGCTTCAAATGTGGCTCCTGTTAATTGTTTTTTTTTTTTAATAATAGCTGATTTGGTAAAAATTCAATCAAATTCCGACTTAGTATCCCTGTCAATTAGCTGACATAATTCTGACCAAAACCAGACTTGATGATGCATTTTGTAAAAAAAATTCTCTTCTAATTATTTATGTGCCTTTGTTTCCATAGCAAGTGGGTGATGATGCACCAAGACACTAGAAAGCTTCAAAGAGTGAGTGATGAAGTGAGAGAAGAGTACCTTGTCTTTTGTCCCAGAACTCCTAGGTATGCCAATGCAATGCTATATCGTAATATTACCTTCAAATTATTTTGAATTTTATGTGGATATCTTTTTTTATATTTTATTAAATTCCCCAATGCTCATCAAATATAGTAAAAAGAAGAATAAATCGTGTACAGATTTTCATTTCCTGAGGAGGATAATGCTAGCTTGAAGAAAATCCCTAAGCTTGATGAACCAGCTAACAACTCTCGCCTTGGCCTTGTGGTACTCATGCCTTTAAATGCACCTTGCTATTTTAATTTCTTATTTGATGGTCTATTCACTTCTGTTAAAAACATAGCAAAATGAACTTTATTGCCGTAAAATTATTACCCCCCAAATTTTACTCTTAAATCCGATGGCAATTATATATATATATATATGAGGAGGGATCCACTTACACCATTTTTTGGTGACACCAAATTACACCATCCATTTTTACAGTTTTTAAAATTCAAACTGTCAATCCAAACCATTCAACATGTTGGATATATTAAAATATTCTTAGCGACCAAATTTTACATTTTTGTGAATTTTTTTACTATTTATTAAGTATTGTACAAAATCGTTGTTTTCAGACCATTGAATTTTTGTACCCATCTTAATAAATAGTAAAAAAAATTCAAAATAATATAAAATTTGATCTGCAAGCACATTTTAATATATCCAACATGTTGAACGGTTTGGATCGACTATTTGAACTTTAAAAATTGATGGTGTAATTTGGTGTCACTAAAAAATGGTGTAAGTGGATCCCTCCTCTCTCTCTCTATATATATATATAGAGAGAGAGAGAGAGATTAACTTGGGAGAGCCATGGAGTAAAACAAGTTTTTACGCCATGGCACTATATTTTCATTTTGAAAATCCAAACAACCAATCTGAATCGCTTAACATGTTTTCCATATTGAAATGTGCTTGGAGACCAAATTTTACATTTTTTTGAATTTTTTTATTATTTATTAAGCCACTTTGAAAATCACTGATCTAGTGGTCCAGAAACTTTTACTGTTTTTTACTGCTCACAGTGGATCAATGATTTTCAAAGTGGCTTAATAAATAGTAAGAAAATTCCAAAAAAAATTAAAATTTGATCTCCAAGCACATTTCAATATGGAGAACATGTTGGAAGGTTCGAAATCGACTATTTGAACTTTGGAGGTCAAATTTTACATTTTTTGGAAATTGTTTGCTATTTTTTTAGAAATTTTGAAAATCGTTGTTTTTTCTATGGTCCAGAAATTTCTGAAAAACAATTATTTTAAAAAATTCTAAAAAAAATAGTAAAATAATTTCCAAAAAATATAAAATTTTATCTCCAAGCACACTTTAATGTGGAGAAGATGTTGAGCCATTTAGATCGACTGTTTGAACTTCAAATTAAACGGTATACAATCCAATGTATAAGATGGCTTAGACATTGCAATGCACCATAGCCCATCCATCCATCCATCCATCCATCCATCTCTCTCTCTCTCTCTCTCTCTCTATATATATATATATATATATAGAGTAATGCTATTATGCATTGCGAATTAAAGCGGGTGCTTTAATTCGCGCTCATATCGCGATTTCCAAAGTTCAAATAGCCGATCCGAACGTTAGATGTGCTCTCCATATTGAAATGTGCTTGGAGACCAAATTTTACATTTTTTGGAATTTTTTTACTATTTATTAAGCCACTTTGAAAATCGCTGATCCAACGGTGGCTCATATTGAACAGTGAAACCATTGGATCAGCGATTTTTAAAGTGGCTTAATAAATAGTAAAAAAATTCCAAAAAATGTAAAATTTGGTCTCCAAGCACATTTCAATATGGAGAATACATCTAACGATTCGGATCGGCTATTTGAACTTTGGAAATCGCGATATGAGCGCGAATTAAAGCACCCGCTTTAATTCGCAATGCATAATAGCATTACTCTATATATATATATATATATATATATATATATATAGGTTTTGGCTAATATGCTACGCGTAGCTAAGAGCCCCCTGTGCAACGGCTCAAAATTTGAATTTTCAAAATCCTAACGGTTGATCCGAACCGTTAGATATGTTCTACATATTGAAATGTACTTGGAGACCAAATTTTATATTTTTTGGATTTTTTTTACTATTTATTAAGCCACTTTGAAAATCGCTGATCCAACGGTGGCTTAACCAAACAGTGAAACCGTTGGATCAGCGATTTTCAAAGTGGCTTAATAAATAGTAAAAAAATTCCAAAAAATGTAAAATTTGGTCTCCAAGCACATTTCAATATGTAGAACACATCTAACGGTTCGGATCGACCATTAGAATTTTGAAAACACAAATTTTGAACCGTAGCACAGAGAGGCTCTTAGCTACGCGTAGCACCGTAGCCCGGTCCTATATATATATATATATATATTTTGTTGTGATGCAGAAGGTGTCTTTTCATGTTTATGTTTGAAATTCTCTGACCATACTTGTTGAATTATTGATTTTTTTTTTTAATGTGCTGCAGCCAAGGAGGGCAGATCTGGATATGAACCAACATGTCAACAATGTTACCTACATTGGTTGGGTTCTTGAGGTGTGTTCTTTACTTCTTAAATTATTTTTTTGTCACCCTTTGTTTTCGACAGTTTTTCCTGTGCAAGGAAACTTGTTACAGCCAAAAAAGGGGAGAGAGACCCCAAAAAAGGTATTTGCCTAATTGGCCTTCCGTTACTCCGATCATATGACCTAGATAATAGGGAGCGCTGTGTTGTAAAATGTAGTAATTGGTAGTCTCAAATATTTCTCATTTACATTTAAGTAGCCCAATGGTTCCAACAGAGAAGAAATCATTCCATGAGACCACATATGCACCATTTATGATAAGAACACTGGTAGCTATAATGGGCGGAACTAGAAATTTTAGAATGGGGGGTTGAAACCTAAAATGCAAAATGTTTAATATATGGTAAGTGGGGTTTGAACCCAAGTCTCCACAACCATAGTGTGGTATTCTGATCACTAGGTTACAAGCACACATTTGATATTTCATGACGGGGGCTGAACTATATAAAAACTTCAAAAAAAGAAAGAAATCAATTTAAATTCAATATATATAATTAAAAAATAATCATAGGGGTGGCTAAGCACCCTTTAAGTTGCATTAAAATCCACCCCACTTTGTTCTCTCACTAGTAGGTTATAACTTGTTGATGCTATTAACAGAGCATGCCACAAGACATAATAGACACTCACGAGTTGGAAACCATAACCCTAGAGTACCGTCGCGAGTGCCAGCATGATGACTCAGTCGATTCTCTCACCAGTGCAGAATTTGAGGGTGCATCAGAAAATGGGTCTTCTAATGGAGTAGCCCTTTCAATGCAAAACCCGCAACACCAATTCCTCCATTTACTCAGATTGTCTGGTACTGGTCTTGAAATTAACCGTGGGCGTACTGTCTGGAGAAAGCTTAAAGGTAAAAAAGAAAAATTATAAAGAAAACCCCCCAAAAAAAAGAACGTCATTGCCATTTTTAGTTTGTATTCATTGTTGTATTTTGTATGTGAAGCTGAGTTTGTTGTTGTTCATGTACTTTAGTTGTGTTCTTGCTTTCGTGTTTTCATATGAGGGAAATGTCAACCCGGGTGAAGTTTGTTTGGTTGTTGTTGAGTAATTTATAATATGCAAGAACTTATTTTGCATATTTTGTTTCTTATTTAAAGAATGTTTTGCTTTAGTTTCATTTTACACAATGTTGATATTTTGCTGGTCTAGTTGGCTGGCGTTATTTCTATTATTAAGGCATAGTCATACTGATAGAGTTGTTGGGACCAAGGTTGGTACAAGTAAAAGATTGTCTTGTGCAAATGTATCACCAATTAGTGTAGTAATTGGTAGTGTTATGTAATTCAGTAAGTGGTAATCATGGTCTGAGAAAGGTTCCATCAGGGTTGAGAAATTAGTAATTTAGGATCCTATTTCAATGCATCAGAGAATCCAAATTAACAACTTTTGATGTTGAAATGATTTTCCATTATTGGATAAATGTTGCGTATAAAGAATAATTATTAATGGAACGAACAATAAACATGCATCTATAACTATAAGCGGGCTTATGTGAGCGACAAGGATCCGCATTTCCATGAAACAAAAATTGAATGAAAATAGGTAAGTTCACAAAAGAAGATGGGTTCCATTGCACAAGGGTGGTCACCAAAATAGAAAGAGAAATCAATGCTCAAAACATTTGAGCTTGACAAATATAAAAAATGTTGAAAATATGAAGGAAACAAACAGACAAAATCTAGACAAGAAGAAAGAAAATTGCAAGTGCATCAGTCAAGTGCATAAGTCAATTAACCAAGCCAGCAATTGTATTCCAAAATTAATGAAGTACAAACTAAGCATAGAATCCAACCAACCCAAATTAAGCTTGGGTAGAACAAAAAAAAATCTGAGAACAAGCTGACAACAGATTGCAAATAATACAGAATATAAATTAATGATAAACATAATGCATTGTCTGTTTTGTAAAAACTGACGCAATACTTGGTGTCTTAATTGCAATAACTGAAATATAGATAATGCTAACAGAACCCTATAATGATGCAAATACCTATACTGGGGATTAATTGTGGGTACATATCTTAATTAATATTTGAAGTTAGATAAACAACAGGCAATGCTTGGTTGCAAGATCAATAAATAATGCAAATTTACTAAACCAAGGTCAATTTAATAATTGCACATCTGAAGAACAATTTGACATTAAATAAACATATGTTTTTACCTCTTGGCCGACAATCAATTACAAACCCCTAATGGAAAAGATAAATTAAAAATCTGATTAAGTTAGGTCAAATAGGAGACTACTGGCTCCTTGGGGCAAACAAGGTTTTAACCAAGGCCTAATTTAACGAAACTAATATTGAGTTGACGGGACAAGAGGGAGTCAAACTTAATTTCAACAAAAAATCTATTGGAATTCGTAGATGAAGGAACCGAGAAAAAAACTGAAGAAATGGTGCTCGGCAGGGCGAGGGGACGGGACAAGACGAGATGGCTGTTGCACAGAGAGAGGTGAGGCTTAATGAAGAGAGACACGCAAAGATTTGGTGGTGAGGGGGGAGCCAGAGGCGAGGGAGGTGCTGCCTGAGAAGATCCAAAAATATCATTTAAATCGTGCTTAATGAAGAGAGAGGAAATAGAAAATTTAATGATCTGTATGACAGTGAGCCTTACAACATAGAGTAAGCTAATCTGTCTGGAGAAGTGGAGTAATTACTCCAAATTACTTTATCAATTTTACTTCTTATTTGACGGATTAAGTGTGGAGTAAGAGGTTTACTCCACAACCAAACACGATCATATATTTTTTTTTGAACTAAACATGACCACAGTTTATTTTGTTTACTACTATAGCCCAACATGAACCAGTGATGACAAATACAACACAATTGTTTTTTCACTTAAAAATATTTGGTGAGGACTGTACTAAAAGAAAATTGTAGATGATGTAAGACAATCATTAATGTTTTGTTTAGGTCAAAACCTCGATTTTTTTCTTTAAATATGCGTTTTACTTAGTTTTGCGGTGCATTTTTGTCGACGTCGTCTCATTATAATTTAGAGAAAATTTAGTGCAAACAAGACTTGCTTGAAAAAAAAAACGCGCTATTTGAAAATTTTACTATTCGCCTCTCTATATAAGAGCTTACATCATCACAAATCACAACATCCAAAGACAAAACCATTCAAACCCTATAAAGCAAAAGAAATATCCAAAAAAAACAGAGAGAACATGGCTATCATTTTCTTACTGCTGATCCTCTCTCTTGCACTTCTTTAGTGTTATCTGCTGATCAAAACGATGATATAGTGCTCCTCGAAATCAAGGAGCAAGTAGGCAACCCTGGTTCTCTCAGTGAATGGGTCAATAGTTTCGACTTTTGTAATTATCAGCCAGGTCAAAACGTACCTATTCACGTAACATGTACCAGTACCGGTCGTGTAAAAGCCATCACCATTGGTAACTTCATTTTAGGCAACCCTGACTACCCTCTGTCCGCTCCCTTTCCTCAAGCCATTTGCGACTTTGTTGAAATTAATATTTTTATGGTTTCTATATTTTTGTGTTTTCTATGTTGGAGTTAATTAGTTATGGTCTTCTATGTTGAGTTATTGAGTTGTAGTTTCTAGGAGTATCATGGGGACTAGTATCTAGGAAATAGTAGAATTAAATGAGTGGTGTGGTTAACAAGGTTCATGTTATTTAAATATAGATGTTGTCATTTGTAATGGGAGTTGAATCAATGAAATAGAAAATATTTTTATGCTCCTTTCTTTCTCTTCCACTAAAATACTAAAACAAAGGCCATAGGCCAACATAAGTGGTATCAGAGCTTAGGTTGTGTGAGAGTTCAAGTGAGGTTCTTCGAAAAAAAGAAAAAAAAAGAGTTGAGAGCACATGGCTCTGCAAGGAGGCGCGCACGGTGTGCAACCCATGTTCGATGGTGAAAGTTACGATTATTGGAGTATTAAGATGAAGACCCTCTTGATCTCACAAGATTTGTGAGAGATAGTGGAAGGATGTATTGTTATTGAGGCCGATACCGAGAAGGGAAAAGAAAAAACTGAGACGTCGGGTGAGGCAAAAGAAAAGAAGAAGAGAGATGCCAAGGCTCTCTATTTGATTCAACAATCCATCTCGGAAAAATATTTTCCGAGAATAATCGGGGCTAGTTGTGCAAAGGAAGCGTGGGAGTGTTTGCAACAAGAGTTTCAAGACACCGACAAAGTTAGAAGTGTAAAACTTTTGACCTTAGAGAGAAATTTTCAGAATTTACAAATGAAGGAGAAAGAGAGCTTGAAATAATATTTTTCAAAGGTGATTGAGTTGGTGAACCAAATTAAAAGTTTGGGTGAAAATTTAGGCGACAAGGCGGTGTGCGAAAAAATTCTCATTAACCTTTCTCCAAAATACAACAACATTGCGGTGATTATTGAAGAAACCAAAGACCTCTCCACTTTAAGTGTACACGACTTGATGGGCTCTCTTGAGATACACGAGCAAAGAATAAGTAGAAATGGCGAACAATCATTTGAAAGTGATTTCCAAACAAAGGTGAATGTGAAGGAGTCGTGTAACCAAAATGCGAGCAATGTGAATGCATCCTATGGTAGTTATGGTGGTGGTAGAGGTAGAGGTAATTTTGGTAGAGGAGGTGGTAGAGGCAACAATAAAGGTGGTGAAGTAAAAACGTGCCATTATTGCAAGATGCTGGGTCACATAGAAATTTTTTGTAGAAATAAGGGGATGCCTCAATGTTATCATTGCAAGAAGTTTGGGAACATAGAGAAGTTTTGTAGAGTGAAGAATGGTGAGCAAGCAAACTACACCGAAGAAAAAAAGAATAATGGAGGTGAAAAAAAAGAATGACGAGAGTACTTTTTATGCATGTCAAGCGGCGGTGGAGAAGAAGGATGATGTGTGGTTTGTTGATAGCGGGTGTAGTAACCACATGACGAGTGATGAGACAATTTTTTGCAAGCTAGATACAACCGCCACTACTCAAATCACAATGGGTAATGGTGCGGTTGTGAAGTCTAAGGGCAAATGCACGATTGTCGTTAATTCCAAGAAGGGTAGAATTTTGATTCACGATGTGTTGCTTGTGCCGGAGTTGGCACAAAATTTGCTAAGTGTTAGTCAATTGATCGAGCATGGTCATGCGGTTCATTTTGAGGGAGAGACGTGCAAGATTTATGACAACCTAGAAAAGAAAAGAGAATTGATGGTGACGGTGTGCATGGAGCGACATAGAAATTTTTCTCTCACTCTCAAACTCGCAAGAAGTGTTGCCTTGAAAGTTGAAGTTGAAGATGTGTCATGGTTGTGGCACAAGAGGCTTGATCACGTGAACTTTGAAAGCTTGAAGTTGTTGAGCAGAAAAAATATGGTGTATGGTTTGCCAACCATTGAAGAAAAAAAGGATGTGTATGAGGGGTGGGCTCTTAGTAAAATACACCGGGAGACATTTCTAAAAGAGAAGACATGGCGTACAAAAGAACCTTTGGAGCTCGTTCACACCGATATTTGTGGGCCAATGAGCACAAACTCACATAGAGGAAACCGGTATTTTATTACTTTCATTGATGACTTTTCTCCAATGTGTTGGGTGTATTTTTTAAGACAAAAATCGGAAGCTTTTTCGGTTTTTAAAAAATTTTAGAAAATGGTTGAAAGACAAAGTGGCCAGTTTTTGAAGAAGTTGAGAAGTGATAGAGGTGGAGAATATAACTCTAAGGAGTTTGACAAATTTTGTGAGGATATTGGTGTTAAAAGGCAAGTAACGATCGGTTTTACACTGGAGCAAAATGGCGTTGCGGAAAGAAAAAATAAAACTTTGTTGAGATGGCAAGAACAATGATGAAGGAGAAGGGGTTGCCTTTGACATTTTGGGCGGAGACGACATACACGGCAGTTTACTTGTTAAATCGGTGTCCCACGAAGGCGGTTGAGAACAAGACATCATTTGAAGCATGGAGCGGTGGTAGAAAGTCATCGGTGAATCACTTGAAAGTTTTTGGGTGTGTATGCTATGCGCATATCCCGAAAGAAATAAGAAACAAGCTTGAAGACAAATGTGAGAAATGTGTGTTCGTTAGCTATAGTACCAAGTCAAAGGACTATAGACTTTTTAACTTGAAAAGAAAAAGGTGATTGAAAGTCGGGGTATTATTTTTAGTGAAAAACAAGTGGGATTGGAAAAAAAAAAAAGAATGTTGAAGATGTGCTTTTTTCCATTATAAATGGATGCACAAGAAGAAACAAGTCGTATGCATGAAAGTGAAAATGAAGATGAAGAAGAAAAACAACTATTTTCTCCAACCATGGATGTCGGATCGAGTTCATCTACTCCAAGCTCTACTCCGGTAAAAATGAGAAGGTTAAGTGATATTTATGTACGTTGTAATTTTTGTGTTGCTGAACCGGAAAGCTTCGAGCAAGCGGTTCAAGAGGAGGTTTGGAAAAATGCTATGGAGGAAGAGATAAAAATGATTAAAAAAAATAAAATATGGGAGTTGGTTGAAAAACCAAAAGAGAAGGATGTAGTTGGGTTGAAGTGGATTTACAAGACAAAGACGAATCCGGATGGTTCGGTGCAAAAGTGCAAGACAAGGTTGGTGGTGAAGGGTTATTCACAACAACTCGGAATTGATTATCAAGAAACATTCGCACCAATTGCAAGGCATGAAACAATAAGGATGTTAATCGCATTAGCCGCACATAAAGGTTGGAAGATGTTTCAACTTGATGTGAAATCAGTTTTCTTAAATGGAGTGTTGAAAGAAGAAGTGTATGTTGTGCAACCGCAAGGTTTTGAGGTTAAAGGTGAAGAAGAAAAAGTGTACAAGTTAAAGAAGACATTGTACGGGTTAAAGCAAGCAACTCGCGCATGGTATGGCAATATTCATGGTTACTTCATCGAAAAAGGATTTAGAAAAAGTCCAAGTGAGCCAACACTCTATGTCAAGCATAGTGAAACCGGTATGCTTATCGTTTTTATTTATGTCGATGATTTGATTTTTACCGGAAATAATGAGAGGATATGAGAGGATATGCATGAGTTTAAAAGTGACATGATGGAAAAATATGAGATGAATGATTTGGGTTTGTTGCATTATTTTTTGGGAATTGAAATTGATCAAAGGGAAGATGGAGTTTTTATTTCTCAAAAAAACTATGCACAAAATATTATCTCTAAATTTAAAATGGAGAATTGTAATTCGGTGATGACTCCATTGTTGGTGAATGAGAAGTTAGTAAAAGAAGATGGTAGTGGTGATACTGATGCGGTGCAATATAGAAGTTTGGTTGGGAGTTTGTTATATCTTACCACTACAAGACCCGATATCATGTATGCTTGGGGATTGTTGTCTCGGTTTATGCATCAACCGAGCAAAATTCATTTTGGAGTTGCAAAAAGAGTGTTGCGGTATGTGCAAGGTACCAAAAATTATGGCCTAATATTTGAAAGAAATGAAAGAGAAGATGTGGAGTTATTTGGTTTTTGTGATAGTGATTGGGCCGGGAGCATGGATGACATGAAGAGTACATCCGGGTATTGCTTTACACTCGGATCAGGTATTTTTTCATGGGCATCCAAGAAGCAAGAAAGAGTGGCGCATTCCTCCGCGGAAGCCGAATACGTATCGGTAAGTGAAGCAACTAAACAAGTGGTTTGGTTAAGAAAGATTTTAGATGACATGGGGGAGAAACAAGACATGGCTACGGTTCTTTTTTGTGACAACAAGGCGGCAATTGCAATGTTGAAGAATTTGGTGTTTCATAGTCGAACCAAGCATATCAAGCTCAAGCATCATTACATTAAAGAAGTTGTTGAGGATGAAGAGGTTATAATCAAACACGTGAAGACCGGAGATCAATTGGCGGATATCTTTACTAAGGCACTTCCGTGTGACAAGTTTGTGTACCTTAGGGAATTATTGGGAATGATAAATAAAATGAAAAATTGTGAAAATGCCACTCCAAAATCTTCAAATTGTGAAAATGTCACTCCAAACTTTGAAATTGTCAAAATGCCACTCAAAACTTCATTAATTTGTAAAAATACCACTCCAAATAATTAATGACTAAAATACCCTCGCCCGTTTATATCCGCCCCGCCCCTCCGCCGCCTCCTCCCGCACCCTCCGCCAACCTGACCCTCGCTCGTCGCAAGAGACGCAAGAAGCAGTTTCCGGGCATGATTCCCCTCGCCGCCTTCGCATTCTTCGCAACCCCTCCTCCTCTGACAAGCACTATTACCATCAAACCCTCCTCTACGATCCCCCTCCGTAGCGCTCAGCCGTCATTCGGAATAGGAGAAGAAAGGTATTTTAGCCATTAATTATTTGGAGTGGCATTTTTACAAATTAATGAAGTTTGGAGTGGCATTTTGACAATTTCAAAGTTTGGAGTGGTATTTTCACAATTTGAAGGTTTTGGAGTGACATTTTCACAATTTTCCCTACATAAAAATATTAAGGGGGAGTGTTGAAATTAATATTTTTATGGTTTCTATATTTTTGTGTTTTCTATGTTGGAGTTAATTAGTTATGGGCTTCTATGTTGAGTTATTGAGTTGTAGTTTCTAGGAGTGTCATGGGGACTAGTATCTAGAAAATAGTAGAATTAAATGAGTGATGTGGTTAACAAGGTTCATGTTATTTAAATATAGATGTTGTCATTTGTAATGGAAGTTGAATCAATGAAATAGAAAATATTTTTCTGTTCCTTCTTTTTCTTTCTCTTCCACTAAAATACTAAAACAAAGGCCATAGACCAACAGACTTAACTGAACTAGGAACACTATATATTTTCATAGTCGACCTTTATGGCCTAATTACCTGCATTAACAAACTTCAATCTTCGTGAAGTTTATATATTTAGTACAAGCATTGGGGATCCCATTCCTGAATTTCCTAACCATAACAACCTCACAATGATCGATTTAGAAATGAACTCTTTCTCAGGTTCAATTCCACCATCTCTCTCTAAATTACCAAACTTACAGAATTTGAACCTTCATCGGAATGCCCTCTCAGGTACCATACCGCAGGGACTTGTTCATTGTCCATCTGCCTCACTTCCTCAAGCCATTTGCGACTTAACCGAACTAGAAACACTATATATTTTCAAAGTCGGCCTTTATGGCCTGATTACCTGCATTAACAAACTTATCAATCTTTGTGAAGTTTATATATTTAGTACAAGCCTTGGGGGGTCCCATTCCTGAATTTCCTAACCATAACAACCTCACAACGATGGATTTAGAAATGAACTCTTTCTCAGGTTCAATTCCACCATCTCTGTCTAAATTACCAAACTTACGGAATTTGAACCTTCATTGGAATGCCCTCTCAGGTACCATACCGCGGGGACTTGTTCATGATCCATCTGCCTCACCTCACTTGATCTTAGTGACAACGGTTTGACCGGTGAAATACCGAGGTGTTATGAATTAGTGATTTTTTTCACAATACGTCTCAGTAATAACCGACTTACTGGCGATGCTTCTTTTTTATTTGGTAAACACAAGACAGTCACTCTCATTGATTTGTCTTATAATCAACTTGAGTTTGATCTGAGTAATGTGGAAATCCCAGTAAACCTCACAGGCTTAATTCTAAATAATAATGGAATCTATGGGAAAGTGCCCAATTCAATTATTGCTAGTGCTTATAAGTTGTCGACGTAGCTCAATCTGAGATCCTCAGGGGGGTTTCCTGTCGCGGAGAGATACCTCAGGGGGGTTTCATGTCGCGGTACGATTCTTATATATATGACAACAATACATGCCTTTGTGGGAGCTCATTGCCGCCGTGCTCCAACTCTGCACCTACACCTGCACCGATATTCACACCACCATTTGATTCTACACCTTAGGCCTCTACAAATTAATATGCATTTGATTAATTAAAGAACTCAATAGATCTCATGTCATGCTATTTCTCTTTTTCAACTTGGTTTTACAAGCCTCTACGTAGGCTTATGTCATGCTATTTGGATGTTATACCCAAAATAATGTAACTTGGTTTTTAATTAAGTATTATGCATTTAGTGATCATTGTGAGAATTGCTGCTAAATTTGTGACATTTGCTGATTATTATTTCCTATTACATCTTTCTAAGCTTACGGGGAAAATACGAACCAACGAAACTAATTAAACAAAAAGAAATTACAAGAATCAAGAGCGCAAATGCATTTAACGTTGATATTTGCCTTTTTTTTTATGTTTTACATGGAAATATTCATGGATATTTTACAAGAATAACAATAGTTAAGCTTGTAATTGTTAAGAGGCAAATAACAAAAATAATGTAGTGAGAATGTGGTAATATGCATATTATGGATCGATTTGTGCTATAGATCCATACTACTATTTTTAAAGTTCAAATAGTCCATCCAACTAGTTAAACATGATTTTCATATGAAAATGTATTTACATACCAAATTTTATATTTATTTTTTTACTATTTTTTTATAAGTAGAAAATCACTACTTTCAAATGGTCCATAATTTTAATCAGGTGATTTTCTATACCTATCTAAAAATATAGCAAAACAATTCTAAAAAAATATGAAATTGGGTCTCTAATTAAGGACATTTTCAATGGAGAATATTTTTTATGGTTAGGATCAGATATTTGAATTTTAAAAGTAGAGACATAGTCCATAGTCTATAGCATGAGTTGATCCGTGATATGCATACTACTATAATTTCACTCATAATGACAGTTGAAGAAAGAAATAAGAAGCTTATTAATTAGTACCTACCTGCAAATATCAAAAGTGCATAGCAAGGGCGGACTGATCATCAAGTGCGAGAGATGGTGGTCAATGTTGTCCGTCATAAGAAATTGTAAGAGAGTTAAACAAATAACTTCATTTTCTTTCTATAGTAAGTAAGAAACGAGTGAAGATGGATAAATTTGAACTCTCTAACGACGAGCTAATTATGAACTTTTTTTTACACTAAATTATCTCAAACGAGCCACAAAATACAATTCTTTTTTACTGGTCATACAAGGGCGGAGCCAGATATTTGAAAAATGCGGGTCAAAATACATATGAATTCAATCATATAAAAAATTTCAAACAATAAGAGTCAATTATATACAAATTTATGTGGAAAATGAGGGTCAATTTTATCATATCATGACATTTTACACTAAATTATATAGAAAATTAAACATAAATACAAAAAGTTTAAAATTAAATAGGAGTCAATTTTCGATCAGCCTCTGCTCATATACCAATTACAAGTATCTAGTTTTGTTTCTTCACAAAATTTTATTTAAAACATGTTATTGATGATATGCATTCGCAAATTAACTCTTGTAATTAAAATAAAATAAAATTATAATAATAATAATAATAATAATAATAATAATAATAATAATAATAATAATAACAACAACAACAAAAAAAATTGATATTTGCGTTCCTAAATATATTATTGTTTGAAGAGAAAAAAAAAACTTTAATGCAAGATAAAGATGACTGAAAAAATAGTTTTCCTATATGTTTTTATTACAACTTCACTGGGCGGAAGTAGGTATATTGGAGAATTTGTTATTTTTTGCATACAACATTTTCCAATATATTTGATTAGTTATTGTTTTCCAAAGATATGTGTAATGGAACCTCACAAAAAATACATTATAATTCATTATTTATTTCATTGTTAATTAAAGTGATATGGTATAACACCCAAAATACCTTTTTTTGGCTCCACCTCTGGTGCAAAGTAAACTGGTAGCGCTTTTACTTTGTAAATATAATTAAGAAACCAAGAAATATTAATCACTAGTGTTACTATTAAATTTATATTCATAATACAAAGTACTTATATATATTCACTAGTGTGATGTCGGTATTTTATTATTTTTGACATTATTCATAAATAGTATATTGATAATAATTATATTAAAAAAATAGTAAAAGAATCTCAAAAAATTAAGTATAAAATTTGGTCTGTGAATGCTTTTTTTCAAATGAAAATTATATTTAACGGTTTGGACGACTATTTAAACTTTAAAAATAAGAGAGATAGATATATAACATATTGATTCATAATATGCATATTACCCGTACGTCTCACTCTGTTATTTTTGTACGTGTCACTCAATTATTTGTGTTACTAGCCTCACAATAATTACAAGCTTAATTCTCATGGGATGAGGTTTGGTCCCAATGGCTTTGGACCGGATACTGTTCAAAGTCTCTAAAAATTGTACGATTAAAGTCCGAACAGTCGATTCGAACCGCTCAATATGATTTTCATATTAAAATGTGTTCAAAGACCAAATTTTATATTTTTTGGAAATTTTTTACTATTTTTTAGATACGTACAAAATCATTGTTTCTGAACGGTCCAAAAACAGTGATTTTGTACGTATCTAAAAAAAATATAAAATTTGATCTCTGAGTACATTTTAATATGAAAATTATGTTGAACGGTTTGAATCGACTGTTCAGACTTTAATCGTACGATTTTTAGAGGCTTTGGACGGTGTCCGGTCCAAAGCCATTTGGACCAAATCTTATTCCAATTCTCATTACCGTTTATGTTAAATCCATGATATTAAGTATTGTTGTTCTTTTAAAATATCTATGATTGTTTCTTGGTTAAGATTAGAAGGCAAATAGTCAGCGTTAAATGCATTTGCTCTCTTGATTCTTGTACTTTCTTTGGTTTAGGTTTTGTTGGTTTTTATATTCCTTGTAATTAGCTTAGAAAGATATAATAGGAGATAGCATTCGACAAATGTCACAGATTTAGACAATGATCACTAAAATGCATAATACTTATTATATATTAAAAACACCAAGTTACATTATTATGGGTACATCCAAATAGCAGACCATAAGCCTACGGGCTTGTTAAACCAAAGAAAGAAAGAAAAAGATAAAACGTACGCGTTGAGTTCTTTAATTAATCAAATGCATAGTTGTAGAGGCCTAAGGTTTCTATAAAGGCGCAGGTGTAGGTGCCGAGTTGTAGCACGGCGGCAGTGGGATCCCACAAAGGCATGCATTTTCATCAAAATTCTTGTAGGTCTGTACCGGTACATGTAACCACCCCCTGAGGTATCTCGCCACAGTCCACAGAGTTTATTGGATGACAGATTTAGCTCCGACAACTCAGAAGCACTAGCAAGTGAACTCGGCACTTTTCCAAAGATTTTATTAAAGCTCAAGTCTAACATTGTGAGGTTTTCCGGGATTATCACATTACTCAAGTCAAACTCAAGTTGATTTTTCGACAAATCCATGCGAGTGGCTGTCTTGTGTTTACCAAATAAAAAAGAAGCATCCCCACTAAGTTGGTAGTTACTGAGATATATAATATCAGGATGATGATGACCAATTTAACTTTTTTTTTTATGTAATTTGTATGTTAATCAGGAGAGAAAAAAACTTTATTAAAGGGTTACCAAAAAAAAAGCATACTCGGAAAACACAAAAAGTTAGCAGCAATTTATAAAATGGCCAATGTCAACTCTAATCTGGAAAAAAAAAAAAAGATTTAGATCTAATTATTACGGGAGATCCAAGAAGCACAAAGTTTAAGAAGGCTAAACAATGACCAGCTGCGACTTATTATAACAATAATAAGATTCGATCTATAATACCCACATAATTGTACGAGTTTTAGATTTTGTGGGCTCCAATTGAACACTCTAGATAATAAAAGAAAAATTAAATATTGTATATATAATGTGGCATCGGTCTATAAGCATTAAGCAGGGTCTTGAGTCGAAATATCTCATTATATTTAGAACATTATAATCTTAAAATTAGTACCGTCAAAACAAGAGTACTTTCAGGTGGAGGCCACAGTATGCATTATCGAGAATGATTGATTCGGCACTACTAGAGAACATATATGCAATTAAAAAAAGAAATTCAGTGGTTTTATTTTTATTTTTTTTATTATGCATGCACGGCAGGGGCAATGCTATAGTATACAAAGTCTGTACCGTCTGGGGATAGCCACATTGGTTTCCTAAATAATGTTCAATTTTGAGACATTCTTTTCAAGGAGAGAATTGTCTCACCCACCACATCTGTTTCTTACCAGATGTAGATAGACTTAAACAGAGCGACTCTGCTATCTTAGCATTAATAGCAAGTTAGCAACAGATACAGACTAATGCAACTTATACACTATTTATACTGTGGTCTGTGTAACTATGTTCACTTCAATAAAAGCAAGTGCAATATGAAGATATTTCTCTGATTAGGATTTACATTTGCAAGACAATGTGAATTTTTTTACACCTGGTGAGGCAAAAGTGTGACAGTTTTGTTAATATCAGGATTCTTACACTGTTGAAGAAACAAAATTTATGATATGAAATGAAATAATAGAAGTCTTATTTTACATAACCAACAATCATTACAACGACCAAACCAATTAAGCCAAATAAATTGGAGATATCAGTGAGACGATCTGACGGGTACATGTGCTTGTCTTGAGGGAGGATTGGGGAAAAAATGATTGCAATTTTCTCAGACAACGAAATTTGGCTGTGCACTAAACTTCACTTTTTACACCAACCAAAGCATAAACAACCCTGTATGTCAAAAATGCAAATCACATGTGAGACAACAACAAGGAAACAAATTAAATAGAGTATATATTTCCAAAATTGATATCACGTGATGGTATAATAAAATAAATTTCAGAAATGATGCTAACAGGTCACTGAAATTTAATAGGTTGATTTACAGAGCAATAACCACAAGACAGAATCAATGAAAAAAAATTAAGTAAAATTGCACTGAGCAATACTTCTGTTGCAGTGGATGGTACGTACCCTGGCAGCAAAGCTGTGATTCTAGTTGTGGGTAACTATTTTCAGGTATGGTACCAGCACTGTACCAAAAGTATCGGTACCTTGCTGTTTAGACTAACCAGCAAGTTCTATCCTGGCTGAACAATTCTCTGTTGATCCAGTAGAAATATTGAAAAATATCCAAGCAAAGTTGAACCAAGATAGCATACCGAGGGTTGATAGCTGTCAAACTGTTTGTTGTACTGGGGATTTACTAAATTGTTGGCTGTATCAGGTTGTTGACCTAACCCGCTTTGTTTGTCCTCTCTAACCCGGTCAAAAATTCGGGTGTAAGTCTCAGCTGACGAAGGACCCTTTTCATCCCATTCTCCAAATTTTGGCAAGGCTGATCCCCTCTCAGGCTTCTTGCAAAATTTTCAAATAGATGTTAGTTGTTACTTCCAATGTAGGAGATAACTGTATGAAGAAAATTAAGTATAATAATATAATATATCTGAAGAAAATAGTATCTTTACCAGATCCTTTACTGTTCAGTTCTCAATAAAAGTAGCTCTGTACCAGTAAGTGGCAAGCAACACTTGTACAGTGGTACCAGCCAAAAAGGCCAATACTCATCGGATGCATTCTATTAGAAGTTTACACACTAGAGAATTTAGCATCAAGAAAAAGAAGTTACCTTTTCTTGCCCTCTGTCTCTGGTTCTCAGACGTGGTCTACCGCCAGAAGGAGACGCAACATTCTCATCGTACCAGTGTCGGTGGTGAGGCAAACTTCTAGCAGCTATCTCATCCCAGCTCCTCCTCCTCTCATACAAAACCTTAGGTCCCACAGAGGGAGACCCCGGTATGGCTCTTCCGCCACGTCCTGGTTCAGCTTTTGGGGTGAAGACTCCAGGGATATGTGACATGCTATTATGGTTTGCCGACCTGTGTGTAACTCTGCTCTTTCGCGCAGCCTCAAAGTACTGCGTGTACTGCATGGTGTCGGCATCCTCCCAGTTGCCAAATTTTGGTATACGCGGATTTTGCTACAGATACATAAACAGTAAGTTTGCTTCTGTTTTTGTGAATCAAAGGATGGTGAATTAGGATAACAGAAGACAAAAATTGGATCATTGAGGATGTATTAATTACCCCTTTCCCAGTGTTGGATTGTTATTTTTTCATTTATAGGAACGAAAAAGCAATTAATATTTAAAGTGGCCTCTCATCATTTATTAAGTTAATTAAATGACCGAAGAACGAGATTGTTTCTAGGATTGGTTCTTGATCGAATTTGCTGATTTAATAGTCTATGAAGATTTATCCGGACAATATAGAAAGTTTCAAACCAAAAGTGCGTTATAGTTTGTAAATTTGATTTACTACCAAAAGCTTACAAATTCACAAATAAGCAGCAAACAAATGTACCAAACTATTCTAATTGAGTGAGGCTAGGTACTACGCATAGCACAGATTGGTCTGTTGTACATATCAATATCTCAATTTTCAAATTCCAAGACGATTTGAACCATTCAACACATTTATGTTTTTTATAAAAGATTTAGATAGGTAGAAAATCACTACTTTTGAATGAATTTTCTACCTATCTAAAAAGATAGTAAAAAAATCATAAGAAATGTAAAATTTGGTATGCATGTACATTTTTATATGAAAAACATGTTGAATAGTTCAGAAGACTATTTGAATTTTGAAAATTGAGATAATGAACTGTAGTACGGGCCAATGCATGCTTTGCATAGTACCGTAGCCTCACTCGTTCTAATTTATTTCAAAAAATATGTACCGGTCTACTAGATAAATATAACTTATTTTCTCGAATTTATCTCTCTATAGTCCCTCACTCTCTTAAGAAGACACTACAAATATTGGCACTTAGACCAGAAATAAAAAAAGTATCAAATTCTCTTCAACTAGAGAGATTAATTTATCACAACTCCGAGTCTAAGAGAGAAGAACAGAGAACATAAAGATTACTACAAATTGTAGTTCCGATATTCCATAAATTTCTCTCAGGTCTCAAACCTATCTAAATCAACAGCACCTCCATTTTAAGAAAAAAAAGAAAGAGAACAAACCGCCATGACGCGATCCGCTTATCCAAAATTATCTCGACACTCTGCAATGCATAAACAAAAGATAAAGAGACAGAGCTTGTTTCTCTTGAGAGGAGACTGAGGCAAAGACGAAGAGAGAAAACGAAGAGTCTCTTTTCTTCTAAGTAGCTGAACCAGGTGGTGCTTAATTGCCTTGTGCGTCACCCCAGGTCCAGATTGGTGATGACTTGTGACTTGCGACAGCGACAGAAAGGAAGTACACATTGAAACAGAGAGAGAAGAGGGGTTTATATTTAAGGAACATTTTTAACTTCATGCAGCGCACAAACCATATGAAACGCTGTTTTGATTCTATAGTTCGTCCGCTGCATGAAGCTAAAATGCTTCGTTAAAATCTTTACCCGAGAGAGAAGGAGACGTAGTAGGTCTCAGTTCCTCTCCGAATCTTAAAATTCTAATAAGGATTTTATGATAATCTGGGTGGTCCATAAATATCGAACGGTCTACAATGGTCTGACGAAAATAGTTCCGCTAGTTTGAAAAGTCATGATCGTCTTAAATAATGCAATATGTATGTACAATTGTAGATAATCTGAAACAAAAAGCACCCGGGGATGGAGGCGGGTTTGACTGTTGTGGTGGGTCCTGTTTGACTGTTGCCAGATTTATTTCCGTATCATAAACGTCTCACCTACGCTGCTACGCACTCTATTATTTTAGGATCCTCTGTAGTTATTTTCCATATATTTCAATATAGCGACTATATATAATCCATGGGTGAAGCATTAACCAGAGCTATGCATAGTGCACAACTTCTCTTTCGCCACAGCTGAATCGAAGAATTTGTTGTTTTCGCTGAATATGAAGTTATGCACTACATACATCCTCTAATTTTTCTTAATGGTAACGTCTCCGGAACATTAGCAAAATGACAATTGCATGGTCCCACCGGTTCTAAATAGATGATGTGGCTGTCGTTTTCAATTTATTTATGGTTTTGCCATTAATGACGAAAGCTGTCGTGTAATTCTGGAGGAACTTCCCCCTCTAAAGTTCTAAATTATAAAAATTCACGAATTTATTCATTTTATTATTTCTAAAAAACTCATTTTAAATGTATACATACCCATTTTATATATAAATGTATTGTGTATCAAAAGTAGATAAATTATTTTTTGTATTTGAAAACTAATAATTAGAAGATTGATATTTTTATGAGACATGCTTAGAGTTGAAAACACATATGGATAATCGGCTCCGAATTCGAGCAAGATCCGATCCGTTTCAGAATCGGATAATTTTCGAATCCAGATTATTATTTGATATTGACAACAACATCTCGATACGGATAAATTTGTTAAATCCTAAACATAGCGGGTATCCACATTATCTGAATACCAATTGGTATTACGCCACCCAAGTTTCTCTCTCATCTCAATTTGCTCTCTTTCTGAAACAAGAGGAGAGATCCACTTACACCATTTTTTGGTGACACCAAATTACACTATTCATTTTTAAAATTGTCAAACTCTAAACAGTAGATCTAAACCGTTCAACATGATCTCCATATTAAAATGTGCTTAGAGACCAAATTTTACATTTTTTGAATTTTTTATTGTTTATTAAGTATTTAACAAAATTGTTGTTTTTGTTATAAATAAATTATAATTATGGATGTTCATTTGAAACTCTTCACTAATTGCATCTCTTAATGAAGTATGTTTCATCTCTCCATATTTATCAATGGAATTAAATTAGATGGCTTGTTATTTACATTTTCTATCTATAAAGACAGGATTGTAAGATTGTATTAAAAAGACAAAAGAAGAGAATAAAATCCTGTTATTGCTCTCTATATATCTCTTGTTATTTACTTTACTTTTGTTGCAACTTCATTTCAATTTTACACGTTATCAGCACGAATTGCTCGAAAGAAGTTGCAAAATTATTCTGTAAGTAATTTATATAATTGATTATTATATCTTTCATTAATTTAAATTTTATATTATATTTGTTTTAGTTTATAAGAATCATTCCTTGAAGTGAATGATGGAATAATAACCTGAAGTTATTATTGAAACTAAAAATTTATCAAGAACCCGAAGTTCGTATTATCTTAATAGAATAATAACCTGAGGTTATTATTAAAATTATTTAGAACCTAAAGTTCTATTAGAAATTTTAGTATAAAATTAATATAATAACCAGCAGTTATTATAGGCCACTGGATGAATAATAACCTGAAGTTATTTCTAATTAAAAATCTGAAGTTTTATTAATTTACATATAAAATCAATATAATAACCAGAAGTTATTATAGGTAACTGGATCAAAATATAACCCGAAGTTATATCAAATGAAATCTTACAATTGCGCAGTCAAGCAATTTGATAACCAAAAGTTATTAAATAAATATTTTATTATAACCTGAAGTTATATAACCCGAAGTTACTAATACATTTAAATTTATTTATTTAATATGCATATTCTTTTATTTATATTTGTCTCCCTTTTCATTTTCAATAACTTGAAGTTAAGATGTTAATAACCTGAAGTTATTGTATTAATAATCTGAAGTTATCAATACATATCTATTTTGTAATACATATGGCAAATCTCACGAAGCTTGAATTTGCTGCTCTTGAAATTTCGGGCAAAAATTATCTCCCATGGACTCTTGATGCAGAGATCCACCTTACCGCAAAAGAATTAGAAAAAATAATTAAAGAAGGAAATGAGGCATCCCCGCAGGAGTGCGCTAAAGCTATGATTTTCCTTCATCACCATCTCCATGAGGATTTGAAAACTGAATATTTAACGGTGAAAGACCCGTTAGAACTCTGGAAGAGTTTAAAGGACAGATATGACCATCAAAAATTTGTTCTCTTACCAAAGGCTCGTTACGAATGGATTCATTTGAGATTACAGGATTTTAAATCCGTTAGTGAATATAATTCCGCAATGTTTTGAATAACTTCCGAACTTAAACTATGTGGTGAAACAATAACGGAAGAAGACATGTTGGAGAAAATATTCTCCACATTTCATGCCTCGAATTTGCTCCTGCAGCAGCAATATCAAGAGCGGAGTTTCAAGAAGTACTCCGAATTGATATCATGTCTTCTCGTTGCGGAACAAAATAATGAGCTTCTAATGAAGAATCACCAAGCACGACCCACCGGTGCAAGTCCATTCCCTGAAGCGAATACAACTTCATCTAAGAAAGGACGTGGTCGCGGTCATAACAATTTTCGCGGACGAGGTCGTGGACGTAGTCGAAACAATGTTTGGCGACGTGATGGTCAATACAACAAAACAAAGGAGAATAATGTGGTGAAAAATGAGAAAGGAATACATCCTGAAGATGTTTGTTACAAATGTGGGATAGCAAATCATTGGTCACGTACCTGTCGTACGCCCAAGCATCTAGTGGAGCTTTATCAAGCCTCACTCAAGAAAAAGAAAAATATGGAAATTAACTTTACTGAAAATGATCCCGAAAATAAATGTCATATGGATACACATCTTGATGTATCAGATTTCTTCCATAATGTGGATGAAGAAATAGATACTTTTACTAAGAGAGAAAATAAAATTTAGAAGTTTATGTTTATATTTATGTTTAATAAAAGTTTAATTTACATTTCAATTTTTATATTGTATGTAAATAAAATTAATGAATAAAGATATTTTATTTTAATTTATTCTTGCATTCTTTTATTTTAAAGGAAAATGACTGACGCAATGGTAAGTAAAGAAGATCCATGTCTAGTAGACAACGGAACAACAAATACCATATTGAAAAATAAGAAATATTTTTCACAATTGCATCTTGGTGAAACTAATATTCACACTATATCTGGCACAAGTAATTTAATTGAAGGCTCCAGAAGAGCTTGTATTTTGTTACCTAAAGGAACAAAATTAATAATAGATGATGCATTATATTCGAGTAGATCCAGAAGAAATCTACTAAGTTTTAAAGATATTTGAAAGAATAGTTATCATATTGAAACTACGAATGAGAGAAATTGAAAATATTTTCATATCACATTTATTAAAAATGACTAGAAAATTATAATGGAAAATATGCAAGCATTGTCTTCTGGATTATATGGTACTTATATAAGTATAATAGAATCAAATATGGCTACTAACCCGAAGTTAGTTGTTACTAACCAGAAGTTAGTTGATCCAAAGTTATTTACATTATGGCATGATAGATTAGGTCATCCATAAAGTATAACGATGAGGAGAATAATTGAAAGAGCAAATGGGCATCCCCTAAAGGACCTGAAGATCCTATTACCAAAAGAATTGACATGCGAAGCATACTTTCTTGGAAAACTAATTACTAGGCCATCTCCAAATAAAGTTGGACCTGAAGCACCTTCATTTTTAGAAAGAATTCAAGGAGATATATGCAGGCCTATTATACCACCATGTGGACCATTTAAATATTTTATGGTATTAATTGATGCATCAACACGTTGGTCACATGTGTGCTTGTTAGTAACAAGAAATGTTGCATTTGCTAGACTATTAGCACAAATTATCCAATTGAGAGCAAATTTTTCGGATTACCAAATTAAAAGAATCCGACTTGATAATGCAGGTGAGTTTACTTCTCAAACTTTTAATGATTATTGCATGTCTATTGGAATTACGGTAGAACATCCAATGGCCCATGTTCATACACAAAACGGTCTAGCAGAATCGTTGATTAAAAGGTTGCAATTAATTGGTAGACCTTTACTTATGAAATCTAATTTAACGTCTTCTGTATGGGGACATGCCATATTACATGCTGCTGCACTAATTAGATTAAGGCCAACTGCAGATCATAAGTATTTCCCATTACAATTGGTCTCCGGAAGAGAACCAAATTTGTCACATCTAAAGGTATTTGGTTATGCAGTATATGTTCCAATTTCTCCTCCACAACGCACAAAAAAAGGACCTCAAAGAAGGTTGGGAATTTATATTGGTTTTAACTCTCATTCTATTATTAAATATTTAGAACCATTAACAGGAGATGTTTTTACAGCAAGATTTGCTGATTGTTATTTTAATGAATCAATATTCTCAAACTTAGGGGAAGAAAAACATAAGCTGGATAAACAAGTAACTTGGAATTCATCTTTATCTTATCTTGACCCCCGAAGTGGTCAATGTGAACTCGAAGTTCAAAAGATTATAAATTTGCAAAGAATTGCAAATGAATTGCCTGATGCATTTACAGATACAAATAGAGTTACTAAATTGCATATCCCAGCTATAAACGCACCTGCTCGAATTGATATTGCAAAAATATCTAATGAATCAAATGTGTGTAGAAAACGTGGAAGACCACTTGGTTCTAAGGATGTAAATCCACGTAAAAGGAAAGAGCAAAATAAAGCAATTGGCACAACCCCAGAAGAGGTTAACGGTAAAACTCCTGAAGAAGTTGATATAACCCTAGAAGAGGTTAACGGTAAAACTCCTGAATAAGTTGATATAACCCCAGAAGAGGCTAATGAAGTTCCAGAAGAAACTCTACTACCAAATGATTATGAGATTTCTATAAATTATGTAATGAATGGTACTATATTGAATAGAAATGAAACACATGTTGATGAAATCTTTGCATTCGCTATAGCAAGCGAGGTTATAAACGAAGAAGATAATGTGCCAAAAACTCTGGAAGAGTGTAGGCACATAAATGATTGGCCTAAATGGAAAGATGTCATACAAGCAGAATTAAGTTCACTTGACAAATGTCAAGTATTTGGACCTGTAGTTCAAACACCCAAAGATGTTAACCCTGTAGGTTACAAATGGGTATTTGTCATAAAAAAGAAATGAGAACAATGAAATTGTGAGATACAAAGCAAGGCTAGTGGCACAAGGCTTTACACAAATACCTGGAGTTGATTATGAAGAAACATATTCACTCGTAGTGGATGCGATAACTCTCAGGTTTCTAATAAGTCTAACTGTTACAAAAAATCTAAAAATGCGACTTATGGATATTGTAACAACCTATCTATATGGGTCACTTGATAATGACATATACATGAAAGTCCCTGAAGGATTAAAAATGCCTGAAGCATATAAGTTAAAACTTAGAGAAATGTACTCTATAAAATTAAAGAGATCTTTATACAGACTAAAACAATCAGGTCGAATGTGGTATAATCGACTAAGTGAGTACCTTCTAAAAGAAGGCTATAAAAATAATATAATTAGTCCGTGCGTTTTCATTAAAAGATCAAGCTTAGGTTTTACTATCATTGCAGTGTATGTTGATGATTTAAACATTATTGGATCTCCTGAAGAGATTGAGAATTCTGCAAAATTGTTGAAAAATGAGTTTGAAATGAAAGATCTTGGTGTAACTAAATTTTGCCTCGGCCTGCAGATTGAGCATCTTAATAATGGAATATTTATCCATCAATCAAATTATGTTGAAAAGATACTAAAAAGATTTAAAATGGATAAAGCTCATCCTTTAAGTACACCAATGGTCGTACGATCGCTAAATGCAGAAAATGATCATTTTCGCCCCCAAGAAAATAATGAAAAAGTACTTGGTCATGAAGTACCATACTTAAGCGCAATTGGAGCTTTATTATATCTTGCTAATAATACAAGACCTGATATCGCATTTTCTGTAAATGTGTTGGCAAGATGTAGTTCCAAACCAACCCGAAGACATTGGAATGGAATTAAACACGTGTTTCGCTATCTTTGCGGAACTCGAGATATGGGGTTGTACTATCAAAAGGATACAAAATCCAATTTAATTGGATATGCAGATGCTGGATATTTGTCGGACCCACATAAAGCACGATCTCAAACAGGATATGTATTTACTTATTGTGGAGCTACTATTTCATGGCGATCGACAAAACAAACTCTTACGACAACATCATCAAATCATGCCGAGTTGATTGCCTTATACGAGGCGGGTCGAGAATGCATTTGGTTACGATCAATGATTCAAAATATTCAAGAAGAATGCGGGTTTGAAAACATCAAGGAAAACCCTACTCCGTTGTATGAAGATAATGCGCATGCATCGCACAAATCAAAGAAGGATATATCAAGGGAGACCGAACTAAACATATTGCGCCGAAGTTCTTTTCGACACATGAACTACAAAAAGATGGCATAATAGATGTTACCCAAGTCCGATCAATTGACAATTTGGCAGACCTATTCATAAAATCTTTGCCGACAAAGGTTTTTGATCAACTCACAAAGAAGATAGGTCTACATCGATTGAAGAATATTCAATAATATCAAAATGAGGGGAAGCGTTATACACACTGTACTCTTTTTTCCTTAACCAAGTTTTTATCCCAATGGGTTTTTCTTGGTAAGATTTTTAATGAGGCAGTATGAATGGTCCAGAAGTACCATGTTAATATTGATCCTGAAGTATCATAGTAATAGCGTATAATGAACAATGAACATCCAAGGAGAAGTGTTATAAATAAATTATAATTATGGATGTTCATTTGAAACTCTTCACTAATTGCATCTCTTAATGAAGTATGTTTCATCTCTCCATATTTATCAATGGAATTAAATTAGATGGCTTGTTATTTACATTTTCTATCTATAAAGACATGATTGTAAGATTGTATTAAAAAGACAAAAGAAGAGAATAAAATCCTGTTATTGCTATCTATATATCTCTTGTTATTTACTTTACTTTTGTTACAACTTCATTTCAATTTTACAACAGTTTTCAGACTATTGAATTTTTGTACCCATCTTAATAAATAGTAAAAAAAATTCAAAATAATGTAAAATTTGATCTGCAAGTACATTTTAATATATCCAACATGTTAAACAGTTTGAATCGACTATTTAAACTTTAAAAATATAGAGTATAATTTGATCTCATCAAAAATTAATATGCGTGGATTCCTCCTGAAACAAAATGTTTATATATATAGTGATGGACATTCTAATTGGGACTAAATCGAACAGCCTATTTGGAAGAAGAACAAAGACACATGGATATACGCGCAAAGCAATTCACATGGCACCTTCAACTTTTGAATTTTGGTATTGGAAAGGCTTTAATTGTGTGTCATTTAAACAACGTTTGATTAAAAGCAAACAGTTCACAATATATTTCTTAAGAAAGATTTTTCTTTGAAGTCTAAAATTTTATATGTGGATATATATGTTATTATCCACATAGTTCATATATGTTGTCATATTACTTTAATTATACGACAATTATTTAAATCTGTAATCGTAGATTATTCGTTATGTATTCGTATCCATTTAAAGTGGATTTGATTTTACAATTTAACATACGTTTTACTGTCTGTATCTATATTCGTATCTGGTCATTGAAATGTGGATGTGGATATGACGTCAGTGTTATTTACTTTGAATCCGCTCCGTTTACACCTAGACATGCTACATATTTTTTTTTTCTTTTTTTAATAAAGAATAAATGAATATGTTATGAAATTAGAATGAGTTTTATTAAAAAAATTGAGTTCTTGAAATTTAGAAAGATAAATATGATATTGTAAACTTTAAAAAGGAATACATAATTTTAAAGTTTTTAAAGGGAAAATAAGTAATTAGAATGAATTCCTCTTACAATGGACTGAAAACTTGTTATTTTTCTCTTTTATCCGCAATCCTAGTATCCGCATTCAATCAATTCCTTTCTCTATTCCCCCAACTCCAAAAACTAAAATGTCTACATAAATGAGACGGTGAAAGAAATATACTCTGATAAATGACCCTGTGATGGAATGCGATCGATGCTTATATTAAATTCAAATAATGAATGCCCCGCCCCCATATTCTATATGCGGTACGACCGTATCGGACTGTGTAGAATGCTCATAGTCGAGTCAAAATTAATTTGGAGTCTATTTGAAATATAGGGATTTTCTTTGAGATTCGTACCAGAATGAATCAGACCACTCAGATCTCATTCTTCACAGTCTGATGTCGTGTTTGATCTAAATTAATTTGGAGCAACTCAAATTTTGAGTTTAGGTTCGGAACGTCTAATCAGAATCTGAATTAATCTGGACCGAGTCAAAATACACGAGACCGCTTTAATATGCTTTAATATTTGTACCAAAATTAATCGAATCTCCTGGATCCCAACTCAAAATTTAACTTACCTTAGGTGATATGCGCCATCCTCCTAGTAGACATATTAACACTATACATTTATATTAACACAATATTTAAAAAAATTAATATAGGAACAATTTTAACCCTCATTAAATGTCTTCCTAAAAAAATATAATTAATAGAATGATTATTTATAAATTATTTGATTTCTATAATTGTTGGATATTATTTTCCATTTTTGTTTATTTTGCATTGATGCAAAATCAAAAGCTACATAATTTTGTTGATCTTCTATTTTTCTCATGGAAATATAGCTACATAATTTACATAAGAGAACATTCAATTCAGTTTAAGGTTTTAAGCAGTGAAGGTACGTAATTAATTTTTATAATTTTTTCTCTCAATTTTAATACTTATAATCTATATATCTATTTTATTTGAATTTATTCGGAATTTTTTTTATTGATGTTTTATAATTAATTTATATTTGTTAATTGAATAGATGGATCAATTTCTTAACCAGTCGAAAGAAAATCTTGAAAATCAAGTTTTGAAAAATGCATATGAAAGCCATCAAGATGAGTACATGAATGGCCCGTTAATAAAAAAGAGATTGCTTAAGAAAAAAATCAAGGAGCTAGTTAAGTCTTCTCCAATTCTTTCATTTGTTAGACTAAATAGATCTAAGAAATTCAGGTAAATAGAGAAAAATAATTTAAAGAATCTAGGCTCTGCTTGACGAGATCCATCGTATTTCGATATTGTTAAGTTTTCACATTAAGGCGGACCTTCTAACAGAAGCACCTCATATAATACCATTGATATGAATATATTGCCTGATGTCACAAACAATTAAGATTTTGATTGAAAACAATATAATGAGTTAGTTATTTATTGACGGGACATTTTCTTTGTAGGTTATCATGTTCGTAGCATTAATAGAGGAAATAAATTAGTGATCTATCATCAACTTGGATGGTTTTTTTTTCAATATAATAATTTAGAATTTCTAGAATATTTTACCAATTTAAGTTTAATGCAAACAATTTATTAAATTGAGCATGATTGATGTAATTGTTATTATAGTGTTTTGTTGTACTTTAAATTTATTTTTTTAATCATAAGTTGAATGTTAAAATTATTCATGATAATTTGCATTGAATATGATTTTTATATAAGTAATCATGTCATTTTTAGTGATTTTTACGTAAAAAAAATAAAGATAAAATGTTAATTGACAAAACAATCTTTTTTTATAATAGATTGTTAAAGAAATTGTGAAGTTGTACAACAAAATCAATATATATATAATGTTAATAGATTTTAATAATATAATAAAATCATCTGTTGTAATTCCCTTATAAAATCTTAAAGAATCAATGAAAACAAATAATGAATACTTATTTTGTGAATTTAACTTTTAAGAAAAGAATCATATAATAATATACGAGAGAAAAACAAATTTTAAACAAAATAACATACTTTATAAAACATAATTTTTAAGAAAAAAATTATGCAGTAATATATAAGAGAGAATCAGCTTTTTAAAGAAATGCTTAATGAAGAGTAAAATATTTTGATAATGTTGTGTTAATAAAAAAAAATCATCAAATCCCCCCCCCCAATTACTGAAGTTCTATATGACCACATGGCCACCCACTATATATTGACATTTGTTTTTTAGAAATTACGTCAAAATTATAAAGATAAAGTACAATAATGTTAGTCACTTTATATTATTTTCAGTAATAATTATTATTATAAATGCTTAGCTGCATAATTCTATTTTCCATGGAGGTTGCTTTCGCGAAATTATAGTCACTTTATTACATGTTAAATGCAGAACATGCATTATATGAACTAAGTATTATTTTTTAAGACTTTGTTCTTAATAGAAAAATATTTAGATTGGAATAGCTTGCATCCCAACTATTAGTTAAGCTTTATCAAATGACTGTTCGCGGCTAGTTTTAACTGAACTTTGATGATACTTTTTAGATATAAATAAAGCTTATCATAAGTAATACTTTGGAGAACAAAAATTTGGTTCAATAGTTAAAATAATATTTCTGCTGCAGGATCAATTATAAATATTAAATTTAGAAGATTTAACTCCCATTTTTTAATCTAAAAAAAATGTAAAATTCTACATGATGATTAATAAAAAAAACTCAGATCTATTTGTCTTTTTATAACCAAATTTATTGACAAATTTAGATCAATTTTATCTCAAATACTCAGCCATAAAAAAAAAAATTAATTTTGCGGAAAAAAAATTCCACTCTTCTCTTTTCCTGACTATTCTCCTTTATGGTCATAGCTTGGCTTCTGTTGCGAGTCACCAACAGTTCATCATCTCTTTTATAAATCCGATCCTTTGGTTTAAAACAAAAAGGACTTGATCAACACTATACCGTCTTTTCAGGAATTCAGATCCAGTGCAGTACCTTACCGAGTACAATGAGATATGAGCCATCGGCTTTAACATAACACGAATCTTAGAATGGACCTCTACACCTAACAATGGGTATTGAATTCTCTTTTTGCCGGCTCACTGACAGGAGCTCATTGTACTGAGCACGGTACCGGAGAGGAGCCAGGCTCGTCTTTTAGGTGAATAGTAGCTAAAACGAATGCGGGTCAAGGTAACGGTTCGATAACAATCAAACGATCTTTTGATCTGACCCCATAGGAGCCGCTTTTTTCATTTTCCACTCCAAACGGAGAGAAGAGCATCCTGAAGTGTGTAATCTCCATTCTTATAATATGCAACAGCAAATAATACAACTTATTCAGATAATTTTTTTCTCTTGTTTCATCGTTAAGTAACATAACAAGAAAAAAAAACTCATAGATATGTCATTAAATAATGGATTTTACATTTGTATGAGAATGTGTTGGTCTATTTTTTTTTGAATAATTATTCTTCTTATTAATTTATTTTTTTTATAAAAATATGTCATTTTGTGTGAAACCTTTTTTTCCTATTATAATGCAGTGTTGTAAAAAACGGACTTAACGGCCGATTAATCGGAAACGGCGGTCAAACCGTTCCGAATACGCTTAACAGATGCCTGTTGGCGGAAAAAAACGATTAATCGGCCGTTTTTCCGATTAATCGGCCGTTTTCCGTTTAATCGGCCGTTTATTCCCGTTTATTCCCGTTTTTTTCCGTTTATTCTCGTTTTTTTTCCGTTTATTCCAGTGAATTTTTTATTATTTTTTATTTTATTATTGTGTGTGATAATAAGGTTTATAAATCATGCATTGTAGTTTTATTTGTGCTTGAATATTCATCCAATATTTTTTATATATGTTTTTTTTTTCTTCTTGCTTACTTTGAAATTGATTAATTATTCTATTATTTATATACCATATATTTTTTTTACTTACTAATATAATTTTTTCAATTAGTACGACATGTTTATTTATAAAATTATGTTATTATCATAAATTAAATTTAGTGATTTTATGTTGGAATGTTTTCTTTCTTTCAAATAATATGTTATTAGTATTTGAAAAAGCTTAATTCTCAAATTTATTTTTCATTAAATAAATGTGTTACTTAAACATGCAAAATGATTACGTGTTACGAAGAAATAAGCATAGTATCATGTTATAATAATAAAACTAACTTAAATTAAGTTTATTTGATAAGTTTAATGAGTTAAATAAATAATTTTTAATAAATTATGATATATATACATAAATTTAATAAAAACGTTAAATTGTCCGCATAATTCCGATTAATCGGCCGCATACCGATTAATCGCTTGACGGTACCCCGTCCGTCCGACGACCGCATACCGTTATTTACAACACTGTTATAATGTATTTGATAAAGAGATAAGTATGGAGTTGTATTTCCTTAATTTATGGTACGTACAAGGACCTGTATTTAGAGTCCAATATCACAAGCATAACTTCTCTAATTAATTGTTATTATGAGTCCTAATGACTCTCAACCATTTCAGTTGACTCAGTCAACTCTTGTGATTCTTTTATCATCATCTATTATGTTCCCACAAGCGAAACATAATGCAAAAGTAATGTTGAGTTTGATCTGATAAAAAAAGATCGATGTTGCGAATATCTCAATATCATTACTCTTACGAAATTAAATCGTCAAGTTGTATATTTAGGTTTCCTTAAAGGTAGAGAGAGAGGAACAAGCTATTCTAACTCAAGAATTTTTTCATATATATGAGAGGTTCGTTTAAGTCATTTTTGAAACAAAAAAAACAAAGAAAAGAAAAAGAAATATTGAAAAGCTCACGGCTTGTTGACAAATATATAGTTTCAAGAGGTTAGCTCTCTTGTCTTAATTTTTTAGATGAAATATTTTGTAGGTAGAGAAGAAGATAAGAGAAAAGAAATCCGATATTTAATTTGAGAAATTGGAGGGATTTTGATTTTGATTCGGAGGTCGGCGGAGGGAGATTGACAACAATTCTTGAATTATTTACTCGTTCATTTCGACCCATGAGGACATATAAATGGGCTGAGTGTTTTCGGGCTGCACAAAAGTGTGCTATGGAGAAGAAGGCTGCTGGCCCTGCTGCTGAGGACAAGACTTCTCGGCCCGCAAAACTGATCCAATCCGAAACCGTGAGTGTGCATCCGAATCGGAACCGCATCCTTTGCTCCAATTTTATAGTGCAGCATCTGTTGCATTTTCGGACGGCTCAGATTTAATCTCATCCGGTGAATGCTCGGATGACGGAGGGGCAGTATTAATTTTGCTTTATAACAAAATTTTATTTTGTCCGTCCGATCAAAAACGAACGGATCAGATTAAAGTGCAGCAGGATGCTGCTCTATAAAATTGCAGCAGAGGATGCGGATTTCATCCCAATCAGACGAACCAGTTTGAAAATCCGCATCCTGTTATGTTCTCTCCGTTCTCCCTCGAGAAGTGCTCTCTGAATTTGCAATTTGAAGAAAACGATCGAACATCTGAGCATGGAAGCACAGGAGGTGGCGTAGCTGCTTCCGTTGCAGAGTAAGCCTGAAGTAGACCCGGATACGGTGCGTCTGAGCTGAAGAAGGAGTGGCAAGAGCCACTGATCGGCTGCGCCACTTGAGAGGAGGAGTTCATGGCGTCGCCGAGCGCACCCAGTGGCGAAGACAGCTCACAACTGCGGTAAAAAAAGAATTAAATGGACCTTTGCCTACCTCTGGCCCAAATTAAATCTCAACCCATTACCATTATAATTTCTAAATCCCAGTCATTTTTGGTTTGGGAAAAAATTATCGCAGAGAGACGTAGAGGAACCTAAGCGATTTGGCGGAGGAGAAAAGGGTGCGCTGTGCGTGGAGGGTGGAGAAGGAGATCGCGGAGGAAGAAAGGAGCAGGCGGAGGAAGAAAGTCACTAGATTCAGCTTTGATTTTGTTGGAATTTCCTTTTTGTGAGTACATCTCTTATTTTCATTAAGTTAATTGTTTCCCATGAAAATTTAACCAAAGATTATACTATTTTTATAAGCTGCTGTATTTGAGGTAATTGTATATTGGTGCCAGTGTGATTTTATGGTGTTTGGAGAGTTCTCATCTGCTACCGTACATGTAAATGGTACCAGTATGATTTGATTCTTGTACATATTTCAAAAAATATGTTGGAAAGGGATGAATACTTGGTCTAATTGAGAATCTCTCTGATGATTTATCTGTTTTCTTTAATCAATTTCCACAAGCCACTTTGAATTTGCTATTTGATCTTTCCATGATAAATTCTCCTTTTTGCTTGTTGATACAGCATTATATAACCTGTTGTTTATTGCATGCTCTTTTCGGTGTTTGTTTTGACTCAACATTATATAACCTGTTGTTTAATGAGAAAATGATATTCAGCTTGGGTCTCTTTCACTGCCACTAGTACAGTACCAAAATCAAACCCTAAATTAGCCTTGTGCACTTCTTGCTTGAATTGTTGATGAAATGCTTGTGATTTTGTGAGAAATTAACTGTGCTCGACTCTAATCAGCCTTGTACATTTTCAGATTTTCTATTGTCTGTTAGGTTTCTATGCATTTTCAAATTAGGGGCTGTTAAGAATTTCTATGCGTTTCCAAATTAGGCCTTGTGCATTTTCTATGCATTTTTATCAAGGGACTTAATTGAAAAATATACTAGTTTTGGTAGGCAATTCGGTAGGCGGCTCGGGCGGAGGTGAGAAGAGAGTTACAGAGGCGATTCTAACCTGAACCCGATTTTTGCCTACCCTTTCCTCAGGCGACCTTGATGCACTCCAGGAGGAACTTCTCGGTGGAAGAGCAAGCAGCTATGGATAGCGAAGTATGTAAAATGGAAGGAGAGACTAGGGGACGAAGAAAGGGAAAAGAAAGAGCATTGAACCAAGAGAGAAATGAACAACAGAAAAACTTTTTTCTGGAAGACGAGTCAGAAGAACACCACTTCAACCCCTTTCTACCTTCTTCTCCAAATATTAGCAATTCTTCTCTTCCCAAAACCCAAATCAGGTTACCATTCTACCCAACCAATACATAAGGTTTATAAAATAGCCCTTGGAAAAGGTTGAAATTGCAAATGATACTTCTTACATGTTGTATAGTTTGCCATTTCGTACTAATTCGTGTGAATTTGACTAAGAGAAGGACGGAGGTGTCAAGAGCTAGGTGGATAGAAGAAATTGGGATGGCGGAAGTAACAGAGAAGAAAGGTAGCCTGTGGGGTACTACTGGTGTAATTCGCAATAGCAAGCTCTATTGCCATATTGAAGAAATTGGGTTAGTGTTACTATTCTCTTATAAATACTGCAATTTTTTAATTGACATTTTGCTGGTAAAGGTCTAATACTGGTAGCGGGGACAGTACAATAATACATATACCTAAAATTCTGTGGTACTCCCCAATCTTATTATCTATGTTCTTTTGCATGATAAATTTTACAGGTTTTTGGCTCAAATAGGAGCACTAGTTCTCCTTAATGAAGGAGATAATATAATGGATCTCAAGGATATTTTTAGAAAGTGTGCCGACAGGCGGTATGGCTGCACCTGGGAGTCTTTTGAGGCTTATCGGTATGGTACCCTTTTTTATGAGATGAAGATTTATGCTTGTATTCTCTTTTGTACTAGTACTAGAATTCTGGGTAAGATCCTTGGTTCATTGAATCAAGCCAAGTTGAGAATTATAAAAAGTAAGCATGTACAAATGTGCAATAACTGTTTTAGTTAATAGGTTAAGTACTAATGAAACGTTATTAATTCTATCCTGAATATAATACAAATCTGAATAAATATGATAATAATTTCTTACATCAACATGTGTATATTACCTGATACTTTCTCAACAATATGAAACCATAATTGGAAGCCTCAAGCATAATATGTTTATTGCTTAAATTTTATGCCATTTCTCGACTATCGAAAACTAGATAGTGTGAAACTAGCAACCATCTGCAAGTATTATAGAATCGTGTTTGGATTAAGTTTCCTTGATTCTATTATCTGGCTCGAATATCTACTTTATTTCTGCTAATTTAACATCATATCACAATTGGAGCCAATTTAATGTTCTAATTTTTTTGTTTGATGATTTTAACCTGCAAGAAATTATAATATATAAACTTTTATCGTCTTACACCCCATAAGACATTCTCTTTTGTAATTTAACACTTTCAGGCACCTGAAATCATTGGGGTATGTAGTCGGGAGACATGGCCAGCCTTGGAGATTAAAACTTGATAAAGTAAACTCTAATTCAGATCTCACAGCTGATACAGATCCAGATTTGATAGCAGGTCGGGTAGAGAAATTGCATATAGGTGGAGCTAATCTGATTTTTGACATTCATCGACCAAATAGCAGGTTTAAGAAAGCCGATCCAGGGGTTCCCAGCTTCGTCATTTGTCTTGTTGGGTAATTAATTTACACATCTATTTGATTTCGACTCTCAATAATTTTTTTTAATCAGTTTGGTCCGTGGAGCCACCTTGTTATAGTGCTTGGTCATTTATATCTTACAAGGCTAACAAGCTTATGCAAGCTGTAATGTATTGTACAGTAGAATTAGGTATCTATGTTTTTATACACTTGGAATTTGTTTCAGTATCTGGTTAGTGTATAGCAAAATAAGAAACCTTTCTTTCTACACTTGGTTCTATTTTAAGATTTGGGTGTTTTGAGCCTATTTGATGACTTGTGTTAATTTAGTGACTGACATTGATATGATTTGTTATTGAACTCATATTTTTCTAGGGATAGACCCCCAAGTAGAAAAGAAGTAGAGGATCTGGAGAAGAGATGCAAATCAGTTCCTCTTAAATTTTGTTATGTTAATCACGACAATGTGAGCTTCTTTTCCTTGTCCAAAGTTTCTCTTCCGGTCTTGCCTTGACTAGTCTTTTGTTAATTACTGCTTGTATTCCCTTTTCATCTTTTCAGTAGGAATGAGGTGATAGTACTTTTGTATTTTAAAGTTTTGTTGCGGAATACATCAGAGCAGCATTGATTTCTTATACTGTTACTTAATTTTAGTTCAACTGTTTTGTAAATGACTCTGCATCATTAAAAGCAATGACGGAAACGTCACGAAGAGCCATATCGTCTCTGATACCCAACCACTACTTGATAATTTTCCATTGTTCATCAAACTTGAGATCCATGCTTGGGTTTCAACTATTTGACTGACTTGTGATCCATGCATGTATGGATATCAAGGCAGACAAATGGCTTAATTTTTTTCGGATTGCGCTCAATTATCTAGTGGATGTTGACTCTTTGTGCACAGATCTCAAGGCAGATGAATGACTGAAATTGTCAACAATTATCTGAGTAGATGCAAATTGTGTTACTTTTGTACTGCTAAAGCAAGACGGAAGAATTGATTAACCCTTGAATCCTTGACCATGAAGAATCTGAGGCAATGAAGATTGCTTTAGGTGAGTTGTGCGATGTGCTAAATATCATAGAAGGCCCATAATACATAGCAGCAGTAATGAATATATACTAGAATCACCCAAAAAAAAAAATATTTAATCCTCCTTTCTACGGTGCTTCATTTTGAATCTAGACCATGTTTAATTAAGCTCTGAGGAAGAAGAAATAAACTATAGCTTAAATATCAGTTTGTGCCTTTTTTTGCGTTGAGAGATGAGAAAATCAAGAGAAGCGACAACCCATATAAAAGGAACTGAAGCTCCTCAAGAGAAAAAAAAACTCCTTAAAAAGAAAGCACCAATAATAATTAAGTGCATAATTACAATAGCATAGAAATACATAATTCATCAATTACAATTATTAGCTAACAAAATAAACCTACAGTTACAACATTTTACTAAACACATGGCATCATAACTTGCAATTGTTTTATTTCAAATAGCCGTGATTGCAAGGTTTGAGGCATGAGAGACATGCATACTGGTGTGGGATTTCTGTGCACTGGTACTGGAATCAGCTATCTTCGTCCTCTTGAAGGAATCTTGGATATCATCAGAGTTTATAATTCTCTTGATATGATGAACCACACTTTCATTTGATTTGTAATTTGTTACTCTTCTCTTCATTAGAAGACACTCAGTTCCTAACCCAACTTTTCTCTTTAGAAAGAGATTTCCAACTGCATTAGAACCAAAAATGATCAATTACAAACACTTCTATCAACATCAAGATTTGCAATACTATTGGTATCGACCAGTCAGGTCCATGCCCATACCATACTGTTGTGTTGAATACCCATCTCTTCCATAACTGAGGCTTAATTAAACCTTACTATAAATATTGAAACTATGCAGTCAAAGATTGGCACTTTGGCAGGATGCACTGTAATTGATCATGTCTTGCATCCGTACCAGCACC
This sequence comes from Carex cristatella, assembly GCA_024447775.1. Taxonomy (NCBI): domain Eukaryota; kingdom Viridiplantae; phylum Streptophyta; class Magnoliopsida; order Poales; family Cyperaceae; genus Carex; species Carex cristatella. Next base: position 4,196,776 of record JAJHPF010000033.1, on the reverse strand, counting down.
TGACAAGCATCAAATTTGACTAAATAAGTTACACAGAGTAAAATATATGCCCACATAGTAATTACCTGTTGGGCCCACATACTTCCCCTGTACAACAATGGCATCTTGTATTTCACTCCCACATGGGAGTCTCCTCTGTGCAAAGAAATCCAACAGAGGACCCCACGAAAGTCCAGGCGACACATAGCGGGGCCCAATGCGACTCACATAGTACCCATTGAGGTGCATTGTACTTGGGTCAAGCCCGAGCATCCTTCCAACTAAGCCAAGGTCAACAGAATATGAGAGAGAGATGGTGATCGTGCAATTGGGAGGTGAAGCACTGCAAAAGCCAACTGAAGAGTCGAGGCAGAGGTAAATTGGGACATGAGAAGTGGTCACTGGTTGCATCACAGAGAGAGAGAGAGGCAACAGAGTTAGAGAAAGTTTATATTTTAACCTATAAAACCATCAAAAAACTCGTGAAAGATCTAGCGATTCTAAAATTATACTGATGTATGAATCATTACATGGAATACACATTTGCAGATTGGGTGCTATACCGCTGAAATTTATAGTTATATGAATCAGAACCATAATTGAAAATAAGAAGAAGTTTAAATCCTGAATCATAGTTGGATAGCACCCAAATTTGCACCATAAATCCCTAATCATAGATTCATAGTTGTATACAACTATAATTTTTAGTGTGCATTCAAACTTTAAGGTGCAAATTGGTTGCTATAAGACTATGATTCATTTCTAAAGGGTAGAAAAGCCATTTCCAATAATAGTATCAAATTGAGCATTTTTTATATAAGGATACCTGGTATCACAAAATCATTAATTAGTCTATTTTTTATATAAAATGCTTGGTCTTCAATTAATCCATATATATATTAAGTAGACAGATGAAAATACCCTTTTCCAGAATACAGAAGGAAAATTGCTATATCTCAGATTTATATTTTAGTCATGATATATGCTTAAGACAGGATGTACTTAACTTGAATGTATGCTAGAATCACCCTTATAGTTTTTATAATATTGAAGGCATCCATAACCCTCTCCAATGTTTGCTACAACTTTCTAGCATTGTCCAAAAGAAGTACTTATGTCCTATGATAACCTAAAATTACTGTTTAACTAACCATATATCACCATAACTGAAAACTTGTTAATTTTTATTTCAATTTCGATGTTGTATAATGTCGAGCACATTATACTCTGGTTGTGAACGTTGAGACTTGAGAAGGAAGCATACCAGTATGGGATTTCTGTGTACCAGTATTGGCTGCTATCTTGACCTTTTTAAAGGTAACTGAGGCATCATCTGAGTTTAGACTTCTTTTGGTAGAAGCATTTTCGTTTGGTTTGTAATTGGCTTCTAGTTTTCTTTTCTTACAAGGGCTCTCAATTTCTAACTGGAATTCTAGACTTCTCTTGGTAGTAGGAGTCACACTTTTGTTTGGCTTGCAATTTATTTCTGCCTTTCTCTTCTTAAGAGGGCACACAGTTTCTGAATGGAACTTTCTTTTCTGAAAAGGGTTCCCATCTGCATTAAAACCAAAGAATAAATTTCATAAACCCCTCATTTTTTTATTTTCATTTTTCAGGAGAAGCCCTTAGGTGTAAAAACCCCTCATTGGCTGTTAGATCATAGTTGTACTAAATATTTAACAATACATCAAGCATTGCAAAAATTTGTGGCTTTATTGGTACTTGGTAGAGTACCATTCATGTCATTGCTGGTACTGTACAATTTTTTTATTTGCATAAATGAGGTTAATTAAGACTTAATATAATACCACCAAATTGTCAAATATGGACACTGCTTCAGTTTTAAAAAAACTGATATAGTCATAAAGTGCCCATGAAATCAGGTAACTGACCTGTGGAGCCCATATGCTTTCCCTGTACAACAATAGCATCTCCTACGCCACCCCCACAAGGAAGTCCCCTCTGTGCAAAGAAATCCAACAGTTGGCTCCACAAAATACCAGGCGACACGTGTCTGGGCCCAGAGCGGCTGACATAGTAACCGTTTAGGCGCACAGTGTTCGGGTCAAGGCGGAGCACTCGGCCCACTAAACCGAGGTCCACCCCAGTGGGGAGAGGGACGGTGATCGCTGAGGTGGAAAGCGGAGAGCTGCCCAAGTGAATAGCAGAGTCGAGGCGGAGGTGGATGGTGATGTCAGAGAAGGGGGTCTCTGGTTGCATGAGAGAGAGTGTGAGAGAGGCCGGGGAGGTTCTGGAAACTGGCGGGTGTTTGAAAGAACAGGAAATAAAACAAGTGACAACCGACGGGTACAAACAGAATATTACAACTAAGACCCTGTAAAATCATCAAATATTACAACATTTTAGACTCGTTGGATTTATACCATCCATAGATCTCGATGAAGATCAAATAGATATATAGGTCGATTTGAGTGGAAGGGGTATTGAAAAGGTTGGATTATTAATCATTTTTGTGGGGTATAAATTTCTATATTATATTAAAAGAACATCGCAAAATAATTTAGAATTGACTGTCAATTTATTTTGAAATATTTTATTAATATTTACAAAAAAGTTATTTGAGTTTTGAATAAGCGACATTTTATATATAAAATATTGTATTTATCACTAGTTTAGTCTAGTTCTCAATAATAATAAAACACAAAACATTCTTTTATGCTAAGATATCCCCTTGTACTGCAGGGAGTATATTCCTAGTACAGTTTGTGCTTTGTTTAATTTTGAATGTTTTTTGATAAACGTAGAAAATCAAATTACTCAATTATTTAATAATTATAAAAAAAATATTTGAATTTCAAACCTGTGAATCTTTTTTTTAATGTTTTGATTATTTATCTAAATCTATATACATTAATGGCCTTAATTTGACAAGCATAATACGATTAAAAGGTCAATACCCAAATTCAAATCATTGCATGATATTATGTGGTGTCAACAGACGAATTCGTATTCTCTGAGTTAACTCAAATTTTGAGTTAAGATCACAACCGTCTAATTCAAATATGTACAAATATAAAATAGCCTCGTGCGCTATAGACATGAATCGGATTTTGATTGAACGGTCCTTCGGATTAACTCAAACAGTGTGTTAGTACAGAGAATGCGGATTTACAGATAATATTGCTTTTCGACATTAGTATGATCTGACCCAATCTGCAATACCAAAATAGATTCTTCTATTTTAGTTTTTGCCTCTGTTTTTTTTTTCAGCAAGGTTATAAGTAGGGGTGGGGTGGCAACGAGTTGGGCCAGCTCGTAATAGGTTTACTTCGGCAATTGAATAAGTTGAGATTGAGGGGTCAAACTAGAATATAAGTTCATAATCAGACCGAGTTAGTAGCGAGCTGAACTGAGTTAGTTCATTTAGCTTGTTGGATTTTATTTAAACTACTATCACACAAATTAAAAAAATAGATAATTAGAAATTTGTCAAACAAATCATAAAACATAACGATATGTAGAATGACAAAAATGTATGAATATTGAATAAAAAATGGCAAATTGAAAACTCTATTTTTTTATTCAACAAATCAAATCAAATCTTAAAATCTATCTAAAAACGAGTTTGTTCGTGAGCAAATTAAGTCCAACTCAAACTCATTTATTCTGAACAAAACCAGTAATGAACTGACTTGTTAATAACTCCGGCCAGTAACGATCAAGTTGTTACCGTGCGAGTCACGAGCTGATCCCGATAGATCCATGAGGTATGAACTTTGTTGCCGATCCTAGTTGTGAGAGGAGATATCAAAGTTTTTGTATTCGTATTTTACTTCTGATAATTTTTTTTTAGCGATCACTTTGAACAAAAAAACTGACATTGTGATGCAACAGTAAAATATATTTACAGACGTCATGTGCTTATCTTAAGCTTTACTAAATGATCTAGTCAGTTCTTTCGAATCAGCTGAACACGCTGTAACACAAAAAATTGTCTTTCACTTCTCATAAATTATTTTTAGAGTAGAACTAGGGTGCTTCTAAAAGTACTAAGCTCTTTTGTACTCTTAGCTCTAAAATCTATCGGATTAATTTTGAACGGCGAATCCAAACAGTTAAAATCCTTCTACCTTACGAGTGATGCATCTACATATAAAAATTTTAAAGTTTCGAATTAATTTTGTATAGAGTCTAAGTGGTCAAAAAACATTTTAAAAATGAATGCATTAAAATTAATTTAGAAACCTTCTAATTTTGACCATTTGACTTTATACTAAATTAATTCGAAAATTTAAATTTTCACATATAAACACATCACTCGTAAGTAGAAGAATTTCAACGGTTTGAATTCGTCGTTCGAAGTTAATCTAATAAATTTTAGACTTAAAAGTACGAAAAAACTTAGTATTCATAGAAACATTCTAGTTCTACTCATATTTTTATTCAAATATATTTTCAATCTTAGTTTTGTTATTTGTCGAACACGAACTATTTAAAGTTCTTAATTCTTCATCCTGTTGTCGAACGGGACCTATATTACTGCATCACGATTCCCGCATCCAAATGCCTTTTGTGCCAAATTATCAGATCAGTCTAAAATCTTCACAAAAGGACAAAACTCGGTTTTTACTAACTGCCGAAATTTAATCGTGGGCCATGTTTAAGATTATCTTTTGTGGAACCGACTCTTCTCTTTTTCTTGAGTAAAGGAGAGAGTTCTTCTATTTTTCTATCTGAATCGTTTAAAATCTATCGTATAGTTTCAATTATTTTTTATTTTTTAATTAATTTAATCTATTAAAATAATTCAGATGTAATTAAAACCATACGCAAAAAAAAATTTCAACGATTCAAATAGAAAAATAGAAAAGTGCTCCTTTTTAGGAGCAGATTTTGATCCATCTTTTGTTATCAAACAAATATCGTGCAGTAAATGCCATTTAATGGTTGGAGCCGACCGGGTCGGGTAGGAATTGTCCCGTGGCCTTGCAAACCCAAACAAAGCCGCAAGGTATAAATATTAAGCTGATCTTTATTCATTGTTTTTCTTTCCACCGAGGAAAGAAGAAAGGATCAACTTTGAAAGAAGCCACTTCCATCTATCTGAAGCAGGTTACGTATAAAGTGAGATTAGAAAGCGGTAACCCTCCCGCTGTTCTACTTAACCTTATATCAGGTTATTTGAGCAAAACGGTTTTAGTGAATTGCAAGTAATTTTCTCTCTCCATGCTATCTGTTCTGATTCACCGTTTTCGTTTTAAATCTGATAAAATTCTCTTTATACACTGGTTTTTTTAAGTTCGATTTGTGCAAGGATAATTCTTCTTCTTGAATTCCTGTTCCAATTTTGGTCAATATAGGAAATGGTGGAACCAGAAGTTGATAGAAGATTACTTCGAGAGCTTGAATTAATGGGATTTCCAATCAACCGTGCAACAAGAGCGCTTTATTCAACTGGTATCTTTTTCCCTTTGCTAATTCAAATTTCTTCTTATCTACACTAAATCTGTGTTCAGCATATTACCCCTATCCTCCACAAACGGAGGTCTGTATGTTGAAGTGTTTTTCTTTAAGTAATGACTTTATTTCTCATGTAATTAATGTTTAGGAAGCTGTAGCCTTGAAGCTGCCCTAGATTGGGTCATCGCGCATGAGAATGATTCTGATATCGATCAAATACCACTGGTACAACTTATTGTAATAATTACTCTCTTAAAAAGGATTTCGCAAGGAATACCAACACTACCAAGTGCTTTTATATTCAATTTTTTGTCATTTCAATTTTATGAAATTGTGTGGCCCAATTTTGGTGTTTAACCTGTCAGACACAGTACCAATGCATCAGTTCCTCTTAGAAATATACATTGTTACCTTTTGTCAGTGGTTCATGCTGCAATTTAATTTATTAGGTGCCGGTCAATATCAAAATTGAAGATGGGAATCAATTTTCCTTGCCCGAGGAAGTGAACTTGGAAGCAAAGAAAATGTGGTATGTTTTAAATCTCTTTTTTCAAATTACTGCATTACATATAAAAAGTATTAGGAATTTGAGGATGAGATCAGTTACAATATTCAATTTTGCAATCATGTGGGACAAATTACTGTCTTGCTCAATGATTTATTTTATTTATTCTAATTGTTGATGGCTGGTACAGATACTAGTTGCCACCATAACCGTGGATGAAAGTGTTGTCTACCATTTTTTTTCATTTTTTGTTGACATTTGTTCTTGCAATGAATTCCAGGCAAAATACAATTGGTAATGCCAAGAATTTAGAAGATCTGAAACCATCGCAGACAGAAGTAGAAAAGGTACTGCAGTTCTAAAGTTTAAATTTTCTTTTCTTTTGCTGTTGAACCCTTAATACATTTATTCAACATTTGGAAAGAGGAAAATTCTGAGGAACCCTGATTATTGGTCAAATGAATTTTAAGGCACCATTATAGGGAGAAAAAGGAAACGAGAAGATCCTCTGTCTTTTATAAGGGAAGGAAAACAGAATTGGTTTATACTAGTAAAATTGAGGAGGGATATCATCACCCGCCAAGATTTCACGTCAATAGCACAGTTTTATGCCTCCTTTGAAGTTGCATGCTCTCTCCTGTTTAAAACAGCATATTTAACACGATAATAGATGAAATATATAAATTGGTATATGGGAGGGGTGGTGAACTTTGAGGGATTTGAACCGAAATCATTACCCTTCATGTCTTTTATTGATATCTTTTCTCTTTTTGTAAAGGTGACAACAGCAATCAGAGAAGCCACAATCAATGATTCAAAAAACACAGAAGATGAAAGAGAAAGGTTTGTGTTATCCCCTTATAAGTTATTTTGTATCCAAAGAAAATTCTCTGGTGAACTATATTGCATATCCATGGTCCTATATCTTACGTCCTCTATTTCTAATATGAAAGAGAAAGGTTTGTGTTATGCCCTTACAAGTTATTTTGTATCCAAAGAAAATTTTCTGGAGAACTATATTGCATATCCATGGTCCTATATCTTACGTCCTCTATTTCTAATATGATGAGAGATCCACTTACAACATTTTAAAGTTACAACATGTTACAACATTCGGTTTTGCGATTTTCAAAGTCCAAACAGTCGATCCAAACCATTCAACATTAAAATGTGCTTTGAGACCAAATTTTACATTTTTTTTTACTATTTATCAAGTATTTTACAAAACTGCTGTTTTTTTACAATTCTAGACCAGTGAAAAACAACAGTTTTGTAAAATACTTAATAAATAGTTAAAAACTTCAAAAAAATGTAAAATTTGATATCAAAGCACATTTTAATGTAGAGATCATGTTGAACTGTTTGGATCGACTGTTTGGATTTTGAAAATCGCAAAATCGAATGTTGTAACATGTTGTAAGATAAAAAATGTTGTAAGTGGATCCCTCCTCTTCTAATATAAGTCATGAAAAGGTAATTTGGGTATTATTTAAAAGATGTTTTGATTTGGATAATTTAATTATTATGGACTAAAATGTCTCTCTATTTTGTTGTCTCTTTCCATATAACAGAATCCTTTCAATGATAAGAACAAAAAGGGAGGAAGAAAAAATAATAAGAGAAAAACAGTTAAAGGATGATCAGGTACAACTGGGGTTCCCATATATTTTAATCAAAGCCAAAACATTTCTGGTGGTACTGCCACAAGTTCAGTGGCACTTGCTGGCTAGGAATTAATGGTTTTTCTGGTTTTCAGATCAACTAAAATATAATGTAGACAAACTGAAACAAAGAAATAATGTGGTATAACCCTTTATTGCTCTGTACAATAATGAAATCGCATCAGGGTTCCATGTACTTACAGCTACAAGACCTGAACTATACAATTCAATAGCTTAGGATTATAAATCCATTGTACAAGCTGTTTTTTTAATTGTTTGATGATTTTCTAATTCTGATTGTGCTGGTACTAAGAAGGAGAGAATGAAAACGAATAAAGAGCTGATGGAGGCAAAGAGACAATTGGAGGAATCTCAAAGGAAACGGTTTGTATAATAACGTCCTATATTGCTTGCATACTGGCAATAACTAATGTTGTCAGTACAGTGTCAGTACATAATATGCACTAGTTGATACCAGACAGATATCAGTTATTTGATCATTCTGTGTGTGTGTGTTTTTTCTTGATGTTTTTTGTTACTACCATATTTTAGCATAACTGTTGAGTCCTGTAGTATTTTTACTTATCTCGTTGTATGAAACATCTATGGGTGCATTGTTTAGCACAGGTCACTAGCACAAGCAGGTTTAGAAAAGGAGGAAGCGAGAAGAGCTAGAGAGAGAATCAGAAGACGTATAGAGGACGATAAGGTACCTATACAACATTACCAGTATTTACTGGTTTAGAGCCCAGACTGTTGATAGAAAAATAATCCTAAAGAAATAAAAAATGAATAAAATGTATACATGAGCCGAGATTGTCGGCAGTAGGAAGATCTTTTGTTTCACATTTTACTTTTGATGTTTGGTACAGGCAGAGAGAAAGACAAAGCTAGGTTTGCCTAACGAAAATCCTAAAGTTGCACAACCCATTGTTCCTCCTAAAAATGAAAAGGTGTTCACTACTCTCTCACAAGAGAAATTAAGTTAAATTCTTCAACATATTTAGTGGAGATAGACTTGTAAAGATTTATAGATACTTTTGCTTTATTGGTTAGAAAGAGGCAGGAACTCTGTTGGCGAAACCAGAGCAATTTCAGGATTGCCTGAGGTCTCTTAAGAGAAATCACAAGGTACACCGTTTATCTTTTCTGTCCCTTTTTCTCTTGCCCTTGTCTTTTTTTTTTTTTTTTTTTTGAAAGACTTGACAGTGGCTTTCGAGTTCTCTCTTGCATGCCCTTCTCTCTCTCTAAACTGAATGCATTTCAGGATGAGAATGAAAAGGTTAAGAGAGCATTCCAAACACTTCTAAGAATTGTGGGTAATGTCGCAAAAAATCCAAATGAAGACAAATATCGAAGAATAAGGCTCAGTAACCATGCATTTCAGGTACTTTCAAAATCTCTACCATATTTTTAAGATATCATATTTTGAGCTTACGATGCAAGTGTGCTAAACAGGAGAGAGTGGGCAACTTCAAAGGAGGCATAGAATTTCTAGAGCTTTGTGGGTTTGAGAAGACCAAAGAAGGAGAGGAATTGTATTTATTGCTGCCAAGAGATAAGGTCGATGTGCAGCTTCTAAATTCGGCTGGTAGTGAGCTTCTTTCGGCGATGTCTAATCCCTACTTCGGCCTTCTCTCCCAGTGATAATTTCATTTAAAGAATATAACCGTTGCAGACTTGCTGTTGATAGTAAAATTGTACGTGAAATAGTTGACATAATATAGTTGCTCAGCAAAATACGCCTCCAAGGAAGCTAATTGTTTTCGTGATATGTGCATGCGTAAAAGTGGCAAAATCCCTCTCATAATAAAAATGACCTGAGCATATAATACATAAACAGAAAATAATAAACAAAGGAAATACAAGGAGTACTATAATTTAGTCAAACTTAAAAGGATAAAACTATAACTGCCAAAAAGTCTAAAATATGGAACTCTCCATGCTTTCGGAAAATTCTAGATCATCAAACAGATTTCCTGGTAAGCCACTGCCAGCTGCATCTAGATCCAATTTAGGCCTCTTATTTGATCCAATAAGGCCAGGATCAGTAGTCTTTGGTTGATCGACTGAGACGAATGCAACATTTTTTCTCTTCTCTTGCTGTTCGGAAATCTCTGAAACAAAGACAACATTTTTCCTCTCCTCTTGATGTCCCAAAACATCTGGGTTTGCCATTTGAACATTGATTTCATGATTTATGTCATCAGATTGATCTCCAGATGAAATATTGTTCAGTGGAGCAACATCTGTACCAATCAGACAAAATTAAAACATAGAGCAATATCTGTACCAACTAATCAACCCAAAATTGACACAGACCAAAACAGTAAAAGGACTTTTTGCAAAAGACAACGTCAATTATTTCTGTTTGCCCCCCCCAAAAAAAGAAGGAAATGTTAGGTGCTTCCAAAATTTACAGCAAAGATAGGAAACAAAAACACAAAAAATAATGACAAGTATGCTAATTGACTCCTGAGCACTCTCTCTTCCATAGTTTGCTCCTCCCCCAATAATTGTCCTAAATATATCTCTTTTACTTGATGAAACAACGAATCAAGGGTAAGGAGATTTTTGGTTCAAAAGTTTTGGGAGTATATGATCACTGTTAATGACCCAGATATTTGTTGAAATAGGTATTTACCTATCAGATGTTATTGGTTTTCAAACAGAATGCCATTCTTCAATTTATTCTAACACAACAATTGCTCTTATATTTAAGGCCTTTTGCAAATGCATACCAAAGAACAAATCAGCTCACTTAATAATTTCCAGCCAAATCTGACATTGAACCAATATTTCTCATTTATCAACAAACAGAACTTTGCATAGCTTCCGAGCTGACTGATCTGCACCAAGAAAAAAATATATAATAGAAGGATACATGCCTTCATCAAAAAGGAGAATGGTATTGTATTGGATTGTCGATTCACAAGGAATTGCATCTCCATCCTCCTCTTTGCTATTGTTTTCATTTTGTAATTTCTCAAGCAATACAAATTTATCTTCTTTCCATTGGCATTCTAATATAACCACTTCATTCTTTACAGGATAGTATTCTCTGAAGACCTACAAAATAAGAAATAGCATGGCATTGCAATAAAATAAATCATCTGCTTCATCAAAGTAATGCACCAAAGATTTCACTTTTCAAACATTTATCAACAATGCTAGTAAATAATGATTACCCTCAGTTCAATTGCAAAACCCTACATAAAACTCACGCATATTTTCAATAGATAATGCATGACGGTTTATTTGTTGGGTCAGTTTATTGTAAACAAAATATAACTATTGCAATTGTTACTAGTTAAGTATTCTTTTCACATAAATGAAAAAGAGTCACTAGTCCCGCATCCATAGTTTATGACCACTGAGATTGAACCCATGACACGTCTAAAATTGATTCTCGCACATTGTTACTCGAGAAAAAAGGTCATTTGTGAAAAGTTCTGAAAATAAAAAGAAAGCAAAATTCAACACACCTCTACACCATCTTCTATAAGCTTGACATTTTGCTTGCATTGTGAGATTTCTGAAACCTTATTAAAAACCATCACAACATCCAATAGCATCTGTTTGCAAAACAAACAAAGTTGGGACCACATAAGTTTCAAAGAAATTCCTGGCTAAATATAAAATGGGCTTTTAGCAAAAAAAAAAAAACACCACATATTTTACTACACTTCCAGATACAATCAACATTTGTAATGGTTGTTTCACCAAAAAAAAAAAACACCTACACAATAATCGTATATCTTGCATGTACTGTATTTAAAGTAATGCATGCTCTTAAAAAAAGTTTTTTCTACTTCATCCGAACTCTAGAACCGCATCCCGGCTACTGGCTTGGTTTGGCTTAATTACTCACCGAGATGAGGGCTAGTACATCCAGTTTTAAAAGTATACACTTACCAATTCTTAATTGAGGTCGAAATTGGATCTAATATAGTTCAAACTTGTAAAAAATGAACAGCAGATGTGAGAAATTCTATGCATTGCATAAAAAGGTAAAAACTGCATCTTATTGTAAAGGATAATTACTTGTTGAACAATGACCCTAATCCGTCCAAGTAAAGCCAACACCATAGTTGAAAATCCTACGAAAAATGATTTTGCCAACAGCAGAGATATCTGGCTATAAAAAATCTCAAGGAAAGTCAACAACCTGAAAATAATTTCAACGTGTACATCAAGAATTCACACCTCAATGACAAGAGGAGTTTGAAATTGGATTTAAAATACAGAAGGGTCCCTATTGTCGACATACCAAAAAACTGTGACCTGACAAATCTTCTATTCGTGGATTCTTAGTTCATTAAATTTTGAGATTAATTCATGGTCATGTCTCGTCATACCAATCTCATTTTAATTATGTTCGTGAAAAATGAATGAGTACAAATATATAATAATAGTAGTAGTAGTAGTAGTAGTAGTCGTCGTAATAATAAAGTAATAAAATCCAATGAGGATACATTGCTGCCTTAATAATTGGTTCAGACATCTGTATTAAATGGGGAAAAAAAAGAGCATTAGCAAGTTGAAATACAGCATCAAAATCAATGCAAGGGACAATATGGGTAATATTAGTTTCAAATTTTTGGCTGGCTTATGTATTGGTGATCCTCTAAAGGACCTCAAATACAACTAAAAATCTAAAACAACAAGAGATAAAAGAATAAAGAGAAAGGAGCCATGGAGATAGCTCATACTCTAGTACCCTACCAAATACAAGGTACTTTTATCACATAATTCTTTTATAGCACCATCAATAGAGTGAACCAAAAAAAATTAAAAAAATAAAGTGAAAAGGAATACTGGCACAACAGATTCAAAGAGTTGAATAAAAAATTGTTGAAGTAATGCACCTCTGAAAGTAGCCTTGCGACACCCAAGAGCCTCTCATGGTAACTGTATTTTGCACCAGCGCTTTGTTTCTTTCCCCTGATATTTTAAAAGAGCAGCAAATCAAGGCATAAGGAAAAATGTCGATTCAACCTGAAATTCCTTTATATTTCCCTTCTTGGCTGAAAGTTTATTACTAATGCTTGATTATTATTTAACCGTGCATTAAGGGCTGAAGAACCACGAAAACAAAATAGAACGGTACTTAGGAAATATGAAAAAGATGGTTACTGATTCGGACGAAGCGCCCTTTCAGCAGCTCTTTTACCATCAATTATCGGAAAAAGTGCATTTAGTATTTGTGATAGTTTTGCAGCCTCCAGCAATTTCAGATCCCTTCTCACCTATTAAAATAATTGATCATCACCATATTTCATATTCATTCTAAATCTAGCATTATTTGCATTAGAAGCTACTGCATTCTAGCAGATTAATTTCTTGTACATTCTGAATTGCCAGTTGAAAGCATGTAAGAATGCATATGTGAAAGTACCAAAGATTGGAGCAAATTTAGGTAAGTTTTAAATATACACGTAAACTACGTATCCAAATAAACTTAGGTTATCATACACAAACAACCCTTTTGGTGATGAATAGAGCTTACATAAACAATCCTTTTGGTGATGAAGAAGCATATTAATTTCATTATAATTAATTGAAATTTTTCTTTTAACGAGCGAATTATCACAGATTCCATTAAACATTCACATGAGAAAGAGGGAATTGACGGGAATAAAATTTAACCTTGAGGAGGTATTGGAAATAGCGGGAGCGCCTATGCTGGTTCTTATTTTTGTATACGACTCGATCAAGGACGCTCAATTCGGATTGAAGCTTAGTGATGAGCGATCGAAGCCTCTCTTCCTCTCCCATGGCACGAAAACCCTAAACCCTGGCCGTAGGAGCAAGACAAGCGAAAGGTTCCTCTAAACGGGTCGATACGGTGGGGTCTTCGAGACCCGCTCGCGGCTCGCTCAAGTTTGGTCCGACTTGTTCGTGGCTCACTCGTTACGAGCTCTGGTTCCACTGTTCCACCGAATTTTTCATTTGTAACGTTCAAAAAAAAGGACAAACTGTTGGTATGAATATTCTTTGTCTAATTTTCTAAAAGAATATTTAAATTTCTTATTTTATTATAAAAGAATAATAGTTACATACTTATAAAAAAAATGTCCATCAAAATTTAAAAATTACTTATTTCTCCACTATAAATAAATAGCATTTCTCGTTTTTTTTTTCTTCAATCTAATTAAAATATTTATTTTAGCTTATCTGTTATGAATCTTTTATTTTAAGATGAACTTATCATACAAAAATTTAGATAAAATGATTAACTTACGCTTCCTTTCAAATAAACACATTCTTACCATCCAACTACGATCAATATTATTTTCCATTATAATCGATCCAGTATTGAATGATAATGTACAAATTTAGCTACTGAATTTATATTGATGGAAAAATGGTGAACAATTTAAAAATAAATAGAAGTTTTTTTTTTTCAAGAAATAAATTAAATAGAAGTTTAAAGGTTTAAGAACTGGGTTATACTAATCAAACAAATAAAAGTTGAAAACCGGATTAAAGAAATGATAAATGGAGATATATATTTGTTTTTAGTAGGCAAATAAGCAGTTTTTAAGTTTTGATAAAAAAAATTGAATATTTACAAGTGTTTGATTGGCACGGCAATGATAGACATAAAATATATACACATTTATACATGTTCGGTCTAGATCTTATCCTGAAAATACCCTAAATATCTTGTATTTTAATATATAAATGTCATATATTACACCTGAAATCAAGTTACTGCCTTTGTTTGCTTTAAATTGCAGAAAATGACGAAAACAGACCAAAATGCGGCCTCCCCAGGTCACACTGAGCCACTGCGGCCTCCCTAGGTCGCACTGGGTATTTAGCCAAATTCAGCAATTTTCAGGATAAACTGAGCGTAGTGTGGGTCGCATTGACCCCAGTGCGTGTCGCACTCAGCTTTTCAGCTTCCGACACAGTTTCGTATTTTGGGCATAACTTGGTCATACGAACTTTGTTTTGGGCATATGACCACTTTTCGGAAAGCTAACGAGACACTCTACACCTTTCATGAAGGAAGAAAATCCAAATTCGTAACTTAAAATCCAGTGCTGTCCGCATTAACCGCAGTGCGGCCCGCATTCAGACAAAAAATACAGTTTCGCTATTTTTAGAAAGCCAGATCATGCCCGGTTGGCAAAGTTAGCGGTTCTAATTATGGAGAACGTGTGGGACACTGTTCCCCACGTTTCTAGGGCATAGAATGGGCTATATAAGGAGGAGAATTATGCTCATTTAAGGGGATCGGATCATCAATCCATACTCTACCAATTGAATTCCACATTCCACATCTACTGAGAGCAAGAAGTGAGATTAAGAGTTTAGACAAGGAGAAGAGGAGCAGAATTTTCAGAGCAAGGAAATAAGGCAAGAGATCTTCATAGGAGTAAGGGTTGTAATCATTTCTTTTCCAATTCCTCTTTGTTTTAGCTAACTTGTAATTAATTTCTTTTGTAAGTTTTGCATCTCCATGAGAGGCTAACTTCCTCTCTAGGGGTGTAGGTCAAATGCATGAACTTGTTTGATTCTATTCTATTTGGTTCTTTGTTTTTATGATGATTGTTTGATTTGATTGTTAATTTCTTGTGATTTATTCTTTGTGATCCCCATAATTTGTGCTTGAATTGTAGTTATCTCGCTTTAGGTCTTTTAGACTCCAGAGTAGCTCAGGATCATATAGGATAGTATCAATTATGTCACAAAGCCATTAGGATTTAGGTTAGAGAAATATCAACTTTTAATCTAAACCGGAACTACAGAAATTAAGGTTAGAGTTTGATATAAAATTTCACGGTTGGAGTCAAACCCTAAGTCGGGACATCTTGAACCAAATTAGAGATTGGTATGAGTTGCCTTTACCGGCTAAATTATTAAGTACCGAGATCTAAGGAGGTGATAGACTAACAAAAACTTTATATCCTAGATGATTAAGGCGATGTACTTTACCGTGAAGTTGTGATCATCTAGGCACGTTACTAATTCACGCAAGTGACCCTTTTTAACATATTTGGTTAGAAACCCCATCAAAATCAAACATGAATTTAAACAAACCAAATAGATAGGATTAAATAAGGGATTGTAGACCGAAAGCCCCTAGATTCTCCAATCTTTGTCAAAACCCTAATTTCATTTTACTCTTTCTTAGTTTTTGTTTAATCCTTCAACTCCTCGGGTATTGAACCCACCAACCTTAGGATTATTGGTAAACACACTTCAAACCGAATTTTGAAACAACCAATTCTGATTTTAATCATTAAAGTTTTAACCTAAATTCTACATTTCTCTCTGTGGTTCGACATCCTAAGTATTACTTTGATAGATTGTGCGCTTGCAATCAACTCCTTCATTGAGTATAAAGGATTATAAATTTAAAAGAAACGAGTACACAAATTATAGTCAAAACTCTATACCAAATTACTTCAAAAAAAAAAAAAAAACTCTAAAAGTAGCAAGGAGTTGAAGAAATGCACATTTAGGAGTGAAACTCAAGACCTATATTTCACTCGGAGTAAAACTACGGATGTTTAAAAGGTTGCATACTTATTTACTTATTTAGAATGATCTGTAATATTTACTTATTTACTTATATCTTTATATTTACTTATTTACTTGTATCTTTATATTTGCTATCATTAGTTATTTACTTATTTAGAATGATCTGCAATATGCAATAAAACAAAATGTCGTGGAATAGAAACTTCAACTCAGTTTTCTAAGCTTTAGATGATCCATAAAAAGACACTTCGGATTTTACCCGTGAAACTTTGTAGATCTTTTCGGGGTTGTTCGGCAAGCGTGGATTAAGCCTCCTTAAGGCTTAATCCGCTTCCTTTAGCTTCCTCAGCTGCTTAATTCCGCCGAACACCAATTCCTTAGCGCGGATTAAGATTACCTCCTTTAGCCTCCTTTTGACTGGATCTTAAGCACTTAATCCTTCACCTGTGGATTAAGACAACCGAACATCGGTTCCTTAGCGTTCTTTAAGCTTTTAATCCTTCACGAATTATTTCCAATTGGAGGGTGTGTATCCTTTGAGATATCTCAATTTTTGCGTGACCGATGTGTCCGGTGGGGAAACGTAGGGGGACAATATTATTTGAGCTTTGAGATTCACGCATAACGTATTTGAATGATTGATATATTCCAAAAAATCACGCAAAGTTTGAAATATCTCAGAGGATGCGAATTCCCAATTGGAGGCATGCACTGAAATCAAAATTTTCCGGAAAAAAAAAATAGATTGTCCGAATAATGAGTTCAAATTTATTTGTTATGTATTTAGATTTTTTTTTTTCGCGTTTTCTGAATATATGAGTTAAATTTGAGAATACTCAATACAAGCAACTAACTAAAATGTACAGTCTTTATTAAAGTCTAAAATAATTATATTATATATTTCATATTCTGAAATGGACCTAAATTCTAATTCATGGAGCTTCGGAAATGGTCCCAAAATCATGCAAAAGTTGCCTACGGGCTTTAAACCCAAAAAAAACCAAAAAATCATGTGAAAGTGGATTTTTACAGTGCTTCGTGTGAATCTCTCATCATTTACGAATTACGATGGATGATTGTGTTGAAAAATTAATTTAGAGAACTGAAATTTGTATTTGATATATTTTAATTATTTTCCAGTATTGTGTTCGTACCATTACAATATATTATAAAATTGAACGTTAAAATTAAGCAAATAATCAAATAATAAATAACAACAGACGACTGCTTTAATTTAACAATTTTTTGTGTATGTCAGTACATACACAATTTTTTTTTCAGAATTATTTACAACACATATGAAAAATATATACTAAATTGGAAGTTGAATAGAAACTAATAATTCTTTTATTTCTTTATAAATGGTGAAAAAAAATATTCTTAGTTATTCAATTGCTGATGTCATGTATAGGAGGTCTTTGATACATTTTTTTGGTAAATAAATTGAATGCTGTCATCATTTTTTTTGGTCAAAAAATAATTAAAAATAAATACATAAAGCAAATAAAAAATTAATTTATAAAATGTTCATTGTTTTGACCGCTTGATCATGTGCTAAATGAATTCGAAACTTTAGAAATTTTGCATGTACATGCATCACTCATGAAGTACATGGATTTCAACGGTTTGGATTCGTAATTCGAAGTCAATCCAATAGCTTTCTGGAGGTGTGCTCACCAATCTCTCTTGATGAGCACATCACACCCTAGTTTTACTCAGATTATATATATTGAAGAAAGAATTAGAAAATCAAATGAAAAATTGAAAGGGAAAAAAACAAGATATCAATAGTTTTCTACTGCGGCATCGCTAATTTAAGACTATTTAATTTTAACTCTTATCATATTATATGCACATATGTATGGCGAGTACATGTTTAAGTAAATTTAGACTTGTACGCGTAAAGGAACATCAAAAAGGTATACTTAATCTAAAGAAAAACATATTACTTGATTGAAAGAATAATATTAAATATGAAATTTCATCTTCTAATCATAGCCGTTGATAGATCAGAACAACTATTTGATTAGAGAGTGTTTGCTACGGTTCCATACTTAAGAACTAACATTTAGTGTAGTGACAAAGACACGTTATCTCTATGTAGGTCATGAGTTTAAAATTCAGATAAAAAATTATTATAATAATAAAAATGTTAAATAATTGATAGACTTGACCTCCAATTTTTACTTTAAAAACTCAGTTCCACACTAATCACGGGTTTTACCGAAAAGTTCTTAATGGATGCCTGGGTAAATGACTATTTAAATGTTCTAATCACGTGATCATGTGAGTTGTCACGCCCCCATCACTCTCTTGGCGAGACTCTTTTTGGTCCACACTACGGTCAGTGAATGCGGTGCACGGTTTTAAAGTGGATTCTTGCTCTCTCCATTTAGCAGGAGAAGCTGCATCTCTGGTGCGTTTTTCTCTCTTGTTCCCGTTAAAAGAAGAGAAAGCACCGTGTTCATCTATGTACTTTGCAGGTGGAAATTCAGGACATCGTCAATTTTTTTATCTTAGAGCTGTTAGATCGGATCGAGAATCGCACAAAGTTTGGAACTTTAGATCAATTTGTTTGACTCTTTGTATATAAGTACTTTTTGCAGCTCAAACTGTGTAACATTCTATGAAACAGGTCACGTATAAAGTTAAACTCATAGTGACATGAATTTGGTTCAGTGAGATAAAAAATTTGTGATTAGAAAATAATTTAGACATAATTCGGAAATAATTATGTACCACAAGGAAAAAAATTTAAAAATTTAAATAAAAATTTCACATTTTATTTGTGAATAAAACATATAATACATCTTTTTGTATTTTATTCGGTGTTCGGTTCAGATATGTAAAAAAAAAGAATTATACACGAATAATTTGCAAGTTATGTCACTATGCGTTAAAGGAGTCCACACAACACATTTTTTTTAAATTCAAATGCTGCAAAAAAATAATTAACATTTCTGCTTTACGCACGTGGTGGGTCCGCCAACACAAATTAAGCGCTACCTCTTTGGCACTATTTAGATGAGCTACTATGATTTTAAGCTCTCTACTTTAGGTAATTATCTGTGTTACTTGTTTCACAAAACAGTATGTATCGGTGTTAAGACTTGATATTTGTGGTTTCCCGCTGCGACTCGCATTTGGCACTTGGCAGCGCTCTGTGGTAAGAGCTACATGCCTCAACTATGCACCAGCCGCACCAGCATGTCCGACAATACAAGAGAGTGATCTGTGGTCAATGTTACGTATTGTCAACAGGTATAGGATTGAGCACCTATGCAGTACCTTCCGGTCAAGTCAATATTAATTTATAACCTGTTTGGAATTCACTTTCAGATTCATGCCATGATGTCAAATTTAAAACAAACAATTCAGATCTCATCCTACGCGGTCAGGTATTGCTAAATTATAAGCTCAGACCCCCTTTTTTCCTGCTGAAAATATTATATACACAACACTCTCTTATATTACTGAATAAAGATTCTCATACATTTAAGAGCATCTACAAAGGTTATTGTTTTTGGATTGTTAATCTGATGTGTTAATTGCTAATATAATTGTTGGGATGCAGTACAGTTTCTAAATTAGCAAATTTATTTTAAAATAAAATATTTGTTTAATGACACATGGCTAATTAATTGGCTGAAATTAATTATAGCGCTCTCCCTCTCTTCACAAAATTAATTGTTGGGATAGAGTGATTTAGAAATTATGAATCGCTAATTGCTAAACTCAATGACGTGGCTAAATTACAATTTATAAACGTTTTGTGAGATAGAGATGCTCTAATTATGTTATTTTCTGGAGTGAGAGATGCTCTAATTATGTTATTTTCTGGAGTGAGGCTATAGTATTGTGCATAACACATTGGTCCTTATTATGGATCATTATCTTCGTTCTAAAAAATACAAACAATCAATTCGGACTATTTAACATGATCTCTATATGAAAATGCATTGGAGATCAAATTTTACATTTTGTTAGAATTTTATTATATTTTTAGATAGATAGAAAACCACCTGATCTAAAGATTTTAGACCATACAAATATAGCATTTCAAAATTTCTAATTAGTTAGAAAAAAAGTAAAAGATTTAAAAAAAATGTAAAATTTTGCTCAAGTATATTTTTATTTGAAAATCATGTTGAATAGTTAAAATTAACTGTTTGTACTTTCAAAATAAATAAAAAATGATACGTAGTAAGAACTAATCTATGTTGTGCATCGTACAATAGTTTTACCCTATTTTCAATTGCATGTAGTTACGTGTTTCCAAAAATATATGTCCATTTTTACTATTTTCAATTGCGTGTAGTTATGTGTTCCAAAAATATATGTCCATTTTTTATTTATCACATTTAATATTTTTTATAAAATTATCTATTTTGTAAATTCAGTGTTTTTAAAATAGGATGTAAAAACTGGAGAGTGCAATGAAATTTAGCAATTTAGCTCCGGCTCACGGGTTCACGTGCTGGACCAGACATTGTTGAATATTTCCAAAATGGAGAGGATCGGTACTGTCTTAAATGTCTGCATTTTTTTTTTACCACCCTAAAAAAACGTATAAAAATAAAAACCATCCTCATCAGATTTGTATTAAAAATACCACTCTCGCGGACTGAATCCGCGTATTCAGATAGGCCGGACACGGGGACTGAGAAGGCGGATCCGGATCTGAATCTGCAGAACCGCGGACTGAGTCCGTGTACCCAAGTTTGATGCTATATAAATTCAATCTATATGAATTCAACGATTGAGAAAATGGGAGCAGTATTAGTTGACTTTGAGATTCGTGCCAAGTTAAAAGGAATGGTCCGGATTCAATAATTATAAAAGATTCCCCTGTGAGGTAAGAGAGAGGATGTGAATTCTGACCAAAGTAGCAAAGTCACATATCTCAATCATTCAATTATTTTCTGGGAATTTGCATCCTCTGAGTCAGTTACTTTTTGGAAGATTGAGACTTTTTTGAAATATATCAATGGTTCAGATACTTTATGCACGATTCTCAACTCTCAAATAATACTTTATGCACGAATCTTAACACTCAAATAATATCTCCATCGTTCAAATTCCCATACTTTATGCACTCCAGAAGGTGCATACTGCATCAGACTTGGATACGCGGACTGAATCCGCGGATCTGGATCTGCCCTCTCAGTTTGCGTACCCGGCCCATCTGGATACGCGGATCCAGTCCGCGGGAATAGTATTTTTGACAGAACTCGGGTGAGAGTGGTTTTTATTTTTATTCAATTTTTGAGAGTGGTAAAAATAAAAAAAATCCGTTAAATGTCGCCGATCGCCGTTATTTCTTCACCTATTGCTGCGCTCCCTTGTAAATTGACTGACCAACGGAGCTTTCCCAAAATACCCCAGATCTACCCCCCATATAGAAAAAGACATGCTGGCCTGTGCGAAGGTTTAAAAAAGAAAAGAAAAAGAAGAAGACTTGCTTACTCAATAGGGCCTGTTCGGCTGCCATCCCGCGTGTTTACTATTCACCCGTTCCTATGCCCATTCCCGTTTCCGGGCTGCAGCCGAACGGGCCCTTACATCGTCGCTATTCGGGGGGATTTTACGGGTAATCGTACCTACTTTCACATGATTTGAATAGATGTATAGTTGGATACTTACTACTTTTATCATATGTAAAATTTTGAAGTATCTACGTCTTGTAATTCAAATGTTCAAATGAGTTTTTAAATAACTGTTAATTAATTTTTAGAAACTAAAGTTTCTAAAGTTTCTAACTCTCACATCTCTAAAATTAATTTTAGAGTTTCTATTAAGCTACGTCCCCAATAAATTATAAAGAAAAATTAATTTGAGCAAATCATTTGGTCTGCATGGAGTTTAGAAACAATTTCATAATATGAAACTTTACTGCATAGTTTCTAAATAAAAAACTCTCACACATTTCTGAAACTAAATTAGAAACTGTCACATCAAGTTAGAAACTTTAATTGTTTCGGAGATGTAGATACCTGACTCGAAGAACGCTCGGATTTGATTCGGATCCAAGCGGATTCTATTTATTACAGAGTTAAATTAACCTAAATTATATTCAAAATTATTTGATTAGATGGCTTAAAAAAGGAGGATTTAAATTCTACCGAACTGAAATCTGATAGCACCTCTACTCGTTGTACACATTTTCGATGGCATATCTCTATCAGAAACTAAATGTTTTAGAATTTGACCCGACCAACATGTGACAGTACAAGATCCGAAAGTCACAGAGTCCAATTAATTTAGACCCAACTCGATTGCCAATGATGCACATAATGCAAGCAGGAATATTGTCATGTGAACGAATTGTCAACACTACATATACACAGGGAGGATTATGACAAATTACATGTAATTGAAGTATCGTTTGATATTTTATAAAAGTACGAGAGATATGACTCGTTTTTCAACACTACATATCAAGGTTTTAAATAGTGCCGTTATAGTATTTTCGGACTATAAAAGTTATGACGCTATCGGTGCTATAGCGTCCTATTTCGCACAATAACAGCACTATTTGGACATAGCACTGTTTTTTCAGCCATACCGCTGTGACGCGATAAACGCTATTTAAAACTTTACTACATATACACAGGTAAGATTACGACAAATTACATGTAATTAAAGTGTCATTTGATATTGTATAAAAGTACGAGAGATATGACTCGTTTAGGGGTGAAAACGGAGTGGATATTGATAAAATTATATATATATATTTATTTTTATTTTTTCGATACATATAAGGATTGAATATTATTATTTTTCACAGCTTGTTAAAACTCCTCAAACTCATAACACCAATTAATAAGACTAGTTAATTATTAATTAAACAAATATACTTGTCAACCATACAACAGTTGAAATTTAAAAAAAAAATGCCCCTCAAAAGCGATTACTGCGTCATACGAACTTTTTTATTATCATTGCTCCTAGATAATCGTGATGAAAAAACAATTCGTGTATACTATCTGTTATGAGTAGGATTCCAATAACTCGTACTTTATATTTTCATTTTAAAATTCAAACTATTAATTTTTGTAAATTTTAAAAAATTAAAACAACAGTGTTTCTTTAGTTAAAAATATTAAATTTTATTTTATTTTAAAAAAATCTCCATTCTGAATGACTGATCATCTTTGCAAATCTTAAAAATCATGTCTTAAGATTTTCGTTAATTACCACAGATAAAAAAAATTACCTCCAATTAGATTGTTTAATTCTTAATTTTTTTTTGAAGATTGGCGGCTTAACCGCCAACAATATATTGATAAGAAAATGTTTAATTACAGTAGTTAATTACTCAATTAAGTAATTCGTCCACAATTTCCGTACAATAAATAATTACATCAACTCGCAAAAATAGTAGTCAAAAGGGTGCAATATAGTGCCCCTTGACTTGCCCCTTTCTCACTCATAATGCGCCTACAGATTAGCTTTCCCCGTCGTATCATTAATTAGTATATCCAGCAGTTTGCACTTATTTGAAAAGAGATGTCTGTTTTTTTTCCTTCATAGCGCCCAGATTCCTATCGCCCAAACCGAATTTGCAATAGAGTTCACTGCCACATTCCTCTCTAGTTGTTTATATTTTAAAACTGTCCTCTTCAAATTATTACTAGAGAGGAGGGAATTCGGATCCAGTGCAATATCTGATCGGGTAGCATGAAATCCGGATCATCGGTTTCAAGCTAGCACGAATCGTAAAGTGAATTTCTTTATGTTCTTCTCGGTCAGGTACCGGACAGATGAAATTGATTAGTTCAAGTTTATCAGACTCTCGGTTCAAGGCCTCGGCTTCAGAAGTTTTAACTGTTCATGCACGCAATCGTAGCTACTGGGCAGGCACATTGAAGATCGTTGTTTAATTTACAGAATTTCGTGTAAACCTCTTTAAAAATTCTGAAATTTTAAAGTTCTCCTAAAAATTAAGCTTTGTAATTGTTAACGTTTGGATTAGTTTCACAAAAGTGAAGATCCATCCGTGCTTGTAAGTTGCAACCAAAGCAGTGGAAACATGAGTGGAGCTAAATTTAAGGCTAAATTTTATAAATTATTGAATTGACTTTCCCTGATAAATTTGAATCGTTAATTTTATTCTATTCGATGAGTCAGAGTTTATACATTCAAATTTTATTTTTAGTTTATACTCTATTAAATCGGTGAAACTGTTTTTTATAAAAATAAACTAATATTATTTGTTCCATAAAAATATTTAAAATTGATTCTATTTAAAAAAAATTCAAAATGGGGCCAATGTTTTCGTTCAATCGGATGCATGAAAAATTCGACATCTTTTTAGTGTAATACATGTTTCAGACATTTGCTACGTTACCGTTTTAATAATATTCCCACTAGCAGACATGATGTGAACGTATATTAATATGGTCAAGTCGTAACGGGTACATCGGAGTCAAATAGTAATGATTATATATATTGACTATTGAGTGAGGCTACGGCAATTTGCAAATGCACACGTAACTCTGTACGTATACCGAGCGGAAAATAATTATGCTGCAATTTCGAATTCAGTGAACGATATATGCAATTTTGAATCTAGCTGATAATTATCTTTTGAGAACCCATTTTGAAATAATTTTTTTCTGCACGTATTTCGAAATAATTTAACGGTTGAATTTGAATTATAAGAATTTCAATATTTCTGTTCAATAGTCTCAAATTACAGCAGATTCGGATCCATACTTAGTGAGGTGGTGATAACTCAGTTATTTTGAAGTTCAACAATTGATGTGTTCAAAGTGAATTTGATATGAAAAAATATTTAAAAATTAAAATTTTGTTTTTTTGGAACTTTTTATTTTTTTAAATAGGTGGAATATCACCCATCTATATATTTTGCTCCATTTGAAAAAAGTGATTTTCTGACTATTTAAAAAAATGGTAAAAAAATAAACTTAAGAAAATACAAATTTTTATTTAGAAATTATGTTGAATGTTTCAAATCAACAATTTGTATTTTAAAAATACAAATGTGAATTTAAATTCACAGTACAAACCGTTATACGCATTGTAAAATATCATAATCTTATCACATATGCTAATACTGCTCCACAATAACTTGTATATTTATGCGTTTTATATAGCAATAAGAGTAATGAATACGTTAATCTAGGTACGAGAACGAGAAGTATCGAGAAGATTTGTATTTTGAGCGTCTTATTTATGTTTTTTTTTTCATTTGAGTAAAATACGAGTCTAGTTCGTGTTTGATAAAATATGATCTTATTTATCTTTTATTTATGGAATCAAATAAAATACGAGTCTAGTTCGTGTTTGATAAAATATAATCTTATTTATCTTTGATAAAGAATCGCACGATTTTTACCTTTTCAAATCCAACCATTTATAAGAATAATTATTTTCATTCTCGCGCTACAGTACCCGCACTGTACATTAAAGGCATGATGTACTATGGTCTCCACTAATTACTTAGTCCCCTCCTTTTTAGTCCCCACACTCGTCCAGCGTCAGATTTTATAAATATAAATACTTGCAAGATAAGAAATTGATACTTACAAAATAAGATATTAATACTTGTGGCGCTACTTGATATGATCACTCCCTTTTTTCAGTCTCTAATGGTCCCGCGTCAACCTTCCTCAAATGAAGTAATAGGGACCCCGCATTCCTGCATCAACCTTCCCTAATCGTCCCTGCGTCAATCTTCTTCTAACAAACATAGTCGATCACATAGATGCAAATACTTCAGTGCATAAATATAAATCCTTGTATTACTTGATATTAATACTCTCAGATGTTATATAGTGTAATATATTTATATGTAAAAAACACTTGCAATATTTCTCTAACAAAAATAGTTGACCATATATGTATAAATACTACAACACATAGGTATAAATACTTTGAGTACTTGATATTAATACTTTCAGATATCATTAGGTATCATTTGTAAAAAATACTGCAAGTGTAGGTATAAATACTTATTTGACGATGAGCTCGAAAGTACGTCATCATGGATCTCATTTGAAAGAGAAAGTTGTGTAAAAAACGTTAATGGTTTTAGATTTGTAAAATTCCTCACAGATCGTCAGAAATATGGACAAAAATGAACGGAGAAAAAAAACCCACCTCTAAAAACGTGTATGGTCTCCCATCTAGTTTGAGTGGTCCCCACCATGCATTTATGGTGCGGGTACGTTTGAGAAATATAGATGGAAAAATAATTATTTACGTAAAAGTTATTCATCTCATAGATATAAATACTTCAGTTCATAGGTATAAATATTTCCGTGTATAGATATTAATATTTTGGGAAAAAAATTCAGTCCTGCAGATTTTGCAGTCCGCCCAGTTGTTATGACAGTTATGGAAGTTATGGTGCGGGTACAGTGCGGGTACTGATACCAGCTTCCTTATTTATTTCGAAATTCGTACATAGAAATTAATTGTCTTTTAAGATTCGTATATTTTAAAAAATAAATGATTGAATTTGAAAAAGGCGGATACCCGCGATTCTAAAAAATCACAGCAGATTTGATTCTCTTATTTATCATCACCAATACCAAGAGACCTTAATATGAAAAATGTTAGTGGTGCTTCGTTATTTCAGTAAACGCACTAGTCTCATAAAATTACCACATTTTATTATCATTTATTTTTGATATACAACTAGATGCCTATTTAACTTTTTGTTCGAGATATTATCATCCGGAGCAAGAGCATCTACATTTTTAGTATTAAGAAATATTAGAAGAGCATCTACATTTTTAGTATTAAGAAAATTTCTAATATGATGTGACAGTTTCAAAGATGTGAGAGAGTTTCTTATTTAAAAACTATGTAGGAAAATTTCTTATTAAGAAACTGTTTATAAATTAACTCCACACTGGTCAAATGACTAGCTCAAATTATCTCTCATTTTTAATTTATTACTGACATGGCTTAATAGAAACTCTAAAATTAATTTGAAGAATGTGAGAGTTAGAAACTTTAAAGATCTTAATTTTTAAAAAAATGGTTAACAGTTATTAGAAACTCATTTGAATGCTTTAATCAGCACGTTTACGTCCATCTCTTAGTTAAAGTATTAATTGAAAAATTAATTTATCTCTGTTCCAAATCTATGTATCTCTTTGTAAAATTGTACTTGTAACAACAAATGCTACACATATAACGATATCTTTGTCAGTACAACAAATCATTTAACTTTTCATACAAAACAATTCATAATATGTTGTCGACTTGTCGTTACGAGGAGCGGAGTCAGACTTTCACACTATGAGGTCAAATATGAATGACGATCAATCATATACAATTTTCTATTTGTAAATGAGATCAATTTCACAGACCCCATAGTATTTTACTTTAAAACATATACAAAACAAGACATAATAATACAAAAATTAAAAATAAATGAGGATCAATTAACCTCCCTCCATTAAAATTAATGACAGCTTTATCCTTAACCGCCATATTAATTGCGTGCTGACGAGATAGATTAATGGACCACCAAAACATAGTTAATTTTATCCATATAACAACTTATATTCAAGAGTCTATGTATTTAGAATATTGAATTTTCAAAAGTTCAACCTACCTGTAATTAATTGAAAAAATCGAAAAGATTATACATTGTTAATTTTGCAATATTTCGTGGACTAAAACAAGAGTGTAAATGTCGGAGCAATGAATCTTGTAAATTTTTAATTTTACAAGGAAAGATGGGGAAGAAAACTCGATGAAATTGTCTCCATGTGGGTGCTAACTGCCAACTGGTGTGGTTATACAATTATTCTAAACAACATGGACCGTTGGGGACCGGTGACACCGGTTAAAAAACCAGAGTTGGTCTGAAATCCTGGACCGAACCGGGCCCAGACCTGAACCAAACTGGTACGTTACTACGATAAGACCATTTTGATATTTCATGCCGTCATGCGCCTTGGCGTAATTGGTTAATCGGGTAAAGATTTTAACAGAGTAGTTTCTCCTACATTCAGCGCACGGGCTATAGAATCATGACAATGCTCTCTATGGTTCGTGCGCTGCATGAAATCAAAACTATTCTGCTAAAATATTGACCTGGTTAATCGCATATAATTAGATAAATTCGTCAGCTGTCGGGTCCCCAGATTGTATATCCTCTCGGACCTTGCCCCGAACAGATTTTTCATGCGCTGGAAGTTCGAGCACAAATTTGACTCAGTTGCTCTGTTTTGAAATTCGTATTAGCACATATTTCAATTTTTTTTATAAAATAATTAAACGAGTTCTCTCTGAAAAAATATTTGTTTGAGGCTTCTTTATCGAAACCTCTTCCCCTATTTTTCTCCCTACTTGGTTTCCAATATTATTGTACCACAACAAAATTCAAAGTACAAAGAAAACAAATGCACTTTAACTCGCTAATTTGAACAGCGACACAATCAATTTAGTGGCTGCACAAAAAAACTCATGATTTGTAACTTGTTCAGAATCAATTCAAATTTAACTCAGCTAACGACTTGAGTTGAAACTGACTCGAGTTCGCTGACTCTGTTGTCTCACGAGCTGAATTCAAGTTGTCCCTAACTCTGTTCAGAATCAATTTAGTTGACTCATTGACTTGGTAAACTATGTAATATTTTGTTAGACTTTGTACTATTTAGTAATTTGATAAACTTTGTACTATTTAATTATGTAAAGTTTTAAATTGTGTACTCTTTTAATAAACTATGTACTATCTACGAATCACGAGTCAACTCGAGTTGTTCACGAGCTAAATCCAAATTAAAATTTCTGGCTGAAAACTAAATGAACACCTCGGACTCAATTCGGCTTGTGAATTCACGAGTTGAATCCAAATTATTCTTAATTCAGACTCAACTCGGTTATATCCCAAAACTACTTAGTAATAATCGGACAAGTGGGTAAGCTCATGAGCAGTCCTAATTAATTAAGCATAAAATGAGAAAGGAATTGTGTCGCTTTTGTGATCGAGCAAGAGAATGATTCATTCAACGCGACTCTTTTCTTCGCAAGTTACATCACCAAATTCTGTCCACACTTATTGTACATTAAGTCACCAGTATAAAAATTCATTGATGGCTGAATTTATTGAGATCAAATCTTTCGAGGACGTTAATTTTTCTTCTCTAGTATGATGCATTGTATGTCTGTTTTTTTTTTCACCTTTTGTTCTGTATATTCATATCGATTCAAAATCCTATTTATTAGCAATTTTGTAGATAAATAAAAATTTGTGGCTATTTTTCAATTATTTCAGATTGGATTTTTGCCGGTGAAAATGTGATTCTGATCAAAGAATTTCAAGTCAAAATCACATCTTGCCGTATTTTTCTGATTATTTGAATGTGGTTCCGATCAGGACACAGAAGTGTATTATTTTAATTGTTGTAACTGCAATTGTTTTAACTTTTAAGTACTTCAGTGTTAGATTTAAATTTTATAAACATAATGGAGCTGGTTATTCGCATTAACTATGATTATTATGTATATATATTGACTTTTAACATTATTATGAAACAAAACTTAAAGGTCTCGTGGTTTTTTTTTTTTTTTTTTGAAAACCTAAACTTCTCATGGTTGGTGAAACAAAAGTTTATTATGTTAGTTTATAAATGAAATAAGAGGGCACGGTATTAATACAGATGTAGGAACGGATAAAATATTAACAGAGCTAGAGCTATTTTGATTTCGATTAATATAGAGACAAAATAAAAAATAATTCGACTCTTGCGCCGCGTTAAGCAAAAATAACTCTGACATGCTCCTCATAATGCCATCTAACATAGACAGATAAACTCACAAGTCAATGTTTGGTTGTGGAGTAAAGTTACTCCGGATTAAATTTCTTACTCCAAACTAAAGTGAATTAAAATAATCATGTTTGGTTGGAATTTGGTGGAATAAGTTAATGAAGAGAGAGAATTTATAAAATAATATTACTATAATTGCGGGACCCACAGGTGGAGTAAGTTACTCCACTTAGAGAGGTAGAATAACTTAATCCGTATTAACTCAAATGCTACTCCATCTTATTTCTTCAAATTTATTTCTCGTTTGGCTCTTTAAAAATAAATTAAATGATTTACTCCACTACTTACTTCAGAATCAAACATGACCATAAACTGTGTATAATTTGGAAGGCTTTATATATCTTTCCTCAATTAAGGTGCGTGATTAAATAACAAATCAATGTCAGTGTAACCGCCTCCTAATTTACATATCCTCCTAAATTATTAAAATAAACTGTTTTCCCTTCTAAAGAACACAAAAGCAAAACTCTAGTATTGTAAATTTGTAAGGGGTAAATGCGTAAAAATCCAGCCATAAGACATCAACCAAAGTTATTTTAGTTATTAAATATTCACCAATTGTCTCGTACATTGTATTTTTTTTTTTTTTTTAAATCTTTGCAGAAGTAGTGAGGAGAATCGAACTCTCGACTTTTAGATACAACAATCTTAAAATTTTTTTTCTAACCAACTGTGCTACCTCTTTTCCCTCGTAAATCGTATTTTAATAAAAGTATTTGTTTATTGTTACTTGTGTGGTCGCTGTCAAATAAGTAAAAAAGAGAAAAGAAAAGAAGAGAAGAGGAGAAGACAGAGATACAAAGAGGCTTCACTCAATCCAACTCACTGACACTATTTCTCAAGTATCAAATCATATCAATTCAAATATCTCCATGGAAGTTTAGAATCGTTTCGGGTTCGAAAGAGAGATTCAAAGATTGGTCATAAATGATGGATTCTCATGGCAGCAATGGAGATCAAAAGTGGGTTTTGTTCGTTCCTTTCTCTTTTTATTTCATGGTTTGTTGTAATTTTCTAATGTAATCCATAGTTGGTTTTATAAGATCAAACCCATCCTAGAAATCTGCATACTGTTTCCTGTTTTATTAGACGATACCAGTGGACATTACAAGTGTTTGTTTAATTGTTTCCCTCTTCTAATTACTTTACTATATGCCATTTCAGTTTAGTTAAGTGTCAAACTAAACTGAAACTTCGTTTTAATTTAAAAAAAAAAACAACTTTATTCGTGTCTTTGTGGAGAATTCTACAAATTGCTTCGTGTAAGATTTTGTTACCGCAGAAAAATCACCAGTGGGTTTCTTGTATTTGACCCTTTAGTTTACTATAAATTTTACATTACATGTGCTCAATTGACTACTGATCAATTTCTCTAGAGTGGAACTAGTTTGGGTCTTCTGAAAATGTATTTTGCTTGGGATGCTGGGATTTATGGTACCAAAGGAGATTTAAAGTGACATTTTTTTTCCCCTTTTGCACTTAGTTCCATATATCACTCTCTTTTGGCATCTCTATATTAGGCTGCTGTCGGAGATGATAGACAAATTAACATAGTGATTTTGATTTTTTTTCTTCTTTTTTCTGAGGCACCAATGTAGAATTTCAATTTTCTTTGGTTCTATTTTAAAATATGTTAATGTGGTCTATTTGCTTCATCACAATGTAATTTTAAGATTTTGAGGGTACTACAACATGATTTTCTTTTGTATAGAGTTGTAACACAGCAATGGCGAGCTAAAGTAATTTTTCATTTTAGCATCATTCTTTATTTTCCAATTTGTAAATTTTGCTTTGCTTGGAAAAAGGTTCTGGTTTCTCTTTTATCTGTAAATGAATTAGTAATATTTACCTTTTCTTGGGGATTTTACAAATTTTCATATAAGAAAACCCAAATAAATATGGTGACACTACTTTTTGATGACATTTCTTCTGTTCCTTTTCAATCAATTTACTCAAGTCAGTCTGCACTTCTTTTCTTTTGTTCTTGTTGAAATATTCAGTGATTCTGCAAACATGTATTAATATTTGAAACGTTTATTTTTTTGTACCACATTGATTCATTGTATTTGATAATTTATGCATAGTTAAACCTATCATGAAAAAAAATTCTTCATTAGAAAAATTACCACTAGTGCCATGTGGAATGGCAGTTTGTGTGGTGGCACATGTGAGCCCCAGACCCTTGATAAAAAAGAATAGATTGAGAGCAAACAAACAAATTAACTAATCATTACTGTACCAATTACTGTTTGTTTACCATGTCTGGTACCGACACAGTGCAGAATTTGCCCAGTAGTACAACTTACCAGAATACCTGCTGGTTACCTGCTGGTTAACTATTGGTCATTTCTTATTCGCCTTCTTTTGCCATTCCCTGTTTTCTTAATTTTTTTTTGTTGATTGCTGCTTAAATTCAATGCACATACTGTTACCATGCCAGTTCTGTAATCCAGTGGACATGTTAAAGTTCCTGTACCATGGCATAGAAAAAGCCGAGACTGCCCCTATTTCTCCAAAGCCCAAAATACCTCTTCCGTCCTTGTTGTTTCTATGTGCATAAGCGAAACAAAAGGAGGAACAGTTTGGTCTCTTTCTGAAGAAATTGTGCAATGAGGGGTTTCTATTATTTTTTAGTATTAGATAGGAATATGTTAGATCAGTATACATGGTGTTGTTGGTTTTGTAGGGGCCCATATGTAATTTTCCCTTCTTCCACCAATAGTGCTTTTTTTAACTTTATTTTAAATTTGGAATTTGTATAGTGACATGTGGCCATGGAGAAATGGGGATTATGGACTGCATGAGGAATCTTCACTAGGTAATATTTTCAAATTTCAGTTTCCATTTGTTTAGATATAATTTCTTTGCTATCTTATATTTCTCCTAAGTATTTTGTGAAAGTCTGTTTACCATGATATAGTTCCATACTTCATTTTATTTGATAATTGTAGAACAATAGTATTTTACCACAACAAGACTTGTACATGGCACCACTGGTACAGTACTGTCGTGTGGTAATTCTTGAGATGGCATTCTCAAAGCTTCACACTACTTGCTAGTTGCTACCTTAATTTAACTACCACGAAAGAAGGAACCTGCACCTGACAAACAAATATTCCAGAAA
Source organism: Carex cristatella (assembly GCA_024447775.1). NCBI lineage: Eukaryota > Viridiplantae > Streptophyta > Magnoliopsida > Poales > Cyperaceae > Carex > Carex cristatella. The sequence goes on along the minus strand of JAJHPF010000033.1, from coordinate 4,163,776 downwards.
GTGTAAATTGCAAATAAGAGTTCTTCCATAAAATCAAAATCACCTCAGAATGACAGTCCTTGATACCATTTTTCATTATAGTCATTTTTTTATGTTACATCTATTAGATATGTGGGGAGATGTGAATCAAAATGTAGATAATCTTTTTCATATGCTTGACGAACAAACACCAATCAAAGATTGTTCACTAGATGAGTCCAGCTGCCAAGCTTCTAATTTGTTAGGTATGTTTTCAACTGATCCCTACAAATGTCAAACTCTCATGTATGACCCTAAAAAACAGGAAATATCTAATTTTCTCCCTTATCTCTTTTGAGATCTTGAGGGTACTTTTGCTTTTTTTTTTTTTTTTTTTTTTTGTAGAAAACAAGTGAGGTGGGCAATTAGCATAATTCATGTTTGTATTGTATTTAGTACATATAATTCCTCCTGTAACTTAAAAAAGTTTTTCAGTATTGGCAAGATAAGTACTTTCCGTGGAATTCAAGACCAATTAGTCATTTTCACTTAATTTAATCCCAAAATATGTAGACTTAGTTGCTCATAACTAGATTCTTGTCTGTGAGTTGCAATCCTTCCCTACTTTTAATTTTTTCCTTTTTTGTCACTTTGAGTGAATTTTCTGGATTTTATTGTAGAGAAGGGCAACACGGGATCAATGATGGAATTGATTGAATCTTCTCAAATTAAAAGGAGGCGAATGTTACAATTCAATTTAGTTAGCGACGAGGTCTCTCTCTCTCTCTCTCTCTATCTCTCTAGAACTGTTGCAGGCTACTGAAGATTTGCTTCCAGTATAAATTCCTAATTCAGTCCTGCTAGGCTAAACTAATGTGAAAGGTTATGGAATGCTGTATTACCTGTCATATACTGAACCACACGAGACTGGCACTTTACTAGACCAGCATGATACCAAACCTAAAACAGATGATTTAGATATAATTTAGAGGAACTAAACTTGTAACTGGTCCATGCACATCTAAAATTATCGATGTACTTACTCAACCAGAATTCTGTAAGTATCAAGTATGCCCTTCTTCATTAGAGTTGTAGAACCTAATTATTTCCTGTTTCTGGTCGTTCATATACTTGGTTGCTTTATATTAACATAAATTTAAATATGATAGACAATAGATTCAGTCTTAATGGAAGAAGGGCTTTCGGAAAACCTAGATTGGCATGAACAATGGAACTTCAAGGTCTCAGGTGCACTGATTTTATTTATCTTTATTATTATTATTAGAGCGAGTCTATGGTACTATGCATATCACTGGTTGATCCATAATACGGGTCAATATTTCTATTTTCAAAATCTTAATGGTCGATCTGATCCGTTCAATATGATTCCCATATGAATATCTACTTGCAGACTGAATTTTACATTTTTTAGAATTTTTTTTACTATTTGTTAAGATAGGTAGAAAATCACTTGATCTGAAAATGGACCATCCAAAAACAATGATTTTCTACTTATTATAAAAAATAGTAAAAAATTCTAAAAAATATAATATTTGGTCTGGAAGTACATATTCATATGAAAATTATTTTGAACAGTTTGGATCAACTGTTGGAATTTTGAAAACAAAAATATTGATCCGTATTATGGACTAAATTGTGATATGCATACTACCATAGACTCACTCTTATTATTATTATTATTGTGTGTGTGTGTGTTTGTATATATATTTAATCCAGTATAGCAACTTTTCTGAAAGTTTTTAATATATCCTGCAAGTGCTTCACTCCCCAGAAACGTATCCTTTTGGAGGAATAGCATCGTAGTTTTTTTTTTTTTTAATAAAAACGAGTGGCAAGATGTCCATCACATAATTATTAGTGCAATTTCCTTCTAGAAAGCCTCCATATTAAGTGCTTTTAATATTTATCTATTTACTGTTTAGAGGGCAATTGTGTGCTGAATTGTGGAGGATTGGATGAATGGCTTGATGAGTGCCTTGTTGATGGTGACACTAATGATGCCTCTGGCGAAGAAAAAGAGTATGCGTAGTTTTTAACAATTTAACTGACCTTATGCTAACAGTTTCATCAGGTTCAGGATGGATTGAGTTCGACCTGTTTAATAGAAATATCTTGGGTGCGGTAGAGCCTTACGTGTTATTCATTCTTTTAAATTTTTCTTGGATGGGGTCAGATTCTTTGGGCTCAGTTGGGTAATTTTATCTTCAGGTAAGCTGTCATTGTGGATTTTTGTTTTGGTTTCAGTTCGGACCGGGGTTTTCCAGTTTCTTGGGCTGGGTTTGGATGGTTTGACTATTATGAAATTCTAAGTTTGGTCAGGTTTTGGGGATCAGACTAGTAGGACGCGTCGCTTTTGCTGATGTTTCCTTCTCAAATCACTTCAACTCGACCCCCCCCCCAAAAAAAAAAAAAAAAAAAAAAAAAAAAACACACACACACACACACTTCATTCACAGAAGGCAATTACAAAGTTCGTAATTTGAGAATTGTTTTCAATTTTGCCCCTCATACCCTCATCAGATTGCGGCTATTAAACTAGATTGCCCTTTTGGCCCAATGAACCGAAAGTGCATGAACAAAGCACCCATTACTCTTGTGTATGCAATGAAACCTTGATTAATCCTGTTTTTCTCTTGATAAATGCATTATTGTAGTTTATTTTTTTTATAAGGGGGGCTAATATGTATAAGGCTAAAAGGTACCTTTGAATCATCTTTCTGTGTATGTACGTGTTTTCCCTTCCTCTAATTTTCTTTGTCTATTATTTGTGAGGGATGGGTGTTGAAATGCTTGCTTATCTCAGTTCTTTTTTTGAGGATTGCTCATCTTAGTTGTATGACATCAAAATTAATAAAATGCTCCTTCTACTGCAGGAGTATGCCATTCATTTCCTCTGGCCATGCTGGTGCTTCTAGTACGTCAATCCTCTCATTGTTATCAATTTAAAATTAAATATTAATTCCTCTGATTCAATGATAAGCACCCTTCACTATGGAAAATTATGACAAAGCTATTTCCTTAGACAATAAAAAGCACAGCTAAATTATACGAGGCATTTTAAGAAGTATATATTTTACAGTGTATCTTGAAATCACTTCAAATCACAAAACACAAATGAAAACACACTGAGTTTAGTATCTGCCGCTATTCATTCTAGTGGAACTTATTTTATCCATATTTGTTTAATCATTGGGCAAATAGCTTTCAGGTTTAGTTGATATTTAATAATTTAGAAAAAATGGTCTAGGCTAGTCATGCTGCACAATTGCATGACAAGGAAATGTTTATAATTTCAAAAAAGGCAGGTCTTTTGGAATGTCATGTTTTTCATTTTATACTTAATGATGTATTTTCACTTAATACTTGTGAATTGTGGTTTAGTTGTTTCTCAAAAAAAAAAAAAATTGTGGTTTAGTTTAATGTTATTTCAATTTGACTCAGAAGCTCAAAAGGTGCGAGCAAAATCAAATGCGGCCCTACCAAAAGTTTCAAAAGGTTCGTTAACGTCTTATATCTTCTTAGTCTTGCATTTGCTAGCTTTGTTTCAATTAAGTTTTTTTTTTTGAAAAGAAATTGGTATCCAATGGTGGTGTTTTTTTGAGTCTGGCTACTATGACATCACTGTTATTTCAGTCGTAGTGACACTTACTCCAAATTAATTTAAGTATGAACTGAAGTCAAGTGGTAAACACTATACTATTTTAATAATATTTTATGGTACTTTTCTTCTACATTTATACTATTTTAATAATAAGTGATAGTCCTTTGTGCTAAATATGTGGTTGTACTTTTTACATTCCCAGGAGAACCATTAGTAATAGTATATATCACTTTATAGCTAACTAAACTCAACACTATACTATTTTAATAATATTTTATGGTACTTCTCTTCTACATTTATACATTTATACTATTTTAATAAAATTAACTTAAAAATCTTCTTTTTGACCGCTTGACTTCATACGAAATGAATTCGAAAAAATTTATAAATTTTGCTTGTAAATGCATAGATTGGTTTGGATTCGTTGTTTGAAGTCTATTTAATGGATTTTGAAGTCAAGAGTGTCACTACGGCTGAAAAAACACTTACGACATAGTAGCCAGACTCATGTTTTTTAATATATGCTAATGCCAAATGTTGTTATTTGATCATTTCAATGGATCCAATTATATGTTTCTTTTATTGCATTATTCATATACTCTCTCCGTCTCTCTTGTGAATTTTTAGGCAAGAAAACATTGATTAGTGTTCCGTCCAAGCTAAGCAGCTCGGTTGCATACCCATTTGCACTGGTCAAGCCATGCGGGGGCCACGGTGACCTCACTTTGAATGATATAAACCAGCGAATCCATGCGCCACCTAGATCAAAACTGAAACACAAGGTTGATGCGGATGGGGGCCCCTACACCACATCAGCTTTCTCTGGTAAGCCTGTGGTAGGTAGAACAAAGATCCGTACTGAAGGCGGGAGGGGAAGCATCACCATCATGCGAACAAGGGGTTAGCTTGTCATTTTTGAGTTCCATTTGCCGAGTGGGTTTTGTTGTGCGTGTGTGTGTGTGGGTCGGTGGGTGGGGGGCTTTTATTTACTGCATACCCTTATATGTGAGGTCTCTTTTGTGGCATGTGATGATCCATCATGATTTTTAGTGGTGGGTAAAGGTAATTTCAAGTTAATTGGAGATTTGCCAAAATGGTTAGTATATAAATGGTTCTGGCTAGGGTTTTATGAAAATTTAGATGGTCCCTCTTTTTGTACAGTGTGACGTACTTTTGTGGCTTTCTTTGGAGTTATGAATGGGTTATCTTTTATGTTTAATTGTTGAAAGTAAAACAAATTATATTTTCAATGGCATATTTTGTGTATGCTTCTTGTTGTTGGGTTAATCTTCATGATAATTGGATTATTTTCTAGTTGCTGATTAAGTAATAAGAAACTTTAAAAAGAAAAGAAATGGACGTATCATATCTTCTGGTAAGATAAGTCGGCTTCACATGTTAACAAACAAAACTTGCCTAAGCGAAAACTTTAAACTGTTTGGTCATTGTTGTTTTTTTTTTTTTTGAAATTTTGAGGAGGATTAGCTTATTTACTTCATTTTATTCTTGTTTAACATCTTGTTTGACAATTTAAGTCTTGGTTTAAATTAAGGAGAAAGAAATTGAGAACTAAGTTTCTGTCTATAACAGTGGGCTCTAGTCTTCACAGATGAAGTGTAGAGTAAGCTGATTTGTTCGAAGAGCTCTAATCTCCACAGTTGAAGTGTAGAGTAAGTTGATTTGTTCTAATCTCCACAGTTGAAGTGTAGAGTAAGTTGATTTGTTCGAAGATATAGTTTAACTTACTCCGTCATGACATTACAACTCCCATCTTAATTTTGTTTTACACTTCATTTGTCAGCTCAAGTATAGAGCAACAGGTTTATTCCTTGATTTTCATCTTTTATCTTACAACAAACAATGAATATATGGGCTTTCTTTTGTTGTTCATGTGTTTTTGGGATGAAGTGACTATATCACAAATCCACAATTGTCAAATGTGTTAGATAGAGCCCATTCTACAATATGTACAGCTCTTCTACCAAATATGTTGGACCCTGTTAGGAACAACATTTTGGATCTAACGGTGTGTTACAACATTCAATTTTGTAATTTTTGAAGTCTAAACAATCGATTCAAACCGTTTAACATGATTCTACATTAAAATGTGTTTTGAGATAAAATTGTATATATTTTTTTAATTATGTTACTATTTATTAAGTATTTTATAAAACTAATGTTTTTCAGTGATCCAAAATTGTCTAAAAACAATAGTTTTGTAAAATACTTAATAAATAGTAAAAATAAAAAAAATGTAAAATTTGGTCTCAAAGCACATTTTAATAAAGAGATTATGCTGAATGGTTTGAATCGACTGTTTGGACTTTGAAAATCGCAAAACTGAATGTTATTAACATGTTGTAACTTTCAAATGTTGTAAGTGGATCCCTCCATATATGTGTGTGTGTGTGTGTGTGTGAAAATTTCCTTATTATTAGACATTGTCACTTATTGAAACTCATGGTAATTAGCAAACTTAAGCTTCAATCCAGACAACACTGGAATCAGAGCGATCTCGTGGGGGATCGAATCAAATTCGGTTTGATGTCAGGTTGAAGCCGTTTAATTCCAATTAAGATATGCACATACAACTTCAAAATTCGTACAAATCATATGTGAATAAAACTTGATTCGAATCTGACGGCTCCGACTCGGCATCTGACTAAATTTGGTTCGAGACCGCCCACCAACTCGGCAAAATAAGTGTGTGATAAAAGCGTACTAAGTTATTGCTTTTCTAACTATACCGAGGTATAAATATCATTTAATTTTTTTATTGAACTTAATGATGAATCCTGAGTTTATTTTGCACGCAGCAAAAATACCCCTATGGTGGTATAAATTTCCATGCACTAATCTAGTTGAGTTTTTTTCCTGATTACCTTGGCTTAAATAGGTAGAGGTGCTATTATATTCCTCCAATCTTTAACTATATTCAAGGAAATCTCGATTTGTTCTCTTGTCATATTTGATTGTGGAGTAAAGTTAATAAATATTAAATTGCTTCATTTTACTCATTACATTTTACATCTTGTTGGTAGTATTGCTTAAATTAATTCATTTAGAAGAATAAAGTATTAAAAATGAACTTTCTATGAAAATGAATTTCACAGAGGGAGTAAGTATGGCCGAAATTTTTATTAATCGAAATAAAATAAAATAAAATATCGAAAAATAGGAGAGATTTTAGAAAATCTCGAAATCCAAGTAGAACAGGTTAAATTATCCCGTCTCTACAGACAGAACAATTTATCCCGTCCCACTTAATTAAAATCTCGTTTCTAAACTCAATTAACTAAATCAAACTAAGCAGTAAAAAAAAAATAGATGAGAGGCAGAATAAAGCATCCCGTCTGTGTCAAAAAAAAATAATAATAACAGAAATAACAGAACATGTGAAAAAAAAAAATAGTACCAGGAAATGCTGCCAATATAAAATCCAAAAAAAGATCCTTTTACACCGTTGAAAAATGTAGCCGGTCATGTGGCGAAGCAAAAGCATAAATTTCTTGGTCTTTGTGGGGTCCATTTCTCAACGACTATCTGTGTGTGAGTTGCAGAGGATCTCAATTCCTTCACTGATTTTTTGTTTAAAAAATGCTTTATATTTCTTTGTTTGATTGAACAAAAAGTGAATAGTGATGTTATGCTATTTGACTACAGTATTGATAGCAACTGTCTACTAATATTTTTTTTTTCAGAGACGGGAAGATCTGTACCTTTTTTTTTTTAGCACAGACGGATTCCGTCTCTTATCTATTTTTTTATTGTTTAGATTGGTTTAGCTAATTATAAGGGTGGAATTTTGATTAACAGAAATGTGATAGTTTGTCCCGTCTGTAGAAACGGGATAAATTGTTCCAATCTACTTATTTTTCGAAATTTCTCAGATTCTCTCCTTTTTTTCGATATTTTTTTATTTAATTTCAATTATTAAAAAATCCGGTAAGTATGCAATAAGTTAGTATGCTTAAAGAAGTACAATAATTTTTCTGAATTAACTAATTTTTTACTTTATCTTACTTTTCATTTGACGCTTTAAGTGTGGAGTAAGAGGTTTATCTTACCTCTTACTCCACAACTAAACATGACTTTTGAAATGAATGAGAAGAGAACATATAATTATACAACCTATTAGATACACATGTATTAAATATTATATTTTTTATATATATATTTTTTTGCACTCGGGATCAAATTTTGGACTAAACAATTGATAAAAAAAAAAAAAAAATTAGCGTGGGCCTATCAGAGAGATAATCACCTCATATTAGAAGTCCCAAGTCAACACTCAACAGGGATAGTTAGTTTATTAGCTTATCAGTATTTCTCTTCTTTCTTTTCTGTTTTTCTCTGCAACTCCTCTATTGTCGGTGCAATGAATACTCAGCAGGTTCTCTATAGATATTCTTAAATTGGCCCCTAAATTTCCTCTACCCTGGTAATATGTTAGTCATAATGAAACAGATATTTTTCATGCAAATTAAGTAAAATCTGAAATTTATTCAAGTGCATTAGTAACTTAAAATAAACTCATATGTCTCCAAATCGACATATGCGATGCATCAAAATAAATCCGAAATGTCATTATCATTTTTGTGTATGTAGGCAAAGCGTACACATCACATCACATCAATCAGATATTCAAATTACTTCTCTTTATTTCTTTTATTGCAATAAGGCATTCTGCTGAGATATGTACATATTCACTAAAAAAATTTCAACCGAATTTTGAACATACGATTTCTCATATAAAGAGTAACATGTTAATCATTAGATCAAAGATTAATCTCTAATACTTTATAAAGATTTTATTTTATTATTTGAGTTTTAAATTTTTATTTTTGTTTAACTTATGAAAAATGAATATATGATAAAGATATTACAAGAGGTACCTTTTTTTAATCTTCGTAGAGATCACGAAATCGTGAGCGGGGCTCGAATCTCCATCTTTGGGTAGTCACAGTCTTAGAATTTCTTTTTAGCCAATTGTGCTATGAGGTACCTAAACAATTTAGATTTATATTGAAAATAAATAAGAAGAGAAAATTATTTTTATTTTCTTGATGAGCTCTAGTAACGGGTTAATTTGACTCATCTTCCAAATTGGATAATTAATTGGAAGTAATTTTTTGTAATTCATTTTTTATGGAACAATGTAGATCGCTTATTCCATATAAATTTCGGGAAGCCCGGATATGTAATGGATAGCAATATGGTTGGACCTGATCTTTATAGACACACATTTGCTGGGACCATTAATGGGTTGTAAATGAACCTAGCCCTAGGTCGGACACGGACACGTCCTCTTCACATATAGGTGGTTGCGTATTGTACATATCTCGTATAATATGAGTTTTGGAATTTTAGGTAGGCAACAAAATGACTTTTATAGCTGCTCATTACGTTACCACATGCTTACAATTAATTACTCTAGGATAGGAGAAACAGCCCCTTCTCTACCCTACTACAATTATCATAATTGTACGATTTTTAGTCAAGAGACAATCAAAGAGATGAAGGGTTACATGATGGCGGTCCCTACAATTGGCATGGATATAGTTTAAAATTAGTTTCTAGTTTAAATTTTTAAGGATGGTTGTATTTTGCCACACAAATTCTTGGCTGGTTTAGAGGGACAGAGTACCTAATTTTGGAAAGTTTTGTACTTGTGACCCTGCTAAAACCAGCTTTTGGCCGGTACTGACGGGAAAATTACCTGTTTTTGAGGGAAAATGTGCCTAACATAATTGAACTGTAAACCATACCAGTTTAGGGAATATCCAATGCATGACCTACTGGCATTCAGCACTGAGCTGTAAGAAATAATTGTTAGTTGGGTTTTGGGGTTTTGCAAATTTGTTGGCATTTGCCTTGAAAATTAATTTGATTATTATTGGAGAACCGTCTTTAGATAACTCAAATTCACAGAACAGAAAATCTGGTAAATTTAACATCAGAAATATTTAAGAATATGAAATAATTCTGGATTTTGAAAATAAGCAAAATATGGTCAAGGGGAGAGTTTCCAGATTGCTTGCTCATCAAAATTAAACTATACTAACTGGATGAGCTGAGGTAAAGAAATAAAAGATGGTTCAATGATGATGGTCCCTGTTACTATCATAAGCATGCATTGCATAAAGTTCATTGTTCTTCTTTTAGGCTACATGTACTGTGTCAGTCAAATTTGGATTAAGGATTGTTTTTTTCGAGAATGATAAACCTAAAATAGCTGTCTTTTTTCTCAGAGTATAATATACAATTGGGTCGAACTGATGATTTATTGACAGATGATATGAAGCACTTGGATTTTATGTTGTAATCGTGCAGTTCAAATGATACTGAAAATTTAGTAAATTTACAATAGTATATAAGCAATTTAGTATATTTACAAATAACACTGAATCTGTTTTAAATTTCTAATGAGAGAAAATGGTTCCCTACTTACTGGTACTTGAATCTCTAGCTATATTGAGCTATTCGGTCTCCTTCTCTCTATTAAATTAGCAAACCACTGTTAATTTGAAACTAAGTTGCGGCAAAGATTAATGAATTTTGCTTCTTAAATATAATCAAGCATAAATTGGACACTTTTTTACTGTTTACCCCTTACTGGCAGATTGACAGTTTGCTGTTATACATATATCTGACATGGATTGGGTTAATTGTTGTCATATTTACACAATAGGTGTAGTCCTCTCTCTGTCAAAAGCAAAAAAAAAGGAAACAACAACAACAAACGAAAAAAGAATGAAAGAAAGAAAGGTTTCATTTTTTTTTTTTGCGTAAGTAATGTATTTAGTTTGTAGTGGTGTCCGTCCACTAGCAATCTCTGTTAAGAGTTATATATAACTAAAACTGAAATATACTTTATCAAAGCTTAATAATGTTTCAATTTCCAAAAGTTAGAACTTTAGATTTTTGCAGGAACTTTTGATTGCACAATTACAGAGTCCTTCAAAAAGAAATTCAAACTAAATCAGAATATTCACAGCAAAAGAAAAGACCTCTATTAAGCGTCTTAGGTTTTGTCAAATATTATATACCGTGCAAAAACAGTTTGATGTTAAAGGGTGCAATAACTTAATTAAATACAGACATGAGAGCTTAACTAATCATGCAACAATAACAACCACCTTTTGCCTTTTGTTTAAATGAAACAAAATAAACGAAACAAAAAGGTGATGGCCTTTATAACACTAACATTAAAACATGGTGGTTATATCATAAGTTAAATTAATACCTAACAGTGACACCTTTACACAATGATTTAGTCTCCCCCACAGCTATGGAAAACACAATCAATCCCACTGACAATTCAAACTAGATGAACTGATGACAATAATTAAAAAACACCGTAACAGCTTTCCTAGACTTGATTACTACATTTATGTTATGTACAATTCCCGCAGTTTATGGCAGGGCCAACTATCAAGAGCAATTAGATGTTGAAAAATGCATTAGTTATGCCAGATTTGGCAACAAACAAACATTTATCTCAATCATGATACTGACAGATTGTCCTTTATACCGTTGGAATATATATACAATAATGTGAACTTGGTAAACGATCACTATTTTTATGCACAATTTTGTACGAGCCAAGTGCTTAGAAATAATTTGATATCATCTATACGCCAATATCCCACAATTCATAAAGCCAAAAAATGATCGGATAAAAATGGATTCCTGATATAATTACCATTTTTAACACCTTTTCCTCAGTTTATATCAATAAACTCACAAAAAAAACATAATGAATTATTTGACTTTTGAGATGCTAAAACTATCATATGAGGAGAGTTCAAATACCTTCATTTTTTATGTCTACACTATGCCTCTATTTTTTAATTTTCTAACAATGAAATTTTGAAATAAATGTTAAAATAAAATTGCTAGATGTGAGCTATATTATTTTCTCTACATGCACATAAAAAATTATTACTTTCCGATTTTGGTTATATACGAATCAGTAAGTTGTTGAAAAATCAACGTCTACCATTTATCTATTTTTTAATCTCTTGTTCTTTAACGTCATGATATTTTATGTGTGCATAGAGAAAATAATATAGATCATATCTAATGGTTTTATTTTGCCATTTAAGTTTTAAATTTGAAGTTATTTTATTTCAAAAAACAAATGCATGATGAAAACAAAAAAAAATGAAAATATTTGAAACCACCTCCATAAAAAAATATAGATTCTATGCAAAGTGCATTCTTTTAGGCTGTTCTTTTAACATTCACAACACATGTACTCCCAATATGTTACAACATTTTTTTATATGTACTCCCAACATGATACAACAATTTTTGCTTCAAGTGATATCATGAGTTACATATCATACAAATCTCAGAATATCAAGCCTGCTCTATGAAAAAAGAAATAACACAGCTACCTCAGAAAAACCATGCATTGTGAACATTTAGTTTAAAAAAAAAAAAAGAATCTGCATACCATGTTTGGGATTTCTCCCATTATATCCAAAAACACCCAATATTTATTTTCATGTGAAAGAGGGAGAAACAAAAATTTCTTTTTTATTTGAACCTTTAGGGCCATGCGACTACTATGTGCCACCTGGTTTATTATTATCTCCTATCCTGTATGATTTATCACCTCCAAAGATAGAGACAAAAGAAATAAATCTGTTGAAGTTTCAATTTACTAATCAGAAATAGTTAGGTCAACTAGTTTGATCTAATAACTAACTAACACCTAAAAGGTTAGTTCCTGTAGGTTAAACAACCTCTAGTCACAATTTTTTTTTTCAAATCAAAGTCTAGGAAATATATAATTAGGAAGGAACCAGTGCCTTTTATCACCAGCATTGTCCTCAGATTTCCAATTTGCTCTGTAATCTCTTCAAGGAAAACTGGATACAAACTTCTACACTTCCATTGCAGTATTTATCCAGCATATATGAATTAAATAGGCCAAGAATCTGTTTGTACTTGGTAGACTATTATCAGCATAATAGTTTTCAATACTTTCAGCAGTGGCATGGACTTTTAACAAAGTAAGAATAATAAATTTTGATCTACTATGGTTAATTTTTTACCATTAATCTGGGGTTTTTTTTCGAAACATTAATTATGCATCTATCAAGTATTTTTACTGTCATGGCCCTAGGGCCTAGTCCATAAATATTTCAAACTATCAAACACCTAACATGTTCTTCTTCAGTGATTTTTCTCTGCAAAGATTGAAAACTAATAGAGTGCTTGATAATCTGCTGAGTATATAAAGACATAAAGTTTAGGAAAAGGAAACCAACAAAAATAAATCAACACTTTACTAGAACTCTTATGGTCCAAGAAATTTAGGACCACCAAATAATATTGCTTCCATATCCCACACTAATCATTTTTTTAATACAATTGTACAAGAACGCAAGAAAAAAACATTATTTTGCATATCCCTCCTTTGCATAAACTTGTACGCGGGCATATTTTTCTCCAAAGCCACTATTTGGAGTTTCCGGTAAATCTTTGGTAAAGAAAACATCTAATAGTTTAGACAACATCATTACATACCTCTTAACATATTTAAAATTTCAAAATCAACTCTTTGTCTGTTATTTCTCTGAGAGCTTACAACACCTCTATCCTGATGTAAACCATAACCTAGTATTATCATTAATCCTGAAACGGTCCAAAAATAAAAGAAGTGTTGTAGTCCTCCAAATATCCTGAGATTCAAGGTCTAAAATGAAAATTTTCCATTTTCATCCCGGAGTTGGTCCAAATGGTGTTCTCAGACTCAAAAAGAATGCAGCTTCTTTGCGGACATGAACACATTCATCACATTTACCAGAACCAATCTGAAGAACCTCTCTGAAAAATGTCAATTTTCCCAATGAAATCGACATTTTATCATATAACCCAAATTGACCTTTTTTTTGCTTGTAATAAATACACTCTTCATAAACACCCGGAAATTAACAGATTTGGAAAAGTAACACGCGCAAATTCCAAGTTTAGCAAGGTACGATATGTGAATAAACCCCACCCCAGAATATTACAACAGAGAACTACATACCACTATACCAGCCGTGGCAATGCAACTAATTTCAGAAGATATCAAGCACCTCTGCAATTACCCCATTGCACAGTGGACACATGCCCCTCCCCACGTGCAGCTCACGTGAGCACCGTCGACAGAAGGTGTGGCCGCATGGGATGAACGCCGCACCCTTCCTTCTCACCATGCAAACACAGCACGCGTGAGACAACCCCTCTTCTTCCGCCATGTGTTCCTCTTCCACCTCCGCCGCGTCCACGAAAGACCCGCAACTAAAATTTCTCTCGCTCTGTTCCAATAGAGCCATCAGGGAAACTCTCACCAGCTCCTCTTGCCCGGCCACCTCGCTCGTCTCTACAGTATCAACGTGACCCTCTGATGTACGGGGCCCACTAGTCAGATTTCGTTCCCCCTCTTCCAATAAGGCCATGAGAGAAACTCTTGGCTCCGTCTCTGTTCCTCCTACCTCGTGAGACGCTTCACTGGCGGGGCTGGGGTTAGGATTAGCGTTTGGTTGGAGCTGGAGAAGGTCGCGTAGGGTTCTCCATTGGTTGCCGGGGCTCGAATCAGGGCTATGTATAATGTTTTGGTTTCCGCATGGATCTGACGAGTCGGGAAGCTTGAGGAGGTCACGAAGGTTGGTCGATTCGTGGTGCACCATGGAAAGTTGGTCTGAAAGAGTGAGACTCCTTCGCCTTATCACCTCTGTGCTTCCCTGCATTTTTTTTTTCGCTTTGAAGGGTGAATTGATAAATGGGAGCTTTTTTTCTGGAGGGAAGGGGAAGCTCAATAGAAAGAAATCAGAATATTAGGCTGAAATGGGGGATTTCCACAATTTTAAAACTAACAGGCATGGAATTAAAATGAAATTGGTGCAAAACCAGAGAAATCGAGGATTTTTTTCCCAACTTTTAGTCGAAATGTTGGAAGAAAATTGGAGAGACGTCGAAATTTTTGTGTGAATTTGGGAGCATGAATCCTCCTCCCTCTTCACCTCCCAGTATTAGAGAGAGAGAGAGGAGATTTGAACTTGGACAACCACCCCTCCAAATCTACAGAGAGAGAGAGAGAGCGCGAAGGAAAGGGACTTAACTCAGCTGGAAAATGGAGAGGATCCAACGAAAAAATGTTGGATGGAGAAGCTTATAAGCTTTCAAAATTTACGGCCAATTATCTCAATCAAACAAAAGGAAGCGACCAAATCAGGCCTTTTTTAGGTCTAATAAAAATAAAAAATTAGGGAGGGCGAAAGTGAAAAAATGGGGAGAGACAACAAGGAAGCATTTATAATAGATCAGGAGAGAAGGGGTGGATCTCGAGGGGTGTTTTCGAGCACCATCTCTCATCAATTTGTGGGAATTATTACTCGTTTCAAAAACGCTTTCTTATTTTTTATTGTAAATTCTGCGCGAGGGTACCGACGGACGAGATTTATTTTCTGCTTCTACAACGGTGTAGAATTTTGTGTGGTGACCGTTCTCCATCGGTGTGTTGACTGTTGACTTAAGATCAGTTTTTTTTTTTTTAGAGAAAAAAAGTTGGATAGTTTCAGTTTATGGATGCGTTGGGAGTTGGGACGACGGAGGTTGGACTTAAATTACAATATAGGATAGAGGTAAATGATCATGTCGCTACCGAATGGAACGGTAGTTGTAACCGTAGGGGTAAATTCATGGCGAAGTCAAGACTTTCAGAATCCGAATCTGTTTAAATCCAAATCGAATGAACCGTAGTTGTAACAGTGTTTCTGAAATTCCTGCAATTTAGATCCAGCCGTCGAACTGTTCCGAGATACGTGCACAGAAAAAAATTGAACGGTTGGGATTTCGAATTTCAGGAATTTCAAGAAATCTCGAATTTCAACTGATTTAAATTCAGACTTTCAACAATTCAGATCCAGCTTGGTAGCTCCTACCAAGTTTAAATAAAAGAAAAAAAAACAATTCAGATTCAGGGTAATATCAAATTCGTATTCTCTGCATTAGCTTCAAAAGATTTTCATTTGAGTTAATGCATCTGAATTATATGATTCACTTTGAGATTCATGCGAACTAGATCCGTACTAATATTAAGAATTCCTGTGTTAAAATTAGATGATTGGATTGGCTCCGTTTAAAATCAGACAACCCAAATATATTAACTCAAAAGATTATCTTTTGAGTTAATGCATTTTGAGTTAATGCAGATGATACGTGTTCGGTAATATCTGGCTAAGTAGAACAAGATTGAGTCGTTAGTTTCAATGTGACACGAATCTCGAAGCAGACCCCTTAGAGATCAATTTCACACAAGCTAGCATGTTTCTGTGAGAACCATATCTAGTAATTAGATTTTGAAAATAAATAAAGGTCAGATGAATTCCATTAAGTCCAAGTACATAGGTCTCATCATTGAATAAATTGAATGTGGTTGTAGTAGTGATAAAATTATATTCATATTTATTTTTATTTTTTGAACACAGATGCAAATTAAATATTAAACGGATACCTATGGATGCAATATGAATCCCTAATTTAAATATTTTAATAAATTTAATATATTATTAAATAAAATATTTTTATATTAGAAAAATAAAATCACATAAAATACAGATAAAATAGGGATATTCCATCATTATGGATTTATGGTAGGGGTGTAAACGGATACGGATTATCTGCGGATAATCCACTCCGAATTCGCTTATTATCCGTATCCGGATTAAACGAATACGGATACTTGCGGATACGGATACAGATAATTTTAGTATATGGAAAAATAATGCGGATACGGATACGGATAATTCCGTGAGGATATAAATGGAGCGGATATTCGTATATATCCGGATCCGAAATTTAATATTTCAGCAGCTTTCAATTTATTTCATCCTTGCGAAATTTCCAAAAAACATACATATTCGTTTAAGTCCAAGAATCTTGGTAGAAAAATCATATAATATATTAGGATAATGGATTGGTTCTCTGAACCAATAAACAATTAGTCATGCATAATTGTCACTGTGCAAACTTAAAAAGACTATTAAATTGTTGTCAATTTAGGTAATTTAAAATTAAGAAATTTAGTAGAATTACTCAATATCCGACAAATATCCGCTTCATATTCGTATTCGAATCAGTATCCGTGGATTATCCGTGGATTATCCGTTCCGTATCCGTATCCGTTTAAGACGGATATGGTTTTCAATTTTGATATCCGTTTACTATCCGTATCCTTAAACGGATATGGTTTTCAATTTTGATATCCGTTTACTATCCGTATCCGTATCCGTATCCGCTTGTTGAAAAGCGAATACATATACGGTATTAGCATTATCCGCTCCGTTTACACCCCTAAATTTTATTGTGAACAAATTGATTTTTTTAGTATTAAACTTGTTACGTTGTTACAAAATATATATGTTCTTACTAAAAACTAAAAAAAATGCTTATTAGATATAGTCAGTTGACTCCAGTTTGCCAGGAATTCCATTAGGCACTTAACAAAGTGTGACCATATTTTTAATCAGAGGATATCAATTTTTTTTTTCTAAACATATATGACTTTAAAACAAATGGATTTCTAAAAAGTTTAAAAATATAGATATCAATAATTATTTGTATTTGTACATGTGTCCGCACAAACGGATCTTCAAATTTTTTAATAATACATATACACATAATTATTCTATTTTTAAAACTGTATTTGTATATGTATTTATGAATACTATGTGTACCTGAATTCAAAATTTAAATACAAAAAAAATTATGAACGAATATTATCGGATCTGTTTATACTCCTCGATAGTTGTGTCCGTTTGTGAATTAGTTTGTTTATAACAAAGTTTCGTTTTTATTTGGGCCAAGGTTACCTGCTTAATGCATTGGGATTAATTGTCAATTTACTCAAAATATATTACTCAACTCACAGATAATTGGAATTGATAATTGCTGAAATTATAAGTTAAAAAAATATCTTTTTTGCTTTTCTTTTACTTCCTTTTTGTTGTGGACTTGGCAAAGTTGGTTAGTTAACAAGAGTGTGTGCTTATTTGTTGAGTAACCTTTTAATTTCAAGTTTTAAATTGCTATGCTTATAAAACTAACAGGTTTATGCGGTATTTTTAGATTAATTACAAACTATAATTAAGTAGTTCTATAATTAAAACTATAATTGTCATATAGCATTCGCAATTTGTTACAAATTAAGTAAAACGTGAAAAAAAGAGCGAGGCTGCTGTGTTTCATGGAGTAAAATAAGTTTTTGCTTCATGACACTATATTTTCATTTCCAAAGTTCAAATAGCTGATCCGTACTACTCAACATGTTTTCCATATTGAAATGTGCTTGGAGACCAAATTTTATATTTTATATTTTTTTTACTATTTATTAAGTCACTTTGAAAATCGCTGATCTGATAGTCTGAAATTTTTTACTGTTTTTTACTGTTCACAGTGGATCAACGATTTTCAAAGTGACTTAATAAATAGTAAAAAAATACAAAAAAAATGTAAAATTTGGTCTTCAAGCATATTTCAATATGGAGAACATGTTGAACGGTTCGGATCAGCTATTTAAACTTTAAAAATAAAAATATAACGTGGAGTACAAATGTGTTTTACTTCATGTCTCACTGCAGTGGAACTAAAAGAAAATTATAAGCATGAAATTTAATAAATAAATACATTTTTTTTCCTACCGCTGCACTTGTCATTTCTGAGTAGTTGATGTTTTTTGTTCTCCTTTTAAGGACTATATTTCTCTATAAATAAACTTCTTTAGTGGTGATCGAGTGACAGGACTGAATTGGTTGTCTTTATAGAATATAAAAGTGAATCAATCATTCAGATAAACATCAATTGTTGTTTCTTACGTGACTTGTTTGACTTCATTGTCCATCTTACAAGTGGAAATGTCTTTTTCAGTTCCAAAATAACTTTCGGAATGTATTTCTTTTATCAGATGAGTGAAGATTGATAATAACTGAATTACGTAAAATTCCGGGAACATGGTCCATCTCTAATAAGAGCTGGAATTGAGTGCCGTTTGATGGAAATCAGATTAAATTTGATTTAATATCAAAACAGAGTCGTCTGATTCGAATTAAAATTTGTGCGAATTAAATATGCATAAATTTTGATGCAGATCAGACAGCTCTGATGAATCAACGGACCACCTCACTCATAAAAAGCTCGCATGTACAAGTAGTGTCCGGGGAAATGAGAACCGTTGATGTTTGGTAATTAATGAAATATTTATCAAATAAAAAAATATAACTGTATTTGTTATAAGTTAGATGATTTATCCATTAAATTTGATATAATTTAACCATTTTTGTATCTACAACTAAATATTGATAACATTGAATTTTTTTTATTTTCATATCGCTCAATAAATAATAAATTGGTTTTAATATCGCAATAACTTTGTGCATCTAAATTAAATTATACAACCATATCAAATAATAAAGAAACAAAAAAATTTACGTATGAAAAAAATAAAGCATGGACTTATCCTTCACGATGTACATTTAATTCTCACATAATTAACAATCTAATATCGTCAACACCGCTTTATAAGGATGCAATCTTATCAATCAACTATAAACACACTATAATATGATTTAAAACAGAAATAAATGAAATTAAATTATTTAAAGTTGATTTCAAAGTATTGTATTCGTGTAATTTATTTTGATTGTTTTTAGCATTCATAAATTAAAAAAAAAAGAGATCATACATTTCAGAAATTAATTTTTGAAATGGACGGGCAAAAAATAATTATTTTTTTGTCAACATGATATTTTGAAAGTGATTTTATCAAAAAAAAAAATATGAAACCATCATACATCCCTAAAATTGCTGCATAAAACTTTAAATTAGAATAAAATTATCAATGCATTAGTGACGCTTTAGCCGGAGTTCGTTCCATTATGCGGTGTACCATGACCAGGCAAGGATTTGTGCGTGTGAACAATGCATGAAAATCCATGTGAAATAAATAATAATCAACCAGATGTAGAGTGACATATTGATGGGACATGGGTCCCAACTCTACTATTTACAAATTGGGGATACAATCACCTTTTTGTTTTCTCTACAAAATTTAAACTTTAAAAATGAACGTGTTATCAACCTGATAGCCACTATCAGGGTTTTTCAAAAAAAAAAAAAAAAAAAGAGAATGAACGTGTTATGGTATAGACCGGATTAACGTGCGAGTAATTGATTACGACCGAATCATGATCTCAATTTTATGCATGCTCTGTCTTGAAATGAAACTCTGTTGCTTGGACCGTAAATGAATCCAAATAAGTTGAATTAGATAAGTTTAAAATTGAATATGTGCGACACTAATGTACAATATTTTAAAATAATAAAAATACAATTAATGAAAAAAAAATCCAACTATAAGTATGACTTATGTTATCCACGTACCAAGTTTAAAATTTGATGTGTGTTTCATATTACATCAAGTGACTTGAATATAACTGTCCTAAATTAGCAGTCCATGCATTATCAAATTATACTTAAATTATATGAAATTTAATTGTTAGACTATTAATATGTCTAATAACATACCTATAAATATATTTAAAAAATGCAAAATTTATTTGATTTTTGTAATTCATTTTCAAAATTATCAAAATAATAATTTATTTGTGAATTAGTCAGATTACTTATATATATTGACATTGTAAAAGGCTTTTAAGTAATCAATGGAAGTTGAGAACTAGCTTTTGGTTTAGTGACAAACGCACATGGCTTCTCTATGAGAGGTCATAGGTTCGAAACCAACAAAATGAAGAAATCAGCCTGCAATATAAACAAGAGTTTGAAGAAAGCTGAAAGCTAGATCTCCACATTTCATTTTAAAAAAGAGAGTAAAATAATCAATATTTTATCAGATATACATATATTGGATCACTCATCTTTATTGTCAGGAAGTGAGATGAATGGAAAAAAAAAATACAAATTTAAAAGCATAATTTTGCGTTAAGTGAAGTGAAGTTGAAGTAAATATTATATGGCTATAATTATTGGAATTTGTTAATAGCGAAGAAATAGTTTTGACCACAAAAACTAAATTATCGTCATGTTTCATGATAACAAGTGTTTTGAGGATAAAAAAACATTAAGAAATTCAATAATTTAAGTTGACTCCATATAATAAAGGTACATTACTTCGTCTTAAAATACTTAAAAATAATTTTATTTAATACATTAATATTAGCATCTTAAAACACTTTAAAATCACCATTACATTATTTATCAAACACAAATTTTCAAATTCATTATAGAAGCAACAACAACAATCAAGTATTTAGTTCCAAACAAGTTGAGATATGCAAGATACGAAACTCAATCAGAATCACAGAGTCAAATTCATTGCCTACCAACATATTTTCATTGCCTACAAACATATTTTCATTGCATTGAATTTGAATATAACGACTACTATTTAATTCTCAAAACTCTCAATTTCATAATTTATGATTCTTACTATTTAAATTATCAAACAAAATAAGTTGTACACACAACTTTGCGCATGTGCGCGAAAGAGCGGGGGGAGAGGGCACCTTTTTTCCTGTCTGATGTTCTTTTCACCTCTGTTCTAACCTTCTTCTTGTCTTAAGAGAGGAAGAAAGGGAGACTTGGATACTAAAGAAAAGAGACATCAATTTGCTGTCACCATCATTTTCTCTCCCTAAACCAACTCCTTCGCCACTACCGTTGCTTCTCCACTCTCCAAGAGAATCACAGACTAATTGGCGTGTGTGAGAGAGCAGATAAAACGGGACCTCAACTGACTACCACCATAATAACAAGATTTGCGAATTACTCAAATTTGAGCCGTTGGCGAATTAATCCGTGTATTATTCAATATACCTGAATTATTCTTGAATTTTACGAATTATATATGAATTATTTCCTGGACCAAAATACTTCTTAGTACATATTGTTTTGGCTCTCTTGTGGAACTAAGATCTCTGGTTTGAACTCAATGTATAATTCCAAATTATTTTCGAATTTTTTGACCCACCAAAATTTTCTCAAATCATTTAGTTGTTACTATGGCTGCCACCACCCTTTGAATCTCTCCTCTGCAACAACATCTCTCAGTTGCCGCCTCACCTTTTGACCACCATCTTCTCTTTTTCCAGCATCTAAATCCTAGATTGTTATTTTTGTTAGTGTAATAATCTAGAAGTCAATCATTGGATGATTAATAAATATATCATTTTGTCCTTGAGATTTATCAAATTTATGAATCATTTTGAGTTAAGGACTTGAAATTGTAGAAATCCATAATATAGATGATAAATACTCTTAATAGTATCTAACCATGATAATTAGCAGGAACACTAATTGACCATAAAAATGTTAGTATGTGGATTACATGATGGTTAAGTTTTATAAACTATAGACAAAAAGTTGTCATTTTAATCACATAGATGTTAGTATTGTGATCTAGAAGCCAATCATAAGATGATTGTTTTCTAAGTTTTGATTATGTAATTGAATGGTTATGTTTATCATTTTGTTCCTTGAGTATTTTATTAATTATAGATCATTCAGGTTAAGGACTTGGAATTGTGGAACTCTGTACATGTGTTAATAAATACTCTAAAGTGTCCCTAGTCTTGGTAATTAACAACGGACATTAGTTACCGGTATAAGATTAGCATTTGGATTAGATGATGATCATGTTCTGCAGATCATATGACAAGGAGTTGTCAATCTAATCAAATGGATACCTGATGGAGATCAGGAGATTGGACGTGACCAAAGTAAAACATTTAATATGGATTGTGTTTGTGTCATTAATGTTTTATTTGTGTCTGGAATTCTAAGATATGAGATGATTGTTTCTCTCACATGAGAATATATATTCGTGGATATTATCCAATGTTGTCCGTAACTGGCAATTATACAGATTCTATCTCAGTATGTATCTCTTATGTGGAGGGATAGTAATTATCAATAATACCAGTGTCCCTCATATAATGAGTGATGATATCACTGGACCCCTTGATGAAATAATACAAGTATGTGCACATATGATTAAGGAGTTAATCATAATTACTGAATTATTTTGGAATCAAGAAACGAGTAGATTTGCAAAGATGACACATTCCTACCTTGAATCTATTCATGATATCATGAGACATGGAATTGATACGAGGCAATTGTTGCTAAGGGATCGTGATACAGTATGGTACTTATCATCTGCGTCATTTGGGTAATTACAATGCATATTGCTAGGTGCCGCTTGTAATTTATGGAATCGAAAAGAGTTTCAGATTCTATTGCCGAATGACATAGATCCCACAGGGTCACACCAATAAGGAATTAATTAGAAATGCTCCTTAATTTATTTGACATGTATGACATGACAAATAAATTGGTTTCTCCACTAAAACATGAGAAATATAATTATTTGGATAATTATATATGATACTACAATTAATTAGATTAATTGTATTTGATTAATTCGAATAAGAAAAGTGAAACTTGGCCCAATAAACAAAGCCTAATGGCTGTTGTTAATTATGGCTTATGTTTATTTAAAGAATTGTTTCCATAATTAAAAGTTAGCCCAAAATAGTTTACCACATTTTCTGAAAGCTGCTGCGTAATGTTTCTTATTTGGACCATATATTTCTAATACGATATCCGTTTTTAGCGTACTATATCTTTCTGGAAAGGTAATAGAAAAATCTAGAACTTTGTATTTCTGGAAGAAAATCAAATTAGAAATATATCATGCTAAAAAACGTGGTGCTAAATTTAGACTACCATGTTCTGAAAACTGCTGCGAATGTTTCGTATTTTGACCATAACGCCCTCATACGATATTTGTTTTGGGCGTACCACATATGGATAGAAAGGTAAAAGAAAGATCTATAACTTTTATTTATAGAGCAAAATCCAATTCGAATTAGATCGTGGTAAAAAATATGGTAGAACACGGAGTTAATTTTGAAAACATAATTTCATATATTCCTTATTTGTTATATATGCACACTCCCTCATTCCTTTTGAGGGCAATTCGTTTTGAAGGTTGAAGTTCTGCCAAAACTCTCTCTCTCTTTCTTGTTTTTCTCTCATGTGTTGAGAACCCACAAATCCTGGAATCAAGATCTTGTTCTCTTGGAGGATAGGGATGAAGAAGCGACCAAATTAATACTCTCTAGCAAGAGGAAAGTTTGATTTCTAATTAATTTTTTGATGGATACCGTGGAGGGCTTCTACTTTAGAGTCTCATCTTGGTACAAGGCGTTCAAGGTCACGCACACATCAACCACCAAGGTGCTGCAAGACATCAACCACCATTAGCATCGATCAACAAGGAGGTGAAGGCTACAACCCTACATCTCAAGGACCTTCCTTTCTTGTTTGAAGATAAAAAACTAAAGGTATGATGCTTATTAATTTGAAAATTGATTTTGGTTTGATTGTAGTCATACATAATGATCTTTTGGTACTTTTCTTGTCAAATTTTTTGAAATTCCTCTGTCTTAAGTATCATGAAAACCCAACAATAGATACATGTTAGAGAACATGGTATTTGACAGACTCTAAATGAAATGTTAAATGGATTGTGTTCATGTCATTAATGTTTCATTCAGTGTTAGGTTCTAAAGTACAATGTATTCATCTTTCCTACATGAGAAGTGTGTATTTGTGAGTGTTGTTCAATGCTATCCGTAAAAAGTAGTTATACAAAAGATATTTTAGTATACATGACTTGTGCGGAGTGGAGATGTTCACCAAGACTACAATTGTCCTTCGTATTTAATAGGAGTGATGGTATCACTAGGCCTCTTGATGAAATAGGGTTATCAGGGTGTGATATAATTAAAGAGTTAATCATATTTGATAATCTACTTAAGATCGAGAAAAGATTAAGTTTGCAAGGATGACACAAACCTACTTTGAAACTAATCTTGATACCATGAGACAAAAGAATAAACACGAGTAAATTGTTTACTGGACCGTGATACTGTACTGTACAAGATCATATGTGTAAATTAGATGGTCATAATGTATTTTACCAGATACTACTTATGATTTGTAGAATTAAAAGAAGTTTTAATTCTATTTATCAACATAACACATATCTTATCGGGTCACACCAATAGAAAAGTAATCGGAGAATTTTATGATTAATTATAAAGTGTTATAATTAATTATAAAGCGTTATAATTAATAATAAAAATATATGTCATAGAGATGACAAGCTTAAGCCAGATTAAATTTATAACGTGTACAACACGTTCTATAAATTTATTGCAACTACATACGCAAGAAATATAATTATTTAGAATAATTATACATATAATAAATGGATTAAAAATATTAATTATGAATCAATATTTTGGGCCTAAAAACCCATTTCAATTTAGGTCTAAATTAAATTTAAAATTTAATTCAAAAGCCCAAATCAAAAGTCCAAATTCAACCAATTGGAAATGGGGCTTATGGCTCGAGTGACATTTTTGTAATATGTCTAGAACTGACCCTAATGCCTATATAAAGGCATGAAGGGTGAGAGAGAAAAATAATCCAATCGATTCGAATATCATTTTCTCTCTCTCGGGTTTTCCTCTCAAATAGTTACTTGCATGGGAAAGAAAAACATATGTTATCCAAGTATATTTTTGCGAGTTGTGAATAGTATTTTTGCGAAATTCGTGAATTTATTTTTACACAAGTCATGAATCAGTTTTTACGAAAGTCATGAATAGTATTTTTACGACCATCGTGAATAGTGTCTTGCGAATACCGCTGATACAGTATTTTAGGCAAAAGAAATACCAGCTCTTTGGTTGTTTCCTGGTGGATACTGATAGAGACATCAAACGTCAGATATTTCGAAGCTAGTTAGACTTCACTTTCAATTTGAATTTATTTAAATATTAAATAAATTTAATTTTAGAATAAATCAAGGAGTAGATCCTCGACTTTTAGTAGAATTAAAAAAATATTTTACATTCTTTACGCACCATAGACCGGCATTTTTTTCCATAACCAAAAAATAAATTAAAATAATATGAATAACCAATTTTTAAAAAAAATTTTACCCATAACCAAACCGCCCACCCCCCCCCGTGGGGCGGTCTACTATTTTTTTTTTTTTTTTGTATTTTGTGTATAAAATGATCATTTTCTTTCTCCTAAGTCACAATAATCCACTCACTCTTCTTCCAAACTGACTTCTGCTCTCAAACAGTGCTCAGGCGTTTTTTAGGCGATTCTGAGGCGATTGCGATCAACAGTGCGCTCAACAGTGACCGATGTTTTTATTTTTATTTTTATTTAAATGTTGGAAATTTCTTAAATAAACAAAAAAATACTATTGAACGACGAATTTCTTTTGTAATGTCAGAAAAGTCTCAAAAATTTTCATTACATTGTACATGGGTGGAAAAATCACGAAATGTGAGTTCGGATGCCAATACTCGAAAGATGCGAATTATGGCTTCCAGGTGAATGCCAATACTTCAATTTATGAAATAAAGGAAGTAATCTTGCAACAAACCGGTTGGAACCGTGCCAGATTTACCGTAGAAATCGGTACCCGAATTAACAACCAACCGCCCGGTGCCAAACCTTATTATGTAAAATATCCTATAGCAGAGCAGGATATGTGGACAGCTATGTACGGGTTTTTTGAGTCCAATTTAATCCCGGTAATGGACCTATTTTGCAAAAAAGTTTCGATTCCACCAATTGGTGCCGGGATAGGACCTTTTACCCAGAACAACTTGGATATTGGGGCTGGACTTTCTACCCATAACAACTTGAACCCCGGGGCTGGACCTTCTACAGAGCACAACTTGGATTATAATAACCCGCAATATGACAATGATACCACTGATTATGGGTATGATCACCACCAAGATGTGACCTCACCCCCTCGTGAACCTGTGAGACGAGATAAGTATTTGCAGGTACCTGAGCGCAGTGTTGCACCCCGGACTGAAACTAGAAGACGGTCATGTGTTGGTCGGGTTGGATATCAATCAGTACCTGATCCATTACATAACTACAGCCCCCCTTAACCTAGAAGACAGTCCGTAGTAGATCGAAATGATACAGGCATTGATTTTGACGGTATTGATGAGATACCGACAAAGGAAATAGATACTGGTGATGATTGGGACGGGGATTGGGATTCAGACAGATTATCAAAGGGCGACGATGAGGATATTATGCCTCCTCCAATTGAAGACAGATTTCCGATCAGGGGACGAGGAGACACACACCCGGTAAGGACATTCAATGACACTACTTCTTTCGAAGAATCAGACATTTCTTTTTTTGGGAGACGCGTTGTATACAACGAAGAGATTAGCCTGGGCCAGCTTTACACCAACATAGAAGAACTGTCGAGAAAAGTTAAGCAGTTTCATTTGAATGGTAACTGGGAGTTTTCAGTGGCCAGGCGGAAGAGGACCCGGTATGTTGTAATTTGCACCGATAAAACTTGCAAGTTCAAAATGTCTGCCGCGCCTAAAGGCAGGGGAGAGACATGGATAATTAAGAAGGTCGAAGGACCACACACTTGCAAGACTGCGTCAACAAAGACAGACCATACTGCACTGACGGCATCAATTATTGCCGATGTAATTATGAAAGACATTAAGGAAGACCCTGCAATGAGCATTAAGGAGGTCGCTCGTGCGGTAAGACGGGTCTATGAACATGTAAGTCCACATTACAATAGGTTGTGGAGGGGTCGGGAACTTGCAGTATGCAGATGCTTCGGAACCTGGAAGGGGTCGTACAATCTCGTCGCACCATTGCTCATGGCCATAACAAGTACAAATCTGGGAACCAGGTTTGAGCATTGGCATGTACCAACCGATACACCCGGTGAGGTACAATTCAAGGGCATAGCATGGGCTTTCGGTCCGGCCGGTATGGTGGGGCTCTGCTTATAGCATGTGCATATGATGTTGAAAACCAGCTGTTGCCCATAGCCTTTGCCATTGTTCAAAAGGAGGATGGTCCAAACTGGAGTTTTTTCATGTCCTTTCTGAGAAGAGAGGTGGTAGGGAACAGATTCGTCTGCGTGATATCAAACCAGCACAAGGGCATCAAGCATGTATTTAATAGCCTCAACTATGGGTGGAACACAAATACAGGAGAGTCTGTGCACAGGTACTGCATGCAACACATTTCAGAGAATCTGTGCAAGAATACCGGCGGCGGAGAATGGGTTGCTGACAGGTTCAAAATTGGCTGCAAGAGGAAAAAACCACAACGGATGGAAGAGATATTCAGAGATTTTGCCAGGGTATGTATGCATTTTTTTTGTAGACATTTGCACGACTTGTATCACTGAGGTATATTTCTATTTTTTGTAGACATTTCCAGAGGCAAATGCCTACTTAGCGAAGGCGGACAAGAGACGTCCGCGCGATGCGATGGAGCCGTCAGCATATGAGAAGACATTTCAATCATGTGATTGAGGTTGGAGATGGGGAATTATGACCACTAATGGGTTAGAGTCATTAAACGTGTCTTCAAACAGAGCCGTATGTTACCCGTGGTTTCACTGGTGGAGGAGATATTCTACAAATTAAATGCTTGGTTTGTTAAGAGGCATGCTAAAGCCACTGTATTAGCGAGTAGAAACCAAGTATTCTCAGATAGGGTGGAGGAGATATTGAGAAAACACAGAGAAAAATGTTATGTCATGCACGTTGTAGCGTATGGCAGCACTTGTACGGAATATGAAATGCAGGTTCCAAGTGAGATCATTCCACCGGTGATGAGACAAAATGGCATTATACAAACTCATGAACGCGCATGCAAGTACAGAGTCGTTTTAGGCGCGAACAATCAAGTAACGTGCGAGTGCCAAGGCCCCCAGTTAGTTCGCATTCCATGTTCTCATGTTATGGCGGTTTGTCGAAAACAGAATTTCCTTGAAGACGTCTTTGTTGACAACTATTACCGTACCGATTGCCTTCTGAACACCTGGGGAGCATCATTTCACAACTACCCCAACCAATACCAGTGGCCATACTACCTTGGGCCTACGGTGGTTCCCGATAAGAAATGGATCAGGAAGGGGAGGAGGAAACACAAGCGGCGCGTAATGGAGATGGATAGGATGCAAGGTCGGCGAGTGGGACATGAGGCTCACCGTTCGACTACTGACAGACAGATTAGAGGTATGTAGATGATCGTACACAATTTAAAAATGATTTGAAATTAAATTTAAATGTTGATACTGAATGTTCAATGAAATGCATTGCAGAGGCAATAAACGAAGCCAACGAAAGAGAGAATGCTAGAGTGGTTGCCGATGCGGGACCTTCTGGAAGCAGGCGACCCAGTCAGGGAAGCCACTCAAGGAGTAATCAGGGCTCTACAACTGCTAGTGTCGCGCCGTCATCCACTTCCAGAATTCTAAGAAGTAGACTTGGTCTGTTCGGACGCAAGAAGAGTTAATTCAATAAATATTGTATTTATATTTGTATCTTATGTTCTACACTTATTTGCTCAGTTACGCTATGAATTTATTCAATTAACTTATGTTGTGAACTATTTTCCTTAGATGAATTTTAAGATTCTGTTCGATCCGATGAACTTTAAATTTATGCTGATCAGACGTTATTTGATTATTTTGTTCACTTATGTTTTCGACTATTCAAAATTTTGTTCACTTATCTTCAATTTTAAATTTTGTTCCCTCGTATTCAAAATATAAACAATAAATAAATAGAAAATTACAACATACAAATATATACAAAAATATAATAAATACGAAATATAAAAAATACAAAAATACAAAAATACAATAACAAATACATTAGAAAAAAAATACAATACAAAAATACAAAAAAAAAAAAAATAGTAGACCGCCCCATGGGGGAGCGGCTTGCTCTGAGGGTAGACCGCCTCACGGGGGGGGCGGTTTGGTCTGCACAGTAGACCGCCCTACGTGGGGGCGGTTTGGTTATGGGTAAAATTTTTTTAAAAAATTGTTTATTAATATTATTTTAATTTATTTTTTGGTTATGGAAAAAAAAAATCGGCACCATAGACCTAAATAGAATATACAGTAAATTTCCAATCAAAATTTAATGCCGAGTTCCCCAATAGTTTCGAAATTCTAGTCCCGACCTTCTACTTTCTTAACTTTGTCATTTTTCCCTTTAGATTATCCTACCTCTAAAGTTGCTACACAAACAAACCTAGGCAGGATAGTGGAAGGTCGACGTCTGCACTGACCTTCTTTGCTCACAAGTCACAACCCTACCCCAAAATTAAAATATAAAATAAAACCAGATGTCTCCTTGTCATCGGTGACGAACAATCTGCGCTACATGCTTCCTAAGAAAGAGTGCTTGTTTATGTTAAATGTTGATGTGAATCATGTTTTGAATGCAAAACAATGAAAGCAATTTTTTATATGGCCCAAGTATTCCAATATTCGAACCGCTAAACATGATATACACGATAAAATGTGCTTAGAGATTAAATTTTATATTTTTTAAACTTTTTTTTACTATTTTTTAAAATAGATATAAAATTACTATTTTTCAACAAATTATGGATCATCTAGAAATAGTAATTTTATATCTATCTTAAAAATAATAAATAATTTGTAAAAAATAATAAACAATTTTAAAAAAATTGTGAACCATCTCTACACATATTTTAATATAAATATCATGTTGAGCGATTCAAATATTTTATTTTAACTTTGAAATTGAAAATAAAAATATTGAGATATGATTGGAGCATAAAGCAATAGGACATTTGAGCCCTCCTTTTTAATATTTATGAAATGATATTATACTGCCATGGTCTTAAAAGAGGGGGGGTGCCAAGGTTTCAAAGAGAGAATTAAACCCCACAATCTTAGTTCAAAAGTTTTCTCAATTGAATTGCAACTGATATTTTTTCTATGTTATGAAAAAACAATATTTGAGTTAAAATGCTCAACCATGACCAAAATTAAAAAAAAAAATATCTATAACCAAATTACTCCTCCCCAAAAATCCAAATTCACAACTCAGGAAGTTTCCACTGAGCCCAAAAAGAGATGACAGGCTCAGCTTAAAGGGGAAAAAAATACTACTACTGAATTGCAAATTCGGCCCCCCAAAACCCCTATATCTCGGAAAAAAAAATAAAGAATTCAACTTTAATTTTCATTTTTAAACCTCTCATAAAATAGAAGATAAGCCTCGCTCCTCAGTACTTCTGACAAGGATACCTCTTTCACGTGTGCATCACTAGCATAAAACCATGTCTGACCATGGACCCCACCTTTCAGTGTTTTCTCCCCTCTGACGTATGCTACGTAGTGGCCCATGCTCATGCTACCAGAATGTTCCACCAAACCGACTAGCTGATATTTACACTTCTTCTTATCATTCGACCTGAAAACAAGACTTAACATTAAAATATGTTTAGAATATGTAATGTATTAATAGGATAATCCTTGGGTCAATTGCCAGTATTACAATGTGGGCTACAGACCTACAGTAGCCTATGCAGCAAGTAGTATGGCTAGTACATATCAATACGGTAACAGAATCAGAAACTAAAATGCCGGCTCAGACCTGTGTAATTGTCTTAAAATTTGAAAAAGAAATAACAATACACATTTAACCAATAATAGATTAAATACATGCAAGAATTCCACAAAGAGCAAGAAAAAAATAACTCGCGTGCGTTTTTATAGTGCAAAAACACATACTTCATTTCAGAAAAATGGAAATACTTGTGTGTTTTTAAATAGTTGATTATAGAAGGGGGAACCTTGCAAACAAACTTGCTGAGAAAATTATATAACATACCTCACGTGAACATAAGGTGTCAAGTCAAGTATCTCTTCAAAGTTGACATGGCCCCTTAGCTTGCTGAGACGGCCCCGAGCATCCTGGCTAAACCTCTTCAGGTGCACTGTCAGCACCTGTGGGGCCTGGTCCACCAAATACCTTTTCATTGCATCCCTCATCACTTTCTGTTTCTCATCGCCCTTTCTACAATCCTGGTCATTTGCGTTGCTCTGTAATGCTGAACACTTCTCGCAGTGCCATGCATGCTCACCTGTCAATAGCTCTGGTTTTGTAAACAGCTCAAGACAGCTGACCACAGATACCGGTTTATCAGTATCATCCACTTCCTCATTGTTGAACCCAAACCCAGAAAAAGTACCACTACCCCAGAAAATTGAGTCAGCATCATCCTCATCCTCAGGCTTTGCACCGGGTCTATTAACTGGTCCTATAGCCTCCTCGGGTTCATTGAACATGTCCCCAAAACCATCAAATTCCACCTCTTGTTGCACCACTGTCTCTACATTTACTGTGGAGGAATCCATTTTGATTTCATTTGTGTTTTCAGGAGGGTGCAGGGCAATTGCAGTACTAGTATTGGTATCAGTCTCAGGTTTTGCATCCTCTTGCGTAATAGAGCTATCAACAGATTCATCTTTGGTGGGATTACTGTTAGGAAGACCTGAAGTCTCAATGATGGAATCTCCATGTCTATCTTGTGAATTAGAGTTGGTTGAAGTTAATCTCTGGTTGGGGGAATCAGATTTTGAACCTGAGCCAACAACATCCATGCACAACGAAATACTCTCCTCGAAAGCCATACTTCCGGGCACATAGTCATCGACTTTGATAACAGTGCTCTCCAATTCATATGACTCAGCCTCAGAATATGCATGCACCCTTGTTTTAACAACCGTGCCATGGATTTCAGAGCCTTCATCCATCAACCAATCCATACCATCTTGTACATTTGGTTTTAGATCCATGTCATTGAGTTCGTCATCCTGATCATGCAGCCAGTCTATATCACCATCTGCCTTTGCTTTGAGACCTTCCACTTCTTCATACTCACCATGCAACCAACCGTTATCACCATCAACTTTCACTATGTTCCCTTTAAGCACGAGTTCCTGCTCATGGGACCCAACAAAAGATGACGAAGTGTTGGCATCATTAACCTTCGCATCAAAATCCATGCTCTTTGTCTTGTCCCACTGATCTGGCAACAAATCTGCATCATCCACTACCTTCAAACTGAGAAACGCACTATCTGGTTCGTCTGATATGTTTGCGCTGAGCGTGCTCTCCCATTTGTCAGAGCCAACACAAGGCGAAGAATCATGGACAACAGAATCATTGTCTACCTTTAAAGTAGAACCATTGGTTGAATCTGCGGACTCCATTGAGCATGAGGGACCTGCCTCATGCATGCTTGTGTGACCAATAACCGAGCTTGAGCCACCAGTATCCGCTTTGGAACCAGTGAGCTCTTTTGCATTGTCAACACCCACTTCAATGTTTTTCTTGCCAATAACCATGGCTGAGCAGCTGGTATCAGCTTTGGAAGATACATTTTGTAGGCCTTCTGCACCTTGTTCAACAACTGTGCTCTCCGACACCATGATCTCTCGTTTGACTGACTCCGACTCCTGAAGTGAGCCCTCTAACCTCATTCTACACTCAGTGTCATCATTGCCAAGCAAGCAACATGTTTCGGTAACAGCAATAGCAACCTCAGGTTCAGCTTCAGCTTCTGTGCACTGTTTAAGATCTGCTTCACCTGCTGCAATAACTGCGCTCCCACACTGCAGTTCAGGAGCCGTGCTATCAGAACCCAGAACCTCCAGTCCAGATGACTCTGCCTCAGAGGGCTCCAGTGCTATAGAAGCACTGTCCTGATCAGCAAGGAAGTCCATCCATGAGTTAGCAGCCATGCCAGCAGCTGTGCTCTCAGGGCCTGCACCAGAACCAGACCCACCAACCTCTTTGGAGCCTGGAATCTCTTCTGATATGTCTCTACCAGCTTCAATAAAGGTGCTCTTGGGGTCGGACATCTCTCCAGCTTTGGAAACTGAGCTCTCAGTTTCACCTGTTCCTTTGAAGCTGGCATTCTCATTTGCATCCATGTGTTTTCTTGTCTTCTCCTCGTCCGCTGCAGAAGACCTTGAGGCTGGCTTATCTCTGAAACGCTGCGACCTACCTCTGCCCCTGACAAGTGGAGGCCTGTTCCCTCCTTTTTTAGCCACTGTACTTGTCTTTTTGGCTGGTACTGGCAGAGACAGGTCGAGAAATGGTTCGTGTACAACAGAGGTGTACCCACAATCCAGACAAGATATTGTGCTTGACAAACGGCCACTGAACATCGAGTCCACTAAAGTGGGCCCTGCTGTGTCAGCACCACCTCCTTTGTCAGGATCAGCCTGCTTTAATTTCCTCGCAGATGTCTCCTCTGTATTCAACCCATCAAGGAGGTACCGAAGAAGTTCATGGCTGTCCTGTTGTTGGTATCCGCGAAACTGAGGGGCCTTGGCGCAAATATTCCCAAACAAATTTTTTGGGCTCAATACCCCTTTACAGTCCTCCTCACCATTGGTTTCTAAGAAGAGTTTTCTCAAGGACATAGTAAGTGGGCCCGTGACAAAAGTAACATTGTTGTCAGGATCAGAGTTTTGAGGGTTCAGGAGGGATTCACGAAGCGTTTTAAGAGCTAGCAGGTTTTGCATGACTGAGTTGAAGAAACATGTATTTCCGAGGTTGGCAAGCCCTCTGATGCCGTGGTGGTGGGGCCCAGCATGAAATATAGATTCTTGTTTTACATCTGATTTCATGGCTTTGGTGTAGTCAGGTTCTGATGTTGGTTTCGGTGTAGTTAATATTGCTTCCTGTTTTGAACCACGAAACAAAAGAAAGAGTAAGTTGGGATCTGTATCTAAATAACTACTATAAGAGAGTAGTTTTCTGTCGTCCTGACAACTTCATACCAAAGACCATACAACCAGTTCCTGTACTTCTTCAAACAGTGCTATATAATTTTCTGGCAGGAACTCAACTGAAGTGCCCACAAGTAAGCTTGGGTATGGTACCACCTGGTCCATACAAATTCAGTGGTACCAACCAGAGTGGTATAGTATTAATAATCAAAGCACAAGCCTCAATCTAAAAAGAGTTTTGTATAATAAAGCCATTAACCAAATTAGAAACATAAAACAATTATAAAAGACAACATCACTTAGCAATTAGTGCACTTCAATTGAGAAAAGTTCTTTGACAAAACCTATTGCACAGTTTTTATATATGTACATACATTTTCATGAACAAAAAGGCCACATTATGTTTGTAGTGTAGAATGATTGGCATCAAGACAGTCAGGTCATGTTCCACTAGAATTGATAATGTATAATTCCATCTATCTATTTTTTGGATTTATATTAAATTAATCTTTTTTTCCAAAAATGACATTACATATGCAAAGTTACACATTGCAAGGGCATCAGAAACAAATTTAAAAGAAACAGCAGAAAATGCCGACATTTTGTTCCTTTTGGTATCTCCAAAAATTCCAACAATGGTTACATGTTAAACATGTGACCATACCAGCATCTGTCATGACCCAGAAAATTTGGAATTCTTGTTGTCTCAGATGCATTGGTTAATTACCTATCATTCACCATTTCCTAAATAATGTATTAACTCTAAATAACAAAATTTATATAATAATAATAAAACATCGATTAAGCAATACAATTCAGCATTCCACCTACCTCTATGGATGGCATCTCAATCGGAACCTCAGCATTACACAAGTAACACCAAGCTGTACCGTTGCTAGCAGGTCCTACAGCCCAGTTGTGCCTCTCCTGCTTGGCATGACGCCTTGCATGTCCATATGGCACTTCTTTGTCAACTTCACCACCACAGAAACTCCTCCCACAATCCAAACAGACCCATATTGGATTCGGGTTGGGTTTCGCTTCTCCCCCTCTTGGCCCAGCCCCACCTCCTTTCTTCTTCTTCTTCCCTCCACTGGCACCTCCTTTTCTGTTCACTTGTGGCAACTCATCACGGCAATGGTCACAGGATGAGAACTCACTATTTGATGAAAGAATGGAAATAAGGATTTTGTTCAGGTGCAAATCTCCCTCTGTGTAGTGACCGCAACCTTCTCTGCTTTTGGTTGTTTCTTCTTCATTGGTGGTATTGGGTTTCGGGTCCGATTGGTCCTGGTTTGGATCCAAATCAGATCCCCGTGACCTAGGCTGTTTTCTGGGGTTTCGCCCTTTAGGCTTTACTCTCTTCCCCATAATTTGTTGTGATTAGGTGTTAAGAATACAGAGGGATTTACAGGATTTGAGGGAAATTAGAGAAAATTAGAAGAGGATAAGAATCGTGGCTTTTCTGGAAGAGGAAAGAAGTAGAAGAATATTAACGATTAATAGCGTGAGAGAGACTTTATTATTGGATATACCAAATTTTGAGTAAAGAGTAACTATATTTGAAGCACCTGTGGCTATTTTCCTTTACTCGGCTATTAAAAAATTAATTAAATTTGGAAGAACCGAAATTAAATAAGGCGGAAATATCTGGGAATATAGGAAGGCACCAAGAATTAAATATTGATATGGAGCATGAACCAGATCGCAAATTTTTTCGCAACGCCAAAAATATAGAGATAATTATATTCAGTGAAAAATCAGTAGCGTCTTAATCCGGTTACGGATTTGCAAAAGGATAAAGGTTTGTTACAGAGGCTACCTCACCTCAAATTAATAAACCAGGAGTTTCTCCAAACGAGAGCGAGCGAGAGAGAGAGGTGCGGAGGGAGAAGCGGAGATAGTGATCTTTTTTTTTGTCTCGCCGGACCAACAAAAAAAAAAAAAAACAGAGAAAGGGGATGGAGAAAAGAGGAAGAAAAGGGTTTTAAGTCGGCTACTAAAAGGCTTTGGGCCTTAAATGGGCTTAGATTACGAAGAAAAAACCCTAAATCGCAATTTGATTAGCGTACTGCACTTGTGCTGCAATTAATAATTATAAACTAAACTAAAATAAATTAAAATTAAATGCATTAAATGCGATGCAATAAAAAAAAGTTCGGAAACCATAATGTAAAATCTTTATTATCTGACTCAATGGACTTTTTTTTTTTATTTAACTTTTTAAGTTGCTTTGAGATTGATAGGAACTTGTTCGCGTGATTATTATCAGCAATTTTAGAATTTACATCGTCTTTCTTCTTTGCAAGTAAATTTAGATCAGTACTCCTGCTTACCGATTTTTGGTCCAGGAGAAATATGGTGTAACTAATAAAAATATATATATTTTATTGCAATTACTACTCACCTAAATTTTCATTAGTTAGAATAGTACTTAGAAAAATAGTAAATTTCGTCGGAGATCACTCAACTTTGTCTTTTGTTACGAATTGATTATTCAAGTTTAATTTCTCTCTATAGTCATTGAACTTTTTATTTGTTTCAATCTTTGTTACTTTTTTTGTTCAAAATACTAATAAAATATGCTCGTGTATCTCCGTGTCACTTTATATTTTGTTAGTATTTAAACAGAAAAATAACATAGTAATTTGATCAGAATATAACTAACTTGAGTGATCAAGTCGTGACAAAGAACGAAGTTTGGTGAGTGGTGACATCCAGCCAAATTTACCCATTAAGACAATCATATTAGTTAGGCGCATGACAGTTTCTCAAAACCTACTTCTACTACAAAGAGGTACCAACTATAGGCAAAAGCGTGGACCAAAATTGTGTTCCTGAGTTTTTTTTCTTAATGATCAGGACTTATTAGTTATCACTTTAAATGGAATGAATAATGACAATAATTGCATCGTCAATTTTTATTAAAAAAAAAGTAACCCAAAGAAATAACAACGAAACACTCGTGTCTTTTTTTATACATAAATTAATACTGTATGCTTTATTTTTGATAAAAATGGATGCTGTATGCTTATCCTTGCATTTACAAACATTGGGCATGACTGATAAAAAGAGAAATGCATGATTGCACCTAGAATGCTGACCAAATTTATCAAAATCCACTGTAAATTACAAAATGCAACTAAAAACAAACAGGATCCTCTATGAGTAAGGCCAAAAACCATCTTTCCCTGGCTTCTTTACAAATATATCATTGTACTCTGGCCGAGATGTCTGCTTCAAGGAGAGTTCAAAAAATGTTACATATATTAAAGATTTGCAGAAACAAAGGTCCAAATTCAAAAATGACTGTTCTAATTAAACAAGGCAGAATAGAAGAACACAATAAATAAGGCTGTGTTGGAACAAACCAAGTCGGTTCCATAAACTCACAAGGCCATACCTACACTTTTGTACAGTGCTTGCATAATTCATTGCAACAGAGTGGGGGGCGGTTCCATGCCTAGTCGGAGCCGCCCTCTATCCACATCAAGATTCATGTGAACTGGATCCGCACAAATCTTAAAAGTTGACCATGTGAATCTTGATGTGGATCGGACGGCTCTGACTTGGCATCGGACCAAATTTCACCTCGATTCCCATTGCAACAGTATCACTGCAAATCAGCATGCTCATAATTGGTACACGGTTTTGCTCGGTATACGATACAAGTCATGAACCAAAAATTTCCTATCTTGTACCAACACCTACTATCATGAACAGAAAATTCATCCTGGTACAAGAGTGAGTTATTACCAGTATGACTGGTATGATATTGAGCAGTACCGTCAGTCAATTTACTGAAAGTTTAAACTATACTCGATACAAAGCAAACTCCCGGTCAATTTGCAATAAGGGGCTGTCATTAATTTCAGCACACACAATTAATTGGACCGAACCAAAATTCTAATTAAACCCAAATCAAACCCACCATCTAATCTGGTCAAATTCTTTAGAGGAAAGTGAAACAAAATTCATCGATAAATGAATAACCGAGATAAATAAGAGGTAACAACTAGTAGCATGAAAACACAAACCAGATCCTTGAAAATGAGAAAGGCGACGATGAAAAAGAGGACGAAGAGGATCTCGAACTCTGCCAGGCGCACAAACGCAAACACCGAGTTCACTGCCTTGCTCAACCCTGAAGCTCCATAAGCCCGGTTCACCGAACCACCTCGTGCACCGCCGCGTCGGTGACGCATGTTCTCCATCTGCGATTTCTCGAGTTCAGCACGTGGATTGAATGACAAGTTACAATAGAAACAGATTCTTTTCTTTCTCGAGCCCCCGTCGCCCCGGGGTGCGTATTCTCTGAGATATCTCAATTTTTGCGTGACCAACGTGTCCGGTGCCTATTCGGGGAACCGTAGGGGGCCAGTATTATTTGAGATTTGAGATTCGTGCAGAATATATTTTGACGATTGAGATATTCCAAAAAGTCACGCAAAGTTTGAGATATCTCAGAGGATGCGAATTCGTCGCGCCGTCGGTGTCTTTCGTCACGTTTTTATGAAGCGCACCCCAAGGTTTCACCAAATTCTTCTGTTAAAAGGAAAAGCTCTCCATTTTAATTGCAAACCAATTACAAATTTATTACAAACACTGATGACAATTACAACATCAATTATGCCTAAGGGCTTTTCTCAAAAAGAGAAACTTACAATATCAATTACAGCATGCAGAATAATTGTAAATTCTTAGTTATCAATTTATCTAAATTTATCAGATCAGCAGGTAATTAATTTGTAAGCGACAATTATGGGGATATAAAATTCAACATTGCACAACACTAATTCACGACTGAAATTACAATTAATTATAGGGGATTGAATGAAATAAATTAATTCAAGGAGAATTGCTTGCTCATGTGACAAAGAAACCGTCTTTTGCAGTTTTAGCATTAATTAAAATAAAAAAAATATATACTCATCTTTTTGGCAAATGCTTCTATGGACATAAGGACCTATTTGTAAAATGAATATATTTTTATTTTCAAAGTTCAAAAAGTCGATCCGAACCGTTCATCTTGTTCTCCATATTAATATATGCTTGGATACCAAATTTTACATTTTTCTGATTTTGTTTACTATTTATTAAGATGGGTACAAAAAATATCAAATTCAGTCCATTGAATTTTTTACCCATCTTAATAAATAGTAAAAAAATTCAGAAAAATGTAAAATTTGGTCTCCAAGCACATATTAATATGGAGAACAAGATGAACGGTTCGGATTGACTATTTGAACTTTGAAAATAAAAATATGTTCATTTTACAAATAGGTCCTTATGTCCATAGAAGCATCACTCCTTTATATTTTTGTATAAATTTGACGAAATATTAGACAAAGATGGATTTGAAAGTAAAATTAAACTAAAGATGTCTAATTTTGAAAACAAAATTAAGAAGCACCCTTAAAAGTTTCTTTGCAAAAATATGAGGTGAATGCACACGACTTCCAAGGTTTTTTTTTTTTTTTTTTTTTTTTTTGCAAAGCCTGACTTCAAAGTTCGGCTGCTATTATATGCATATATAGCAAGAGTAGAATTAGGGTGCTCCTAAGTTCACCTAATCTCTTGTGAACTTAACTCTAAAATATATCGAATCGACTTTAAACGATGAATTCAAACCGTTGAAATTCTTCTATCTAATGATTGATGCGTCTACATGTGAAAATTTAAAGTTTCGAATTAATTTAATATAGAGTCAAGTGGTCAAAGGAGTCCAAAAAATGAATACATTAAAATTAATTTATAAACCTTAAACTTTTGACCACTTGACTCAATATTAAATTAATTCGAAACTTTAAATTTTTCACATGTAGACGCATCACTCATTAGGTAGAAGGATTTCAACGGTTTAGATTCATCGTTTAAAGTCGATTCGATATATTTTAGAGTCAAGTTCACAAGAGGTTTGGTGAACTTAGGAGCACCCTAGTTCTACTCATATAGCAATTAACAAATCAATTCATGAACCATTTAGAAAGCTCAAATAAATAGTAAATCTATTCCACACCAATTAACATGGTACTAAAAAATAATAAATACCACTCATGCAAAGAATCAAACACTTTCAAAGGCACATCATTAGTTTAAGTAATAATAAGCAAATGAATGTACCGATAACAAGTTTGTGGCATCCATATTAGCGGATTAGCCATTGTTTTTAAAACCGGACCGGAAAAAATGGAATCCTGAACCAACTTTTTTTCGATTCAGATAAAAGACTAAATAATCATGTAATTCGGAAATAAAAGGATCCGGCCAAACTGGTGAACCGACACTTAAAAAACCGGTTTTTTTTTTTAATCTAGTGGTCTATTTATTCTTTGAAAATGTAAAAAAAAAGTAGCATCTTTTGAGAAGAAAAGACAGCATAAGGCATGTGTTATTCTGTGGACAATTTTGTGTTGTCTTTTGTGTTTCTGTAACGTCTTTTTTTAAACAATTATGTGCTTGAGCATGATCAAACAGTCGCCGCAACATTATATTTATTTTAAAAAGGAATTGCAAAATGCTGAAAGCTTAACATTGTTCGTCAGAGGTTCGTTTGAATTCTAAAAAATGAAGCATGTCTATGTATATTCAATTTTTAAATAAAGTATAAAGCTCCAAAACCTCTTTGATGGAAAATAAGGCGTTCTTAAGATTTTTTTTTTTTTTAATTCTAAGAGTAAGTTATAAGAATTTTGAGCTTAAATAAAAGTTCCTTAATAATCTATAAATTTATTTTTGTAGTACATTATTTAATTGTGTGCGTGGAAATTTTCACTATGTAAAACATGATTGTTTTTTATAATAGTACTTATCTCTTATAAATTTATAAGTATTTAAAAAAATCAGCGGCCAAATCAGTTAATTTATCAGTCCAATCTGTAAACTGTTGATTCAGAACTTTACGGGAATGAGATATAATATGATCAAGGTTCTAAATAGCGCGCTATAGCGTTTTTGAACCATAAAAGCTATGACGCTATTAATGCTATAGCGCATTATTTCGAGTTTTAGCGGAGCTATTTGAGAATAATGCTGTTTTTTAAGTCATTCCGCTATGACGCGATTTGTGATATTAGTTATCACCTTAACCGTCAAAAATTCTGGTCGTACTTGAGCATATCTCCACTGGATGGGGCAGTTTAAGGGGTAAAAATATTCACATATCAGATTTGACTTCATGCAATACATTAATTATATTTTTTCTATATTATTATTCTGCGCTATGTAAACTCAAAATAATTCTGTGAATATTATTATTATTATGCGCTATGCAAGTATGTAGTCACTTTCATGGAATCCCATTCAGAATTAATAAGTACCAGTCCCCACTCCCCCAAATAAAATAAAAATAAAAATAAGAAAAGAAGTACCAGTCCGGACTTCGATCAAATTTGAGTTGTCTTTGTTAGGGATTTGACAATTATTTTGAGTTGTAGGAGGTAGATGTAAGATGCCTCCCCAGTCGCCAGTCTTTAGACTCTTTACCTATATTCTTTTTTGGCGAGGCTTAGCCGCTTTGTCTATTAATTATTTGAGGCTAATGACTTTGAAGGGCACGGATTACCTGTCACCTGTACTTTAGTAATTAGTATATTAGTAATTTATAAACTCAAATTATAAATAGACCGGACTTGAATTTTTTTTTAATTCCGAGTTGGATTTCGGGACGGATTTAAAAACTTCAGATATAAAAACGGTGCAGGGAAAGCATGGTGAACTTTGGCAAGATAATATCGTTCAAAAAGAACAATTAAAAAGAAAGAGATCATGCATATTAATGAGAGAAATCTCAATAAATCTTGCTAGATGTTTTATCATATTTGCAAAATGTCGTAGCTACTTGTTTTTTTTTTTTATTAAAAATCCGTAGGTATTTTCATTAATCAGGACAAACCAATTACACATAGTTTCGTACAAGTACACACATCATTTGTACCAGTACATAAAATATTACAACTTAACCCCTTTACAAAAGTAGACCAGAAAATCAGAAAATAAAAGCAAAATCAAAAGTTTCTGCGCTCAGATCGGTAGATATATATTGAGCCTGCATGATTTTTTGTGTTTGTGCTCAGATTGATAGATTG
Organism: Carex cristatella; assembly: GCA_024447775.1. NCBI lineage: Eukaryota > Viridiplantae > Streptophyta > Magnoliopsida > Poales > Cyperaceae > Carex > Carex cristatella. The sequence goes on along the minus strand of JAJHPF010000033.1, from coordinate 4,121,367 downwards.
TGAGCCTGCATACTTTATTGTCGTTAGCACAAAATAGTGTTGTTGTAATCAATGCGAGACATGGGTATCCAGGGGAGCCTTCGTGCTCAGATAAAGTTTGTGCCTGAATTATTTAAAAAAAAGACAAGGAAGGAGGTAGGAAGAAAGAAGAAGGAAGAAGAAGAAAAGGAGGAGGAAGAGGAAAGGATCATGATCAACGCACCATCTTCATCATCAACCATAAACGTACCTTATTCATATATAGTTATATTAGATGCTACGGCGGACGAAGCCAATTTACAGCATCCTCAGTCGAACCCGGATAGTCGAGACGGATCGAAGAGCAGTGATCAGATTCGTTGGACGGAAACACTTGCTCGAACGAAGTGAGATAGAGCGTTAAACAGCAACACAATCATCCGCTCGAAATAGGCGAATCGAGATAGGCCGGGCAGATGAGGGGGGCAGGTGGCAGGCGGAGAAGCGAAGCGAACGGACGACTCTCAAAACTTCGTCTTCAAAATCTCTCAGTACTGCTCTGATTTCCGAGGATTTGATCGCGAGGGTTGAGAGGCTGAGGCGTAAGTTTTCTTGAAACGGAGCTATGAAGCTTGATTTTTCTGAAGCGGAGCTTACGAGGTGTACTTTTTTTTTATTATTATAAATAAGTCCACAAGTTAGAGAAGAGGAGAGGTTAGAGTTATTTATTTTTCATCGATACTAAGTTTTTAATTTTGCAACTCCAAGCTTCTAATTTTCAAACACATACACAGTACTTATATTATGTAAAATAAAATAAGTTAGAAGCTTAGAGATTAGAAGTTTGGAGTTGTAAAATTAGAAACTTATTTGAAAATTTGTAGTTATTTTAAGTATCACAATAAAGGCATAGCTTATATATCTATTTGAAAATTTGACTTCAATTAAATTAATTTAAAATTTTGTTTGACTGGCACAAATATTTAGACTTATATATATAGAGTAGAACTAGGGTGCTCCTAAGTTCACCAAATTTCTTGTGAACTTGACTCTAAAATATATCGAATCGACTTTAAACGATGAATCCAAACAATTGAAACCCTTCTACCTAATGAGTGATGCGTCTACATATGAAAATTTTAAAGTTTCGAATTAATTTAATATAGAGTCAAGTGGTAAAAAAATTAAGGTTTATAAATAAATTTTAATGCATTCATTTTTTGGATTCCTTTGACCACTTGACTCTATATCAAATTAATTTGAAACTTTAAAATTTTCACATGTAGACGCATCAATCGTTAGGTAGAAGGATTTCAACGGTTTGGATTCATTGTTTAAAATCGATTCGATATACTTTAGAGTCAAGTTCACAAGAGAATTGGTGAACTTAGGAGCACCCTAGTTCTACTCTATATATATAGGTTGGCTAAACTCAAAACGTTTGTTCCTAGCCTTAGAAACAAACGATTCAGTTCTCCGATTTTCAAAATCCAAACAGTCGATCCAAACCGACAAAAATTTAATCTATATTAAAATGTGCTTGGAGACCAAATTTTACATTTTTTGGAATTTGTTTACTATTTATTAAGATGGTTTGAAAATCGTAGTTTTTATTAAAATTCTGCACCGTTGAAAAACAATGATTATTTGTTAATATATATATATATATATATATATATATATATATATATATATATTCTATAATGACGGTTAAAGAAAATTATTTGTTAATTTTTTTTGTATATTAGCTAATATTATGTTGTCAATTTTAGCTTATAAAATCTATATAAAAAAGAAAATTATACAATAAAATATATGCACTCCTAACTCTTCATTTCAAATAAAAAATTGTAGGAGTAAACAAGAAAATGTGAGAGGGAGGGAAAAGGAAGGAAAAAATGGAGTCCACAAGAACATTGTTAATAATTTATGAAAAAAGATATTTTGTTTGTTGGTTTGAAAAAGAAAAGCAAATTGTATATTTCCCACTCTTTGAGTTTCTATTGAGTGAGGGAGTCACTTAAGAATTAAGCCTTTTTTTTTATTGATTGGCTTCAACAAAATATGATAAAATAGATATTTCTTTTTCATTTTTTTTACTATTTCAGTTGTCTTTGCAATTTTTCCGCTAACAAAAAATCAGTCGAGAGGCTACAACACAACCGACTTTTTGTTATTTAATAAAGTTAAAATTGAAATTTAAGTCTCAAACAAAATAACAAATGGATTTCGAGATGTAGAAAAAACATTATTTCTACGTACTTGCGGATTTTTTTTTCCCAAGTTCTAACATAAACAACAACAAAAAGATAACATTTTTCTGTCTTTTTTCTTTTCTTTTTGCTTTTTGTGTCCAAGAGATCTGTAGACAGTAGAATCCAAAGACCCTTCTTATAACTCAAAATTTATATTATATTTTTTAGAGATTTAATTTCAAATAAAAAAAGATTCAGTGCCACAACAGTGCAATGTTAGAACAAGGAAAAAAGAAGATTAATTATTATAAATGAAACGGCCATACAAAATATGGGAATGAAGTAGTAAAGTAACACAACATTCAGAAAAAATATATCCAATCAATGTACTGAAAGATCGTAGCTATGTTAACCATACAACAAAAAAATGCTCCACTATGCTCATCAATACAAAAAAGCCCAAAGAAACAACCACAAAATCACATAAAAATCCCTAAACTCTCTTCCGATGCAACAAATGGTCATCTACAGGAAAATCCTAAAAACTGGAAAAATACTAATTAACACCAAATGTCAAGCCACAATGGTGTATATATTGCAATGTTTCATATTAACTATAGTCAAAATGACTCGTATCACAACCACCTAGAGGGGCCCTGATTTCCAACTTGTTTTCCCCTGGCAGGTTTTTGCTCTTCAACCGAATTTCTTTTTTTCATAGAAGATGCAACAGTTGGGCTAAGGAAATCATGGCTTCTCTGCGTACCGGTTTGTGAGTTTGTTCGCCTTACAGATACCAAGCTAGTTTGTTTTGTCAGTGTACCTCTACGATTATTGCTATTACTGTTAATCACTGCCGAACTCCCAGGGGAGCTCCATCTGGTACCATTAACACAACTTTGACTCCTTCCAACACTAACCCTAGAATTGCAAGGAGCTTTTCTGGGACTTGGTATGTTTCGGCTCTCCATTGTCTCAGCTGAGTACATCGTCTCGTCATCTCCAGAATTGAACCCATCATCATAGTATCTTTCATGACCTAGATCTGAATAAACTGGAGAACAATTGGTCTCTTGGTTTGATTCTACCTCACTTCTGCTAGGGCTCGGAACGTATCTAGGCCTAGATGGACTCAGACCCAGACCTGGGCTCACACTTGTGCTTAAAGTATCATCATTTTTATACAAGTTATTGTTATGGCTTCCTTCAGACAGCATGTGTTTGAGGGGGAGAGGGAGAAAAATTGACGTAGGTGCAGCCAGCACCGGTGCCGGCGCAGGCCGAGGAGGGAAGTTTATATCCAGTAGCTGAACCCTAGGATTGGATGAGCTGGACTCTCCATTTTCATGTTTTGGTCCGGTACCCTGGACTTCTCCAGTGGAAACCAACCTGAGGGGTGGGGTCAGCTTCGGATTGCTAACATCATCCAAGCTCCCTTTCCAGTGTTGGCGCAACCAGTCGAGAATTACCGGTACAGGGATGCCGAACTGCATGGGAAGGTCCTTCCTAGAGAGAGAATAGGCACATGAACCTACACCAGCACTGTTACCGGTACGGCACATGGGTGAGGTAGCGAGCTTCATGGGGTCACATAGCATGAAGGCCAGGTTTCCATGCATGTCAAAACCGGCCGAGCCGGCAGAGAAGGAGACACCATCAGTTGAGAGCTTTATCAGATTGTCAGTGGAAATAACAACTTTGCCCTCGTCGATAGTAAGGTCATTCCTAGGCTTGGTGTGACCCAGGAGGTACGTGATATTACCAAGGTCGATGGTTGTGGTGAACCCGGTTTTGATGTATTGTGGGGTTGTGTCAGAATCGGCTGGGTCAAGCCCAACTATGGTTAGGTCCAAGATTGAGCTCGTGATGAAGAACCTATATAGAATAAAAGAGAGAATTAGTAGGGCTAATATATGTTCTTGCAACTAAATTGAGGTCATGGTAGATTTACGATAAATTTACTTTGTGAGGTATAACAAATGGTAGCTAGTGCAACCATACAAAGGAGACTTAATTTCTGTCAAAGCCAACAAATGAATACAAAGATAAAACAAGGCTTACCATATGTACAATTTCAAGTGTCATACATACCGCCTAATACTAATACATGCACAAGCTAGTCCAATTAATAACATTCCTCAAAAAGAAATTAAAAATACAGTTTTGCTGACTTTAATGTGGAGATCTAAATAAATGCTATATTTCTACTGCTGATGATTATAGTAACTTTGCTTGAAGACCAAACCAAGCAAAATTAGTAAAGCTGATTCTTACTCAATCGTGTTAGTAACGTGTTTATAATCTGTACAAAGTATATTCGTTCGAGTAATAAGCACAAAGCACAATCGTGTTATTGACCAGAAGGGATATATTGACTACCTACTTATTTGACAACCATGACTACCAGCATCGGCATTCATAGTAATAAAAAAACTAAAATCATAGATGTAATATTTATCATTTAAATAGGCCATGTAACAAATCTAATGCAATTTGATAATCATCTAGTCAATATGATCAAATGCCAATAAAAGTTAACCATTAATTATTAAAATTGCTCAATGGAGTGGTTTCAAATTTAATCAAATTTGCTACACAGCCTATCTAATTATAGAAAATATTTCTACAAGTTTAATTTTCTGGTTATGTAACAATTTTGTCAGTTGCATGGTCATAAAAAAAGTCTCTCTCCCTTTCCCTCTCTATCTATAAGATAAGCTGTTTATGAGAGCACTTGACAAGTTGTAATGGATTCCATCATTCCTAAGCTTAAATCAAGAATAAGAAGCAAGTATTGTAACCATGTTAATCCAACCAAACTATTCACTTTTAAAAAAAAATCCTACCAAGCTATCCAGACAAAAGCTACCTAAAAGAGACTGAAATATCCAAATTTAAAAAAAAAAAACAGGAAAAAGAATTCTTCCTAAAAAAATTCACCTTTGAGGTACAAGCCGAGCTACCACTCTCCCAAATCCAAGCCGGACCTCACACCCAGCCTCAGCCACTGCAACAGATGGTATGTTGGTGTGTGTGGTTAGAAGGAGACCCCGGTGTATCATGAACCCAGTACCGCACCGTCTGCTTCTATCCTCTCCAGTTATACCACAAATGGAGGCAATGGCAGGCCCCTTGGCCATGTAAATACTGCCTTTGACTCTCTCTGATCGACCGCCTCCACCCGAGCAGAAGCACCACACCGAACCCTTCTCTCCTAACACCCCCATTTGTAACTAAGCCTCTCAGTTATAGCTATTTTCACAACACCCTTTCTAATTATAACTGTGCCTTATTCCTGGTGAATGCTTTGCAAAAATAAGCACAGGCAATTGCAATTTTTGACCGTCCCCCACAGTGAAGTACCTTACTTAAAATTAGAACCTTCTACCATAGCAAGCAATAGTACATTGCTGCTACCACCGTGGTTTGAAGATTCTATCGGCAGCCTACGATTCTTCCAATGCTGTTGTTTGACAAAACAACGGTTGAATCGGTAGAGACTCACCGTCCGAGTTACGCCGATTCTTTCTTGTTTTTTGTGACGGACTGATTGTTCAGATTTGATTTTTTACCGATTGATTCTTCAGGGGCAAAAGGTGGATGCGAATGTGATTGATTTATGATCGGAAGAGAGATTTGGGTTTTGTTAATCAAAGAGGAAGAAGATGTGATGTGGGGTAGGATCCGATTGTTGATGTTTAATAAATGGGCTGCTGATGAAAGGAATTTTCATGGGCCGTTTAATTAAGAGGAGGAGATTCTACCGAGTTTTGTTTCTTTCGTTGAAAAAATAAACATTCAAAGTTGGCATTATTTTGGACAATGCACGGATGACCGAAATTTTTATAAATATACAAAATTCTAAATTTATTTAACAATCTATACAATTTTTGGACGGAATTTTAAATCTATCCTTACCGCTCACAGAATCAGCGGTTCTATAACCCAAAACCGCTCACCTTGTCAGCAATTCCAAAATGCCAAAACCGCTGACATAGTGACCCTTCCTGGAACTGCTGACAAAGTCAGCGGTTTTAGGCCCTTCCTGGTTCGCTACACCCAGTGTTGACTTGGCCATTGTTGGATGACTGTGACATCTTTTACCAAATGAAAACACTCAGAGTTGACTTGGTCAATGGTGGATTAATGTTGGATGCTAGCGAGACATCTTTTACAAATTTAAATCTATGGGGCATTAATTCCTCTCTTGGTACCACCATTTCTCTCACTGACTGCATATTGCAAACAAACATCAGTAATTAGGATTAGTAATCGTTGGATTAAACCCACCATATACCCAACTCAACCTGACTTTACCACCCACATGATCAGTAATTAAATGGATTTGATACTCCACGAAAAGATATTGAGATCGAATGACACTTCTTTCCGAAAGTTCCTGCTGGCTACCTGGATTTTCACTAGAAGTATCCATAGAAGGTTGGAATTCGAAACCCTAAACCCAGGAGAGGAAAGAGGGAGAGGGGGAGGGGGAATTCGAAAGGTTTCTTCCAATAATAATGGAAATAATCGAAAATTTGGGTCCCAATCGTCTTTTAACCAAAATAAGCCGACTTTCCCGGCTTGATTTTGACTTTCCCGCTGCCTACTTCTTTAATATGCAACATCTTTGCTCGAAAAGTTATAAAGTTATAATAGAGCGGTTTGGTCAGAATAATTTAAAGATTGATTGCATAGTCATATATTAGTCAATTATACAAATAGTTTGCTGATGAATCTTTCTTGAGAAGAAAGTCAAGTTACGGATTTTAGGATTAAGTTCATCATATTTGTTTATAACAAATTTTGCTGATTTGACCCATTTCTCTAATCCTAATTACTGATGTTTATTTGTAATATGCAGTCGATGAGAGAAATGGTGGTACCAGGAGAGGAACTAATGCCCCATAGATTTAAATTTGTAAAAGATGTCTCACTAGTATCCAACATTAATCCACCATTGATCAAGTCAACTCTAAGTGTTTTCATTTTGTAAAAGATGACACAGTCACGCTGGTATCCAACAAATGGCCAAGTCAACACTGGGTGTAGCGAACCAGGAAGGGCCACTATGTCAGCGGTTTTGGCATCCTGGAACCGCTGACAAGGTGAGCGGTTTTGAGTTATGGAACCGCTGACTCTGTGAGCGGTAAGGATAGATTTAAAATTCCGTCCAAAAATTGTATAGATTGTTAAATAAATTTAGGATTTTGTATATTTATAAAAATTTCGGCGAATGCGAATGATGTTTGCGCACCACGAGCACGCATCCTCTGCATTAACTCAAAAGGAATCTTAAACCGAGTTAATTTGATTGCTTGATTTTAAACCGAGTTAATTTGATTATCTGATTTTAACACATGTTTTTTTTAAATTAATATAGATCTTATTTGTACGGATCTTAAAGCAGATTGGATGGTTGGTATGTATTAACTCAAAAAATTTTTTTTTGAGTTAATGCAGAGAATACGAATTATGCGCACCACTGGGTCGCCTTTTTTGTTTTTCTTATTTTTTTAGATTTAACATGTAAAAATAAATCGTGAAAATAAACAATTTTAGCAAAAATAATTATTTTTATTTCTGTTTTTGTAATTGTATTGCTAATAGTTTTAATATTATTTGTGTTATGTTAATAATTCAAATAAAATTCAATAAAAAATTGAGACAATAAATGATGTTTTTTATTCTTCTTGCTTTTGGCCGTGTCGGCTTTCGAGCTATATACATGCTCTTGAAATTATGTCCTCCATCTCTTCACAAGCTTTTCGAATTGAGGTCATAAGCTGTAATTGGAGTTTTCTACCAAAAGTCACGGTCATTTAAAATTTTTGAAAGCAATGCATCCACGTATTATTACAAAAACATTGATGACACGCGGATGATATATACCATGGTTAATTCTGTTAGCTGTGGATCGATGCTTCATTGTAAAAATATCGATAACGCACTGACACTCGTACCAAAACTTCAATTTATAAATTTAAAAATAATGTAACGCGGGTTTTGTTCGTGCACCAAAAAGGGTGTATACATTATCTGCATGCCGCCCATAAGTGATGTGCATACAATGCTTGGGTTTCGGTTGATATTTTTTCAAAATAATAACTTATAAATTTTTATTTATTATTAAATGATGACTAAAAATGATGGGTTAGCAAGAATATAGCTAGTGGGTTACTGATATTAATAAAATATTTGATTCCTCTCAATTAGAGTTAGTTTAAACATTAAATTAATATTAAATAAAATATTTTATTACTATTAAATAAATATAATATTAGATTAGATTAGTATTAAATAAATATAATTTCAAATTAAATTAATATTAAATGAAATATTAGATTAAATGTCATATTGTAGTCATTTAAATATTAGATGTAATATACTATTAGTTTAAATATTATATTAGTATTAAATAAATATAATATTAGATGTAATATACTATTAGTTTAAATATTATATTAGTATTAAATAAATATAATATTAGATTAGATTAGTATTAAACAAAATATTAGATTAAATATAATATAATATTAGTTTAAATATTAAAATTTAATATTATATTACTTTAAATGTTAGATTAGTATTAAATAAAATAGTAGATTAAGTATAATATATTATTAGTTTAAATATTAAATATCATATAATATAATATTAATTTTAAATATTAAAATATTAGATTAGCATTAAAAATATTAGTTTAAATATTAAATGTAATATAATATTAATTTAAATATTAATTGTAATATATTAGTTTAAATATTAAATTAGTTTAATAATTATTTTAATTCAAATAGTAATTTTATTAACCCGAATAGTCTGAAGTTAGCACTATTCTCAAACTATTCGGGTTAGCACTATTCTCAATTACTAATTAAAAATTTCTATTATTGCACTAATCCTTGCACCATCGAAACATGCTCTAAAAGAATTTCGTTTTTTTCTTGGGATATTATTTTTTTACTCTTATTTTTTTGTCTTTCATATCTACATTTTCTGTAAATTAACATAGATAATTAATAAAAAATATCAGATTTTGTACTATCTAACAAGAAATTTTTATTTAAGTTTAATATAAACATACGGCACAAACAAATTACTTCATAACGAGCAAACATTGTACATTTTTGCTTATTTTATTCACTTTTGTTTTCTTAGATTTTTTACAAGGAGAGTTGAAATGTCTCATGAGTCGTGTCTTTCATATTTCAGCCGTGTCTCATATTTTTAACTCTGTTAAAAAAAAAAACCAAACAGTCTCGTTAACCTTCATATTAAAAATATTAAAAATCTGTTTGAGACCAAATTTTTACATTTTTTGGAAATTTTTTTACTATTGTTCTAAATAGTAAAAAATCATTATTCTTCATAAGATTTTGGGTCATTCAAAAATATTGATTTTGTATCTTTCTAAAATATTAGTAAGAAATTTCTAAAAAAATATAAAATTTGGCCTTTGAGAATAATTTAATATAAAAATTATGTTGAGCGCTTCAGCGCTTCAGCGGTTCATAAATATAAATATATGAATGTGAGGTACTATTAAGAAATGAGACATTTGAACACGATTCAATTAGTGCGACAATTAATGCTTCTCAAGTATATAGTCTTCCGTTTTTATTTGTCTTGGAAATTAAAAATTAATTATATCAAGTCTTTTTTTCTTTTACCATTTATACTTGCATTGCATTAAACTAATGCCTAACTTATTTTTATTAAAAAAAATAATAACACAGTATATCATCAGTTTCATTGAACTATTATAGAAAGTGGAAGGAGTTATTATAATTTACCCAGATTCTCAATCTATGAATATTTTATGAACTGAAGATTTTATTGGAAGTATGAGACAGAGAGCTATGAATATTTTGTATTGATTGATCATTCTTTTTTTCTATATTGATATTTTGTTATATTTTACACTCTCTGATGGAAGGTATTTACACCTTTACATTTTATTGTACCAACGGTAACTTTCTATGACTTTTCTTATTTTACAATTTTACCTCTCTTCACTATTTATGTTCTCAACATGAACAAATGACACTTTCAGCAGACTTTATTTTTCACTGCAGCACGAATGTATTTTAAATAAAATTCGAGTTTGCGATACGACTCTCGCTGATTCTTATCGAAGTCGTAAGGTTCCAATTTCATATGACAACATGGCAACATCGACTCATATTTCAAGTTTAGGACCATGCCTTTGACTACGTTGGTCCCTTTTTATGAATACTTTTAGGTATATACGAAGCACCACAGTCCACAGAGAATATATATTTAAACAGAACTTTTGTTCTAACCAACTGCATTTATTTTTCGTTGCGTGTTTAGATAATTTAAACACACATATATAATCTGACTACTTTTGGTTTATTTATGTATATATTATGATAATAGATTGCATAAGCTCTATATTAATTGTAGTTTCTGCTGTTTGGATATACCCAATACTTTTTGTATATGTTTTTTTTTTTTCTCTTACTTGGAGAGTAGATAATATCTTTTTTACAATTTATTAACGATCACATCCTTTGGATTTTCTGTTGTATTTTTTTCACTAGTACTGAATGTTCATATAAATTAAATTTCCATCACAAAATGAATTTTAGTGAAGTTATTTTCAAACATTGTCATTTTTTTCCAATAATATTTATGTAAGTATTTGTAAAAAGGCCTAGTTCTCTATTTTATTTGTATACATCCTTTAGTTTATACATCTGAAGTGTTTATATATTTTTATCTTGTAAGCATAGTTATATATTATGGGAGAGGAGGGTGTCCGATGCCTATTGGACTAAATTCGGTTTGATGGGTGGTTTCTACTGTCCGATCCACTTCAAGATCTGTGCGCATTACTTTAATATCCGTGTTATTTGCTTCAATATCCGTGCGCACAGATCTTGAAGTGGATCAGACGGTAGAAACCGCTCATCAAACTGATTTTGGTCCGATGGGCATCGGACACCCTCCTCTCCCATATATTATGATTATAGAAAGAAAAAGTATACTCTTCAACATTTTGGTTCCTCTGGTTCTAATTTCTAGCCAAATAATAATAATGTACATTTCAATCTCTACCCGACATATAAAAGACATAGCTAGAAACTAGAATTAGATGGACTAAAATTGAAGAATATAAACTTTTTATTTCTATTATCATAAGATAGAATTATGCTTACCTTTTAACAATACATAAGTTATAAATTAACAATACATAAGTTATAATTTTTCTAATCATCTCTTTGTTGTGTTATTGGGCAGGTAACATCAAAGACACAGCGGTGCAGGAGCTGAAGAATTGGCTGCCAACAGATGTGGAGGAGATTCCCCTGTGTGAATGGGGTGGATCGACACAGATGATGCGGGTTGAGGATACCAATAGTTCGGCTAGTGGGGCGTGCGCTTAAGGAAGCTGAGATATAGTGAATGCCTTCTGAGATTGTTCTCCAATAAATAGTTTCCATTAGGCTGTTTGTGTGTCCTTCGAGGCACTTTAGATTGTCCTAGGATCATAAATTTTGTGGGCATTTGATACAGGGTTCTTCTTGGCTCTGCTAGAGTTTTTGGTTGTCACAAATTTTACATAGGATCTGTTATACTGATAGGCACGGTTAAGTAGGGTATGTTTGTAATGAACTATTGCTAATGCAATGGGCTTTGTGCCTTTTTTTCAAAAAAAAAAAAATTATAAATTAACGGATATATCTAATGATTTATTTTAAGAACTTGGCCTATCTAATAAAAACCAATGCACATATTAATGGAAAAAATGACAATATTTGAACATTACCCCATAAAAGTTATTCATGATGGAAATTTAACATTAAATATGACCATTTCATAGTAGTAGAAGTAAACACAAAAAACATAATGGTAAATAATTTTTCAGAAAGTTATAAATAATGGAAGACAGTAATAGAGGTTCATGGGGAAAAATAATAGCCCAAGTAAATTAAATGAAAGAAAAAAAATATAATAGTTCAATTAAACGGAAGAGAAAAATAATAGCTGGCCCAATATAGACGGCTCACATAAATTGAATTTTCCAGAGCAGCCCATTTATTAAAATCGGCTCCTTTGTTTTCTTCCTTTTTAATTAACGAAACCCAAATATATCTCCCAATCATCATCCATCAAGCACATCCACTTTGTAGTAACGGAGCAAAATCAAATCTAAAGAGTCAGTTCAGTCAGTGACAAGCAAATAACAATCGAAGGAAGAATCGGCGGAACCCTCCGATCAAGGGTTTTTGGCGCAAAACGCGGCCAGTCGGTTTGGAAAATAGCCAGAAAAGTCGAGTCGTGGGCTGCCATTAGAATTTTCTGACCATGGTAGCAACAATGGACTGACTCACTGACAATTGCTTGTTATGGTACAAGGTACTTCACAAACTTGACAGCTAGTATATTTAACTACGGAAAAAATTGGAGGTTAGTTTGGCAAATACACAATTATTTATGTATTTGGGTTCAAATATTTAACCTCCTAATAGTTGGGTTCAATTTGCTATGGTATAAGGTGCTTATGTATTTTAGGTAAGGTACTTCACAAACAAAAGAATAGGGGGTCTGGGCTGTGGTTGGCCTCAAAATCAAAGTTAACTATGACAACAATTGGAGGCAGTGTGGGGCTAGGTGGTGATGAAGTGGTGGAGGTGGGATTTGCAAAGTTACAGGGGGAGGATTTCGAGTACTACATGCAAACATACTCGATAATGCTGGGGCGCAACTCAAAGAAGTCCAGTGTGGATGTCGACCTGGCAAGCCTCGGTGGCGGCATGAACATCTCACGCCACCATGCCCGCATTTACTATGACTTCCCTCGCAAGCGCTTTGCTCTCGAGGTCATTGGAAAGAATGGCTGCACCGTCGAGAACGTGCTTTATTTGCCTGGCAGTGCTCCGATCAAGCTTGACAGCCAGGATCTCCTTCAGATCGGTGATAAGAGGTATGATTAAGAATTCTTATTCATGCCACTGATGGTAGGTAGAGACTAGAGACTGAGGTGTAATTCTTGATTTAGAGGATTTCTGGTCATCATTGGTCTGTTTATCGGGCCATCCAATTAGGTTTTGGAAATGTCTTGGTTTGGTTTTTTGTTTTGAGCCCTCATGATCAGGGTTTTTGGGTGGTTACTTCGAGTGGTCTTGGGCTGTCAAAATTAGGATTTTAGTTTGTTGGTTTTGATTTTTTGCTCCAAACCATCCAGATTGGGTTTTGGGATAACTATTAGATTCATGGGTGTCTTGCGCCGTCAAAATTTTGGATTCTGATCGCTGGTTTGCCTGCCTACTGTGAGCTGTCCAAATTAGGTTTTTGACCATTTTCATTGGTCACTCGTTTTCAGCCATCCATATTAGGGTTTTGGTTTGATTAATTGATTACTTGATTTGAACCGTCCAAATTAGGGTTTTCCTTTGATTCTATTTCAAGCATCTGTATTGCTATATAAATAGATTACAAGGAAACAGGTTCAAGCTCCAGACTAGAGCCGCTTTCTTTTCCGCTCTTCTTCCTACAACAAACAAAGAGGACAGAAAAAGAATCGGAGAAATGGAATCAAAAGCTCCATTCCCACTTTCAGGAAGCTAAAAAAATAAACCTCTTGCCTCCCCCAAGTTGAGCCCCAACCCAGATCCTAAACAAGCTCTTCTGTGAGGGAAGCCCAATTAGGGTTTTACTGAGGCACTCAGCTTCAACCATAAGGCAAATAATCCCCTTTACATTTTTTTGGGTATCATTTAGGCCATTCCGCTTGTGGATCGCACAGAAATCCTCATTTTTTTTATAAACAATTGAAAAGGTGTCTATTTTAAGTTGTGACATTTAAGGAATTTCATACTGAAAACATAACTGAATACATAAGCTGTATTGGCATTCAATTCCTTATTTATTAGACCCCCCCAAAAAAAAGAGACTACCAGACTGATCTGATAGTTGACAGGAGCTATTAAAGGGGAACTCAAAAAGTTATTTTAGAGATAATATTGTCTTCATTGAAGCTTGAGTACCTCAGTCAAGCACTAGCTGGTTTTTGTTATAGACGAGTGTTCATGAGGAACTGGACTGGAGCTCAGCTTAGGAGAGTTGAGAATTGGTTGTTTTGCGCCGCATGAGAATCTTAAGCTGGGGTTTGATTGGCATTTGAGAGGTTGTTTCTGTCCATTTCTCGGGCTTTCAGAGTACATATTTTGTTGGCTTTTTGTTCTTCCTACTCATGTGTGCGGCTATAACACTATAATGCTGAGTCCAATATCTTGTGTTAATGCATAAAAAAAGAGAGCAAAAGAACCCAGTTATGTATGGATGTGGACTTGCTGTCTGGACCCCCTCAAGTGCTTAACAGTAAGCGCCCAAATGTAAGACTGCAGTTTGTGAAACCAGTATCTGGCATGTAAGCATTCAGCAAAAAACTTAAAAAGAACACTATTCAGTTCCAAATTCGATTTTCTACTGCTGATCAACTGTACCTGTACAGTGTACACTAATAGTAGAAGTTAGCAAGTATGGATGCATGTCACTAGTATGGCAGAACCTGTTCGTGTGTGGTACCGTTACAGTACCAGCACCTAGTAAGAACCCCGGCATGCAAGTTAAATTCAAGCACAAGTTTTACATCTACTCCAAAAAAAGCACAAATAGCCTTTGCATTACCATAATAAAGCACCAACCATAGGTGCCACTTCCTTTTCTCAGGATCCCTGACCCTGGTGCTTAGTCATATTCAACAACAACAACAACAACAAAGCCTTTAGTCCCAAACAAGTTGGGGTAGGTTAGAAATGAAACCCAACTGGAGGTGAGAGTTTCATTTCCATAAAAAAAGGCTGTATTTTATGTTGGCTCGCCACGCCTATCACAACCCTCCTTTCTCCTTTTTCCTGGTGCTTAGGCATATACAACTTAAATTTAATCTCATATTCAAACTTGGGAAAGAACAACCAAAAAAAGAAGCCTAGTAATTTATGGATCTACACCTACTATAAAACATTCTGAATAAATCTAAAACTATGCATGTCACAGGTTCTACTTTCTCCTGCCAACCCGGTCGGTCTTTGACACATTTGCAGCTGCCAGGCAGATAGCGGCGCCTCTGCTGCCTCCACCCGTGGTGGTTCCACCCCCATCCTTTGGTCAAGTGAGACGTCATGCCATGTTTCATGAGGCCTTCTCCAACGAGGACAGTGATCCTGAGGAGAGAGAAGGCAACAGGGAAGATAGCCTTGTCCTCGGGCATGGTGGTGGTGCTGTTAGGGGTATGATGGTTAAGAAGAAGCTTAAGGCAAGAGAGACTGAGGCTTCATATGGGGTGCCCCGTGGTGGCATGGAAGAAATCAGCTTGTTTGGTACTTCTTATCTACTCAATTACTTGTGCTCATGTTGTGGTTCATTCCCTTGTTTATTTATTGAGTAGAACTAAGGTGTTCTTAAGCTCACCAAACTCTTTGGTGAGCTTAACCCTAAAACATTTTGGATTGACCTCAAATGACAAATCCAAGCTGGTGAAACCGATCTACTTCACAAGTGATGTGTTTACATGTCAAATTTATAACTTTTTGAATTAATTTAGTATAAATCAATCGGTAAATAAAATAATGAAAAATGAACATATTAAAATTAACTTATAAACCTTCTTTTTATGACTGCTTGACTTTATACTAAATTAATTCGAAAATTTATAAATTTGACACGTAAACGTATCGCTCGTGAAGTAGATTGGTTTCAACGGTCTCGATTCATCATTTGAAGTCATTCTGATAGGTTTTGGAGTTAAGTTCACCAAAGAATTGGTGAGCTTAAGAACACCCTAGTTTTACTCTTATTTATTTATATATATTTTATTTACTGTTAGTGTTAAACTAAGAAGTTTAAGGGAAGAGATACCTTCCAGCATTTTGTTGTACGACTGGGGAAATGCTTAATTGACTACTTATTCCATACACCTTCAAATTTTTCTTTAGTGATCAAAACAATATTAAATATAGAAAAATACTTTATTTTGTACTGTACTACACATCTTACCTGATTGCTGTGTTGGTATTCTGCCTATATGAAAAGAGATTGACGGTTGCAATCCCTTGAGTTGGAATTATGTGAAATTTTACATTCATATGATTTTTTTTGTAGATAAAAAGATGGAACCAAGAGCAAGGAGTGACAGAGAGACAGATAACCAGCAGCTGATGCAATTAGAAGAGAAAGATGTGGTTTCGTCAGTTGCTAACGTCTTGTCAGATCTCTGTGGGCCTGGCGAGTGGATGCCTATGGCTAGACTCCATTCTGAGGTCTGTAATTTGGTAATTTAACTGATGCTCAAATTGATTCAAAAGATACTAGTCCCAAGGTGTTATAATAATCAATCTGATATTAAGCTAAATAAGACAGCAATGCCGCTCTCTCTCTAACTTTGTTTGCTGCAGCTTATGGAACAGTATGGGAATGTGTGGCATCACAGCAGAGTGAGGAGGTACCTGACGCCAGATGATTGGCCTCCGCATGAAACCAAAGGCAAGCCGTGGTTTGGCCTGTTGACACTTCTTCGCAAATATCCTGAACATTTTGTTATTAACACCAGATCCAAAGGGAGGGTTACTTCTGAGTTTGTGTCTCTTGTTTCACTTCTCTCCTGAGAGAGAGATGTGGCTTTAGGGTAGAGATTATAATGACAGCAGTACTGTTGTAACAGGAATTAGCCTCAATTCTTGTATGTTAGTTCCTCTTAATTATGTAGACCGAGAGATAAATGTAAAGTAATAATCCTAAACATTAGGTACTTGATCAGCTTGTTCTTCTCTGAATTATTTAAACAGCGCAGAAGATATGAAGACAAAATAAGGGGCATGAGAAATTGAAATTGGAAGAATATAGCAATAAAGAGAAATAAAGAATAATGCATTTGTTTTGTTCGACATATTCAATATATTAAGGCCCAGATTCATGCGGATCATCATCCATGGAAATTTTTCACTTTTGAAATGTTTTTGAAAACTTGAGCAATGGACAATTGGAATCGCTGTTTGTGTAACATTGTATTCTGTAACCTGGGATGAGTTGTGGGCCTAAACAGAAGCCCAGAACCAACTGTCCCTTCCCCAACTAAACTTCAAACCATGCTTATCATTGCCCAGCTCAAGCTCAACCCTCTAGAAAGCACCAGGCAAGCTAAACTTCTCTTGCAGAGGTGCATAGGCTCTCGCCTCTCCAATGAATTACAACTTCATCCCTATCCAATCCATTCTCTGTACTCTTTTCCCCTTGCCCTTCTTCCTACCTCTCCTTCCAGGAAGCAAGGAGGAGGTCAAGTTGGAAGTGAAGATAGATAAGATAAAGGCAGCTATGGAGAACGAGGTGCTGATTGGTACTGTTCCCAAGGAGGAGATCAAGAAGACTGCCATCAAGTCTACTGCGATCTCTGGTTAAGTTGGTAATTGGTTGTGAAAGAGGTGTTGAAGATGTATCAGTTGAGTTTTTGTAAATCTTTCTCTGACTTATCTCTGATACTTGTAAAGTTGTAGGTGTTGTTTGATGCCTGTAGTTCACAAACATCTGTACTTCTTTGATGAATGAATTATCTTACATATATATAGCAAATAGTGTGTGTTTGATTAGTTTTGTTAGGAGTCACTTCTAATTGATTTAAATTGATAAGACAGACTGCTCTAAAGTTCTGATCTGAGGTGTAACTGGTCTTGTCCGCATCCCTTAGGTTGCAAGCGGCAGCATCATACCGTCTGATTCATTCATGGGCAAATTTGCAGGGAGGGGGATTGGCTTTGAGATTTGAGATGGATGGTGCAGATGCTTCCCACCTGAGTCAGGTATATCAAACAATGTGAAGTTCAACTGATCTGATTGGTTGATATCCTTGTCTATCTGAAGAACTACAAGGGGATATTGACCCACCACTTTTGCATATGGTAATTCTAAGTCTTTGTCATAATTGACTTAAGAACGTGAAATAGTTTCTATGAGCCAAGAGGAGGATGCGATTGAAAAAAAAAAGGGTATTGATGGGGAAGTAATAAATGACAGCAATGGAGTCAAAGAAGAAGATGAAAAATCTCCAGAAACAAAAGAAAATAAAATAAAACAAGATAAGAAAAGAAAAGAGAGAAAGTTAACCATAGTACAGCCTGCACTGAACCAAATTAGACCCAAATCGACCTGTTTATCTTACTAGAAAGTCACTTCTGGCGAGCATCAGCTTTTCTATGCTTATTCTTGTATCTTTTCAGGAATTATTTATTTCTGATAAACATTCTTCCCTTCTTAGGTATAGGCACAGAACATTTGAGACCTCTTTTTGGCTTCATCTTCTTCAAGCCATCCACATCTTCCCTGCCTCAACTCCTCACAATTGGCAGCGGGCTTTCTTTATTTTCAGCATTTTATCTTTTTAACAGTAGATTTTCTTGAGGGATTTTGCTTTGTTCTATTAATTATTTTCCTTTTTCTTTTGTATTTCCTTCTGATATGAAAGATGACTCTCAACGTGGTCTGCCCCATCTTCTCTTGGGAGTTTCTTAAGATTCCTGTATAGTGCTTACCTCCAATCTGAGGTTTCACTATAGCATACCTGTTCCAATTTGCTCTATATAATGATCATCTTTTTCATATTACCTTTTCTGTTTTGTCTAGATTGCTAACGTTTCTTTACAGTGATGCATACTCATCGAAGTTAACAAATTCTAAATATGCTCTGAATTTCTGAACATTCCCTAAATCACTTATTTTGACCCCAATGCTGTCATTTATTACTTTCTCATCAATACTCATTCATCCATTTATAGCAGTGATACTAACATTATTTTTATGCTAGCACATATACTTTGAGAGAGGTAACCTACTTGTGTCCAACCCAACAGTAGACAGGTGTCCCAATGGAAATTGTTTAGAAAGTGCCGTATCACCGTCTCAAGGTTCATGTCATGTGTCGGACATCCTTTTTCATGCTATAAAGTTATTACTTTCCCTTTTTCAGGAAAGACCACCACCCCAACCCTTGCCCCCGCCGTCGTTGTTCCCGAGAAAAGGGAAAAGAGAAAGAAAAAAAAATTGAAAATCAACTATGACGACAATTGGAGATGATGTGGGGTCGAGCAATGCAGAAGTGTTGGTTCCAGCATTTGCAAAATTGCAAGGGGAGAATTTTGAGTACTACATGCGGAAGTACTCCATAATGCTGGGGCGCAACTCAAAGAAGAAGTCCGTGGACATCGACCTGAGGAAACATGGTGGTGGCATGGGCATCTCTCGCCACCACGCCCGCATCTACTACGATTTCACCTTCAGATGCTTTGCACTTGAGGTTATCGGAAGAAACGGCTGCATCATTAGGAATTTTCCTTTTGTGCCTGGCGGTCCTCCGATCAAGCTCAACAGCCAGGATCTCCTTCAGATCGGCAAAGTGAGGTATATGTGAATTCTAGTTTTAGTGGTGATAGGTGGTGCCAGCCTAAATTGCAACCCTTGATTAGGGAATTTTACAACCATCACTGATTGGTTGTTATGGCTGTCCAAATTGGTTTTCAGGAATGGCTGGTTTGGTGGTTTGTTAACAGCCATAAGCCATCCATATTAGGGTTCTGGGATCACTAGGTTCCATTTTTATCTTGCGCCGTCAAGTAAAAAGGGTTTTGATTTGGTGGTTTGATTGCTATCTCGAATAGTCTATATTGCGGTTTTGGATTAATGCTAGTTTTGTCAAGTTTAGGATGATGATTTGCTGGTCTGATTGCCCCGTTCGATCCATCCAGATTATGTTTTTCTGACTAGTTCCTTTGGCCACTCATCTTAAACTGTCCATATTAGATTTCACCTTTGTGATTTGTTTAGTTGATTTGAACTGTTAAATGAGGGGTTTTCTCTCCGTATTAAGATTTGTTTTGATTTGTCTACACCGCAGTATATATGACTGCAGTGTGACATATATACAACGAAAAAAGTTAAGAAGTTCTGGAACTTAATCTCCTCTTTTTTCCTTTTTGTCTTCCAACTAGCAAAGAATACAAAATAAACAGAAGTGGAAACAAGTACTCTTACATGACTTTGATGAAGCTAAATAAAATAAAATCTATGCCTCTCCCAAGTTGAACTCCCACTTAGTTCCGGAGATCCAAGAAGAAAAACCCAAATAGAATTTGCTGAATCACTTGGCTTCGACAACAAGGCAAATTTACCCTTTACAATTCTTTCTGCGTCATCTTAGCGCGACCATCTCGTGGATCACAGAAAACTCCTCACATTTAAGAGAGAACTGCAAATATGTCATTTTTAAGTGGTGAGGTTTAGACATTTTAAGGAATTACTTAATTACTTGGAAAATATAATTACTAAACCTAAGCGATCATCTCGTGGATCACACAAAACTTAAGTGACGGGGCATATTGTATATGTCAATTTCTATTCTGTTAAGACATTTTAAGGAAAAGGAGTCTACTAGGCTGAGCAAATAATTGGAGATAATTGAAAGAAGCCCCAAGGAATTGTAGAGATGATTTGTCTTAGCTGAATCTTGAGTACCTCAGTCAAACTCTAGTTAGTATTTGTTATGGAGGCGTCTTTGGAGGGAACTGGGCTACAGCTGAGGAGAGAGTTCAGGGTTAGCTGTTTCCTGCCCTCTAGGATTCTTAGTTTAGTAATTCAGTTCATTTTTTTGGTAGGTTCTTTCAGTGGGCTGTCAGATTACATGTTATCTTGCTTGTTAGTGCTTGCTATTTCTGTATGACTAACAGCTTACAGGGCTACCTCCAACAGGTTCATCTCATTCAGGACCCTAACAGTGCTTAACAGTAAGCACACGAATGTTTAGTACAGTTTGTAACCAGTAATGGTATATAGTGTTGTAATATTTCTGTAATTCTGTCAACTCAATTGAGTCCCTGTAGCACTTGCGTGTCATTTACAAATTTTAGTTCCTACTGCTGACCCATTGTGAACCATACACTGAAGGTAGGAAAGCATGTATGCATCGGTACAAGTGCTGCACTACAGTACACCTTGGCATCAGCTCAAATTTTAGTTCCTAGCTGACTCGTTATGTACCATACTCTAAAGGTAGCATTGGTACAAGGATTGCAGTTCTGGCTTGTCTTTGTATTCACTATAACTGGTACAATTGCTGGTATAAGAAATCGTCAACATGAAACTAAGGTTGAAGTTAGCATGGCACTACAGTTCCACCTTGCACAGAAAACCTTGGCATCAGCCCAAATAAAGCACCAATTGTTGGTTGAACTTCTTGATGTTGGTATCTTGATACTGCCACCACTCATACCCTACCTACAATTTTCTCGTATTAAATATTAGAAACAGAGAAAAAGAACCTAATCGCATTGAACTCAAATAAAACATGAATTGCAGGTTCTACTTCCTCCTCCCGACTAGATCATTCTTTGAAACACTGGAGACTGCTTCGCAGATAGCGCCAACACTACCGCCTCAACTCGTGGTGGTCCCGCCCGCCTCCTCCAATGATGAGAGGAAGGGTGAGGGGAGAGAAGGTGACATGCAGGAAAGCTTAGGCGTTGGGCATGATGAGGGTGGTAACGACGAGAGTAAAGGTGAGGAGAGAGAAGGTTACAGGGAGGAAAGCCTAGGTGTTGGACATAGTGTAGTTGATGAGTTTAAAGCCAGAGAGGCTGAGTGTCCGTCTGACGTACTATCCGGTGCATTGAACTCTGCTAGGCAGACAGCACCACCTCCACTAGTGGTGGTCCTGCCCACCTCTTCCGACGATGAAAGGAAGGGTGAGGAGAGAGAAGGTGACGGGAAAGAAAGCCAAGAAATTGGCCATGGTAAAGGAAGAAAAGAAATTGTCCATGGTGAAGGTGTTCGTGGTTTAATTGTTGAGTTCAATGCCAGAGAGGCTGGGGGTGCGTGTAGTGAACTGTCTGGTGCTGTAGAAGCTGCTAGGCAGATAGTTCCACCTCTTCTGCCTCAACTTGTGGTGGTCCTACCCACTCCCTCCAACAATGAGAGGAAGGATGAGGAGAGAGAAGGTGACAGGGAGCAAAGCCTAGGCTTTGGGCATGGCGAGGGTGGTGGTAGTGGTCTGATTGTTGAGAAGTCCAATGCTGGAGAGGTGGAGGGTTCTTCTGGCATACTCTCTGGTGGATTAGAAGCTGGTAGGCACATACCGCAACCTCTGCCGCCTCCACTGGTGGCGGTCTTGCTTGCCTCTCCCAGTGGTGTAAGGAAAGGTGAGGTGAGAGAAGGTAACAGGGAGGACAGCCTAGGTGTTGGACATGGTCAAGTTGATGCCAGTGGTTTGATTGTTGATGAATTTAATGCTAGAGAGGCCGAGCATTCATCTGGTGTACTACCCAGTGCATTGGAAGATGCTAGGCAGATAGCACCACCTCTGCCGTCTCCACTAGTGGTGGTCCCAGCCACCTCCAACGAAGAGAAGAAGGGTGAGGAGAGAAAAGGTGACAGGGAGGAAAGCCAAGGCATTGTTCATGGTGAAGGTGTTAGTAGTTTGATTGTTAATGAGTTTAATGCCAGGGAGGCTGGGAGTTCATCTAGTGAACTGTCTGGTGCTATGGAGAAAGATGTGCTGACAGTCAGTGTCCAAGGGGGAGATCAAGATGCTTGGGCAACCCGTGGTCAAGTCTATTGAGATATCAGATTAAATTGGTAAATTGATGATGGACGAGATGTTTGTGAGATGGAGTTGTTGTTTTGTTTTTTTCTTTTCTTTTTTGTTTTAACTGGAAGTTTATATGACTTGTGCTTGACCTGTCTTTAGAAGTCTAGCTTCTGTTGATCCCTGGAGCTCATGAACATCTGTACTTGTTTTATAAACATTGGAGGATTGAGTACCTCTAAAAGTCGTGTTTCTACTTGTTAAAATTTAATTCTAGTTACTGTCAAGTAAAGGAACTTGCAAGTACTCTGGTGCACTTGGTACAAATTTTCGAAGTGTGACTGCTTCAAAGTTGTGAAGCACGCGCGAAGGTGCTCTACGGGGCTTGACAATGCAATTTCCATGAACAATGCTGATTTACCAAGTAATTAAGTTAGCCTCTTTTATGTTGTTTATACAATATGCCTCGTCTAATGTAGCCTCCAATCATCAAAGTGATATCATATCATTCTAGGCGCTGAATGTCGACATCAATAATGATTTTTCTTCTTTTTTACAAAAAAGAAGAGAACATAATGAAATTACCCCCGTTATAATTTCTTTCCAACAATGATATTTTCCTCAATTCTCAATAACAACTAATTAGAGTTGTTTTTTCTCCGTTTTCTCAGCCTGGCTCTGGAGAATAGGAGCATATGAAAATAAAGCAGAGTCAGAGTGTCCAATTAATCATTATTGGAGCCGTGATTTCTGGCAGGAGCATATTTTTTTTTAGCAGAATCAGTGTCCAATTAATCAACTAATCATGCCATCTGGATGGTAATAATCTATGCTCCATTAATTCCTCTAAAACTACCAGTATTTAAACTCGATCTCTATCTTAAATGCACTAATTATGCTCATAAATCATGCACTAATTAAAATTGAGATGCAAATATATCAGCACTGCGACGATGTTACTTCCCATGAACCATTTCACGACAGTTTTAAAATGGATATTGGGCACGCTTGATGTCAGTTTGTCTACTGACCTTAGAAGGCAAGAAATCAGACACAAAAAAATGCTTAAACCCTCACAAAAGCAAAACAATATTTCATATCATCATAAGAGAATATTTCATATCATCGCACAAAAAATGCCTGTTCAATTAAGTATTAACTCGTCAAAAGAAACAATATTTCACATCATCATGAAAATGCGAGACAATATGGAAGATCATTATCAACACTGCATTGTTGGTTCAAAATTAAAGTGTCTTCATATTTAAATGGTTAATGAGATTAGCAGATAAAAGAAGGCTTCTGCACATATTGCATTCACCGGCAGCTTATAATAACTGACTCTGCGAAAAGCTATTGGGTTCATTCTTTAAGGCCAGACTCTGGCGGCCATGCATGATCCTATTTGAAAATTGGGCAACGGACCCTGCTTGCCATCTTCTTCCACCGGATCAGCTCTGACATATCCGGCATCCAGTCATCTTCACTGGATTGTCCAGTACACCCACCTGGCACACCTCATGGTCAAAGTACTTCTTCATCCGGTGGCTTTTCTTCTTTTGACCCAAGGATGATTTCACTGTTCTTTTTTTGTATGGTGGGCTCGTGAATCGGTTCCTGATGGTGTTTTTTACCTCTTTAAACATGCCAGAGATAGCCCCCTGCATGGATTCCAGCTTATTTTTCTCGGTCTTGGAATCTGATTTCACTTGCACCTCGCCAGTTACATCACTATCAGGATTGTTCGACTTCAAACTTGGCATAGTTGTCTGAGTTGTCTTGGAGGTGTTGTCCTGGGTTACAGGCATGGAGATAGATACCCTGTTCGAGCTTGGGTTAGAGGATCCAAGTTTGAGTTCGGTTAAAGTGATGATGGGTATTTGCGAAGGATTGGGTTGGTTATAAACTGTCTTAGAGAAACGGGTGCGTCTCAGCCAAGAGTTCGGGTCGCTTTTGTAAAGGTCCTCCATTGATTAAATTTTCTGTCATAGTTCAATGCCCAAATTAAATGAAAATGGGAAAAACTGTTGAAAATAATATTCAAATTCAAATTAAAAAAGCATCCCCACCCACCTGAAATGTACAACAATGATCAAAACAAGAATCAACAGCTGGTAATTTTTTATTTTTACTGTTTTATATTGAACCAAGAATCTACAAGTTCCTCCATTTTTGCTACAGAAAAATTCTACCTCAAACTATGTCAAAAACAATCCTTTTGCACTGAAGATTCGACAGAGACCATAATTTATCAGATCCATGATATAAAGGTTCTCAAAATTTGAAAATTGATGCAAAATGAAGGAGACGGAAGCAAACCTGACAGCCAAGATATGGAAGCAAGCTGTGCTAGTATGGTGAAGAGAGAAGAGAAAAACCTAGTTCTCCCTTGTGTGTATTTATATTCGCTCTGGCAACGGACTTATTCTCTGAAATTCCAAGAATGGAGATTCCTTTCATTTACTTTCCTAATTTATAATGCTCCAAGTGATTGGATGAGACAATTTGCCAGCTATTGTCAAGTTTCTAAAAATAAATAGTAAACAAATAATAACAATCTAAAAATAATACTACACAAATGATAACAAGAGTATGGAATACTAATTAAAGACTTTGCAATACCTTTCTTACCATGGGATTGGTGTTTATAATTACCTCGTTACTAACTTTGCGAAAAAAAATCAGAGCAGTAAATCGGATGAGCCAAAACAGATTTTAATTTACAAGGCATCATTCCTCCTTGATTAAAATTCTTCTCAGTTCTCATATAGGTTACTGGAGATGTCCAACTTGGCCAAAACTATGTTGCTAGAAAAAAAACAAAAAAAGAAGAAGAAGCTGCAGGCTGGATAAACATGAATGCTTCAGAAAAGGATACGGAAGCAAAACTATGTCTAACCTTTCACCTTTCACCTTTCCTAAAAGAGCTGGCAAAACTCACTCACTTCTTCACCAGTTCAATCAATTTCGACATGGCCACAATGACACTCCAATGGAGATGGACTGCGTCAAAGGCTTTTTCCTGTTCATCGGTCTACAGGGCAATGCACGATACTGGAGTTATATCCCTACACCACCAAGCATTATGGAAAATGAGGGTGCCCATGAAGGTTCGCATTTTCCTCTGGTTGATGGCCAATGACAAAATCCTAACCCAGGAGGTGCTCACAGTCAGATGCTGTACGGTCTCACAGGGGTGCGCGCTTTGCAGGAACGGGCAAACGGAGACGAATGATCATTTGATGAGAACGTGTATCTACACAACAAATTTTTGGGTAGGTCTCTGTGCACAGCTGAATCTGCCGGGCAGGATGGGGAACAGTCCGGTAGAGATCTGGTGGGACGGGAGGCAACGCCTGAGGGGCCAAACCAAGAAGCGTTGGGATATAGCATGGGCGGCGGGCTCGTGGGCTATTTGGAAGGAAAGAAATAGAAGAATATTTACTCAGAAGAGTCTGAAAATTGGAGTACTTGTTAATTAATGAAGCGGCAATTGATGTACATAACTAGTCATTATTTAGTTAGATGTAATAGTCATGTGAATGGACTGAGCCATATCGAGGCGTATTTAGTTCTTTTGGCTGAACTTTTTAGCATCTGAGTGGAGCTGTAAATTTTATATTCGGTTATGGTGATCACTTGATCTCTGTGACATATCTATAAATACTTTTCTTATATCAATATTTCTTAGTGGATAAATTCCACTAACCCTAAAAGAAAAAGAATATTATTTTTCGGAGCTAAGTTTCAAAGTATTCTATGAGACTCATGTAAATATAAGAAAAACAACAATGAATTGATAATCAATCACATCGGACGGCCTTAATTAAATCTGATTCGACCTTATTAAGCAGCTTTTCACTGTTTGTGGGCAATACCCGCTAATGTTTTCAATTGTGATGTGAAGACTGAGGAGGTCAGCAAAGAAAAATCTACGCATCCAGTGTAACTTGGAATTCCTTTCCAAATTAAAATTTCAGGAGGAAAGAAACGATTTTAACAATCAATAGACAAAAAGTCGAAAAAAAAAGGAATAATTATTTTCATCCCTGCGCTACAGTACGGGTACTGTACATTAAAGACATGATGTACTATGGTCCCCACTAATTACTTAGTCCCTCCTTTTCAGTCCCTACACTCGTCCAGCGTCAGCCTTTATAAATATAAATACTTGCAAGATAAGAAAAGAAGTTGATACTTACAAAATAAGATATTAATACTTGTTGCGACACTTGATATGATCACTCCCTTTTCCAGTCTCTAATGGTCCCGCGTCAACCTTCCTTAAATGAAGTAATGGGGACCTCGCATTCCTGCATCAGCATTCCCTAATCGTCCATGCATCAATCTTCTTCTAACAAACATAGTTGACCACATAGATGTAAATACTTCAGTGCATAAATATAAATCCTTGTATTACTTGATATTAATACTTTCAGATGTTATATAGTGTAATATATTCATATGTAAAAAACACTTGCAACATTTCTCTACCAAAAATAGTTGACCACATAGGTATACATACTACAATACATAAATATAAATACTTGGAGTACTTGATATTAATACTTTCATATACCATCTAGTGTCATGTGTAAAAAATACTGCAAGTGTAGGTACAAATACTTGTTTGACGACGAGCTCGAAAGTACGTCATCGTAGATCTCATTTGAAAGAGAAAATTGTGTAGAAGACGTTAGTGGTTTTAGATTTGTAAAATTCCTCACAGATCGTCAGAAATATGGACGAAAATGAACGGAGAAAAAAAAAAACCCACCTCTAAAAACGTGTATGGTCCCCCATCTAGTTTGAGTGGTCCCCACCATGCATTTATGGCGCGGGTATGTTTGAGAAATATAAATGAGAAAATAATTATTTACGTAAAAGTTGTTTATCTCATAGATATAAATACTTCAGTTCATAGGTATAAATACTTCTGTGTATAGATATTAATACTTTGGGAAAAAAATTCAGTTCTGCAGATTTTGCGGTCCCTCTAGTTGTTATGGCAGTTATGAAAGTTATAGTGCGGGTACAATACAGGTCCTGTAGCGCGGGTACTGATATCAGCTTCCAAAAAAAACTCATAATTTCTGAATCTACCCAATTGTTGTTCTATTAATTTGATGCATCTCGTTTTGCCACATTTCTTTCATTTTGTGAAATCAGGAACAAAATTTTATGCAAATAAATCTCCCCCCTCCAACCAAATTTTTTCTCTTAATAATTTAAAAAAGGAAAATCAGAGATCCAAATTATAACGTAGCTCGATGGGTCATTAATTTTTCTACTTCGACACATACAAGATGAAATTTGGGTATTTACTTGTGTAAACTTCGGAAGTAGAGAAATGACCGGTTTTTTCTCAGATCAATTAGAAGGCTGATATTTTTCTGAAGTAAGTTATATAGTTTTTTATTTTTTTTTAATAAAAAATTAATTGGGTACTTTATAAATTTAAAATGAGTTTTATAAGAAAAGACAATAAAATGAGTAAATTTGTGAGTTTTCAAATTTTAGAAGGATAAATAAGATATCATGATTTTTAGAGAGGAAAATATCTAATTTCGAAGTTTTTTAGTACGAACAATTTTTGTCAGCACAATTAATTAGTAGCTTGTACATGAACTTCCTTTTTTATCGTGTTTAATGATACATGCACAATATTATATGACAAACCTGTGAAAATTTGCTTAGTTAATGTATTTATTATTTTCTATCCTTACTTTATTGGTATATTAATTAAATTTGCAATAATAATTTTGATCAAGTTTAACAGAATTTATTTTAATAAAATATATTTAATTAAAATCATAACACAATTTAATTCATTAATCATATAATATAACAACAACATCATAAGGAGCAATGTAGTCTCTCACTCCTCATATATACGTTTTATTCAAATATATACTATAATTTTAATCTTTTTTATTTGTCAAACACAAATTTTTAAGCGATTTTAAGTAGGGGTGAAAAAGATGTGGATAAAATCCAATCTGTATTAAAAAAAATTAAATGTAGATATAAATACAAATATAATTTTACATTTCTATTATTCGTATCTGAATAGTACATATATACTATAATGTTTAATATATATTATGAAAATTTATGTTATTCACCATCATAATTAGATAAATATTATGAATTTTAGTATTTTTTAATAAATTTTTCATCCGATCTGTAACCATATTTGTATCCGGAAAACCAAAAAATTATATGAACACTATTCACTCCGTTTTCATCCCTAAATTTTTAAGTTATTAATTATTTACTCCTTTAATCAATAATCTATCTTTTCATTTCTTTTCTCTCTCTCTCTCTCTCTTTTTTTTGATGTGAAGTCCGTAGGCATTACAACTGAAAACATCAAGGTCAAATCAGATTTAAGGCCGTCCGTTGTCATTGAGATTAGTGCGCCGAGTTCGTGATTCTTTTTATTTTTTCCTTATTTGTGTTCGGTTCTAGCTCGAGATTATATTATTGAATTTACGGTTGGCTTGAGCAGAGGTCACCCAAATTCGTTAAAGATTGTTTCTTTACCTTGTTTTCCGTTCCTCTCTCCGATCGAATCTCTGCTATGGCGGCGAATTTCTGGACCTCTTCTCACTAGTACGTTATCCCTCAATCTCTTCCTTTCTCCATTAACTTATCATCGATCGATCGATGAACAATCCGTCAAAAATACTTGAATTTTATGATTGATTCAGAGGAGAAACCGCAGTAAATTTTGAAAAAAAAAAATTTCTGGAGTAGTAGTGAGGCAGAGATATTTCATTGATCTAATGCATTAAAGTCTCAGAAACATCGCTAAACGAGTGAAATGACACTAAATTAAATTAATTTAGTTTGGATTTTTATTAATTTCAGTAGGCAGCTACTGGAGCCAGATGAGGTGGATACGGTGCACTCACTAGACAAAGAGAGAGGGATCACTCAAGAGGAGTTTCGTCTCATCAAGATCCACATGTCATTTCGTCAGTATTTCTACCTTTTTCTCATACCATATTATACCAACCGGTGCCGTACCTGATCGAATTGCATTTGGTCCTGATATCAGTCTGTTCATTTGTTCCCTATTAAGCCCCAATTTGTGGAAAGTTAACAGAGTTTAACTATGATTCTGTTTCCTGTAAAATTCTGGTACTGAAGTGGAACACCATAAGTACCAGATTGGTACTTCTACAGAATCAGCATCAGGTGCATCCAGTATAATTCTGATACTGGTTTGATTATGTGCTCCATGCGAGCACCAAAATAGTCAGTAATTGTAATATTAATCAACTAAATTTGATCTGATTAGTTACATTTGCTGTTGTAACGGAATGGTATTTACATGCTACCATCAGTAGTACCAGAATGACACTGGTAGAGTTCACACCTTGAGAAATGTTTTCTCTAATTAATGCATGCTTGGGCATTGTTTGAATTTCAGACATATGGAGGTTGGCACAGCAGGTCAAGGTGAGGCAAAGGTTAGTTGCAAATACAAATCCAATACCTAATGAATGGCAGTATAGTCCCATCCATATCCATATTATAGTGAAATGAAAATTAAGGACGTAGAAATATCAAAATAAGTGATTCTGTAAGAACAGCATAATACATGTTCCTTCTATCCCATCATATACAAGCTAGACAGTAGGAATTAAGAATGCATGATTGCATTTGTCTCTTTAGAAACCAGTTTGCTAACAGGCATAATATGTCAACTCCCAGAATGAATAACTAGTGTGCCCAAACTTGCATAGAAATTAGAATGTTAATTAATGAAAAGACAAAGCAGGCACTATCATAAAATAAATTACTAATGAAAATAAATTTGTAATATTATTACTTACTTTAATGTTGAGATACTGATGACAATGAATATGGAAAAGATAAAAATAAGGGTTCCTAATTGTTAAGTTAAAACATAAAAGTTGTGGTGGCTGGAACTTTACGATTGTTATCTGACCATATCTGATCATTTTTTTCTGGAACCTTTTCAGAGTGATCGCCACGGCAACTACATATTTCAGACGCGTGTATACAAAGTATGTCCCTTTAGCATTTTCTTGTAATGCTTTAATTATGTTATCTTTTAGCATTTTAAAAGGACGAATGGATTCCATGATCTGAGACATTTAAATGTTCGTTTATTTTATAATGTGCAGGAAAGCCATGACAGAGTATGATCCACGTATAGTTGCTCCGACATGTCTTTACTTGGCATCGAAGGCTGAAGAGAGCACCGTTCAAGCCAGGCTTCTTGTCTTCTACATAAAGAAATGTATGTGCCTCTTTTTGTTTAATTGCTGTCCCATATATGCATCTTTGTATCTATTACTTCTACTGACTTATTATCTGTGTGAAAGAAAGTTGGTAGAAGAAATAAAAAGGTTATATTGCTTCTGTGGACATCTTTACTGGAAATCCCCAATGAATTGGTGAAAAATGTCAATCTCAGGTTATGGTGTTGTATGTTATGTTCAGATGTTCAGGTAACATCCAGCAGACTGAATTGTAAATTCTATTACCTTACTGTACATAATATGACTTTATTGTTATGCACCGGCTGAAATTCTAATCCGCAGAACCAATCAGGACTCATTGGTTGTCGTTTATGAGTGTCAGATTCTTTCATAAGTGTCCCTTGAAATGATAAATTAAAGAGTATTTTTTTCTTTTTAAAATAATAGGTTTCTCGGATAAGAGATATCTATTTGAAATAAAGGACATTCTTGAGATGGAAATGAAGCTTCTAGAAGCCCTTGATTATTACTTAATTGTTTATCACCCGTATCACCCCCTGCTACAGTATGCTTCTTTGTCCCCATCAACAGGCCTTTTAAAATATTTTAATATTTTCTTTTCTTTGGGAGAAGTTGCATTTTTAACAATTTTGTGAGCAGGTTATTGCATGATGCTGGTATAACAGATTTGACACAGTTTTCTTGGTAAGCCTGTTGGTTCATCTTTAAATTTTCTTATAAAAAATTTGATTCACGTTTCCCTTGATTACTTGGTTCATTCTTGAAATGGCATATTGGTATTGTACTGATACTAGACCTTACTAACTTGGTGTTTACCTGGTATTATACCGAATTTAGCATCTCTTACTATTCTCCTTTACCAAGAAGTTTGAGACATTTTGAAAAATCTTTGACATGGTCATAACAACACGCACTGCTGTGTACTTACTGTGGTGTATGTAACATTTTTCAGGGGCCTAGTAAATGACACATACAAGATGGATCTGATACTAATATACCCTCCATATATGATTGCTTTGGCATGCATATACATTGCAAGTGTATTGAAGGATAAAGATACGACTGCTTGGTTTGAGGAGCTTCGTGTTGACATGAATGTGGTATGCCTCCATCCATCAGTAGATTGTTTTCCTTTGTTTGCATATACTGGGCTGGTATTTGAACACATGCTGGTTTTGCTACCAGGTTTTCTGGTCTTCTTAGAAGCCTGTCATGATGTTTCTTGCTTTGTAGGGGTAGATGCATGATATTTTTATCATTTTGTAAGCAGAAAGATACATATTTCACTATGAATGTGTCCCTTGATTAAATCCTGATTTATCTGTACTTTCAGGTGAAAAATATATCAATGGATATATTAGACTTCTATGAGACATATAAAGTAGACCCGCAAAAAGGCTTACCGGAGGAGAGAATCAACCCTATCATGAACAAGCTTCCTTCAAATAAGATCTAGGACCAAATACGTCCAATAATATTTTGTAATGTACTGTTTTATAATTTCTTTTAAATTAGTTTTTTTTTTTTTTTTTTTTTTTTTAATTTAGATGGCTCATGTAAACCTATTAACAACCTGAAGCTTCCATATTGAAGGAGCCTTATCACTGAAATTTTAACTATACTATGGACTATGGTTGTTGTTCTGCCGACTTTTCTCTGGAAATAAATACATTTTTAAAATGAAAAGTTAAATTTTTTATTTATAGGAGTATATATTAATGGCGAAAATGTAGAACTATGTGAAATTTCAAATCGGTGGGCGAGCCGATGGTTAGAAAACCTCTCATGAGCAAAATCATGTATATCATTGAGGCTCAAAACATATATCTGCTTTTTGAAATCGTCTAGTCTGGAACTAGTGCATCGTAATAAATACAGCATTGTACAAGTAAAAATCAACATTATTTTGGGTTGCACATTTTTCTTAATTTTGTCTGTGGTATCGTAGCTCTCAATCACTTGATTTGCAGTTCAGAATTGTTAATTGCTTTTGGCGAGTGCTATCAATTAATTGTTGAACAATATAGTATACAAATATCAGAATTTAAAGGTTCATATTTGTACCTTAACTCGCATTGGAGCTTAAATTGCAATTTATTGACCTTAAAGAGCCAAATTTATAACTTGATAAAAATCATATAGGAAACTAAGGATGCACCTACCTGCTTTCCGATTTTTTTATGAATAGGAAAATAATTAAATAAATATCGTGATTAAGGAATGTTTTCGATTTTTTGCGAAAAGGGGAAAAACCGTTATCCCGAATCACGGCCAGCAGACGCTATCCAAAATAACGGCCAGATTAGCACAGAATTATTAGCGGACGGAGGGATAAACACGGGCCGCTGTTCCGAATCACGGCCGAAACTGGGCCGTTGTTTCGAATAACATACAGACAGGGCCGTTGTTTAGAATAACGGACAGATCATGCAATTCCGCTGCAAACTCCGCTGCTCTGTAAAAAAAATATGGAATCTGTCTCGTAAATAAACGTCTGTAAACTTCCCATGTCTTTCTCAAGGCTTTCTTTGTTACTGAGCTCGTGACCTAGTTCCTTTTGGTCTCAACTCATCCCTCCCTCCAATGGTAGGTAAAACTTATTAGATACCAGGGAGCAAAACTTACAATTTTGACTCAATAAGCTTCGTAACTTTTGAATTGAGAAGCGGAAGCACAACGTTCGCTAGGGCGATCAGTGAGACTTGGTAGTTTTTTTTTCAAAAGCTCATGGAGGTTAAGCAAGACCCAAGAAATATGGTATGAAGTTGCCCCTGGTAGGTTGTTTGGCTCGTAGAGGTCTCCCTCCGTTCCGGGTGCATGGAATGGAAGAAAATCCTTTTTCAAACAACCATAGTTACTGTCAAAAGGAAGGATCAATATTAAAAGGATGTACTCTCAGAAGAAAAACAAAGCTCAGATTTATGAGCTCCCTTTCCTCGCTGAATGACTGAATGGACTCTGCCTTGGCCGTTGTCTTAAATAACGGCCTAACTTGGCCGTTGTTTTAGTTAACGGCCCACGTTTATCCTTCCATCCGCTAACAATTCGCTAATAATTCTGTGCTAATCTAGCCGTGATTTTGAATAACGTCCAGTGGCCGTGATTTTGGATAACGGTTTTCCCCCTTTTCGCAAAAATTCGGAAACATTCCTTAATCACGATATTTATTTAATTATTTTCCTATTAATAAAAAATCGGTACCTGCTTTGGTTAAAAATCATCCGAGACCATACATCTCAAAAAATTGTCTGCATGCGTTGTCGCAGATCTACTACATTCATTATGTATCTATTCTTGTATGGATATACATTCCATACACTGCTTTATTGAAGAAGAGAATGTGACGTGACTAATACATGATAATTTGTCACTACTCATGATCAACAAAATATTTTCATGTGACGTGGCAAAAATAAAAAATAGTCACATTATGTGTGATCACGCGTTGACGTAATAAAGCGTGACTGGTTGATTATCGACTAGTTTGAAAATATTTTCTTGTCAGGCTCTATGGTAGAGTACTCCAAGACCTCATCACTTTATTTTTGTTTTGAAGGTTAGTTAACATGACGCTAGTAATAATTATATTAATAACACAGAAATTTACTTACAAAGTCCTAGCTTTTCCAAACTCAAGTGAATCTAGTTACTATTATAATTACAACCCCTATCACTCCACGTTCGTGCAAGCTTATCGATCTCCTTTAGGGATTATCCACCAGCTTAACAAAGTTGGACGGTCACTAGTTGATTAATTGAGATTTATTTATCTGTCGTTGTACTGAGTTCATGGTATTCTTAGCCTTTGGGCCAAGTCCTACTAGTTTATCAAATGGTTATAAACATTTCAGCCTTCTTTTTTTAGATTGACATACTTTCAACAAATATAATTGTTTGAAGGAATAAATCACGAGCTTGATGTGTACATATCATAAGAAATTTACTCCAATCATAATATTACTCCCTAATGCACTTGAAATGTATAAAACATATGATGACTAAGCGCAAAGTACACTTATTTTACATGTTATGCCGTTTTGTGCAAGTTTCTTGTATTAAATACCAATCTTTTAGAACCGCAGACCTAGTTGCACTAAGTCCTGCCTCTCTACGCAAAGGTCATAGGTTCAATTCTCGATAATAACATCTAAAAGATGTCCGGATGTATCAAGACCCTTTAATAAAAAAAAATAAAAAAAAAGTACCAATCTTGTTGCAAATGTAATGGATGGCTGTTTCACCATTTGGGGAGAACAATTATCATGTTGTCAGATAAAGAAAGTAATACGAATTGACTATAATTTTATCTTCCTTTCTTCATTCCTTAGATATCACTGCTTAGGAACCAGTTTGCTTTGGTGGTATGATTGATGAACAATCAAATACAATGGAAAACAATCCAAAAATAAATAAATAACAACGGAAATATCCCTCCCCTTCTCTAAAACCCTTATTGAAGGATGCTTCTCCTGGTTCCTTTTATAACCAAATTCAAATTGACCATCTCAAAAGCCACTAAAATCAAATCCATTTCTGCCCCCGGCATCCCTCCAAAATTTATTTGTGGGAGGGAGAAGGGAATAATATTGGTCTAGGCAACAACCGCTATGGCCACCAAAAATCGTGCTCAAACCTTAACCAGTGCAATTTGCAATGCTCTGAAGAAATGATGCCCTTGCTGCTGGGTCCGTTCCAAACTTTCCCAAGACCGAAATTGTGGCAGTGCTGCTTCGCACCTTCTCAATGCCACGCGAAATCATACAGATATGATTTGCCTCCACCACAACGGCCACACCTTTGTCACACCAAGCATGAACAGCCTCAGCTATTTGCCGTGTCATCCTCTCTTGCACTTGTAATTTGCATGCATAGAAGTGCACAAGAGCCAGCAAGTGGGCCCTGTCAATTTCTTGCTCTGCATTTCCAAACCATCCAACATGTACTGATCCATAAAAAGGTATTAAGTGGTGCTCACACTGGGAACAGAATGGCAAACTGAGTTCATAATAGATCTTGGATTCATGCCCATTAGCCATGACCATTTCCCTTTTCCTTTCCTTAGTTGTATTCAAATTCAAAATTGATTTGAAATCCGGGGTTCTACTGGTCTTGAACCGCATCAGCCACTGAACATACCGGTAAGGGGTACTGACGAGCTCTTTCCTTAATGGGTCCTCCCCAATAGCCCGAAGAACCGAAACCACGGATGACACCATTGAACTGTAAGATTTATTATGGCACATATTCTTACCATTAGCAGTACTTTTCAAAGAAGGACACCAATTTTGCAAGGTGCTGGAACACTCAATACCATTCACCCCCTTCAGCCTCAGAAGGGCACAAAAGTCATTCCACAGAGACCTGTTTTCCTCAAAGGCTCCTGACCGGGCTGAAGAACAAACCCGGATCCAGTCTGAACTCAAAACCAAATTTTCAGGAAAAGGGACATGCCAGCACTGCAATACCACAGCCACACCGGCTGGTTTGATGCTAGCATTTAATGCAGCACAAACCTCCTTCGCAAGATTCTGTGGATTTTGGAGACGCTTAGCAAACACATCTGCAACCCGAGACAGTTTGCTAAGGCCAACCACACGGTTGGATGAGGGTAGATAGCTGACATGGCAGCGAATGGAGAAGGGAAGCAGACACGACTCACAATAGGAGAAGAGATCAAGGTCGCGGACCACCACCATGCCACATGCACCACCTGGGTGGCCATTTAAGTGGCCACTGCCTGCTTCAGGGAATAAAGCATCTTTCACAATGTCGCGTGGTTTTTTATTGTAACCTAAATAAAAATATAGCCAGTGTTAGTTGTACTAATATTGTCATCGTAAAAATTTGACTAGACAATGGTGCAAAAGGGCCTTAACCATCCACATCGTGCCAACCACCAACACTATAGTCATGCCTTGCATTACAAATCGATTTGAAAATGATGTTCATATATTGCTTCACAGAAAATGTATAATCTAACGTTTGTCAGTGTACTTCCACAAAAGTCAAATTGGCAATCTTCCAGTTGTTTCCTTACAATAAAAGTCAACAACAATCCACTACATTTCCCAACCAAACACAACTTTCAAAAAAGATGCAACAGAAGGAAGGCACAAGCTTACAACAAAATAACCTATTAAAAGAGAGGAGAAGAGATCTTTGACAAATGAGGTCATCATGACCATCTCGAAGGGAATGTAGAAAATAGCTCACCAACTCCACAAAGAAAAAGACACACCAACAACCAACAACATATTGTTTCGTTAGCTAACTAGGCTGTTAATGACAGGTTACAGTAAAGCAAGAAAAATCAGAGTGTTCACCAGCCCCATATAGGAGAAAATTTGCTACATACCAACACAGGATCAAAATTTTATCCCAACTCTGGCATTACCAATTTTATTTTAAATATTTTGAAACAAAGGCCTCTCCTTCCACAGACTCTCTCATAGATTTGAGTAATAAAAAATACGTATCCAGTTTTTTTTTTAAAAAAAATCAGTTAAAGGACAAAGAGATATTCATTATATTCGAGGCTTACATCCAAATCTTCACAGTTGACAGCATAGGACATTCTAAGATTTGTATTATGGAAAACTTTTCCAAATATCTAGGACCTAACTACTACTCGTACTAGGATTTCATATTATATATGCCAAAACAAAGCATGGCTCATAGACTATTGAAGAAATCAATCAAGAAATAAATACTAAATTTTACTGATAAAGTTCTGTGCTAAACTACAGCAGGTAGAGACTGACAACAACTCCAAAATGTTCAAGTAAAGAAGAAGCTGTTCTAAGTGAAATAGTTGAAAAAAACACATGTTAAG
Organism: Carex cristatella; assembly: GCA_024447775.1. NCBI lineage: Eukaryota > Viridiplantae > Streptophyta > Magnoliopsida > Poales > Cyperaceae > Carex > Carex cristatella. The sequence goes on along the minus strand of JAJHPF010000033.1, from coordinate 4,083,531 downwards.
TACAATTCGCAAACTAATTAACTCACTCAAAGTTACATATTGGCTTCATGTAGTTACTTTGGCAGAAACCTACTTTCTGATTTTGTAAACAAGTACTTGGACAAAATATATATATATATATATAATGAGTAGAACTAGGGTGCTCCTAAGTTCACCCAACCTCTTGTGAACTTGACTCTAAAATATATCGAATCAACTTTAAACGATGAATCCAAACCGTTGAAATCCTTCTACCTAATGATTGATGCGTCTACATGTGAAAATTTTAAAGTTTCGAATTAATTTAATATAGAGTCAAGTGGTCAAAAGTTTAAGGTTTATAAATTAATTTCAATGCATTCATTTTTTGGACTCCTTTGACCACTTGACTCTATATTAAATTAATTCGAAACTTTAAAATTTTCACATGTAGACGCATCACTCATTAGGTAGAAGGGTTTCAACGGTTTGGATTCATCGTTTAAAGTCGATTCGATATATTTTAGAGTCAAATTCACAAGAGATTTGGTGAACTTAGGAGCACCTAGTTCTACTTATAATATATATATAACATGAAGCGTTAGGAATTAACGAAACTATCAAAGTGCAACTGATAATAACCTCCAAAGCAACAGTGCCAGTAATTTTCATTCAAAAGGAAAAAAATATTTCACAGATCACCATTTTGCTTCACTAAATATAAGGGCCAACATACTAAAATCAAATATCCCAAAAACCAAAGGAACAAATGGCGAGCTGAAAAATAGTTAATAATCACAAACACTAGGAAAATAAGCCAAACAATCAAGTAATTACATCTTTGTTAGCTCCGCAAACTTCCCATTATACAGTAAGCAAAAAATACTAAACAGAAATCCTCTTTCAATATGGTACAACAATTAAAAAAAAACAAGAGTACCTTTAGTTCCCTCTCTGAAGGCCTTCGCAACGCGATGAGGTGTTCGTTTGAGCCCCTCTCTCTCGCAATCCTCTCCGATTCCTTCCAATAAAACCCGCACCGCCTCTCGTACATCCTTGTCGGACTCGAATTCAGGTTCGGGTTCCGGCTCCGACTCCAACTCGACATCATTCTCCTCCACTTCGTCCATGTAGTGCCCTTCCTCAAGTGCGCCCATGGTACACAGAGAGAGAGGAGGGAAGTAGATGGAGGGAAAAAGAGAGAACCAGGAGAAATGGAGGGACACAGTTCAACCTTGAGATGTGTGGATCGGCGCCGCCTCTATCGACACCTATTTTAGAGATCGTAAAATTCATTTTCCTGGTGTATTGTGTAGCAGGTCGCTATATAACACAACTCTAACATGATGTTGGTGGCTGTACAAGTAAAAAAATCTCTCATATGGGATAATTCAGAATAAGCCACAGAAATTTTGGAATCCTTGTAGTATTTCCCTCTTTAAAGAGGAAAATGCTCTGCGTACATGATAAATCTACATAGCAGTTTGATACTTTGATTATACTTAAATTTGTGTCTGCACAATTTTCTTTTTAATTTTAAATTAATTTTGTACAGGTCAAAATTAAAAAAATTATAAATTAATTTTAATGTATTTATTTTTTAATATTTTTTACTACTAAATTCTATTTAAAATTTAAATTTTTTGCATGTAGACACATCACTTAAAAAATGGATAGATTTCAACGGTTCAGATTCGTCGTTTGAAGCCAATCTGATAGATATTAGAGTTGAATTCACAAAAAAAACTTGATAAACTTAAGAACAACCTACTCTTATTATTGACTAAACAGAATATTCACATATGATGCTATAAAATGGATGAGCAATTTTACCTATATTGTTGGACGATAAGCAAGTAGTTGCACATATTTTAAAAATTTAACTTGTTCATGTATTGATCTCTGTTTTAGAATTAATCAAATCATAGGATTAGATTTATACCTATCTAAGATAGGAGAGAATGACAAGATTGTTTCTAGTCACTCTTGTGTTCTTTCTTCAAGACTTCAATATAAGAGACTCCAAGCACACGTCCACCTAGATTTGATGAAGTGTCACGTTCCTAAAATAGAAGTACCAGATCACACTTCTCGTCAAATATTTTCTTGAAATCTTGATTTTGTTCAACACTTTGAATCAAGATCTAAAAGTTCAAAGCACAACACATGAGAATGAGAAATGGCAGAGGAGAGGATCAGCCTAGGAGGAGAGGTGGCAGCTCTAGGCTGAAATTAAAGAGAGAGAGATTAAGATTTAGATTTTGACTAGAGTTTGAAAAGATGGTTAGATTTGGGAGTGGGAGTGGTTTAAAACTTTAAATAGAGCCTCTCACATGTCATGAGATCAGATTCCTATACCAAAATTTCAATGGGCTTGAGCTCATTTTTCTCTCATCCAATTTTGCATCACTCAATTAATTAAGAGAAATTTAGATATATACCCATCATAGCTTCTTAAATTATATATTTACCCATCCAAACTTAAAAATTAATTATTTCTCCATCAAAACTCACTCATTTATTAATATCCCCATTTTCTATTTTTTCATTAAAAATACTGATTAATAATAATTAAAAAATAAATTGACAATTTTACCCTCAGAATTATGTATCTCTAAAAGCTCTTTCTGGCCCTTCCTCTTCCATTGTGCGACCCTCCTCCGTCTGAGCTTTAAAGAGGGGGAGAACATACCAGTGAGCCTGAGTGGTACAAGAAGAGGGTCTGGAATTGACTAAAAGGAGATCGCGCTTGGTTCTGTGCAAACTTATTAAATTTTTTGTTGATTTTTCAGAAATCTTTTGTAAGCATCAACCATTGAGATACAATACTATACTGATTCGTGACTCAACAGCTGGTCAGTAGACTTGAGACCTCATCAAAGAGAAACAATAAAGGGAAACAAAAAGAAAAAAAAATTATGTGCTTAGATTTGGTTATTCAACAGAGAGAAACCATAAAAGGGAAAAAAAAATTTGATATGCTTAGATTTGATTATTCAACAGCCAATAAATGGTCTCTGTTTTGTCCAATGCTAAGACTGGCGTTATTATAATTCAACAGCTAAAAGATTATTCTTTCTGTTAATGCCTTTACAATTCTATTAGGTACCTTATTGGTACAATATCAGCATAAAGATTGACGTTTTTTTTTTTTCTGATAATTATTTAGTACAATACTCTGGCTTTCATTTTTTTTTTCTGTTTGTTGCATCGGGGAAATATTTATTCTCATTTTATATCTTTAGACCATATATATAGTAGTTTAGCAGTTCTCATTTATCTCAATTTAGCACCCGCTAACAAATCAATGATAAAAAGTTGAAATGAGTATATATGAAACTTTAAAGATGAAATAGGAACTTCTACAATCAATGATAAAAATTAGGTTATATTTTGTAAAAATAACAACTAGTGATTCAAAATCAAGGAGATTATCTGAAGAGGGGGTAAACCTGAACGGAAGGTGCGAGGAAGATAAAAAATCACGTAATGATTAAGAAATGGTTACAATGGAACTGGAGTCACTTTAGCTCTTTCCCTGCACCAGGCACCCTGATTTGAAATCATGGTGCTACTTAACCCTAGTTTGAAATCACGGTGTTACACAATAATAAAACATATTGCTTATTTCAAATCATGGTGTAGAGGAAGAACCAAAGGGAAGAGGAGGGACGGTATTTTGAAGGTAAGGATAAAATTGTTCTTTTAATATTTTATTACTGTTAATCACTAGTTTTAATTGATATAATTAAATCATGGGGATATTAATAAATTAAGTAGATTTAGATGGGAAAATAACTAATTTTCAATTTTGAATGAAGAAATATCTAATTGAACAACTTATGATGGGTATATATCTAAATTTCTCATTAATTAATAACTCATTATTTGTGTTACAAGTCGTCAAATAATGGGTCCAATTAATTAATTTATCTTATTAATTAATACAAGTAATTAATTATCATATTATTTGTGCATCTTATGTATACCAATAATTATGCCAATTAATTATTTCCTCTTATCAATTATCATATTGTTTGTACATCTTATGTATACCAATAATCATGTAATTAATTATTTTCTCTTATTAATTAGTATATTATTTGCACATCTCATATACACTAATAATAATGCCATAATCATTCCTTTCACATGTGTCAAAGAAAAGCTTGAATTTGCGGCCGAATAGCTGTGTACAATTGCTGCGTACAGCATACAAACAGCCTGAATTCTTGCCAAGTTGGTCGTAATTTCAAAAGTTATTTTGCGTCCATAGACGAGATCCGTGGCCCCCTTGTCCGTTCTAATTTGAGAATAGGTCCGATGGGCTGGTTCGACTGTATCAATTATTATTTAATATGTTTTATGATTTGTTCTTAATGCTTTAGCTTTTGTGCGCATTTGTTTCGATTTTTGTGCAAGCAGATTTTAAAATAGATCGGACGGTTATGAATTTGGTTGAAACTAAAAAGAAAGTCGAATGAGCATTGGACCCACTCTATTTTCGCCCGTTCTAACCTAAGAGCATCTGTATTTTTGAAGCTTTTAGAATTTTTAAATAACTGTTAACTAATTTTAAAAGAAATTAGTCTCTTTGGATTTTTAAACCTTTACATTTTTGAAATTAAAATTAAAAATTTTTAATTGTCACGTCAAAATTTAATTAAAACGGTACTCATTTTTTTTCCGTTCATTCTCTAATAAAGTTTTTCTTAATTGCCTTTTCTGATGGAATTATAATTCAGGAAGAGACTTGAAGCCCGGCTTTGTGTTGTTTGTATCAGGATTATTGTGTGGCCTAAGAAGCCAAAAAAAAGAAGTTAAATTAGGTTGGTGCCTTCAAATTAAAGAAGAAACAATATTGAGCACTTCGCATAATAGTAAAATTTATGGTGGTTGTTAAAAATGAATTCACATCCCCTCTCTTACTGTACAAGGGAATCTTTTATAATTAGTGAATCCGGACCATTCATTTTATCTTGGCACGAATCTCAAAGCCTAATAATACTGCTCCCAATTTCCTCCCGAATCTCAAACTGTAAAGTGAGGTCCATCGTCAGATCCTCTGTAGTAATAGAGGGGGGGGATACAGATCCGTTAAAGATGGAGTCTAAACCTATTAGCCATCGACTTTCCGTTAAATTCTTCAAATTTTGCCACAATATTATGTGAGAGACAACGCCTGGGAATAGAGCTTACCTAGTAAAATTGAATGAGGCAGCGCCTAAAAATAGAGCTTTTCATCGAGTGCTGATGGGTTAAGGTAGAGGTTGTAGCCACCAACAAATATGTTGATTGAAAGTGTTTCGATAGAGGCGAGGGGGCAATAGCGGTGGTGGAGAAGAAATAGTGCTAGAGAGAGAGCGACATGAGGGTGATGGGGACGGATTGAAAAATTGAGAGAAAATAATTTCAAATTGTTACGAAGGAGGGAGAGCGCGACGGGGACGGATTGGAAAAATTGAGCAAATACTGATTGATTATTTCGCCATATCAGAATTTATAAATAATTTTGTATTAAGGAATTATTGAACAAAGTTACTAAATAAAAAATTCATCTATATTTCTGAAACTAGTTTAAAATTACCAGATCAACTTAGAAACTCTACAACAGTTTACATATAATTATGCTCTAAGAAATCTACAACATTTTACATAAAATTGTGCACCTTCTGATCATTTAGATTCAGGACCAGCCGAGCAGGTCTGACTTCTGAGGTCCGTTGGTCGGATTCAAAACTGATTCGGTGTTGATCATTTAAAGGCCAATCAGACCTCCTCCCCTCCTCTGCTACTCGATTAGCTCCATCTCTCCGTTCCTTTTTTTTTTTTGCATAAAATAAAATAAAAGGAATTGAGATTGAGATTGGACGGCTGAAAAATTTAATATAGTGCAGTATAATTATATTTTACAAAGAAAACTAGAAAATATTAATATATAAAATTTATAAAATTTAATACATAAATTTACAAAAAAAGACTTAGTTTTTTTTTTCTCACTGTCATCAGCTCATGTGAAAAAAAAAGGCACAAACTATCGTACTTATTTTTGGCTTGCAAAAATTATGACAGAATATTTCTGTTTAGAGGCAGATCATTCATCGATTCATGTGAAAAAAAAAAGATACAAACTCTCGTACTTTGTTTTGGCATGCAAAAATTATGACAGAATATTTTTGTTTAGAGCCAGATCTTTTGTACATTCTAATCTCAGACCGGATTAGCTCGGATTCTTACAGAACAATCCGGATCTAAACATAAATATTTTGTTACCTGAGAGGATATGGATTAAAAATTATGAGCCCTACGATTAAGCATATAATCGACACATTCTCATGTTGTCATGCGATCCGAGTGACTTCCATCAAACTCTCCTGTCGCGTGAATGGTAGCGAGGGAAAAAAATGCTACGCCACACCATATAAATTAAAATTTTGTAATTTGTCCATTAAATGTTATCATTTTTGTATACTTTGATACTTTTCATTTGTCCTTGTAAAATAAAATTACACTACATTAATTTTTCAACTCTTTAATTTCAATTTTCTAACTCCGCCTCTAAGAATCAAATGATCCTAATTAAAATGTATAACAGAACCAGAAAGCCACCACATCAAACTTTAGCTGGAGCTCGGAGGGAACAATTGGAAAAAGAACGGCATGGATTTAATCCCAGCCAACCCAAAAGAATTTAGTGCCTATTTTAGATATAGAGAATCTGCTTTAAGATGCGTCAGAACAAAGAACTGTTTGAATTTAAATTTAGGAGCAGCTTGGGTCCAATGCGCATCGGACTCAAACTGGGTCTGATGGGCTCTACCACCATCCGTTATGCTTTAAAATCCTTGTTGCTTTAATATCCGCGCACAATATCTTTAATATATATGCGCACAATTATTGAATTTGATCGGAGCCCATCAGATCCAGTTTGACTCCGACGGGCATCAGACCCAAGCTCGTCCCTTTAAATTTAGTAATTTTACCAAACATGAGTATACGGATTCGAGGGAACATAGGGTAAGTTTTAAGGACACCATAAGAAAATAGTACAGAACAAATGAGCTCTTCAATGCCCTAATTATGCATTGTCATCTCTAAACAAATAAGCTCTCAATTCTCAAATGGTCTGTCAATCATGCATTCCAGTATAAATGCCAGTCAAAATAGTACAGAACCAAAGAAGAAAATTTTGACCAATAGGTACCCTAGTAGTCTCTTATTACAACACATTACACACATTGGCTAAAATTTATTCCAAGCAACGGTGGTTCGTTTTTTCCGCTTCTAATTTACAAGTTTGGGTGCATTGTTCAACTACTGAGGGTTTGGGGGACGACTATTGGCAGCCGCAACCCTGGAGCCCCACTCGAGCAACTCCTTGCTAGTGTCATCCTTGTGCAACATCACCTCAACAAAGCAAAGGCTATCCTTCTGTTCTCCATTGATAGTCTCAATTGCCTCTATCAACTCTTCCTCTGTGCGTACCTGTTTAAGAATTTGCAATGGGTAAGAGAAATGTATGAACTGAGCTTCTTTATGAGACTAGAGAAGTATGTAGAATAGCATCCTAGTTAGTATTCTTGAATAGCAATGCTCAAAAGGGGAGACGTACATCGAGAACCATATTTATTTGAATTGTAGATGAGATCTTGATAATTTACACGTGTTGTGTATTAAATTTGGTGCAATTTGGATATTGTTTCAGTCACCAATCAAATTTCGATAAACCGAGTAGTATTTTTCAAATCACTCAGTGGATGACAAATCAATTTCAATTTGAACCAAGTTTAATACACAATTTATCCAAATTACAGAAAAGACAACTGCAATTTTACTTAATTTTCGTAATCATTTAGTCAGTTAATGTTGTGGTTGTCATATATGTTTGTTATCAATATATATCACCCAATCAGACACCCGTATGGCTGAAACTAGCAACACTATAACACCATTCTTAATAATCATCCAAAGAAACTATCATTCTTTCTTATGAGCCACCCATTTTTTTTTTCAAAACAGATCTCCATGAGACCAAAAATAAAACTGACTATTTTGACAAGTTTTAAAAAGTAATAAATTTGTTATTCTCTTGGAAAAATGCATCACAGGTCACGAGCATGTCACCGTCATGAAAAATACTATGCTTTACTAGCAAACTGTCTTAAATATGAGATGGATTTGGAGATGTACCTTGCAGGTCCAGCATTTGTCTTCTCCATTTTTTATGGCATCTATAAGAGCAGTGTAATTCCAATTCTTTATCACATTGTACGGGCCATCATGGATCTCTACTTCAATTGTATAACCACCATTATTTAAGAGAAATATAATGCTCTTTTGGCCGTTCCTTATCATAGTTGAAACGTCCTGTGCTGTCACCTGTTGAGATTGAAAAGGTGCTGTTTTATGTATATGCATTGAAAAATTTAGATTTATGTACAAATTGTGGAGAACAGAGTGGAGTTAGTTTACATTCTTCTAAAATAATAAATGACAGTGTTAAATGTTTTGACAAAAGGCATTCTCAGTCGTTTAAATTATTCATTACTTTCACACAACTAGCTTTTAGACTGCCAATATTTTAATCTTGAGACTTATTTGGAATAACTATATATGTTTCAGGTGTTATTGGAAAAATAAAAAAATATTAAACTAAATGCATGAATCATCTACCTGAAAGCTGCCATCACCAATGCAAGCTATGACACGTTTATCTTGAGCACCTTGAGCATAGCCAAGAGTTGCACCAACAGACCATCCAATTGACCCATATTGCATCTGGAACTCAAACCTGTCCCAAAATTTATCAAATTAGAGAAACATAAGTGTCTTTTTACTGTTATAAAAAAAAGTCCCATATAAAATTGATCAGAAATTAGGGGGAGGAAAAACCACATCCTTGAGTTGGACTTGGATCTAAACATATTTTGAAATATCTTACAGAATGAATTTAAGAATCATAATTGAAAATCAGCTCTTTGACAAAATGCCACTGATCTTAATTTAGTTTCTTGTGGTGTATGTACTTCAATTCTAAGATGATTTTCTTTAATTTACTAATTGGATTACAAGCCAGATTTTCAAGTATTTGACAATAAAAAATACAATTAATAAATATAGCAGGGTGCTCTGCTGGTAATTTATGCTCTTGCCTCATAAGATGATGGCACATTGCAACTTTTATCATGTTATATACTTCCATGATCTAAAATTGGTGATGCGTCTTTTCCTACAGGCTAAATGACAGTGACTGTGCCAATATCGATTCCAGTTCATTCTTGTTTTTTCTTTCCCATCAAACTTACCCACAATTCTCAGGCAACCGGAGCTTCTGACAGTTAAACCATGAGTCGCCAGTTTCAGCAATAACGGCTGTTTCTCCATTTAGCATAGCCTGATCCATTCACATGAAAAGTAAATAATAACTAATAAAATAAAAAAATTAAAATTGAAACAATTAACAAAAGAAAGTCAAGGGTGATGGTACACTACAACTGTAATAACAAAGAACAAAACCGGCATGCATTTCATAAAGCCAGCATATTTACCTAACAAGCATGGTGGGTGCAGTTTTAACACAGAAAAGGTGACAACGTGCAATTGGGAAAACCTTTAACCAGAAAGAAAAAAAAACAAGTGCCAAAACCAAAATAATATACTGACCTGAATATGCTTAAAGAGAATATTGACCCGAATAGGCTCATGATCTGCATTTCTGAGAGGCAGAGCTGGTGGTACAAAAATTCGGTGGTAGTTTTCAAGTGCTGTAGTATTCTTCTTGATTTTTGCTGTCAGTGCATCGAAGAAGTCCGCCATGAAGACCCACCCAAAGGAAGGACCATTCCCTACATATGTTTGCCTTGCCGGTCAGATTTGTTATGTAGAGGCTCACATACATATCATACTTTCCAGGCCCACAGATTAGTGTTGCCAATTTACTGGAATATATTCTTGAATACCAATAATTATGAGAACCCATAGACCAGCACGATATGGAATACATAGTACCTTACCAGCCAATTCTCAAAAGACAAAGCTCTTCTTGTTTATATAAACCAGGTACATACTGTACCTGTTGGGCATGTCATGCTATATATGGCCACCAGTCCTAGGATACATATGTACCAGTTTATGAGGTGACCTTCAATCATACCTATGGTAACCCTATTAGGCTGAACAATGATCGACTTCTCCTTCTTAATCAAGAGCGAGTACCCAACCGTGCTATAATCATTAAAAATAGGCCCCGCAAAAAGGTATGCGTCAGCTGACTCAACAATCTCTCCACAGAAGTTTGTGCTGATGGCGCCCCAGTAAGTGCCTATAAACTGTGGGTGATGTTCTGGTACCATCCCCTTCCCAGATGGCATCACCGCTACCTATTAAGAGTTAAAAAGAAAACCAATAAAAAAAAATCGACCGTTTTGGTTGACATAGAGGACAATTCAAATACCACTATTTTACATTCCTCCAGTTTTATATCCTCAATACCAAAAAGCTTAAAACTCAAATTACAAAACAAAACCGCAACATTTGACCTAGGTTAATTTATCTATCTGCATTTATTTTTTTAAGGTATGAAGGTAAAGTTGTCAACATATAACAGAAAAAATATATTAGTTCCTATCCTATGTATGTATGAACAAACAAATTTTGGGTGTTAGTAGAGCCTTCAGTAATATAGTGTTTAATTTGCAAGTAGAGAACAAATTTCAGATAAGTTTGTAAGAACCCAGTTAATTTCTAACTGTAGGCATAAATCTGCCAAATAATATAGTGCGTGATTTGTATATATTAAAAGAAAACTCAGATGAGTTTGTAAGAACCCAGTTAATTTCTAACCACATGCTGGGATTCTCAATCAGCCAATACTAAATGAAGACCAAAATTATAAAATAGCAAAGTGGCCTTTCTCCACTCAAGAGCTTAGAGAAATTAGTTGACAACATTACCGGGTACCCACACGCGTCTGCAAGTTTGACAAAAGCTTCCTGGGCCTTGGCAACACGAAGCTTGGGCCCACCAACCAGAACGGGCTTCACGGTTTTACCCAAAAAACGAATGGTTGCCTCAACTGCTGCCTCCAGTGCCAGCTGGTTGCTAATCCTGTATTATTTATAGTGATTAAAAAAATTATCTAGTCTGGTCTTAGTAACGTTTCGTGTACCATACCAAATATACACATTGCTCTATATGTTTTCTTTTTATGGAACTTATTATTATTGGTTGTTAATTGTTAGATTTTGTTGCTAAATGAAACCTGTTGAAGCTTCACCTTGGCACTTTAGGATTTTAAATTTGTTTTAGGACTTCTAGCTTTCTAGATGGGCTTGTATCTCTAACATTCTTCTTTCTTGTTGAAACAAGCTCTCTTTTTGTGTTAATAAAATTCCTAGCAGGCAAAATGCCTAATCTTCTAAAAGAAAGAAAGAAACCGTTCCAATATGACGGGCAATTCCATTTTCAACTACTAAATTAACATTTTTTTTTTGTTAAAACCATTTTTGTGCAATGTGAACATTGAAACCTTCTGGCTGCACAGAAGAAAAAAAGATACAAAGAAAAAGTTACTTTGGTGAGAGAAAGTAGGGAACAGGCTCAATGCTGAAAGTAGGATGCGGGATAGCAGGGAGGTTACAGCTTACGCTGATATACACTGGCTTGCACTCTTTCAGTGCAGTTGATATAGCATTGTCTATTTGCTCATGTGCATCCTCCAGGTTGTTCACTACGGCCTTCAAAAGCATTAAAAAAAAAAAATTAATGTATGGTAGAAAACCTTTTAACCCTATAGACATAGTAGTATCAGTTTAAATTAACCACCAAACTATCCAAAAAGTAACAGCAAAAATCATGAGAAGAGGGAGGGAGCCAGAAGGGAAAAAAAATGATATCTACTTATGAAGAGTTCGACTGAAAAAACAAAGGGAACCTCACTTACACATCCAATTACTAAAATTCAAATGTGTATTTGGTTGAAAACACAAAGTGATCTTTGTTAGAAAAAACTAGATCATAAGATTATGCATGAGAACCAAGCAGTTCAATTTCAAATTTGTACCCCTAAATTACAGTACTAAAATTCAGATGTGTATTTGGTTGAAAACACAAAGTGATCTTTGTTAGAAAAAACTAGATCATAAGATTGTGCATGAGAACAAAGCAATTCAATTTCAAATTTGTACCCCTAAATTACAGTACTAAACATAGCAACTAAATAGCATAAATCCCTAGTCCGTTAGATACATAACCTGATAACCACAAAATAAAAATCAGAAATTCCAACTCTACCAGTGGTATAAGATGAAAATGACTACCTGGTAGCATGTGACAGTCCGGAAGCACTGGATCTCCTGGGAGAAATCTGGTAACCCGATTGTGTGATGCAAAATTCGATTTGTTCCATAATCATTTGAATTGGGCCCACCGACAATGCAAATCACCGGCAAATTCTCACTATACGACCCGGCAATGGCATTTATCACACTCAGACCACCAACAGTGAATGTGACCACACATGCACCAACACCACGGGCCCGAGCGTAGCCATCAGCCGCATACCTAATGAGAGTATAGAATCATAAGGGAAACAATGTTGTTCCCAAAATTAACAGCCGAACTGTCCTAGAATACCTTTTGATCCAGCAACCTTACAGATCTACTACACCCTTTTATTTCAATATAACAATTTCTGATTCAAATTATCCAACACATCATCACTCTTTGTGATCCAACATACAATTGACTGTAGCTGTTAGAATTTGGCCAAAATAACAAGACCAAGCATCCAATTGGTTTGCATGAACGGTACCAGACAGGAGAACTAGAATTATCAACTTGACACGACAAATACTAACTTTTAGTAGAACAAAAGGTTTTCGAAAGAGAGGATGATAAAAATTGTACCCGGCGTTGAGCTCGTTGCAACAGCCGATGAAATTGAGTCCTGGTTCATCGATGAGGTGGTCCAGGAGAGTGAGGTTGAAATCGCCTGGTACACCGAAGATGTCTCGTACACCGATTTGCACCAGGCGGCGTGCCAGGTGACGGCCCAGCGTCCCTGGAGTGCGAGGTGCTAAGCGGCTCCGTTTGTCATCTTCCATATTTTTCCTTTCCTTTAGTCTCTTCTTCTTCTTTCCTGGTGATTAATATACGGTTCGTTTGGTGGTGTGGTCTGCTTTTATGTATGGTATTTGTAATTTCAGTAAAGCAGCCAGCAGAAAGGACTAGCGAGACTTTAAAAAAGTTATTACTTGATTAGTGAATCCGTTTAAGCTTCTAAAGAGTAATAATAAAAGTATAAAACAGGGGGATGTCGGATGCGGGATGTCCGGGTCCCCTTTACTCTTCTAGAAAAAAAAAATGTTTTATTCTAAATGTCTATTTTGTGGTATCTTTTGACACGTCTAATGACTAGTTTCTTTCAAAAAAAATATTATATATATGAATTCTTAATTAATTATTTTAATATACGTTTAATTAAAATATTGTCGTTTGACGGTATATTTTTAATATTATTCTATTAAATATATAGCTAGTAGTTGTTTTAATATTTAATAACGAGTCTCGCTGATATGACATCGGTATTATATGACACTAACTCCAAAATTAATTGGATATAGTTCAAACGACTAATCCAAACCGTTCAAACCGATTTACTTTATGAGTGATGTATTTACATCTAATTTTTTATATTTTCGTATTATTTTAGTATCAAATCAAGCGGTCAAAAATGTTGAAAAATGAATGCATTAAAATTAACTTAAAAACTAACACATTTGACCGCTTGACTTGATACTAAATAAATTCGAAAAATTATAAAATTTGCATGTAATGCATAACTAATGAAGTAGATTGGTTTGAACGGTTTGAATTCACTGTTGAAAGTCAATTCGGTAGATTTTAGAGTTGGTGTTATATAGGCTGAAATGACACTAATGTCATACTAGCCGGACTCTTTAATAATTTTTAAATACATATATAGTTATAATTCTCAAGATACGTCTAATGTTGTATAGAAGTTACATAGCCAATTATCAATACACTTTCGTATAACAACAAAATAAGTATTGTTGTAATTGTTGAATATAAGAAAAAATTATAGATTTTTTCCAAAACAATAGCTAATTTTTATAAGATTAAAATTATAGCTAACATAAACTAGTTTAATGGTAAAAACGCATAGTCGTTAGATATTTACATTTTTATTGAATGCATCATGCATCATGTATGATAAAAACAAAAAAGAGTTAGCTTTGTGATAAAGATAACTTGTAAAGTATTTACATGTACTACACTATTACATATTTGTTAAAAGAAATTAGTAATTTATGTTGATAGACGTATGCAAACAATTAAAAGATAGATTCTCTTTCTAAATTGGAATATTTATTTCTTCAAAATACTTGTATCTATATGAGTTAAAATAAACTTTTTGTGATTTAAATTGATTTATGTGATCTCTAATGTGAGGGCGTATGCGTTTGGTTAAATTAGCATCCATCAAAAATTCCTTATGATATTGATATACACAAATAAATAATTTAACATGGGCAATTATGTTTTATATTTATTTATATACGTGTAATGAACAACAATAAGCAAAACAATGAACTGATCTTATTCAATTAATAAATTGAATACATTTTCAACGGAATTATGTCTGCATTTGCATACTGCTACAAACAAAAAAGAAAGACTATTTTAAAACAAATTAGTGCATTATTCTTATGTAGATGAAAATTAGATCATATAAAATTTTATATTATTTAAGAAAATTATCAAATCTTTAACTCTGTATACAATTAGATAAAAAAAAGGAATGTGTTTTAATCATTGAGCTAAACTTTGCCATAATATTTTTTATAATGGCCGAGCGAAACCGTTTAGAGTCCGAACCCTCTGTATTACTATATAACTTGAGTTTAGATTCGAACCGCCCGATTAAATTTCGGACCAATCTGACCCAAACATATAATGTACGAAAAACTTTATATGTCGGGTCAAAATATACAAGGACCAGATTCAAAATAATTGAGGTATTAGTCTATTAGATCATATAAAATAATGAATCCGACCTTTTATGGAACAGAAAAGACAACACCGACGTCGGAAACCACGCATAAGAAAGCCGCGATACCATTGGCCATTGGGAGGAATACCTCCGTTAGTCTCCAATTGTAAATACATACAATTGTGTAAAATTAATTTATGAAAATTAAACAGGTTTTCGATTTGATAAATGCCGGACATATTAAAGGATGTGACTATTTTTTTTATTCTACTTTAGCTTAAAAGGATAGTAAAATTAGGAACGTAGTTAGGATTCACTGATAGGCAAAAATAATTTATTACAGAATTGTACTATCGTGAATTCAGACGGTAGATTATTTAGGATTAGACAAAAAAAATTTCAAAGATAAGCAACAAACCCAATTATACATGTAGTTCTGCCACTTAATAAAACATATTGCATTATTATGAATATTAGAATGAACACAACAAAAACAAAAACAAAAACATTTATATTTATGATTGCTCAAAGAAAAAAAATTAGATGATGCATTTTGAAATTTTATAACCGTCATCTTTGTTAATTTTATAATTGTGACAAACTTTCGATATTTCTTTTTTTTTTCATTTCATGCTCGCTAAGGCCTAAAAGTGGTTGTGCAACATGGTAAGCCACTAAGCCATAATCTCAAAACATTAGTTAATTAGCTTCCTCTTGTAATTACAATAGTAATACTCTAAAATTTTCATTGGGAAAACAGCATATGGGATGTTAGGAAAAATGTTATAAACCCGGCGACGGTTACCAGTGTGCTTTCACATTAAAAAAAAAAAAAAAAAAACGATTACCGTGTGCTTATCCTTGCAGCGTTGCCACTTGCCACGTGCCGTAGCAGTTGGATTTTGTGCAGAAATGTCCGGATGTGAGTAGCGGAAATCAGCTTGGGTCCGATGCCCATCGGACTCAAACTGGGTCCGATGGGTTCTATAACCGTCCGATCATATTTAAGATCGGTGCTCTTTTTTTTTGAAGAAAGACCCGTAGGTTAGCACGAATCAATTCAGTAGGGACCTGGCGCCACTAAATCCAGTCCGTTCATATCTTACCGTGCCCCCTGATTCGTTAATTCCGCGTACAATTCTAGATTTGTACTTTTCTTTTTATAGTTTCGGATTTCCAGACATTTTATTTGGAAATCGTGTTCTTGAATTTTCTGATTCTTTTTATGGCACCTCAAAGAATTTTCCGTTTGGATTGTATTAAATAACAAGAGTATCTTGTAAAGCACAAAAAAAAAAAAATATGTACATAGGTTTGATTGATAGATTACAAAAAAATTATGTGTTTTTAAAATATAAACATGACTGCTAGGTTTCAATGTTTGGGTAAAAAAGTGATACAAAAATGTATACGTATTTGACTAATAATTACTGTGATGTAATTTTACCAATAATGAGCAGAAGGGAAAATATTATGTTTCATCTAATTGTATAGTTCGTTTATATTTTTTTACTTTCTTGTTTACTTCTGATAAAATAGAACATAGAATGCATAAAACCCTTAAAAATAAAACACAGTCCTGTTTATTATTTTAAAAATTATTTCGAGAGTTGCTATACCAATGAGAAAAAATAGAATCCATCGTTTCCAAAACCTATACTCTAGTATTAACAATTCAAAACCTGAATGTTATTAGTCTGGTGACAAAGACAATATCTTCCACACAAAGTTATAAGTTTGAAATTTGAATGAGAAAGTTCCTTGTAGATATTAAATAGTTGAGTGGTTTTACCTCTAATATTTACTCAAAAAAACAATCCATGTAAACAAAATTACAAATTCTGGTGAATACAAACTCAAAAGTATCATAAATTAATATGAGAGTTGTTATACTAATGTCATTTTACCATTCTTATGCTCACTGAATAATATAAAAATAATAATGACACATGGTAACTTTGTTCATGAAATATGGTCAACAAATAATACAAGTTGCGAGATACATGGTACATTGTCAGCTTAATATCGTTGTGATTCAGTTTAATTCAAACATTCGCTTATGTTATAAAACAATGAATATTTGTTGTTAATTATGGAAAAAAAATATAATTATATATTAAAATAATAATTACAGAGGAGGATCAAGTTCTAAGATATTTGATACAAAGTATTATTAAACCATTGTTCATACAAATTTATCTGCTAAAAATATTATAAAGTGATGTTATTTTTTTATAGTTGTTATACTACTGATAAAATATTGTATTACTACAGTAACTCTTATTATCACTGTTTGTCATAATGATATATTAAAGTTAAGCTCATCGTGAGCTCAGTGATCTTAGCAGAAACATGATGTTTTTAAGCTCACTTAATATCAAAATCTATCGAATCGACTTCAAATAATAAATTTAAACTATTAAAATCGATATACTCTACAAATGTTGTGTTTATATACAAAATTTATAAATTTTTGAACTAAATTAGTATATAGTCAAGCTGTAAAATAAAGGACAGGTTTATATAAAATTTATCTCTTAACTTTACATAAAATTTATACATGCAAAATATATTATTGGTGCAATAAATTGGTCATAACAATTTAAATTTGTTATTTAAAATCAAACCTATAAATTTTATATTTAACTTCGTAAAAAGCTCAATGAACTCAAAAAGAGAGTGATTTCATTAATGCATTGCTTTCACGAATAATAAAATGAAGAAGGAAGGAGATTCATTTAACATAGTGGCGGGATCCACCTTAATTTTATATCCTTGTAAAAGAAGAAAACCGGAAACAATTAAGCCATGCAGCTTATCCCTTCTAGAGGACCAGAAAACCGGTTTCTGACTTTAGATTCTTCGAGTTGAATTTTCGACTGCGGCAGTTCTGAGGGAGCGAACGGCTAAATATAAAATTATTTAGGATGTGTTTTAAATTTTTTTGACCAATCCCATACTTCTATGTATGCGTATTAAAATCAATGAGATTGATTGAATTTTTTTTCATTAATTACTGACTAAAAAGTATATAGATAGCATTTATAAAATTGAGATTTTAATGTTAAAAATAGGCTTGCAGTTGACATCATGAACAACGGTCATAAAAAATGTTTCCAGTTCAATAACAATTAAGAAATAATGAATACCTAATTGGTTTTCTATTTAGATATATTTAAATAGAGATGTGTTATTTGGAGAGTACGATTTTGATTATTGAGAGTTTAAAAAAACTTTTTTCTTTATACTTATTTTGTCTCTGGACTCTCTCTCTTTTTATCTCTGCACAATTAATCAATTTACATCATACCTAATTAATAAAAAAAAAAATACAAGAGAAAATACTACATTGAGATAAAAGAACAAAAGATACATCTCAAATAAAACTACAAAGATCATTTTTTTTTCTTCGATCCATCTTTAATCAATAATGTATCTGTGTTATCTGTATTATTTGTTCATTTTAGATGATGAATACTTGATGATCCTATATGCTTGTGCAAAATTATGAACAATTTGGATATTCTCGAACTTAATTTTAAAAAACTTGACGATTTGAATGTATGTGGCATTAAATTTATGAGCTTCCAGTTTCTTTCTAAAAATATATATCTGTGATATACAGTTTCTCTTGCTTAAATATAGCATATTTAAAATTTGAAATACTTTTTATTGATGATTAGCGTTACGATTATCTATTGTACAAAATTTCAATATGATTTCTAAAAGAGTTTGAATATAAACACACAGAAAGAAAAAAAAACTAAACATCTTATTAAATTCTTCTTGTGTATTTTTATTTTACATTGTAAATTAATTTCATCAAGTTGTTTTCCTTTGTATGTGCATTATCTGTTTCTTTTTTAGGTGCAATAATTGTTTCATTTTGAGGTGCTTTTTTTATCTCAGTATAATATATATTGATGTTTTCTTTTATGTTGTGTATTGAGCAAGATATGAGATAAAAAAAAAAAATATAAAAAAAAAGATTAAAGGACAAGATAGAGAGAAATTTTTATCTCAGCTCTTAATAATCAAAACAGTACTCTCTAAATAGCATCACCCAATAAAACATTAACTCGTAATAAAACAATGTCAATAGAGTTTTCAAACCTATATAATATTTTAATATAAAAAAAAAAAGCATAGCAGATATTTCTACGTTTTATCATTAGAAATTAAAATATCAATTAGTAATTTGTCAGACATATTATAAGTGGATGAGACTAAATTAATGATACAATCTCACTAATTTTTTTATAATTCATCACATCAACAGTCACAAATTGTGAAAAATTAATTAAAGAGATCAAACTAATTGGCCTCTCTCCAATAGAGCTCAGATGGAAGAGAGAAAAAGAAGGAAGGAGAGGCTCACGGATTTCAAAGTCTTTATTGCTGTCAAATCAATGGTTCGGCCTCATTAGCTTTTATGTTTTTTTTTTGCGAAGACATGCTACATCTTTCAAAAACTATTAAAATTGAACTATTGATTTAGTTCCTGTAGATATTCCAATGAGATCAAATTATTAATTTGGTCTTATCTATGTTTCGAAAATATAAATCAATCTATTTTATTTCCGATAATCGATTTTTTATTTCTAAAATAAAATAATTGCAGGTATTCAGACCGGTTCAATGCAAACAAAACAAAAAACGAAGTGCTACAATGTCATCATAAATAAAAGGTTAACTAGGTGGATCAATTGTCTGGCAATCCGAAAAGGCCCATAATCAGGATGGGCCGAAATTTCAAGTTAAATAGAATTAATAATAATCAATGAACCGTACAGAAAGGAAGGAAAGGAAATGGGTCTTTTGAACAGGCAGTTGGGCCGAGAGAAGAGGCTGCACCACTAAAGGGAAGGGAAAAGAGACTGAAGTGTGGGCCCGGTTCTGTCAGTTTTGATGAAGATGTGTCAATAGTGGCACTGGAGGATAAGAGAAATCAAAGCAATGCTGACAACTGGGCCCCACCTTGTCAGTACCTAATGTGACATGGGATGATGTGGGAGTCTAGCATTTTCAGTACTAGGTTTTACTTCATTTTGTGGGAAAAATACTATATGGTGATCTGTTTCATCATATATATTTTTTTGTGTTTTTTAAAAAAAATTCTACGGCTGATTATTATTTTTTTTATTGCATATGTAATCACCTACCAGTAGCGAATCAGAAGTTATATAGATAATTGTGTGTCCTTGTACCAACTCCTGTTGCTTTATTTTTCCAATTACAGCTCTACCATGCAGCCGCAGTACCTGACTGGTATGATCTTGATATTTGGCATGACAGTTGTTAATTGCTTGCTGGCAACTTTAGTTTAGCATGGCAAAGTTGAAGCCATAGATGTGCTAGTGTTTTCTTTTTAGTCCAGTGACAGAGTGGTTAAGTGTTTATATTTTCTTTGATACCTTCGAACGATATTTTTATCTATTGTCAGCCTTTTCAGGAAGATCTGTAGTAGAGCTTGACGGAGCTGATAGCCATCATGGCGTTTTACGTCATAGGAGCCAAATAAAGGTATCCAGATTCCACTTCGCTACAGTTTATGTTATTACATATGCAAATGCATTCATACTACTAGCACATTCTCATTTGAACTTTTGGAAAAGTTGATATGTCCTTTGATATTGTATACAGAACAGTGAGAGAACGAAAATATCGGAGTTTTTGTTAATAATTCTCAGCACTTGTTCTATGGTGTAGGAACAAGTGCTGAAAATTATTCATTCTAATTTAGATATAACATTTTTGGGTTAATCTATTTAAAATGGTGATTTTATCTGCAATAGCAACCTATATGGGCTGTAATGTGCAAAACACCTAATCTTATATTGCATAAAAACTTGATAAGGGTTTTACAATTGCGTAAAAGCTGAACCTGTTATCACCATACTCTTAGCTTCTCTTGTCGTATTAGATAGAGGTGATGGATCCGGCAGGGCCAAGGCCGGGGTGGTTTAGGAGGATGCTATATATGTCGATTCCTAGTGCAAATAAGCAAGTGCATGGACGAATAAGACGATTGATACTTCTCGTTGCTCTGTTCCGAACAAAGCGGCGCAAGAACCCAACCTTAATTAGGTTTGGAACTTGCTTCTCTGGTAAAAATCCACCCCCTTACTCTCTCACACACAGGCATAATTCTTAGTGAACCCAAGTAATGTTGCAGGCTGAGTATAAGCGATGCCTATTTTAATTCAACTTGAACTGATGCAGCTACATCGCGTGAATACTTTTTTAGTTTTACATGCTTGTAGATTATCTTATGTTGATAATTACAATCTAGTTGAATTAAAGAAAATGGAGCTGAGAATGTTCTTACCAGTCAATTTACTAGATCCAATTGCTTGGTATTTTCCTAATCAATACAGACCCAAATTATTTTTCAATTCCCGTAAAAATTATTTTTGCTATGCTCCTCCTAAAATGTTTATGATGTCTACTTAAAATTTTAAGAACAAAATAGCCAATTATTTGAAAGGACATACAATTGCCAATCATACAACGTTAATTAGCTTTTGCAGTTAAAAAAGTGACTATTGTGTCGTACGAACATTTTATCCTTTGGTCATCATTGCTTCTAGACAGCCGTGATTATAGGACAAATTATTTGTAATATTAACAAATATTACGTTGTCACTAACATATAACTATGTTTGATTAACAAATATGTATTACTTACAAATATATAATTATTTGTTGTTAACAACGTAATTTTCTTACATTGTATAATTATAAAGTTGTAAATTTAAGCTACTATATTTGTAAATTTTATTAGATTTGGGAAGTGGATTCCTAAGATTTTTAATTGATAAGGAATCTAAATGTAAGGTCAGGAATTTTTTTGGCACCTTCTTGTTATGCATTTTTAATATGACAGATTTCAAACGGTAAAAGCCTGCCTTTTATGTGTGAACTCAGAGCTGATTTGCATGCAGAAATATAGTAAATAAACAGGAAGTTGACTGAGAAAGAGAACAATTCTTGGCATGGCCATGTTTGTTTGGAACATGATATACAATGTTCAATTTTAGATAAAACAAAGGACAGATCAGCACGCATGTTTGTCAGATGAAATAAATGATAAATCTACCACATGCAAGAAGCATGGTGAGAGCAAAGGTGGAATCCAAGAAGCTACCTACGATCTTTTTGGTTGGAACAATTCGGTAAATACAAGCACATGGTGTGTTGATTCGGCACACAAAATCTGATTTGTTTTTTTGGTTGTCTTACAGAACGTTAGAAATAAAACTCAGGAAAAGAAATTTCATTTGTAGTTAAAAAAAAAAAAACCAAGGACTGACTTGGTTAATTACCTAATTGTTGGGAGTTTCTAATTTCTGGGCTATATAAAATTAAATGTCGGCCGAGAAATATACATAATACATGTGTTGTGAACAGTTGCATCCTATGCAAATTAGGCCACTGCATGTGCCATCTCCAATTCTTCCCATACAGATAGATTAAGGTTTCTCTGACAAACAATACGGCTGGTTATTTAACAGAGGTGAGATAAGATACTTAACGTGAATTGTCGTATAGTCCTGTGGGATAACTATTAACCTGCGTGATCACCAGTGTCCTGTTATGTAAAAGTGAATTGAAGACAAAATCAGGTGCCCCACTAAAACGCTTTTTGTTATTGTTTTTGTTTTTAATCTCGTACTTATTTATGTAAAAGTGAATGGAAGCATCAGATTATAACTTTCTTTAATCTAATACAAATATAGTACGAACTGAAGTACGAAAAAAATATTTAATAAAACGAGCTAAAAATGTTCCCTGTACGTTGGTTATTGTACCAGTGGGGAAAATCCATTTTGTTTAATTCTATCGTCAATATAACATAAGCTGTGAACTGTATCAGTTTGCTTACATATTATCTAAAAGTTAATTTTATACATGAAACATGTTACACAAAAAAAAATCCATCTCAACCACACATTCACACATGCATTCTATCTAAACAGTTGACTTCCACTTGTCGCATTGTACCAGTGGAGAGGGGCCCGGTACAGTGTAACTAGCTGGCAAGAGAAGAACCAAAGTTTTAGCAAACCCTTTTCACATCCTTGATCCAGCATCTTTGAAACTCAACCCTCTAAATTAGGTACCAGATACGTTGATACTTTAAACCATAACATTTACAATCAAGCTATAACTGGTACCATCCAAGACAGCAACGACAACGCATTACCTTTGTTTTATTAGAGGCTACAGATTAAGCATTCGTCAAAATATCAACATTCTTTTGAGTAATTAATTTTTATTCGAAGACTCAAGGTTGTTATTTTATTTTATTTTCAAAATCCTTCATCCAGCTTATACTGGTAACAGCGGCAGTGCATTTCCTTATATGCTGGCATGTGGGAATAACACCTGAATATGTATCATATCCAAATCAGCAGACATCGATTTATATAATTTTTTTTTGTTTTTTCGTTCATGATCAGTAGCATAACAACCGAAACAGAATAAATTTTTTACAATTGTGTCCGAATTTGATAAGAAAAATACCTAACAAGATATATTTATAATGAGCTATCAAAAAGATATATTTATAATGAAGTATATAATTTGTTGCTTAAATTGAGCAAATTCTTCATTGATAATAAGTAAATCACTTCCAAATTTTTAGGACCATAAAGAAGATGGGCCCCATAAATAAGTAAATTAACTTTATAAAGATATCTTTGGAACATATATATACACATCATTTCTATTTTTCCAGACACTGACCCGCTGCACGCTTTGCTAGTTGTATTCATAGACATCAAGCAATATATAAATATCTGCAAGTTGGGCAATTTTCATAGATTATTTATTATATTTTTATGTCCATCAAAACGAACTGTAAATGTCCCAATCTCTTGCATATTCATAAAAAAAGCAGTCTTAATAACTATCAAATTAACAACATTCTTCACCATTTTTTCTATCATATAATACATCTTTGAATATTGATTACATAATAGACACTTGTCTATTACGTAATGCACACTTGACTATTGTAATATATATATACTTGTTGATTTTAGTTATATATATGTAAATATTGACAATTATCACGTGTTTTGAGTTTTAACCAGGACAAAATAAATTTCTGCAACTGTCAACAATATTCATCTAAAAGTAATGAACTTATTTCTGAAAATTTTAAAATGCATACTTAACTATTATATATTATATTATGCATACTTACTATTTTAAACTTTCACACTTAAATATATATTTAATTTTTGCACAATGCATGTCTATACTTAAAAATTGATCTTAAACATCCTTAGAAAGTATTGAGATTCAGAAGTAAAAAATGATGACTGAATTTATAAATAATTCGGCAGCTTTAACCTCCGTCATCTAGTTAAATTGGAAATTATTGAAAACATTGTCTTGGTCTTGCAACTAAAAAATTAAGTAGTCAGATAACATTTTTTTTCTCAGCACCGACATGTACGACAAATTAAGATCACTCATTGGGTGGTTCTGTGAACTTTTGTCTGTCTTCTCCGGTGATCCGTATCCACAAATTTAAATACGATATTCGATATTTAAATTATCGAGCGGATACGGATTAAAATATAATTTTAAATTATAAACTCATGTTGTTTCCATATATAAAATTATACATAATATGAATATTAGTTTTATTATAATATTTTCTATCTGTTTGTAGGTGTTTAAACAAATTCGATGCATTTTATAAAATTAAGCAAGTTGTATTGACCTACATTCATATACGATTAATATGTATCTATGTTCAAATATATATTAGTATTCGCAAAATTAAAACGCAATCGAACACAATTTGACCACTATCTGATCCGGGGACAAATTCAGTGTATACCAGGGATAACTGGATTTTGAAAAATAAATTTGATTTGCTCTCCCCTCCTGAAAAATTAATTATGCTTCCATATCGTCTTTAATATGTAAAAGAATATTATTTTCTTTATTATGTAAGAAACTATTTTTGTTATTTTTATTATAGAAGAAGTTACTTTTGTTGTTTTTTATCTAGTACATCCTTACTTAATGGATTTGAACCTGAATAGTTGAGTTTGAATTTGATTCCAGACACCACTCTAGTAAAAATTCTGAATCCGCTCCTAATCCAATATATTTTAACCCTCTTTTCTCCAGTGCTGCAAGTATTTGTATAAACCATTTACAAACCGAGGCTCATTGTCTCTATTTCTTTACGGTCTGCAGTCTATTTATTAAGCAATAATGCGAGCTATACAATTTTAATAACAAAAGGAGTTTAATACAAGATGAAATAAGAAGAATGAACGAAATTATGAGCACATGAAGAATCCTACAAGTCCAACAAAATTATTAAACAAAGAAGCAAGTAATGATATGGAAACCTTGTAACTCAGTGTATTTATTATTTTAGAGCACACGTTTGAAGTTGGTAGTAATTTGTTTTTCACCTAAAAAGTAATTAAATATCTAAACTGAAAGTATACATAATATTATGGGGGAATTTCACGTATACCCCTAAAAAACTTCAAAATTACATATTTCCTCCTCTAAAGTTTAAAATTACGTATGCCCCCTTTAAACTTTAAAAACTCACAAATTAATCTATTTTATTGTATTTTATATTAAAACTCATTCTAAAATTTTAAAATACCTATTTTACCCTTAATATAAGCATATAAAGCCCATCGGACTCAAACTTGAAAATGAAGGGTTTCTCTATCGTCCGATTTGCACGCATCGCATTAAGATTTGTGCGCATCGCTTCAATATTTATGTTGATCTAACGTGCATGTATCTTAAAGCAATTCTGATCAGTGTGCATTGCATTAAGATATGTGCATGTTGATGTAATATGCGTGAATTTTGCATCAATATTCGTGCTGATATTGCGTGCACATATCTAAAAGTAGTTTAGGCGGTAGAGGAACTATTCATATTCAAATTTGAGTCCGATAGGATTTTTATGCTTTTAATAAAGGAAAAAATGGGTATTTTATAAATTTAGAATGAATTTTAATATAAAAGATAATAAAATGAGTAAATTTGTGAGTTTTTGAAGTTTAGAGGAGAATAATTTTAAACTTTTGAGGGGGTAATACGTAATTTTAAAGTTTTTGAGGGATACACGTGAAACCTAATATTATAACAGAAGTACAAAATAAAGAAAAAAAAATTACTTCAATTAAGTTTTATAAATTTTACATATCGAGTTTATATAACCAATAAGTTAAAGATATAATTATAATCCAGACGGAAAGTACATAAGACCATGCACTTGACAGATGTCACTGTGAAAATGTACTTGATCTCAATAAAGTCTACTTTAACCTTTTAGAATACAATTCTAATCCACAAAGTGTTACAAATTCCTTTCTGAAAAGAGAAAAAAGAGAATTTGAGATTGAAAGCTATATTTTGTTTTAGAAATTGAAAAAATAAATTATTAGAAATAAGAAAAATTGTTTATTTTCTTGATAAATATATTTGAATGAATCAATAATTCAGTCCATTTGAGGAGAGGTCAGTCATGCTGAATTTCACAATTTACCGCACCAACGACTATATTGTGTGGAAATCAACAGTTTGGTTCTATTGGTCCAATTGTAACCCGAGTGGAAGAGAGAGTAAAAGAAAAATGAAAAACTTGCAAATTTGACCATTTTTACTAGGACCAAAGTATCGAACCATTATTTCGATTCTAAAAAATACTCCGAGATCAAATCATTAGTTTAATCACATCTACTAGATCTAAATATTAAAAAATCAATCTTGATTTTAATAAAAAAAAAATTTCTAGAAGTAAAAAAAAATGAAACGGAAAACAGAAAATATGAAGAACTAGTATTTGGTCTAGTGGCTAAGGCACATAGCCTCTGTGTGAGAGGTCATGGGTTCGAAACCAAATAAGAAAAAAAATTTGTTGTAATAACAAAGATATTAAATAGTTGGGTGGCTTGACTTCCAACTTTTACTCAAAAAATAGAAAACATGGAACATGACTAATGAGTAGGGGTGTTCATTGGAACCGAACTAGGCAAACCAAAGTTATAATTCGGTTTCAAAAATAGAACCGAACCGAAGCAAAATTTTATTTCGGTTTGTTTGGTTCAAACCAAAATATATTAATTTTTTATTTAAACCAATTGTTTTGTAATAAACCAAAGTATATTAAGAAATAAATCGGAGTATTAAGAAATAAATTGGAATATTAAGAAATAAACCGAAGTATTTAAAATAATTAATTAAGAAATAAACCGGGATATCAAGAAATAAACCGGGACTGTCCGGACTAAATTCATAATATATAAAAAATCGGTTGGTTCGGTTATTTCGGTTTTGAAAATTTCAAATCAAATCGAACCGAACCGAAGTTATAATTCGGTTTTAAAAAACAAACCGAACCGTTTGAACCGATCTAATTCGGTTCGGTCCAAAACCGATTAAACCGGACCCAATGAACACCCCTAGTAATGAGAAAGATGCTTATTCAGTGTCAGTGTGCGTAGCCGGTACACGGAAGCCATTCCAATAGCTACCAACCAGACATCAGTCCACTCACCAGTCACCACCGACGCGTCTTCGCTTTAATGGAAAATATTAATAGATTCGCTAAAAAATCTAATTAAACAAACACACGGTATTCGTCGAAGCAGGAAAACAGTTGATCAGAAATAATAATTGTATATTCTTTCTTTTTCTCGATATTCTCACCTCTCTATCTGGCACCTAAATTCATAAAAACAGCTTTTATGTCACTCAATATTTTTGTTGTACGCGGAATATAGGTGCGACCATAACTTTACAGCTTTACATGTTTAAAATTTATATGACTTGGATCCGCACTGACAAGACTCGCGAATAATTTTTAAATTATTCACGAATTATTCAGTTTTTTTGGTGATGCTGAATTGAACATTGAATTATTTGGTTGACCGAACTTTAACCAAATAATTCGCGAATTTTACGAATTATTTCTGAATTTTATGAATTTTTTCCAAATTATTTCCGAATTTTTCTCAGAATTTTATTTTTTGGTTATTTTTTTGTTTTTGCTCCTTTATAGAATTGAGATTTCTAATCCGGATAATACCGAATTATTCCCGAATTATACCCGAATCACAAATTTTTGACCTCGCCGAACCAAACCCGAATAATTGATTTGTCACTATATTTGGATCTATAACTATAAGCCCTCGTACACGAGGCAGATTTTATTTCTGAAAAAATACTTCAACAAAAATAGATAGGATACTTTGATTTGTTTATGATATAATCATATAAATTATTTATATTGTATGAAAATTAGTCAAATGTTAATAAAATTTTACACAGACTCACGTTTCTCTTGTGATTTGTGAAGAAGAAACAAAATTAATAGTTTGGAGTCGGCCATTGAATTTGAAAAAAACCAGCCTTTATTTTAATGACAAAGATAATATTTTATGTATGAAAAATTACATAATCAAAATCTAAATACATAATGTCTCCTACGTATTAAATATTTTAGCGGTTTGACTTCTAATTTATTTAAAGAATTATTGACTTTGAATTTAAAAATCAATAGCAAGAGATTAATTCTCAAACAATCTTTTATCTATTTAAAACGATCAGATAGGAAAACGTACTTCCGAAGACTAATGAAGGTTATCTCTTATCCATTTTTATTCAATTTTTAAGTTAATTGGTCAAGTATTACTTTTATTTTATTCTTTTTGTGCTCAATACTCATTGAGCAAATTTTAACTCTTTTGTATCATATTTTTACTTTATTAATAAAATATAAGATCAGAGTCCATACTGATCTTATTTTTATTTTTTTATTTTTAAGTAAATCTAGGGTGTGACGTGCTCACCAAGAGAGTTTGGTGAGCACAACTTCAAAAATACATCGGATCGGCTTCAAATGACGAATCCAAACCGTTGAAATTCATGTACTTCGTGAGTGATACATGTACATGCAAAATTTTGAAAGTTTCGAATTCATTTGCTACGAGGTCAAACGGTCAAAGTAATGAATCTTTTAATAAGTTATTCTATTAGTTGTTTTATATATTTATTTTTCATCGTTACTTTGACCGCTTGACCTCGTAGCAAATGAATTCGAAACTTCCAAAATTTTGCATGTACATGCATCACTCACGAAGTACATGGATTTCAATGGTTTGGATTCTTCATTTGAAGCCAATCCAATATATTTTTGGAATTGTGCTCACCAAATCCTCTTAGTGAGCACGTCACACTCTAAATTTACTCTTTGTTTTTAACGTTCTCTTAATTATCCGGTGACACACCAACCACATCTTAGAATTCAGATCGATTAAAATCACCTTAGCACAAAGTTCACAAGTTTTATAACATCCAATGGCAGTTCATCTCTCGTACCGTGTGGTGGCACTAGGGGTGCAAACGGAGCGGATAATGCTATTATCATATCCGCATTCGTTTTTCAACAAGTGGATACGGATATAGATACGGATAGTAAACGGATATCAAAATTGAAAACCATATCCGTCTTAAACGGATACAGATTCGAATACGAATATGAAGCAGATAATTGTCGGATATTGAGTAATTGTACTAAATTTTATAATTTTAAATTACCTAATTTGATTACCTAAATTGACAAAATTTAATAGACTTTTTAAGTTTGCATAGTGATGATTATGCATGACTAATTGCTTATTGGTTCAGATAACCAATTCATTAACCTAATAGATTATATGATTTTTTTACCAAGATTCTTGGACTTAAACAAATATATATGTTTTTTGGGAATTTCACAAAGGTGAAATGAATTGAAAGCGGCTGAAAGATTAAATTTCGGATCCGGATAGATACGGATATCCGCTCCGTTTATATCCTCACGGAATTATCCGTATCCGTATCCGTATTATTTTTTCATATGCTAAAATTATCCGTATCCGTATCCGTATCCGTTTAATCCAGATACGGATAATAAGTGGATTCGGAGCGGATTATCTGCGGATAATCCGTATCCGTTTACACTAGGTGGCACGGAAATTCTGATTGAGCGACATAAATGCATTTAATAGTTTCAATTAATTGACGCAATATTCACGCCAATGCCGCAAATCAAAGTATTTTAATTTCACACACATCGGAGGGCTCACAATAAATTAATAAATAGATAAATAAAGAGATCAACTGCAGTGCACATCCTCTGCCTTCTTTCATATATCATGCAATATGTTCCGATCAACAATATGTCTATACAGTATGTCAAAAAAATATTAAATTTTCGAATTATTTTAGTATCAAGTCAATCAGTATTTATTGATAAAAAATAAATGCATAAAAATTAACTTAAAAAGACTCCACATTTGACCATTCGACTTTATATTAAATAAAATTTAAAAAATTATAAATTTTCCATGCAAACATATCACTCATCAAGTAGATTCATTTGAATTCATCGTTTAAAACCTATCCGATAAGTTTTGAATTTAGTGTCATATAGTTTGAAATAACACCGATATCATACTATTTGGACTCTATACAAAGCAGCTAAGAACGACCTTCTTCAGCTTTCCCTTTCTGTCAAACTTTTATTTACCCAAAATGTTTTTATCAGACGGGTGTGGTTAATTTGACTCGTTTGAAAGGCTGGGATTACTTGAAATTTTTCGAAATTCTCTTCATTCCATCCGTCCGTTGTTCCCAAAAAAGCTTCCGCCAAAAGAGTGAAAATTAGACTTTCCCCATTGCAATTCACAAAGTTAGAAATAATTTTCTAAGAAAATAGTAAAATATCACTGCTTTCGAGTAGTCCAGAATTTTTAAATTAAGTGATTTTCTACCAATTTAAAAAATAGTAAAAATTAAAAAATAATGTAAATTATAGTCACCTAGTACATTTTCATACGAATATCATATAAACGGTTCCAATCATACAATCATACCTAGAAATATGGAGACAGTAAATACTAATATGAGCTATGCATAGTACTGTAGCCTCACTTTTTTTATTTATATACAATTTATGCAACCATATTTGAAAATGGACCCTCATTTTGCCCGCGGAAATTCTAATTTAATTTTTTATGAATTAAATAAATATTAATGTATACAATTTGAGAATAATATCTGTGGGAAAAAATGTTATGGTATAAAAAAAATGAACCAGAAGTAATGATTTCTATTACAAATTGCAAAAGAAACCATCATATAAATTAAAAATTATTTAGAGTTGTTGTTTTAATTTTATCATCGCGCAGCGTTATATTATTGTGATCAGCAATTTAAATTTGATTTTAATCAATGTTTTCAATTACATGATATTATAATAAAAATGTTTGATACGGGATGTTTTAAAGAGAAAATAAGAATTATAACTTTTAAGAAAACAAAATTCATCAAATTCTTGATCCAGATCAGTTTTGAATCCGTTCCGAACCCCATGTATTGTTCACAAACAAATAATGTGCATGCATCTATCTTTCCGTACTCGAACGACTAGACCCAACTCGAGTTCACTATTAATGCATGGATCAAAATTGGGATATAAATACCTTTTAGATAAGGATTCAAATATAGGATTACTTGGATATCTGATTTTTAATAGAGTTAATAATGATTAAGGAGTTCCAATCAACAAAGGTAACCAATCTCTTTCAATTATTTGAAAACGGGTCAACTTGTAATGAAAACCACTCGGAATTTAGAGACATGGAGCAAGGTTCCATTAAATGCTCACTATCTTCTTGAGTCAGGCTAGGCCCGATCTTAGCACTAGTGTCTGCAGTTCTCACTAATGGCCGTCCATTTGATAATCATAGCAAATGCTTCCATTAATTAGTTAGGCTTTTATGGAAGAATTTCTCGGATAATCTCTGTCATTGTTTTCGTATGTTATGTGCTACTATTTTTAAAATAACAACAACAACAACAACAATAATGTATGAATTGGACTATTATAATATGGAAGTTAAAACATCTATTTTAGTTTGTGCTCGATATTTTTATAGTTCAAACAGTCAATGTGAACTATGCAACATGATCTTTATTTGAAAATCAAACTTTTTATATATTTTTTTAAATTACTAGTTATTTTGATATTTAAAAAAATATATTATTTTCTAGAAGATTATGGACCATAAAAAGAAACAGTGATTTTCTCTAATAAATAAAAAAATTCCAAAAAATATAAAACTTAATCTGCAAGCACATTTTAACATAAAAATCATTTTAAATTGTTCAAATGGACTATTTAGACATTCGAAATCACAAAATATAGATGCAAATATTAACAGAGATTTTAATTCCCAAAATACAATAACCCATCTCATAATATATTATGGTACATTATAGTATGATTCTCTAGTATCTAAATAACATGTTTGTAATAAAATGAGAGCGAAAACGAGATTGAAAATGCGACAACCAAATCTATCTTCCTATTTTTGATAGAGACCCATCAACTGGATACGATACACTAATTATTGTATGATTTGGAATATATTATATGCCCTGTCTCTCTCTGTTTCTCACCGTATATACTGCTCAGCTGCATAATGTATTAGTGATGTTATGTAAATGTTACACTTCAATGTGGTTTGAACAATATTACATGAGGTTTTCTGTTGAGTTTTACTGCATACAAGCATCTGACGGGTCAAATAGAAAATTCACATGAGATCATAATTTTTAATGGAAAAGACCGACATTTATTTTTTAATTCCATCATTATCTTTAATAGCCGTAGTTTCGAACATAGTTTAATTTAACACACATTTATCATCTTTCGCTATCAAATTCGTCCAACAAATTACCTTACAAACAAAATAAGAAAACTTCACCAAAGTCAGAGATAGAAACAAAAGCCACAAAGTATTGCAAATGGAAATTGAAACTAAACCACTGAACATCTTACTATGAAAACTATCATTAACCTTATTTTTTTCTCAAAATTTCTATGATATATGTTGCTGCCGAACAGACTCTAAACGTTCATACAAAAATTGGCCAAAAGCTCATATAAATTTCCTGTCAAACACCTCCAAAATCATTAGAAGGTCGGCTATTCATAACAGTGCCTTTTGGGTCACATAAACTCGTAATTACTTAGTTTTTTCAGGCTTAATCTGCTTAATTAATAATTGCATTTTTGTAAGCATAGGATTCATATTTGATAGAAACTTGTACATGATACTTAATTTGCATTGGGCATAACTAGGTTTATATGTGAAACGCTTTATGTAGTGGATGAGTCGAGAAGGAAAACGCCCCCAAAAATTATGAATTAACTCTATTTTCAATTTTTTTTTTCATAGATATCAAAGCATGTAAAAAGTCTAGGAGGTGACTCTATCTATTATTATTTTTTGCATTATTAATTCTCGTCTAAATGAAACTCAAATGTTTTTATTTACAACCGAAATTTATAGCTTTCTTTATATTTGAATAGTACAAGGGTAGAGGTTATTCTAAAATAGTAGTTATTCGGAATAACAATGTGCATCTAAACAATATTTTTGTTATTCAGAATAGTTATAATAGCTGCTATTTTCTATTCCTTGTCAATGTTAGAATAGTTACTATTGGGAAGTGTAGAGAGAGAGAAAAAAAATTATTTTCGGATTTCCGCCAACACAGTTCTGAAATAACAAATTTGATATCACTTTCACTATCTCCACATCATGACAACTCGCTTGAAATCTCACCTATCTATCTTTCTTCTTAATTAGCACCTTGGCACATAATATGAAAATTTCTGGTGGGTGTGTGTGTGTGTCTCTCTCTATATAGAGTTGGGCTACGGTACTTCGTGAAGTAAAGCGAGTGTTTTACTTCGCGTCTATATTTTCAATTTCAAAGTTCAAAACGTCGATTCGAATCATTCAAGTTGATCTCCATATCAAATTGTGCTTGGAGTCCAAATTTTACAAATTTTTTACTATTTTTTTTGGAATTTCTAAAAGTGACTTTTTTTACAGTCCATGATTTTTTTGAAAAACAATGATTTAAAATTTTTTTAAAAAAAAGTAAATAATTTCTAAAAATTATAAAATTTGGACTTCAAGTACAATTTAATATGAAGATCAACTTCAACGGTTCGGATCGACGTTTTGGACTTTGAAATTGAAGATATAGACGCGAAGTAAAACGCTCGCTTTACTTTGCGAAGTACCATAGCCCAACTCTCTCTCTCTCTCTCTCTCTGTCTCTCTCTCTCTATATATATATATGAGGAGGGAATGTTGTAAGTTACAACATCTTACAACAACTTAATTTTGCAATTTTAAAAGTCCAAACAGTCAATCCAAACCGTTCAACATGATCTCTATATTAAATAATGCTCGGAGATAAAATTTTACATTTTTTTTATTTTTTTTTACTATTTATTAAGTATTTTACAAAACTATTAATTTTAGACAATTTTAAACTACTGAAAAAATAACAGTTTTGTAAAATACTAAATAAATAGTAAACACATTAAAAAAAATGAAAAATTGGATCTCCGAACACATTTTAATATAGATATTATGTTGAGCAGTTTGAATTAACTGTTTGAATTTTAAAAACTACATAACCGAATTGTTGTAAGATGTTATAACTTACAAATATTATAAGTGGATCCCTCCTCTCTCTATATATTGATAATCAATCTTGATAGGTACACGCCTGCCTAATGGTGACATTTATTATGATTTTTGAGGCAATTAATTTGGGATAGATTCTAAATAATTGTTCTGTTCTATAATTGTGCACCGACAATTCCTAATGAATAAGTTGAGAATAGTAGAAAAGCTTGTTCTTAATGGTTTCCCCTGATAAAGGAAATGCACTTATATAGTTACATGTAAAAGGAAATATAGGGATATTAATGTACATAGAAATATCTTGTATCCTGCTAATCTGGCTATCCCTTGCAGATCCTAAAATTAATTGTGCGGTGGTGGGATTGGAGCAATGTGAGATGTCTCCAAGGCGATATCCTTGCACATGCATGTGATCATGTTGCTTCTCTTATATTCAATGAATCATATGGATACAAGTTTGCGCTCATTTATTGCATATCTACTTCCCTGAGGAAAACACTTCACATTTAAATTATATAATAAATTACTACAAATTATATAATAAATATTCATGATTTGATAATTTATCTACATTATATAAATAATTTGTATGTAGGTCTTAAATATATCTGATAGTTTATTGATTCTGCATATAAATTTTGAAAAAATGAATCATATTAATTCTTCAATTAATTAATTTGCATATAGGTTTTGCACAAATTGAATCCGCATTTCATTAAATATTTGATGAGGAATATTATTTTGCACAACTTGAATCGCATTTGTTGGGAAAAAAAAAGTAATCAAAATTAATTATATAAAGAAGAGGGTTTAATTTTTTTTTTCATGCTCATCGTGTCTCATATCCTTTATCACTGTTTTTAAAATCCAAAAAATCGATTGGAACTTCTCAGCACAATCTCTATATTAAAATGTGCTTGTGATCAAATTTTATATTATTTGAAAATTATTTACTATTTTTTTAGATATCCACAAAATAAGTGTTTTTGGACAGATCAGACTCCGCTGTTCTCCAAATAGGAGAGCGGGACCTTGTTATGAGATTGGAATAACAGGGTCTTGCTCTTCTATTTGGAGAGCAGCGGAGTCGGTTCCGTTTATGGACCATCCAAACACGTGATTTTGTACCTATCTAAAAACATTGAAAATAATTCCAAAATATATATATATAATTTGGTCTCCAAGCTTATGTTAGTTTAGAGATCATGTTAAGCAATTCGGATTGAATGTTTGGACTCTGAAAATAGAAATAAAGAACGCAAAAAACGATATCACGTAAAACATGAGGCATTGAACCTCCTCTTATACAAGTTCAATTAAAATCATTATTCTTAACTACAATATAATCCAAATCTAATCCATAATCCTCTTGGATAATGGATATAGACTCAACATTAGAATCATCAATTTTTTTTTTACAACAACAACAAATTCCATCAATTTATACCATCAATTTTTCTATAAAGTATTTTTAACCAGAAATTAACTTCCATCAATAAATAATAACTAATTTCTTTTAAACCCTTGACAGTAAAGTAATAGATGATTACTAAATCAATTGAATTCTCATTCTCATGCCTCGAAGCATGCATGTGATTGGTTCAGCAATTCAAGGCTAGTTACTGTGATCCAAACACGCTACATATAGTACTGACGTGGCTCAATCAAGACATTGCACGTGTATCACAGCCTGGTTTATTTAACCAACCTGTGCTCTGATCATAAGTTGTTGCCAAGTTGCAAATCGGTCCGGCGGGGAACAAGGAACAGTATACGAGAAAGAAACTGATTGGTTGACTAAACGACTTGTGTCCTCAATTCAGGGTGAAAATATAAAACAACGGTGCTTCAAATTTAATGCACAAAAAAGCAGAGAGGAATTTATTTTAAGCTCTTTAGTCTCCCATGTAATTAATGAAGTTGAGGAATTGTGGTCTCCCGTGTAATTCAAAATCTTTACAATATTAAAAAATCTGCTATACATCAAATACGAGCCATCTGATTAATAGAAATGAGGAGATCAAATCAAATAAAAAAATGATAAATTAGACGAGTGACATACCTCGGAACTTAAAAACTCAATCATCTTTAATTTATCTTTATGTATTAATGATTTTATATTATCTATATTCTGAAACTATGATTGACGCTAGGAGTACTATGCACTTAATCAATCAGACCACAATTAATTGGGTGCCTGTCAAGCAAATGCAAAGCTATCTGCCATTGCAATTAATCATCATTCATTAAATTGAATCATATACTAGTAAACTAAATCATAAAGTACATAACATATCTGTTGTTTTTTGGTCGGTTGGAGCTTGTTGCAAGGCTCTCTCACTGTTAAATTATTTTAAATTATTTCTTTGTTATTAGTTTTTGTAATTCAATATATTTATTTAAATAGCTTGATCATTATGTCATTAAATAGAATTATATCAGCCCCCTTCAAGTTCTTTTGAAAATTTTATGAACCGCGCGCATCTTTTATTTATGACCTTTGCAATCTAAATATATACTTTACTATTGAAAAAATTATATAGATTTTTTTTTTTGATAAAAGTGGGACTACTCCCACCGATTTCTATTAAAGAAACCATAGAACAAGGATCTAGTATCAAACCACTGGTACAAGTCCTTAATGTTTAGTACAAGAACAACCAACTATAAAAGAAAACATGATAAATTTTACAAACAAGTCAACTAAAACAACCATTACCACCTAAACATATAATCACTAACAATCTATCAAATAAAAATACAATGGTCACATATTGCTCAATCCTCTCTAAGGCCGAACCCATTTGTAAGCAGAGGGGTCATGCGCTCCTGAGTTGTCCCATCCATTGCCTCCTCCTGTCCAATCAAATCATAACATAGAATAGGGATATGCAACACATCAGTTGGAAGTACTAGCGATAGTTTAAGAACAGACCCCACTATCTTTAGATATCATCCAAAATTTTGCAAGAGAAATAATTTGTGCTCCTACTGCTCTAGGTTTAGCCCTAATTCCTTGAAAACACGAAAAAAAATATTATATACACAATGTTAGTTTTATAAATTGGTTGTGTACAATTTCATTAAATTTGAGTATCATTTGATACTAAATTCAAGATTATTAAATATATATTAAGAATTTAGGAATCATTGCCGATAGCAAAATTTATCAACCCTTAACAGTCCTTTTCAAATAAAATTATTTTTTTTAACAAAAATTAAATAATTAAGACACGCCTATGAGCCTATCTAGATATTGATCTTTAATGTATACTTTATGAATGCTGGGCTAACAGATCCATTTAATTAATGCACTAAACAAGTTAGGTCAAGTGAGTTTAATTGATAGTCTATATTGGTCTCATTTTGTTTACTCCTTGAATCGTCAAGTATAACTTTTTTGCACTTTGTTATTACCATAGTTACATAAGAAGTCAAGTCGTTGGACTTTAGACGACATGTTGGGTTGATTCAACCTGATGTATGTAAAATATTTGTGTGTGTGTGGGTGGGGTGGGTGGGGGAGGGGGTGTGATTTCAACCTAACGGTTTATGCATAAATCAAATCTCATACTAGTGAAAATTCTCCTACTCTTGACTGTATTTTCTAGCTTGACTGAAGACCTTTGACATTCAACAATTTTTTAAACTTAACATCCCCTTAATTAATCATCTAATAATTTTGTAATAATAAATTGAAAAAAATATGAGTGAAATATTGCTACCACTGTTGTTGTTACAACAAGTCGACAAATGTTATGTTAATACAGAAGTATATTGTCGTTTGTAAAAATTTAAAATTTTGGGTGTGCAATTGCAAAAATCCAAAGTACTTCTTGTGAGTAATATAATGATTAATGCAATGTTTTGGTAAAAAAAAATATAAATTCTGTAAACCAATTAACCAGAATTATCTTAAAAATGAGGACCTTAATGTAATTTAAACTATATAAAAATATTCTATCAATTGACCTAAGGAGAAACAATACCCATCAATTCTCATGAAACATGCTTCACAAAATTAGATCCTTGACGATCCCATATCATTTTATATTGTTTATTCTACTAAACAAACTCACCATATCCCTCTTTATCTCTTATTTTTTATGCTTTCTAATTTTGGTACTCCGATCTGGGGTCCGAATCCCCTAAACTCACCATATCCTCGTCGGATTATTTTAATATTCATACAGATTTTGATTGGACGGTCCGGATTCAAAGTCAAACTTTGAGTTACTTTTAGGGATCTGAATTCCTCGAGTCTGCTGATGGTCTATCTTAGGCTCTAGTTTCGGATTCTATTTGAAATATAAAAAGTCTGCTTTGAGTTTCATGGCAAATTAAAATGGACAAGACTCAAATCTCCAAAATTTTTATAAATATACAAAATCAGAAATTAATTTAACAATCTATATATTTTTTTAACAGAATTCGAAAACTGTCTATACCGATGAGAAAGTCATCGGTTATAGAGTCCCAAACCGATGAGCAGGTCATCGGTTTCAGAATGCTTGAACCGATGACATATCTATCGGTTTTAGTCTAGCACAGTTTTTGATGTTATCTGCACACATTTATTTATTTTATTTAATTAGAAAATGTTATAATTTATTTATTTTTTATATTAAAATATTAGAAATATTTTTATATATTTTTTAAATTAGATAGAATATAATATAATTTGATTTATTAGAAAGACTTTAACAAATAACACGGATCAATATTTTTCAGATCGGATTTTTCATAGCTGTAAGAAAAATTAAAATATTTCTTTGTGTGTGTTATTAGAAAAAAATAAAAATGCTTTGAATCTGAATTATTGATCCCGGTTCAAAAGTCACTTCTAAGTAAATACATAAAATATTATGGTCTTTCTATTTTTAAAAAAATAAAATTTTTCAAAAACTTTTCATACATGCAATCATTACTCAAAAATAAAAGGTATTTTAAACTTTTGAAATTTTTTTTTTCAAAAATAGAAAGACCATAATATTTTCTGTATTTATCTAGAAGTGACTTTTGAACCGGAATTAATAATTCAGATTCAAAGCATTTTTATTTTTTTTCTAATAACACACAAAGAAATATTTTAATTTTTCTTACAGCTATAAAAAATCCGATCTGAAAAATATTGATCCGGGTTATTTGTTTAAGCTAATAAATCAAATTATATTATATTCTATCTAATTTAAAAAATATATATAAAAATATTTCTAATATTTTAATATAAAAAATAAATAAATTATAACATTTTCTAATTAAATAAAAAAAAATGAAAAAATATTTTAATTCAAAACCGATGAATATCTCATCGGTTTCAAAATTTCAGAAATGGGGTGTAATGGTTACAAACAGTATTTCAATCTGAATCGTTCGTTGTTTTAATCTGAGTCGTTCGTTGTTTCAAAAAGTGTGCAGATGGCATCAAAACCGTGCTAAACTAAAACTGATGGATATGTCATCGGTTCAAGCATTCTGAAACCGATGACCTGCTCATCGATATAGACAATTTTCGAATTCTGTTAAAAAAATGTATAGATTATTAAATTAATTTCTGATTTTGTATATTTATAAAAATTTCGGCTCAAATCTCATTCTACACAGTAAGATATTGCACTGGATATGAATTCTCTAATTTCAGAATTCGAGAATTTTGTATACAATAAATCCACAATTATACATGCCTTGAGTGTTATTAAAAAAAAAAACTTGTATGAGTATGAAAATTAGTTATAAAGTGAAAATGCATTACCGGGTCATTTTTCAGAATAAAAAAATGCCTCGCTGAATAGGGAGTACATTTGAAACGGTACTTCCATACATTATAAATCAAACAAGAGTATGCAGGTAAAATGAAAAAAAAATATATATATAAGACAGAATCTTAAATAAAAAAATCAGCCCCATTCTTTCTATTAATAAATGGAGCGCACTTAACAGCCTCTTTGAAGTTTTTCAAAAAGAAATAAATAAAATGCAGGGCGGAGGAAGGGACCAAAAAGTAAAGCCAGCTCTCTTATAAATTAAAAAAAATACAATTTTGTTTACTAAATTTTGTATTTTTTATAGGTAATAATACTTTGTTTTATAAATAAAATTACACAACTTTAAATTATGCAACCTCTTTAATATTTAACTATTTAAATTACTTGATTGTATGGACTTAGTTAATATATTTTCAAAACAGTCCACTTGGGCAGCATTTTCAACATATTTTAAGGGCCAAAGAGGAATATGTTCCTTTTCCACTCTGTCCCATTGTCCATTGAGGATAAAAGGAGGCCAAGCACACACATGAACTCATTCATTAGCCTTTCCATTTTAACCTAACAGAGCCTAAGTTTTTAATTATTATACTCATTAATCTGTTGGTCATATATTTGACTAATTCAGATGGGATCGGACTCTGCTTCTTTTCTCAAAGAAAAGCAGAGTTCTGTTTTTTCGATCTCAATTATTCGAATTAATTGAGATTTCTACATAAAAAAAAATATTATCGAGATACACGAATTAAAAATTTAAAATTATTGGAATAAAAAAGGCAAAATCTTATTTTTCATATAAAAAAAACAGGAGAGTCGGATCCATTCAGATGACCACTGAATAGTTGATGATACATGTATCTTGTTTGGTACGGCCTAGATACTTCCTATGGATTTAAGCAAATGAAATCCTAACAACTCTTGTCTTCAAATTATAAAGCTGGTAGCAAATGCCAATAGCTTAAAATTTATTTCTTATTTTTTTATAGGGTCCATATGTGCCGTCACAATTGGCACCATGGGACAATTATGACCTGCTATTTTAATCGTTCGGTTCGAATTAAAAACAAAAAACAAATTATGAGATAGATATTTCAAAGGAGCTTTTGAGGTCCATGTAATGCAAATCCGACGGCTCTAAATCGAATTCCACAATAATATGACACAAAATCTTTTTTATAGTTCTTAAATAATATTCAACTATCAAAGGGACAAATATATTGACAGAGCTGGTTTCACTTCATGCCGCAAACCAATTATATGATTTTTTATTTAATCTCTATTAGTCGTGCACTAAGTGAAGCCGAAATAGTTGTGTCAATATTTTTACCCCATCAAAGCAAGCATTGAAGAAAAAGGCCCAATGTCTCCATTTTGTGGCACACCGAAGACAACTCCTGTTGATAACTATCAACTGTTAACCGTACCGCATTGGATCCTTTATAATAGTCCAATTGCACCGACACGAAAGAAATGCCACAAAGTAAAGCGCTTATTCTTCTTTTAAATTAGCGCATTAGTGATAAATATCATATATTTTTCCGTGCAACAGTTTAAGAGAATAATACCTTGGATGCATCAGAAATTCAGAATGTACCTTGAAATGCGGTTTACCTTCCGGTGAGATAAAATTTAACCAGTTTATGATAAATTCGGATCAGAATCTGCTTCTTTTCTTAGAGCAGCCTTCTATTTTTAAATCCGGATCGTTTAAAATTCATCGTACGGTCTTGATTAAATCTGAATTATTTTAATAGATTAAATTCATTTGAAAATAAAAAGTAATTGAGCCAGTACAGTGGATTTTGAACGATCCGAATTTAAAAATAGAAAGGTGCTCCTTTTCTTTAGAAAAGGAGCAGATTCTGATCCGGTAAATTCTATATTTTACCTAAAATGCTATTAATGAACTCAAGTTTGGCCCCCTCCCCCCATTAAAAAGTATATACTATTAATGAACGAAGATTTAACATTTACTGCCATATAGCCGTATCAAGTTAAAAAACATGCACATCTTTGTGTAAAATTAAATAATGATCAGCGCTCACATATTTGTCTTTTTTTTTTTTTTATAGACTCACATATTTGTCAATAGCTACAGAAAGCTATCTACTTTTGTACAAGTCCAGTTATGAATTAGATCCGAACTTGAATTTAGAAAAGTATAAAGCTGAGCTGGAGTTGACACAAAGTATTTCAAAAGAGAGAGAGAGACTGGAAAAGAAGAGATAAACAATGAATAGACAAGGTTAAAATGTAAAATTGAAGAAATTACTCAGGGAAAGCTAGCGCAACTGCTAGTGCTATGTGATGAATAAGCATGAAACAAGTAATTGAGATAGTTGAAATATGCACATTTTTATTAAAGATAACAGCTGTTCAGATTTACATCTTCAGCAAAAGAATAACACCCTGTAGTTCTTTTGACAAAGCAAATTAACCACACCTCCGCAAAATTACCACAATATATCTACTTTTAAAAAAGAAAATTCTAGAAACCAAAAGATAATTAAAGAAAAGTGGACCTTGACTTCATCTTTCTCGAGCCATGGTCCCCACTCCTACCCCTTTCTTTCATGTTCACATTATTACTATCTATCGTATTCGCCTTTCCCATCTCCATATCTTTTATAAACTTTAATTATTCCCCCACTAAACCTAAAATAAATTCCATAAACAAAGCATAATTAACAAATATTACACTCACTATCCAAATAACAGTTATCATTTATCACATCATGGACGCCGCTATCAAGAGAGCAGTTTTTACTTGCACAGTGTAGTGTAGAAGGAAATTTACCTTCTGTGAGTGTATATAATTGTACAGTAATTCTTCTGTAGATAGAAAAAACTTGCTCTGTGAATAGCATGATGATTTTTGGCTCTTATGATGAGGCCACCTTCTCCTTCGCTTTCTCCTTCTTCTTAGTAATAACATCCAATTTGTAATACTCCACGTACCACTTAACGAATTGCTTCAAACCGGTACCCAGATCAGTGGTAGGTTGGTACCCAAAATCCCTATGTGCCAAGCTCACATTAGCATGTGTATACGGGACATCTCCATTACTTGGCATCTCCACTACATTTTTCTTAGCCTTCTTCCCCAATAGGTTTTCTAAAATGCTGACCATTTTAGTTACTGGTACAGGCGAAGTGTTGCCTAAATTGTACACCCGCAACTCAGCTGGACCGGTTTTCTTACCGCCACCCGGTAACCCAGTACTCCTTTTTGCAGTATCTATCGCTCCTACGCAACCCTTCACCACATCATCTATGTAAGTAAAATCTCTCTTGGCATTGGTGAAAATATTAATTGGCTTTCCTTCTATTATATCATGCACAAAAGAGAAGTATGCCATATCGGGTCGGCCCCATGGTCCATAAACGGTAAAGAACCGTAGACCTGTTAAGGAGAGACCGTATATATGGTTATATACATGTGCTATTTCCTCACCTGCCTTCTTGGTTGCAGCATACAGAGATGCCGGCCGATCGGTACGGTGTGACTCAGAAAACGGGCTTACTGTGTTCAACCCGTAAACGGAGGAAGAAGATGCCCAGACAATAGCAGGTTGCGGATCCGCATTCTTTGCTGCCACCTCAAGCAACGAAACCAAACCCGCAATATTGGATTGGATATACGACTGAGGCGATTTCATGGCGTACCGAACCCCGGCTTGTGCGGCCAAATGGAGAACATGTGTGAAGTGTACCAGTTGAAATAACTTTATCAGCAACTGAGCGTCGTTTATATCTGCTTCTACAATTACTACGCCATTTCTGTGTAGCAGTTTTTGTCTGGCACGCTTCAGTGACGGATCGTAATACGAGTTAAAATTGTCAAGACCTAGCACGCCATCACCGCGTGCTTTCAAGGCCAATGAGCAGTGGGTCCCGACAAAGCCGGCAGCACCAGTTACGAGTATAGAGAGGCCGTTGGTACGAGTCGGGGTGGCGGAGCGGCGGATCTCCAGTGGGTTCAAAGAATGGCGGCGATTGGAGGAGAGGAGGCTGCGGTGGGGACTGGAGGGGTGTGGGGAGGAGAGGGAGAGAGAATGGGAAAGGAGGGAAGGGTAATGAAGTGTAAAGAGGAGAACCAGAGTAAGGGTTAGGAGAATGGCAGTGCGAAAGAGAAGAGTGGA
The DNA here is from genome assembly GCA_024447775.1 of Carex cristatella. Classification (NCBI taxonomy): domain Eukaryota; kingdom Viridiplantae; phylum Streptophyta; class Magnoliopsida; order Poales; family Cyperaceae; genus Carex; species Carex cristatella. Next base: position 4,039,097 of record JAJHPF010000033.1, on the reverse strand, counting down.
GGAAATGGAGAGGAGCTTGTGGCTGGAGACGCGGCGGAGAAGGTGGGAGTTGTAACTGGAGAGTTGCTTGAGAGTGGCTTTGCTGTTGTCTGGAGGGGATGGGGAGGAGAAACCCAAGGCAGGAGCCATTGTGGGAGGGGAGAGAGAATTGGGTAGGGGACAGAGAGAGAGGGAGAGACTCGGTAGTGAGCAAGAGTTAGAGTGTCCGATATAAAGAACCGAGAGAGCTTGGACAGAAGCAGGGGCGTTAATGAAAACTGTTTACTCATTTGTCCTGGTATCGCATTCGATAAGATTGATATGAGTATGGGTAAGATTTTTTTTTGTTAGCTTATTAGATATATATATGAGTAAGAATTTTTTTTCGTTAGCTAAATAGATATGAATACGGATAAAGACTATTTCGTACTCATTGAGTAACGGATAATTATATAAAATAAATTACATATAGATATATAAATATTATATTCAATTTATTCAATTTTATGTTCATCGTATCATTGTATCAATGTTAATCTATGAGAAAATATATGCATTTTGTTGTAAGATGAATATTACATTAAACATATTATCTATTTTATTTGAATGTTTTATTATTTAATTAACGAATTGAATTTTGAATTTGTTAGAAGAGATATTTGCATTTTTTTATTTTTTATTATAAAAAAATTATTAGTTAGAATTTATTACATATTTGTATTTTGATTTTTATATTAGTAATTGTGATTGTATATGTATAACATGATGAGTTTTGATGGTATATTTGTAAAAATAATAAAATCATTATATTAGTATTATTCGTTATTCACCCGCTACCGTTTCGTTACCCACTAATCTTAACAGGTACGGGTAGGGTAGGATAAGGCAAATTCTTAACGGGTAAGGATAGAGTATGGGTAAGGTCAATTCTTAGTGAGTATGGGTGTGAAAATGCTTCCACCCTATCCATATCGTACCCATTGACACCTCTAGACAGAAGCGAGAAGAAAAGATATTGACATTTCTCTTAGAATGAAAATTGAAAGAAAAGAAAAAAAAAAAAAGTAAAAAAGTTGTTGCTACTTGCTACTCGTTTTTCATTTTTAAATTAAAATTTTAATTAAGCTTCTGTGGAGTTTCAAAATTAACCTAACAGTTTCTAAATCAGTTTCAGAGATATAGATAGATTTCATATTTAGCAATTTTGTCCAATAGTTTTCAAATATGAAATTATTTTAAAACTCTGACATGGCAATATAATCAACCTCTATTCGCTCAAATTTTAATGTTGTTTTAATTAAACACTAATGTGGCAATTAAAAAACTCTAATTTTAATTTTAAGGATGTACAGATTTAGAAATTCAAAGAGCCTAAAATTTCTAAATTTTGTTAACTGTTATTCAGAAACTCCAAGAATTTCAGGGATACAGATGCTCTAATAAAAATATGAGCTTGTATGAGTTTTAAGTTTTGTTATGTAATGTGATCAATGTAATTATTTTTTAGAAAAAAAATAAAGGTTTAGTTTTCAAATTTCTAATATCCACAAGAGATTTTTTTTATTTAAGTTTCAAACTTCATGTGAAAATATTGTTCTCTATCACTATACCAAAAAGACTAATTAATTATGTGATCAATGCAACTAATAGTATCATATGCTTGGTATCAAATTAGATATTATTGTTTCATTTCGATGGAATCGGTAGGTATTTCACACTTTGTCAAAAAGAAAAAAATCAAGAAAATTATTGAAAGAATTTCGGTATATAGAAAGGCTGAAATATAAAATTCCTACTGTACTCTAACCACACTTTTATTCTTGACAAAAACAGAGAAAAAACAAATAGATCTTTTACTAAAATCGTTCAGTTGATTGGTTGTTTGTTTTCTAATAAAAAGTACTTGATATTTAAATTACGGTCTTTGGTTTTCTTTCTTTGTACTTGAAAAAAGATATATATGTCGGACTTTTAAATTTTCTTCCTCTTAATAAATTTAATTTTATATATTTTTAAAAGGTCAATTTTACCTTTTTAATATTTTTTAAATAAAAATTTTGGTGGTCCGTGACATTATGAGTTGGTTGGAAATTATTTAAAAGATGAAACATCTTGGATCATGTATTTATTTATTTTGACTAAAATCAAATTAGCGTTCTAGATAAGTGATGAATCTGGAAATAGCTTTTTATTTAAAAGGATGTCGATTTCGTCCTATGATGATTTTTTTAATAATATTAACAAATATTAATCATTTGCTATGAGACAGTGACTTCGTCTAAAATAATCAACAAACAAGTATAGAAAATAAAGTGAAAGTAAATAACATCATTTATAAAAAAAAATTTGGTAATTTGTTCTGATACGCCAACTGCTGAGATTGAAAGATGAATTTTCAGATTTAATGTCAGCTCTTCAATCACATAATTTGTCTTTTTTTTTATTAAATACATCTGTTTTACGTGTAGAAATCTTTAGTTAAAAACATACTTGTCAGTTATCACACATATTGCTATATAGTTTGTCACAATTAAGAATGAATCCCTAGCAATATGTTTTTTATTTGTCCTCAAAGTTATCTTTGATTCCAACAATTAAATTATTTTCTTATTTATTTGTTTCTTTGTTTCATTTCTCCTCTTCCTCTATATTTTCAATAATGAAAATAGAAATTATTCAATCTTTCCAAATACGTAGAGATTTTTTTTTTCTGATATACTATATTTATTGTGTCAAGAAGAGAAATAATTTTTATTAAGGCTACTGTATATTTTTATTATTAGTTAAGAGGATATTATGATATATCGGCCTTCTGGCCCACGAAAAAATGCAACTTTAATTATTTTTTTAACATGTTAACCAAATTTGTTTATTATTTTAGATGAAGATTATCAACTTTTTGTCAAATTAATGCCCTCTTTAGTTATTATATAATTTTTTAGTAATACTTTAACAACATAATTCTTTGATTGGTTTTTTTTTTGTTTTTTTTAGGGAGAGGCTGTCATTATTCGGCGGGTTAAAAGTAAGAAAATACTCTATGTTCGCTGCTTTAATGTGTGCATTTTTATAAATTTTGTTTATTTTTTATTTTTTTCAAGTAATTTACTTTTCATGTTCTGTTTGTTTATTTTCATAAATGCTGAACTATATCGAAGATGATCACACTAGCAATTATACTTCAAGAACTTTTTTCATGTTATATTTGATCTATTTTTTTTTCATGTGTTGTTGATTCTTTTATTATTATTTATTATTTGAATTTCCATTTTTTTTTCATTTGTGTCTTTTATTTTCATTTAAATATTTTTTTTCTTAATTTTGAGTGAATGTCAAACAAAAATGTATTTTCATATTCTATTAAATAATATGTATCCGTTGCAACACACAGGCACGATACTAGTTTAACATAAATTTCGTTATGCGTAGTCACATTCAAAATTTGTTTATTATTATATTAAATCGTTAGTTGAGTTTCTTTCAAATAATTTCGATATGAAATTGTCTTTATTTCGTCGGTTGAAACTTCAATCTCTATTATTTTTATTTTACATTAATGTAAATTTTTTTATATCATTGCTTCATTAGATGCGAGACAATAATCTTAGTTATATTTAGAACGCAAGATATGTACTGCGTACGAATAACTTTATTTTTCATGAAAGTTGTTGAAGAAAAAATATTTAATTATGAGAGTAGACTGGGATATTATGGAGCTCATCAAGCTGCTTGGAGAGTTTAACTCACGAGTGATGCACTTATGTGTTAAATTTATAGATTTTCAAATTAATTCAGTATATAATAGTGGCAAAAAAAATATGAATAAAGCTAATATGCTACCGGTAGTATAGTGACATGTCGTGCTACATCTTTAAAAATTTATTGAGTAGACTTCAAACGACAAATCTAAACCGTTGAGACCGATTTACTTCACGAGTGATGTATTTACATATAAAATTTACAAATTTTTACATTCATTTAGTATAAAGTCAAGCGGTCAAAAAAATAATGAAAAATGAATGTATTAAAATTAACTTATAATTTTTATTTTTTTGACTGCTTGACTTTATATCAAATGAATTCAAAATATTCTAATTTTGACATGTAAATGCATCACTTATGTAGTAGATTAGTTTCAACGATTTGAATTTGTTGTTTGAAGTTTACTCAATAGATTTTTGAAGAGGTAGCACGACATGTCACTATGCTACAGGTAGCACGCTAGCCTTATTAAAAAAAATATAAGACATATCAAATATTACATGAATACAAATATAGTTTGTATATTAATAAAGAAATCACTTGTTTTATAAAAATAGACGGGATATATATACATTCATAAAAAATAACGACATAATATTTTCACAATAATTTTATTTTTAAAAAGTACACTGTACTATTTCATGAAATCTCTCGAGACACATGCAAACATCTTGAATATTATACCTTTCTATCCCCAAATATTCTAAAAGAAATTCCGCCACAATGAACAAAGAAATATTTTCTCAGGTTCTTCCATAATCACAGCCCAGTAATCTTTATTATTATTTAAAGTATAACGAATCGTCCATTTATTTCTTCTTCATCTACGTGAAAAACAATTTCCACCAACTTTCATAATCTCATTTTTTTATGTAATAAATGCGTGTTGATTCAAACCTGCCTACGCTTTCAAAGCTGGACCAGGACCAGGACTACCCATGTTGAGCCCACCAAATAGATGGTTTGGGTTGGAGGCCACTTGTTTTTATTTCCTCCTTATGCCCCCTTTTTTCTTCATATTGTGTTATTTACCATAATTTATTTATTTACTTTTCTTATCAGTTGCATGTGCAGATGACGAAAGATCGATGGATATGAGATCCGTGGATTCTCTGGTCATTTCTGGCTTGTCAGTGCCACCTTTCACACTGTCTAGTTGAGAAATAGTTTTAATATAATACTTTAAATGACTAAGAGAAACATGAAAATTGTGTGGGAATGATAATTTTTGATATGAGAATAAGAATATTAATTTGTGAATTCTCAAAGGTTTTTTATCCATGGAAAATTTTAAATATAGGTGTTCGGTAATATGAGAATTTTGTTAGGAAGTTGATGAATATTGGTCTTGTGCATATAACATTGCATGTACTATATTAGAATAAACTGGCACAAATTAAACTGTATTCATTATTAGGAAGTTAATGAACAACACACAATTTAGAAACTTCGATATATTGAAAAAACCAATGTAAATACACAATCCATTTTAGAAACAACACACATTATATATAGAAAAAATTTAAATACACAATCCAATGTTATACTGGCACATATTAAATACATAGAATTTTATATCATTTTCTACCAACTTCAAATTCCATTTCTGGGCAAACTAATACACATAATTTTTTGTACTTTATATGAATTTAGAGGGAAGACTAACCTATTTACCTGCAAATTTTCCTAATTTTTGGATTTTTCTTTCTGTATCAAACAATATGTACAATACAGGGACATTTCTGAAAAATGTGCAGAAAAAAAACAGTATTTTTACAGTTTTCAGGTGTGAGATTCAAAAATAGATAATAAATGGTAGAAAAATGCTAAAAATGGAAAATCAAACTCTAACTTGTGTGTTTTTGAATGCTTTATCTAGCTGTGATATTATATTTTCACTTTGGGTTTCAGATCAGCCTACACTGGCTTATTTACCAGCAAAGGTCTTTTTGAGCTTTTTTTTGGGTACCAGTCAAGTACATCTGGATTTGTTGATTGAAATAGTGAAATTATGAAAAAGGGTACAATTTTAGTTAAGCAGTAGAGATACTAAGTATAATACAACTAAGAGAATTTCATGACATTTTCCATGTGTTAGTAGACCGCGATGCTACAAAAGATATGCCCAAATTTGATATAGGGTCAAAGTCTATATGATCTGTAAAAGATATACATATTGCAAAAAGTCTCATATTATATTGGTTTTACCAGGTCCTTAAACAAACTTCACGTTCTCTAAAATACCATGCATGAATGGATAAGCATCAAAATTGAATATTCGAAATAACAAAATATGTTTCAATTGAAAGGATTTTGTTGGTTTTTGCAGGCATAAAGCGTTAAGAAGTTTTGATGCCATTTGCCGCTGAATAGAGTAAGGGCCCTGTTACAGCTGCACAATAACTTTCCATCTAGAATTTTGCTTAAAAGATATACCTGTATCAAGGCATTGAGAATCTTGATTACCTCCTCCAGCCATTAATATACTGAGTTACGTGCTGTTGAGGCCAGGACAAAACTAGAGAAATAGTTCGGTGCTGACTGAAAGAGAAAGTTTGATGCTGCAGGCGGAACTCTTGATTGATTTTGAAGAACTAAATTTTCATTCGCGTCTAATTTTTCACTTCTGCGTTTTTTTTCTGGCTCCTACATTTTTCAATCGACGGAGTTCCAGTGTCTGGGAAAAAAACCGGAGGTCTCAGTCAATTATTTTTTTTGTAAGCAAAAGAGGGTAAATAACTCAAAATGGACCTGTTGGGAACAGAAATGGAAAACAAAATTGGACCGCCGAACAAGTGATGGAAAAAATGACCAAAAAATTTACTTTTCCTTAAAAAACCCATGGTAATTGGGGGTGCCGAACAGGCTCTAAACGTAAATAGGAACCCAATTATTTGTATGCGATTGATCATTGATATTATTTGAATATAACGTTTATAAAATTATAATATATGGTGCATGGTTTACTGACTGTGTTTACATAATTATTATTAAATTATAATTATGTCTTAAATTTAAAAATTTATCTGAACTATCGTAATAAATTATTGCCAACATATTCAATTCCATTATATAAATGAACCGAGGCATGAATTCAGATTATGGGAATTAATATACACGATAAGTTATTGATTTTGATTTTTGAAACAAAAAATATGGGGTTATATAAATCATATCTGCAATATTTTTATCTAAAACACAGTACACGCATATAAATTTTCTAAGGTATAAAACACTAAAAAATCATGAAGGTAAACCGAGGAGCATGTATAATTTCTTTTCTTGTTAACCAAATGCAAATAGCTTTAACTATGTTAAAATCTAAAAAAAAAATGTAAAACCACATTTTTATTTATGTCATGATCATTACTAACTACAATTGACATCAATTTGTATCATATAAACACATATTGATATAGGCAACATATATCTTATTCTTATTTAGGGTCTGTACGGCGAACCATTGGAAATAGGCATAGACATGAAAATTGAACTAAAAATCATTGTTCACGTGGGAAGAAAAAATTCAATTGAACTGAATTTTTTTTTCTGCGAGAATAGTGGAGTGACCGAATAGGCTCTTAAATTCAACACAATTCAATACATTTCTGGGACTTCATTAAAAAATGTCGCAGATCGGCAGATGACTGTAAAAAATTGGAACGAAATCGGCTGTTGTTCTTTTAGAAAAATAGAAAGCTATAGTTGAGCATGTGGATCTAACTTTATAGTTTATTATGTTGATTGAGGAAATGTAAAAGTTGAAAACTTAAAATGAATATCCGAATTAAATGCAGCATCGAGATATTCATATTTGACCCGGACAGAGAATACGTGTCAATTCCACGATGTGGGGCCCACATGACGCGTGGAGATCATGTGACTGCTGTCCTCTAGTCCTTGATATTCTATAGACATTTCGTGTTTTCAACTATGAAACATAACTCATATTGACCTTTATCTATCTTTCTGTTTCTTATTCGCTATACTTGTATCGTATGGTTATAGACACAGAATTGAAAGATAAATTCAAGAAAATCAGAAAAAATAAATAAAAGAGGAAAGAGGAGGTAATCGGCGCGGCGGGTGTGGGTGCATATCCTCCGAGATATCTCAATTTTTGCGTGACCGACGTGTCCGGTGCCTATTCGGGGAAACGTAGAGGGGCAGTATCATTTGAGCTTTGAGATTCGTGCAGAACGTATTTCAACAATTCAGATATTCCAAAAAGTCACGCAAAGTTTGAGATATCTCAGATAATTCCTTCCTAAGTTGCACCCACAGAGGATTCATCGAAAACATAAACCGTCTCATGTAATACATTTTCTCAAAAAAAAAAAAAAAAAAAGTAATACAGCTGCTCATGAGCTGAGTAGGAGCAATTTGAATTTAGCTCGTGAACTCGTATTCTCGTATGATTTAAATTAAGTCTGAATTTTTAATTTAGTTTCGAACATAAAATTCAATTTAAATTCAACTCAAGTCGACTCATGACCTATGACATAGTACATAGTTTATCAAATTAAAATAGAAAACACAAAGTCTAATAAAATAAATAGTACTTAATTTATTGAAATAATACATAATTTAAAACTTTTCATAAAGAGATAGTGTGAAATACACAATTAAATAGTACAAATTTTACCAAATTACTGAATGAATAGTACAGAGTCAAACAAAATCTTCAAGTTAATGAGTCAACAAAGTTGATTCCAAACTGAGTCAGGGACAACTTGGATTCAACCGAGTCAATGAACTCAAGTTAGTTATGACTCGAGTCAGTTTCAACTCAAGTTGTTGGAGAGTTGAACTCAAATTGATTTCAAACGAGTTTTGAGTCATGAATTTTTTGTGCACCTCTAGATACAACACCATCAGATACTGAAAGGAGTGAAAAAAATTGAAGGACAAAGAGGTGCAAAAGAGGATGAATGCATTTTGTAGAGCTTTGTTCATGACAATATTAAAAAAAAAAAGGAAAGGAAGGGTAACAATCGCACGCCAATAATATATTAATTTGTTTTGGAGGTTCAAATGCACTGTGATTTTGTGTTATAATATGTTTCACATCTTCTTTTTTTTTTTTTTTAGTTCAAACAGTTGATTTGAACCGCTTGACGTAATATTTATAATAAAATATTTTTCGAGACCAACTTTTATATTTTTTTAGAATTTTTTTACTATTTTTTTAGATATGTACAAAATCACTATTTTAAAGAGATTATGGACCATCCGAAAAAGTGATATTGGAGTACAAAATTATAGTGCATTCGAACTCCCATCTTTATTTTGAAAGGGGTTGAAAAGCTAATTTATGAGTTTGAAGTTAGTGTTGATAGATAACTGATTAGATTAACTTCAGAATTGTATGCTTTAGAAGCATAGTTTGATATTTACAACTTTAGGTCTTAAATGGTCATGTATGAGGGCTTTAAAATATAAATACAAATATATTTAGTTTTCAAGGAAATATATATTATTATTATTATTTTTGGAACAATAAATTAAGGTAATTTAATTCAAAATAATAAATAATAAATTAAAATTTTGAAATTTATGTGTTTATACAAAATTTAGGATTAAAAATTGACATTGGTTATGGGATGCCGTAGCTAGAATATGTTGAAAAAAATCAATCACAAAATCTCTTCACTTGTCAATTTGCTAGCAAAAGAGAAAAGAAACAAAAAGGCTGTCCTTCTCCACGGAAAACGGTAAGGTGTCTTCACTAAAATAGTAATAAATACACTGCTTCTTAGCCTGCCATCCCTTTCTTAATTTATCCAAATATGATCTTTTAATTCTGATATTGTTTTGTACTATAAATGGGTATAAAAAACACAAGTTTTGTTGGATTGCGTTCAACAAGAAACAAATAATGTATAATATAAGGTTGTCTTATCATTTCCATATCTATGTAGAAAAGTTTTAGATATGCAAAAGAAACTTTTGAAGACAAAGTTTTGCCAAATTATTGAAATCTAAAGAAAGGCAAGTTTTGTTTAATAGCGTTTAGAGTTTTCAGTTGGGAGATCAGCTCATTTCATATATAATCACTATGGAGTTGTTTGATGAGTATGAATTAAGTCTTCTTAAGTCTTAATCCGTTTTCTTTAGCTTCTTTAGGCACTTAATCTTTAATCTTGCTGAACACTAATTTCTTAGCGCGGATTAAGAACACCTCCTTTAGCCTCCTTTTATCTGAACCTTAAGGCACCTATACCTTTTTCTCAAGTGCTTAATCCTTCACCAACGGATTAAGACAACCAAACATCGATTCCTTACCACTCCTTAAGCTCTTAATCTTTCACTCTTATTCCTTTGTTGCCGAACGGCCCCTATTTTTCTTCTTCTTCTTCTTCTTCTTCTTCTTCTTCTTCTTCTTTATTAAAGGACGTCGTTACATTCTAGTATATTTTAAATGTTATTTTCAAGAATTGAAAATTTTCAAAAAAAAAAAAATGTGTCTCTACGGATAGACGAGAGCTCGTACCGCTACACTAAAATAATTTAAGTTATCTCGTGTTAATTTGAATCAACGGTTGAAAAATAGATGAAAGAAAAAAAATCAATTTAAAGTAATATCATATAACTGGATCATGACTAATATATATAAAGTGATGCTACTATTTTTTAGGAATTAAAGTGGATGTTTTAATTTCCGCTTATATCTTTATTTTAAAAATTGAACTTATGTGTCTCTACAGATAAACAAGAGCTCGTACCACTACACTGAAATCGAGAATATTTTTAATTTATTTTAGGATATTTAAAAAAAATCGGTACCGGAACTAGGGCTGTAAAGGAGCTGGCTCGGGCCGAGCTGGGTCTTAGCTGAGCTCGTTAATTCTGGATCGAGCTGTTAGTGAGCCAGCCCGTTAACAGCTCGCAAGCTAAAACCTCAGCTCAAACTCGTGACGAGCCAGCTCGCGAGCTAGCTCACGAGCCACGAGCTGGCTCACTGAGTTTGGTTGGACCTTGTTTTAAGAAGAAAATAAATTTTACAAACCTTTTTTGACCTAGCTGGACCGAGCTAAACTGAGCTGGACCAAGTTTGACAGTATAAAATACACACAAATTCATACAAATTCACAAATTGATGCCTAGCCGAGCTAGCTCGTGAGCTGGTGAGCGAGCTAAGGCCTTAGCTCAGCTCGTTAATTTTGGTCCGAGCTGTCAGCGAGCCAGCTCGGTCCACTATCGAACGAGTTGTTACCGATCAAGCCAGATATGAGTCACGAGCGAATCACGAGCTACGAGCTTTTTTGACAGCCCTAACCGGAACACATGCTCAACTAATCAATTACTCAATATACGCCGTTGAAATGCGCACAGTCGCAGAAAATTATTGGTTTAAAATTTCAAATGCAATAAATGGTGTACGTTTGAAGTTGACATGTCTTCTTCATGTAGATCTATCAACTATAGGTGTGTACAGTAAGTACGAATTACATATAAATATTTTTTTTTTCATATTTGAGAATTGTTTATCCATATTTTGTTTTAGTCATTAAGTATCCATATTTTTCATATTTTTTAATACATAAAAAATAATGAATTGAATAATAGGGAATTATCAATTAAACTGAGAATATATTTAAAATAATATAGTTCGAACGAAGAATAGATAAGTAATAATTTAATATTAACTATAACAGGCACACACTACTATATGATTTAAAAATACACTTGTTGTTGTTGGCCTTATTATTAAAAAAAATTATACATTACTAATTCAAACTTCTGTAGGATTTCCGCCTGTGTTCATACTTATGTAGTCCAAATAAAACCCGTAATATAATTGGATAAACTTGGGTCCGATTCCCATCGGACTCAAATTTGGGTCCGGTGAGATCGACAACCATCCGATCTACTTCAGGATCCGTGCGCACAGTTATTAAAACAATTGTGCACGAATATTAAAGCATTACGCACAGATCTTAAAACAAATCGGACGGCTCTGGAGCCCATCGAACTCAATTGGAGTCTGATGGTCATCGGACCCAAGCTGCTCTCGTAATATAATTGGATAAATTGTTCCGAGGTACATTTATACGAATTCCGTATCACGGGCTCAGATTGAATAGGGACATCCAGGTAGGACCAGGAAGGACCATCACCAATCAGAAACCAGGAGGGACAGAACTCAAAAGTAGACGTCAAACTCGGTCACCGTCTGGAGACCGGCCACTTGCATTTTCAATTTTGCTCTCCGTGACCACCGGTTTTTTTGCTTGATACGGATCGGATGAAAACATTTTTCCTACTTTTATCCTCGACCTTACTTAATAAGCAAAATCGAGAAAAAAAATTATTTGTATATTTCATATGGAATACGGTATAAATCGGATAAACGGATAAATGGGTATCGCTTACACTTTAATTTGTATTTCCCGAATTTTTTTTTTTTTTTTTTACAAAATGAAAACGAAAAGAAGAAATGGATAATAAATATAACTTGTTTGTCTTATGAAAATTTGATAAAGTATAAAATCACAAATAATTTAAGTTATCTCATGTTAATTTGAATCAACGGTTGAAAAATGGATGAAAGAATTTTTTTTTTTTTTTTTACGTAATATCATATAATTGGATCATGACTAATATATATAGAGTGATGCTACTATTCTTTGAGAATTAAAGTGGGTGTTTTAATTCCTACTTATATCTTTATTTTTAAAGTTAAAAAATTTCAAAAATATTCTAACCATCTCACTGTGGGGCGGCCTGATTCAATACCTAGCCGCCACATAATGGGGAGATTTGGTTTTGCTTATATATTGACTATTGAGAGGTTACTCTTCCTTTTTTCACAATCTCATTTCAAATTTTTACTCTGTCCCCTCTTTTTCTCTGTTTTCTCTAGTAAATCGTTCTTGTTTTTCAGTAAGTCCTTAAAATTTTAGTATTTATATTTTTAGTCCAAAATTGGTTAGAAATTGTTAGGTTGTAGATTTAGAATTTTGTTGTTTTTTCAGTCGAACAAAACCAATCTATAACATTACAACATTATAACCCTAACTTATAAACATTATAGTGACATTATAAAACATTACCCAACATATTATACCACATCATTTGAACAAATTTATGAAACAACATATTACACAAACGTACATATTCAATCGTTTGAACAAATGTATACACAGATTACACAAACAACATATTACATCATTTGAACAAATTTAACAACAAAAATGTACATAAATAGAGCAGAATTTTCAAAACAAATATATATATATATATACCAAACCGCTCGGGAGGGGGGGCTTGGTCTGGTAGCAAACCCCCCCACTGTGGGGTAGTCTGGGTATTTTTGAATTTTTTGGAAAATCGAGAGTATTTTTTTTATATTTTTTAGGGTATTTAAAAAAACCGGGTTCTAGTATCTTTCGTTTTTATACAAATTTAAAGAATTTTCTTTATTGAATAACTGATTAATATGAAATTATATGTGATAATAACTTAATTAATTAATTTATTGTTGATTATATATATTTGTATGATAACAGGATTGATTTATGCAACAATCCAAATATACTATATTCAATAATTTATATTTTTAAAATAAGTATACTAACAAATGTAACAATGTATACGATACTATTTGTAAGTTCTAATTTATATAATAAGCATATTGTTATTTTTCTGAACTATATTATATAAATTGTGAATTTTATTTTATGAGAAGGGTTTCAGCACCTCATACATTTTGTATCTCATCATGTCTCATCTTTAATATCTTCAATTTTAAAGTTCAAACTATCGATCCGAACTACTCAACATGATATCCATACTAAAATATATTGGGATGAAATTTAGTATTTTTTTGGAAGTTTTTAGTGTTTTTTAAGATAAGTACAAAATTATTGTTTTTGGACCATTTAAAATAGCAATTTTGTATCTATTTAAAAAAATAGTAAAAAATTTCCAAAATTATAAAATTTGGTCAACAATCATATTTAATATGAATATCATGTTAAGCGGTTCGGATCGACAATTTGCACATTAAAAAAGAAAATATAAAATGTAAGACAGGATGAGATATGAAAATACAAGGGATTAGAACACTGTTATTTTATAGCTATTACATGTTCTCCATACATTACATTTAACTGATAAGAATGGAATACAGATGAAATATAAAAATGATTGCTTAGTGAATATAATAAAGATAAAATTAATTACATATATTGATTTGATTTGGGTACTGTATTGTACACTATTCTCTCTGATGGATCTAGAATTCTAGATAGATAGAGACATGTCAACTTTAGATTGGGTAGTGGGTACCACATGTCATTAAAACATCAACAAATCTCTATTACTGTGCGCATTTCAACGTGCTGACTGCTGACCACGTATACCTACTTTCTATTTTGTACATGTGCACAGTTCACCAATCTACGGATACTGTTCGGGGTTCAACGGCTCTATATATGGCGGACTTTTTACCTGCGAGCTGTGCGGTTTTTTTAATCTGGTCTGTTTGTTTTGATCGGACGGACTAAATAAGATTATGGCACGAATCTCACAGCAAAATTAATACTGCCCCCTCCATCATCTCGAGCACTCATTGGCTGAGATTAAATCTAGACTGTCCGATCAGCTCCGTACAGCTCCACAGGTAAAAACTCCGCAGAGGATACTGGTTCTGTGAACTATATCCGTGTAGCCGTATAGGGATGTAAACGGGTTAAATACGGATCGGATGATGGTAAAATGATATATGTATTCGTTTTTAATTTTTGAAATCAAACTGAAAACGAATTAAATATTAAATGAATATGAATACGAATGAAACATTAATTGGATATAAACACCAATATAATTAAGATCTCTAATTTAGATATTATAACAAAATTAACATACTGTTTAAAAAATTAATTTTCTCATTAGAAAATAAAAATAACATAAAATACAAATGTAATTTGAATATTCAATCATTATGGTGAATACAATATTTTTTTCTCAAGTTAAACTTTTTATGTCATTAAAAGCATATATAATTAATTACCAACATTTAATAATTAATATTATCATATATTTAATCAAAAGATACAAAAAAAAGACATTTCTCTCTCTGACATACACAATTCTAAAATAAATGGATGTTCAAAAAATTAAACTATACAGACACATGTAATTAGCTGTATTCATATCTATATTCGCTTCCAAAACTGAAACCGTATGTGTTTCTAAAATTGAAACTGTATCTGTATCCGTTTCTAGAACTTAAACTGTATTCATATATACATATCATTTTCGTATTCACTATCTATATTTATAAAATTATCTGTATTCAAATATTAAAATTCACAAAAATTTGATTACTTATCTGGATATTGACAGATAATATATGATCGTTTGCACGCTACCTGCATCTCTTGGTTCTATACACATTTACTACTTTAGAGACTTGAAATTATTTTAAGGGAGTTTAAATACCTCATGTCTTTCTTGACTAATAGTTTATCACATATTTTATCTTTGTTTTCAAATTCTAAATGGCTAATTTGAACCGCTCAATATTATTTCCATATTAAAATAATTCTTGAAGACCAAATTTTATATTTTTTAGAAATTAGTTTTTTTTTATAGATACAAAATTATTGTTTTTAGATGGTCCAATAATTTTGTATCTATCTATTTTTTTTTTCAAAAAATACAAATTTGATCTTCAAACACATTCAACGAAAATCATATTGGTGATTAAAATTGATTATTAAAATTTTTAAAAACAAAAATAAATAACGTGAGGCACTGTAAAATAAACACAAGACATTTTAACCCTACTCTCTAATTAGCCCTGAAGAATTTATATGGATTGGACATCCGGGTCGCTGGATCTACCGTTAATTCACGGCCCTATTCAATTAAGTGTTCATTGAGGCCTCATTTTTCTCCGACTTGATATTATTACAAGTCTTTCTGTGGTAACTGTGCAGTTATATTATCTCCTCAAAAAAAAAAAAAAAAAAAAAAAACTGATACGTCCTGTCTCGGAGAAATAGTCCGTACGAGAAAGGAAAGGTTGCGAATTAGGCTCGTTTTGTTTCGGAGTGACAGGTCGAGATGGGATTAGATTTGGATTAGATTTGGAAACAAAATTTGGATTGGAGATATTCAAACTCTTTCCTGTGCGATATTTCTCTTAGTGTAAGTTGAGTCAAGAATAAAAGTCGATCCCTGCTGAAAGGATCCTCCTGCCTTATATTGGCCGTCCCTCAACCGTCATCCGTCCCTACAGGGAGATCGTGGGAGCGGTTAAGAGAGATTATGGGGATGGTTATCCTACATGAGACGATGCAAGCTTATGTCGGTGAAAAACTGCATTATCCGTGCATATGTGGCAGCAAGGTCTATCTTTATTGGGCTTGAGTTTTATCGGGTCCAGGGCTTTTCGTATTGATCCCGGGTTGGCCTCCTAAGGGAGGTTCGAGTCCAAGTGTTTTCGTTTAGCCCAAAAGGTCTAAGTGAGGGCGTTGGGAACACGATTCTATCAAAAAATGTGCCGCTCTTTTTCTGTCGGTATGAAAATACCAATTTATGATATATCCAGTGCAATAAAATATAGTTTATGCGGCCACATATGCGTATTCGGTTGTAATCCTTATAGAAATCTATATGCGATCAATATACGCGGTTCCGCATATACGGCCGCATATTCAGCTACATATTACTACCACATATTTTTACTGCATATTTGACCATATATTACCAAATACTTATTTATATATATATATATATGTGAATTCTCATTTTAAATTCTGTATATATTAATCCGCATAAAAGTCTGTATATGTAGCTGCATACCGCATATGCGGTATGCGATGACTTTTGCATAAAAACCACATTTCATTGGATACATCACTGATTGGTATCATCCCTGTCACTCACTACTCTGATCAGTTACTATTTTCTTTGATTAATTATTTATATTTGTTAATATTTTCCTTTTACCAATCAATACTATCTAATAATTAACTTGCTTGACCTTCTCACGCAATTCCCGGTAATACTATGACTCTAAGAGGAACTTTAGGTGGAACTCGGATGAATTCCGGCAGTTTTTCAGTGAACTTCAGGAGCTCGTGAGCGGAACCAAAAAAAAAAAAAATTGAAAAAAGTCAGATGAACAGGTATTATATAATTTTATTTTATAAGGAGACTGAAAGTAATAATTTTATAAATATAAAAAAAAAAGTAAAAGAAAAAAAAATGAAAAATTTCAAGGAGAACTTAGCCCTCTTATTCCAATAGAAACGGGGCGTGTTTATGGACATCAGACTGATCTGGCGTCCGTTCAAAATCATCTGTTTCGCTTCATAATTCGTTGACGTTATTTTGGGTCAAGCAAACATCATACCGATTTGCTCATGATTCACACTGGACCGCTTTGGATCAAGCGATTCGCTTCATGCTTCATAATTTGCCTGGACCTAAATATTCGTACTGATTAAGCATGTACGAATCATGTTGCGCATCGTTTCAAGCAGACATTGGATTGATTTGAACCTGATTACCATTGAACACGCTCTACTTCCTTCCCCGCCTACAAATTACAGATTCACATCTGTTGCAACAGTAACTCTAACACCTTGTTTGGATGGAGAGTAGAGGAAGAGAGGGTAGGTAAAGTATAGAAGGGAATTGAATGGAATAGAAAGGAAGATTAACATATTTGACTTTTTTATATTTGAGTGATTAATGAGAATAAATAAATTTAATTTTCTTTTCCATCTTGTTTCTTGTTTGGTTAATTAAAATTATAGAAGGTTAATAAAATATTTTTAGTATATTTGACTATTATACCCTTGTGTAAAAACAAAAGAAGGATATAAAAACAAGTTTTTGTGGTGTGCACTAGATCATGAAAAGAAACATGTGATATATACGTCCTCTATGTGAATGCACGATTGAGCACCAAATCATGAATATGCATATTAATTTTGTATTTGATATATACATATGCTATATACATCCTGTGTTAATGCTCAACCTGCAAAGTTAACAGTTGGGAATATATACCACATCAATTATTTTTCCCCATAACTCAAGAGCTGTAATGAAATTGTATTTGTATTATTATAATTTTAAAATAAATTAAAGCTACATAATTCATCACACATGACACACTAGATATAACACTAGATGAAATCTGGTAAAATAATATTTAGATACTGTGTTGTACCAGTACAATAATTATTTTCTGCTCGTGTGATTTTAATCTAATCAAATTATTTCACCACAAATATTTTTCTAATCAAATTACTCCATAGGATATTTCTTTTATAAGTGGTACCACCAGTGGGAAGACAAGGCCTACTGATTGGTATCGGCACTGGTACATCTATTACAGTACCGACAAAAGGAACAACAAATGCATAGCGAAAGACAAGGCCTCTGACAAAATAGTAGATAGTGAAACAACGTTGCATAATCATAAAGGCTAGCTTGTCCTCCAAAGAGAAGGCCTCTGACAGGATAACTTGTAAGTTTAAAGATTCTCGTGGTTCAAAGAGAAGGCCTCTGACACAACTAATTATTTTCTTGAGCTAACTTCAAAGATTCTTGTGGTTCATTTTGCGTGTTTTTTTAATTTAATGATCTTGTGTTTGACCTTAATTACAATAATACATGATGCATGAACCAAATAACGTGTTGTACCAGTACAAGGGCAGACTTGTCTTTTTTTTTTTTTTTTTTTCCTAGTATGGGCTGGCCTATTGCCAAAGCATCTCCAATAAGATATATAGACCATGGGTATTTGTGTTATTTTTTTTTAAAATATTTGTAACACAATTTATTTCTGTCCGTTACATTCAAATTGAAAGAGAAATCAATTCTATTGATTATGGTTATACAAAGTTAATCCTTTCTTCTCCTGTACCCCTCACCTCCGCCATAATTTTGTTAACCAAACACAATTGAAAAAAAACATTTGTATCTATTTCATTCCATCCCCTCCTCTACTCTCCATCCAAACAAGGTGTAAAATCTTAGTTTTTCCAAATCTGGTTGTCCAGTAATTTCGAAGCATCTGATTTTTCTTTGCATGAATCTCGAAACAATTCAATAGTTGGATTTGAAAAAACAGAGATCGTAGGTTACTGTTTATGAGCGAAAAATCGCAGCAGATTCGGACCCACAAATTACAGGTCTACAACCATGTTCCGGTTTATTCAGACAAAACTCCGGTGTATATTACTAAAATATTAAAACAAACAAAATGTCTAGTACAAAGACCAAATATTAAAGTTTTTTAACCTAACAACAAGACATTAATCCAATACTAAAGAATTTAAACTAGTTTAAAGTACACAGATCGGAGACTAGCACGTTTAATTAAAAAAATAAAAATACACATAGATTGAAGTATTTGACATCAAACATTTAAAATTGAATAATAAAGCACTAAAATCGAGCATTAAGTAATTGAAATTAAACAATAAAAAAACATTTCAATTAGAATATTCTATATTTAATATTTATCGGAGCTTCGGCTGACCAACATAGGAATTTTGTTGAATCATCGCCTGTCAGACCACGGACCTGGAGTTTTCCTCCTGTGGAGCTGTACGGAGCTGATCGGATGGTTCAAATTTAATCTCAGCCGGCGAGTGTTCGGATGATGGAGGAGACAGTATTAATTTTGCTTTAAAATTCGTGCCAAATTTTATTTAGTCCGTCTGATAAAAAATGAATGGACCAGATTAAAAGAACCACACAACTCTGCAGGTAAAAACTCCACAGAGGATGCGATTTTGTCAGACCACTGCCGAAAGTTTTGTTAAGACTATCGTCACAAATTCACAGGAGCACTGCCTAGTTGGTCGGAGCATTGCTGGAAGTTTTCTAAATCACTACAAGAAATTTATTGAATTTTCCTTTTCTTAAATAAAGAAAAATCAGAAACTTATTATTAAGTTCGTAACACCTCTTTATGCCGTCTTCCACGTTAATTGCTAACTCCTGATTAATAGACGATTCTCTAAAATTTCATTTTTATTGTATATTTCAGAGGGGAACCTAAGTGAAAAGAATGAGGTGAATTAATTCTATTTTTTCTTAACTTTTTTTTTTTTGTATTTGTGTATGATTTTCTATATAATGCACTGTAAAATATCAGGATATTGTAAAACTTATTTTTATTCTCCTAAGAAATTTTTTATATAATTGACTTATATTGTTTGTTTAATCTCATAATTCGAAAATCTAATTCCGTCCATAATAAATCCAACAAAACACAATGAAAAATTTCAGGTCTGAGTCGGGTCTGACTGGAACCCAACCTAACCCGAGCCAGGTAAACAATTTAGATATGCAGCCGACTCAATTAATCATCATGTACGTTTGGGGTTGGTCAGATTCAGTCGAAAATTGACATAACAAGTAGATATCGTATTTCTAATTTCTTAGGTATAAAATTACTTCGACTTTTTAATATTGCAAAAGATCAGCCTGGTGCTAATTAAGTGGTTAAAAAATAATTTTACAAGTTATTTTAATGTATTAATTTTTTATTAATCATTGACTGCTTAATTTTGCACTAAATTAATTTGAAATTTCAAACTTTGCATGTACATACATCACTCATGAAATAAATCGATTTATATAGTTTGGATTCGTTGTTTAAAGACAATTTGAACATTTTAAAATTATGTTCATGAAACCATCTTAGTGAGCATAACACACGCTAGTTTTGGTCTTATTAATATTGCATTAATAGTTCTTTATTTATTATGATGATTTGATGACAATTGTATTATCACAATCTAAAGAAAATGCTCTTTATTTTAGAAAGACAAACAGACTTACAGAACAGATAGTAAAATTATAATGTAAACTAATTTCTCAACCAATTCTTTATTTTCCTTTTTTTTTAGGTTTTAACATACTTTGCTAATTGTTATTTTGATTTGAATACGTCTTTAATTTAGTTGCAAAAGTATATCTTCAATATAAGAGGTTGTAAGTTGGAAATTTAAATATAAATTTTTTATAAAAATTAAAAGTTGTTGAGTGGCTTTAAGAGAAAAACTTGTTCTAAACAATTTAGTAGCCCTTGACTTTTGCTGCAAATTTGTGTAGAAAGTACCGGACAGGTCCAGACTACCATCCATGCAAGCATTGGTTAGCCGGGTATGAAGGGAAATCGGGACCTGACCTAGTTGTGGTCCATGCGCATTTATGGACCATGCTCATGGGCAGGTAATATTTGATAAATGGATAGCGGAATACAAGCTGGCTTCGGTTTCTCTTCAATTTTTCAATCATACAAAAATTCATACGCGGTCCCAACCCAAACAAATCATCGCCGTTCATTTAGATCGAAAAGCAAAATTTTCATTTGGGAGGGAATTTTACGTATATCCCTCAAAACTTCGAAATTATGTATTCCCCCTATATAGTTTGCAATATCATATTTACTCCTTTATATTAAAAAAAACTCACAAATCTACTCATTTTATTGTCTTTCCTTTTAAAACTCATTTTAAATTTTACAAAATACTCATTTTACCCTTTATTCTAAAAAAGAAAAATAATTGCATGCTTGAGAAAAATGACATTCTTATAATTGTTTGGTTTCTAAGAACAAATGAATAATTTCTTTGCTTTTGACACTTACACATTTTAATAAAGAAATTATCCATTTGCTCTCGAAAACCGACCATGTTAATAAATGATAAAATAGATATTTTATAAATTTAATTGAGAACTAATAAAAAAAAGCAATAAAATGGATAAATTTGTGTGAGTTTTGAAATTTAAATGATAAAAATGATACTACGAGTTTTAGAGGAGTAGTACATAATTTCAAAGTTTTTGAGGGGTATACATGAAATTTCCCCTTCGTTTAAAATGTGGTTGAACAGGGAAGTCCGGACAGCGAATATGTTAGAAGGAATTAATGGAGCCAGAAAATATAAACCGGAGGCCAATATTAATAAATGGCCAGCTATTTAATTAATTTGTCGTGTTTGATTGAATGATATCGGATAATTGCGTCTTTAAATTTAATTATAATATATTATTTCACCAGACTACAAATTTCTCGTTTGGAACAGAACAAGAACAAAAAAACAAAGTTATTAAAAAAGGTGCATAATTAAGACTTGCGAGTCTTCTCCATCACACAAAAAAATAGTTCAAATCCAACTTAATTAGCAAATTTTTCCATAAGAGATTTTTAATTTTGATGGCACTTCTATTAATTAATCCTTATTTTTCTCGTTTATTTTTGGACACAAATAACTAATGCATAATAATTAAATTTGATGCCCGTCTAACTGTGGTAATTAACAAAAGCAATGCAACTTATATTTACTTGAGAACCAAATTAAAACTACAGACTTAGTGCTGTGGCACAAGTTCCGTCTCTCTACAAAGAGATCACATGTTCAATTTTCAAATATAGTATAAAAGATATTAGAGTGTAACAGACTATATAAGATGTCAGTCTATTCCAATTATTTTTTTCCTTCTGAAAAGACAATTTTTTTTTCCCTCTTCAAGTATGTTTTATTAAATCATTGAGGAGTGATAATTACATTCATTTCTCTCTTGCAGCTTTGATGTGGTGATATCTTTTTAAAACAATAACATCTACAATCAATAGAAAAGATGATTATACATGTACATTATTAAGAATAAGAACATTTTTTACTTGTTTGACAAAATATTTATATTGAATTTCTTATGAATATTCAGATAAGATAAAAATGATGAACACTTTGCATACTAGATATAAAACACTTATGATATATGAAGAATTACATATTAAGTAGACACATTTTCTAGTGAAGACGAGTGCAAGAAAAATTTCTCTGAATTATATTACTAATTCTGAGATTACATCTAATAATTCGCAATAGAATAGACAATATTTTAGGATATAAAGAAGATGATTTGTTAATTTTAGTGAAGATGAATATAATTTTGGAACCCTCTTCACCTCTAGTGCAGTTTGGATTCGATGGGCATCAAAACCGTCCACTGTGCTTTAAGAATCGTGCACATGAATCTTAAAACAGAATATGTACAAATCTTAAAGCACATCAGACTCAAATTTTCTTCTGATGTACATCGGTTCCAAACTTTTCTCCTTTAACCTCATATTGTCGGTTTAGAAATGAACTTATCTTATGAATTCAATTAAATATAGTCTAACTCATTGGAGTTGGACCACTTGTCATTATATTTTTATTTAAAACTATATCCATGCATAGATCGCTTGAAAATGACAGCCTAATTTCCCTTGCAATACCATTATCTAAAATAGCATATAAAGTACACTTGATGCATTCATATAACCCCATAGATAGATATACTTTTTAAGGGTATTTTTAATTAATGATGATAGTGAAGTTTGCAAAATTAGAATTAATATTTTTTTTTATTTATATCTGGCATCACTAATGATCTAGAAAGTACCAAATTGCCAACTTTTATCATTAAGTTGGCATGCCCGTGTACATATAATATAGGAAAAATTTCTAGTGTATCCATCTAAAATTGTGAAATAGCCAATTTCTCCATCAAAATACCATAATATCCAATATACCCATACAAATTTAACATTTTTTTTATTATTAACTACTTAATACTTCTTTTATTTATTTTCAAAATTAAATTGACCACTATGCCCTCTAATTTTAAATAGACATATCCATTATTTTTTAATGTCATCTTCATTCCTTCTTCCCTAAAATTCACCTCTCTTCTCACCGTCTCTACATTCTACTCTTCTTATTGACTACTAATATCACTTCCTCTCCCAATTCTCTAATTTTGTTCCGTTTAGTAACTTTGGATATTTAAATAAGAAAAAATTCAAATAAGATGAAAAAAAAGAAAACTAGAAGGAAACTCAAACAATAGCATCTCTGTTAAAACATTTGGTTCCCCAGAGAAATGGTAGTGACTTAAAAAATTTCAAACTAGAAGATTTAGGCATAAGAATCACCACGCCTTCAATGATTCACCCATGTTCGTAACTTTGGAGATATATTTTCTTTTATCTTATTGCAATTTTCATGGCATTTATGAAACAAAACCAATTGACCAGATAGATAAAGTAAAGTCGGTAGATTTTGAGTGCGTGTTAAGATCCGTTGGTATCCCTCTAACCATGAGCGTCTAGGTACCAGTATCTCTGTAATCATTGGTCAGTAATATTTTTATTAATTTATTTTTAGACGCAAGATGAATCATTTCGATTTTTCCATTTGAATATCTAAAGTTCATAACAGAGACGGAACTTGAGAATTGGAAATTAAAGGGAACAAGAAGAGAAACAGAGTGTGGATACGGTGAGGGGGAGAGACGGAATTCATGGAGAAAGTGATGAAGATGACATTCATAAATAATAGACATGTCCATTTAAAATTAGAGGATATATTTGTCAAATTAATTTTTAAAAATAAAAAATAAAATGTTAAATAGTTAGAAGGGGATAGAAGAAAGGATGTTAAATTTGTACATGTATATTGAATATTGTGGTGTTTTGATGGAGAAATTGGCTATTTCAAAATTTTAGATGGGTACACTAGAAATTTTCCCTATAATGTATGTATGGTCCCAAGTTTATGAAAACCGAAAAGCAAATTTCTTTAATTGACTTCATTATTTGAATGTGGTTTTATGCGGCATCAACTTTTGTGTGAATGTGTGTAGCGGACTATTTAAATTCAAGGCCATTTAGCCATAGTAACAAGATTCGTGAATTATTCGCGAATAATTCGTTTTTTTGGTGATGCCGAATCGAACGCCGAATTATTCGGTTGACCGAACTTTAATTGAATTTTTTCCGAATAATTCGCGAATTTTACGAAATTTTCCCGAATTTCCCGAATTATTATTTTTGGTTATTTTTTTTTCTCTCTTACAAGATTGAGATCTCTGATTCGAATAATACCGAATTATTCCCTATTATACCCGAATTATTCCCGAATCACGAATTTTTGACTTCGCCGAACCGAACCCGAATAATTCATTTGTCACTATGCATTTAGCTATGGATCAGAATCTTCTCATTTTCTTGAGAAAAGTAGCACCCTCCTTTTCTTCCATCCGGATCGTTCAAAATCCATCGTACAGCTACAATTAAATCTGAATCATTTTAATAGATTAAATTGATTTGGAAATAGAAAGTAATTGAGACCGTGCGATGGATTTTGAACGATCCGGATGAAAGAAAAGGAGGACCCTCCTTTTCTCAAGAAAAAGAGCATAGTCGGTTCCTTTAGCTATATGGCAAAAGTGGAATTGAAAAATCTTGATTGGAGGCTGAAATATAAAACGTATAATGTGTGACCATCGAGATTTGAACTCAACCAAAACATAACCACACAACAAAATTCTAATAATTAAATTACAAGCAAATATTTAGTATTTGATGAGGTGAGCCGAACTAAGAAAATAAAAATATAATTAAATTGGCAAATATAGATGATTAAAATATTTAAAATTATAGGAGTGACAACTAAGCATCCACCTCTTAATGTAGCGCAGGGTTGAACGTCACAGGAAAAAAAAATGGAGCCAAAAAAAAGACACCCCAAAAAATAAAAATAAGAAGGAAATGGGCAGGCTTTCCTATAATGTATTACATTTTTTTGTTAAGAATGTAAAATTTTCGATAATATGATAATAGGGACAAAAGCATGATCTGCGCGCCTTTGAAAAAACTAGAGCTAAAACTTTTTTGTCATAGTTTTGTTGTCCCACAAATTTAGCATGAGAGCTAAACAAAGTATATAATAAAATATGATAATAGGCATTTAACATTTAAACTAATATTATATTATATTTAATATAATATTTTATTTAATACTTATCTAATATTTAAAGTAATATTATTACATTTAATATTTAAATTAATATTATATAATATTAATATTTAAAATAATATTATATTATATTCAATCTAATATTTTATTTAATACTAATATAATATTTAAAGTTATATTATATTTAATATAATATTTTGTTTAATACTAATCTAATATTATATTTATTTAATACTAATTTAATATTTAAACAAATCTTATATTACATTTAACATTTAAATGCCTACAATATGATATTTAATCTAACATTTTATTTAATATTAATCTAATTTGATATTATATTTATTTAATACTAATCTATTGTATTATTATATTTATTTGATACTAATCAAATATAATATTATATTTATTTAATATTAATCAAATATTTTATTTAATGCTAATTTAATATTTAAACTAACTCTAATTGAGAGCCTACATCTATCACTATCTATTATATGTCTTTTACTTGTGGTTAAACATAATAATTATTGGTGCCTACATCTATCACTGTTAACCCCTAAATCATTATTAAACTGTCTTAATCTACGTTGCTTGAATAACATTATACCAAATTTTGACATCATATAGTATATCAAACAAAAAAGGTAACAATGATCGTCCAGCCTCAACCCCTTTTGTAATTTAAATACTGTCCTAATGCATTTGGATCCATTCACTTCCCAATTATGAAATTTGTTGCCTTTCTTCTTAAACAAAAGTTGAAATTGACATATTTGAACTATAGTATGCTTTATGTTTGGAATGAAGGATAAAATAAATAATGGTACATGTAGGTTCCCTGTTTTTGGTAATTTGTTGGGAGGCATAATTGGCTAATGGATATGGACATAACGCAAATACATGGGACCAATTTAATATGAACGCATAATCGCATATGCAAATGCAAGTATTAGTTCTAACTTAATTATTAAATATGAATAGAAAGGCATGTCTTATTATACTTGAAGCATATATAAGGCCAACTTTGTCCCCATGCACCGACGCGGTCATGTTAGTGAAAGAATAGTAAATTTTTTGTTCGGAGCATATTTAACAATGACACTGGATTGGTTTGATCCAAACCCTCAATTTACTTGAGCCATGCATATGCTCTGAATGATGGATTTATTTTGTTGAAGTTTATTTAGTCTGGTACTGATGGACAAGTTGCGCTGGTCGCTGGATGCAATTTTTTTTCTTCAATTCCAAAACTTTACAAACTGAGGCATGAATTAATTAGGCCCAGTTTGGCCCGAGTGAGTATCCTCTAGGAGAGTCAGGTATCTCAAACTTCGAGTGATTAGTGTCGGGCCGACACCATATATATATTCAGAACATGGCTGGACCGGCCCAGTTCAAAATAGGGATTTACATGTATGCTGAGATTACTGTTATTTTAATGGAATTTAGTGCTCTTTCTTTTTATTTGGAGCGTTGCTCATGATCATGACGTGCCTTGTAAATTGAATAAAATACCAACTACACAATTGCAATTGACAAACATTTTTTTATTGGAAGAAATTGTACAAATGGTTTCTGAAATGATACTATTTCCATTTTAGTATTTGGAA
This sequence comes from Carex cristatella, assembly GCA_024447775.1. Classification (NCBI taxonomy): domain Eukaryota; kingdom Viridiplantae; phylum Streptophyta; class Magnoliopsida; order Poales; family Cyperaceae; genus Carex; species Carex cristatella. The sequence goes on along the minus strand of JAJHPF010000033.1, from coordinate 4,011,949 downwards.
TTTCAAATTTGTCACGCGTCTTTGCATATTTGTGATTGGTACACACACGCAATATAGCCATGAAATCGATTAAATTTAGTAATTTTGGCCGGCTTAAAAAACTAGTCTTTTTGGCGTGACTAAGTATATTTTTGTGCAAGAGGTTGCAGGATCAAAATTTGATTAGAATATTTTTATGAATATTTAATGTTTGAAGTCTTAACCTGTTCTTCATCTTAATAAAAAAAGTTACATATTCTTATGTAGGGATGAAAACGGTATAGATAATATCCGATTGGTATTTGATCCGTAATCGAAAACTTAAATGTGAATATTCGATATCTGAATATCTGTGTAAAATAAGAATACTGATATGATTTTACGTATATACCATATATTTTAATATATATTATGAAAATTTTATGTTATTCACCATTATACTTAAATAAATATTATAAAATTTAATATTTTTTAATAAATATCTGATCTGATCCAGACCTGTATAATATCCGCTCCGTATCCGCTCTGTTTTCGCCCAGGGTCATATTTGTTATTACTAATTATTTGAACCTATCAGCGCGAATATTTGCATTTTTGTCATTTAGAGAATATTGTAATTACATAGCATATCTAGCAAATATATTAGCTAATGGATTTGCTCAAGGAATAGTTCTCGCATTGGCACTCAAAACAACAGACACAAATAGAAGCAAAAATGGCACCGTGGAACGACACGGTACGTGTGACTGTTACATGTTGTGGCCATCTTTTAAAAATTAAAATGGTACGTCATGCGAAAGGTCTGATCGCGGCACAGCACGTGGTCATGCGAGTCACATGTAATTAGGACCGTTAGTTCTTGATCAAATGATAAATCTTGAATAAACTAACCTAAATTATGGAAAAAAATAGTTAAACGTGTCCAAATATGACAAACATGACTAGTCACATTTGGACACGGCACGTTTGAGCACATCATGACTTGCGTGCCATAACCACCTTTAACATTTTATTCATGGCACAACATGATACAGTTCACTTGATCATGGCACGACACGAGACTAAAGTCACAACGTGTTAGTCAAAGCACGGCACGGCACGTTTTTACCACTCTGGATACAAATACAATGGAGTAAAGATATTGACAGAACTTCTTTGAGCCCATGAAGTGCACGATCAATAGAAGAAATTCAAGAAATGAAAAAAAAATCACAACTAGCTATGTGTAAAGCGAAACCAGCTCTGTTAATATTTTTTGTAATTGATATAGAGGTGTAACAGATTATCACAAAGCTCAGCCCGGGTGACAATTGACAACGACAGGAGAAAAGGAGATCTTTTAGGATCAAAATGCAATTTTAAATTAATATACCACTTTAATATTCTTCGAAAGAGAAGGAAAACTAACATGTACAATGTACTACAATTTTTACACAACATATTAATGCAGTAGCTTTTACAAAATAAATTTACCTTAATATATGTAAAGATCATTCATCTGAAAAGACTAAAAACAAAACGCCAACGAAAACTATACTTTATCACTTTAACTATTCCGAATTTACTTGGTTCTCTCCTCTCACTACTATTTTTTTTAGCGTTTTTTGCTGCCTTTTCCACCCTCTTTGTACATATATACAGTTTTGGTTCACACTGTAAAAAATTTACATAAATGTAGCGGCAAAATTATGTCATGGCAAAGCAGCCAGAGCTATTACCTAACTAACAATCCACATCAAACAATAGCACGAAAGTTCTAAAATAAACAACATTTTTTACAGACAACCAACACTAATTCTTCATCTACAGCCCCCCCCCCCCATCAAGCAATAGCATGAAAGTTCACTTGCGGGTGACAGGCCACTAAATCATTCTATAGAAAATGAAAAAATTCTAATTATCTACTATTTTCATATGGTGCAAGTATCCCTTGCTTGCCATGGAACTATTCCTGGTCCAATCAAAAAGGAATCACATAAGGCAAGGCCAATGTATTGGTTGAGTCAAGCACTGCCCTGTCCCATACACAGCACGGCCTGTGAGACAACCCAGATTCAGGCATCATAGACCTAGAATTAACTTTAGGATTATGGTTCGGTTTTGTGCCAAAAAGCCATTCCTGGTCATCGAATGGAGGTACCAGGTCCTCTTCCAATTTTGGGACAGAATAGACCACGTTCAAGTATTTCAAGTCAGGGTGCACCGGCTGCTCTTTTCTCTTCTCAGGCACCATGATGCTTAATTGCAGTGCTTTTTTTTGTAAAGAAACCTCAGCCTTTATGGTGTTGATGTTGGCATGGATGTTATTAGTAGTGGTGGTGCTTGGGGAACTTGAGCAAAGCTTTACAGGAGGGGTGAGCAAGGGACATGGATGATTTGAGGTTTTCCCATTCTCCAGAGGAGGGTATGGTGGTAAATTTTTAGTTAACTTGGTGGGCCTCACATCAGTTTCTGCAAATTGTGGAACTCACATTAGTTAACAATGATTCTGACACAATTAAACAAATAGCAATCAAACAGAAACAGAAAAGATGGCCACACAATAATGTTGATAGTACAATTCTCGGACAAAGATCATCTGTGCAGTGTGCAGTATACCAATAGGCAGGAAGGTCCTGCCCCCCTATGAAGCCAACCCCTAAAACACACGTTACTTTAAACTCAACAAAGAACGGAACATTAATTACACTAGCAGTTCTCCTGCCTTTTAACAGTTCAACTTTTGTGCTTATCAAAGTTAATTAACTCCCTTCCCACTCCCACTGTCATTTCCTCTCTATCCATTGTTCTTTTCTTCTATCCCACCAAGCCAATTTACTCCAATATAGGCATTGGTTTTCCATAACGCTTAAGCTTTCAGACTGTCTTTTTATTAAGAATCCGGATCTTTAATATTTTGGAGGAGAGTAAAAATAATTTTTGGTGATTAAGTGAGTTGACAACCTCTTTGCCATAACTAATAATATTATATGCAGAAGACAAGAAATGGGTAATTATTACATCAAAATAATATATCAATTTTTATAAATTGCAAAAGACAAGTTTATCCTATATTCATTTATTTGTTGTAAGAGAAAGCTCAGGGTGGCTTTCTTTAATAAATTGAAATTAAATATTGTGTGAGCTCTTTTTAGAAAGTGGTGATATATAAATACTCAAAAATTGTGGGGATGTGATCTTCTGGAAAAAGAAACAGTGTTAGTGCATTCCATTTACTTCAGAACCAAGACAGATGTCAGCTAACTATATAGGTTGGTCGCACTGATGGGCAGGAAAATTCACCTGATGGTCCGATTCCATTATTGTCATCATTGAGCAAGGTTAGAAATATAAAGTTCATGCTGGTTTCATGGGTGCATTTATCCAAATACACACTAAAAACAAAGTAGATGATCAGTCAGACAACATAAAAAAAAGGACATACCATGCACAGAACCATTAGTTGAAGCATCTTTCCTTTTGAGAGTATTTAGTGGTGTTCTTGCGAGCTTCTGGGCGCGCAGGTCATCCTCTGCCACAACATTTCAAAATTAATATCTTATCCAATGTTTATTGTCCAAGAAAATGAAATGAGTTAGCACTTTCTTATAAACTTCAAAGTTTCAATTACCATAAATAAACCCTCCAAACAGAAATACTGTACCCGTAAACCTTTTACAAAAATACTCAAGCTTCCATTTATAACTAAGGAGGGTTGGGCATTTCTGGAAATAGAAAGCTAGAGAATAGTGAGATTTCTGCAATATATTCCTCATTTTTGAATGGGACACATGATAGTGAGATTTTGTAGGGTTTTTCTACGAGCTTTTTCCTAATTGAAAATATGGCATAATACTCACCATGTAAGAACCCATTACTCTCCCTCTCTTTCCTCTTCTTGGAAAGAAATCCATCCGTAGCTTCCACTTTCTCAATATTCCTTCGAGGCCCTTCGATAGAATGCCTCATCATTGGACTCCCTACCCCCTTAGCTTTATCTCCCTCAATCTCTTTCTTTTTCTCCCTCTCTTCTTTCGTTCTTTCCTTCCTCTGCTTCTTTTCAAGCCGCCTCAGCTCCTTTTCCCTCACTTTCTCCTCATCCCTCTCCTTCCTTCTCTTCTTCTTCGCTTCCTCCTGTTTTACAGAACCCCACTTGCTTCGTCCCAAGTTCAAACCATCATTTCCCCTGTCCTCCTCCAGTGTGATTGTGGACCCCATACTCTGGTTCGAACCAACTCTTCTTTCGCTGAGACCAGCTGCATGATGATTGTTCGTAACCTGCAATGTGGGCCCACCAGTTTTACTTTGCATCTGCATCACAGAATTGCCTGCAACCGTCTTTGTCTCTTCTACTCTTTTAATTGCTGCAACTCTATTTTGTGTAGAACCAGTTAAAGTGAGTGGGTGGTGATTAGTGCTCTGACTTGTAGGTCCATTAGACTTTGCTTGTAGAGAGTTTAAGGGGCTTGGCACAGGCTTCTTTGCTTCAGCTCCCACGACCCTTCTTTCAGCAAGACCAGTTCCATGATGGCTCACAACCTGATTAGGGGAGCCATTACTCTTTCTTCGCACCGAGGAATTAGAGTTCATGACGTTAGGGTTTGAGGCACTTATGACTGTTCTCTTGGCAATCATCCCTTCCTCTGGTGAACTAGAACTGGGCATGCCACCAACTCTTCTTTCACTAACAACAATTACTCGATGGTTGGTTGTCTGACTTGTCGGTCCCACTTTCACTGCACCATTACTCTTTCTATGTATTGAAGGAACTGACTGCTGTCCCGAAACTGGTACGGGCTTCTCCTCTGATGACCCATAATTGTTGGTATCATCAACTCTTTTTTCCAAAAATTGACAACCAGAGCCTGTCTGAGACTCTTCATCATCTCGTCCGTAGCGTTCATTGAGGATGCTAGAGTCTTCCGAAGTTTTCTCAGTTGGAACTGGTAATAGAACTGATTGTGCCCTATGTTTGTCTTTTTCACTCTCCTTATCTCTCCCCTTCTCTTTTTTCTTGTGTTTGTGTTTTTCTTTTTTTTCCTTCTTTTCTTTATCTTTGTCATCTGCTCTGCACTTTTCCTTGCTACGGTGCTTGTCATACTCCCTCTTCTCTTTGCCTTCTCGCTTATCCTTTTTCTGCTTTTTTTCTTTGTGATTCTCCTGCACCTAAAGATTCAAAGGAAAATTTGTAAGACACATCCATGTTTCCTTGAATATATATAAAATTGAAAGCCAAAAGAAAGGAAAGCAAATTTAAAGATATACTGGTAAACTCAATTTTCTTATTCATATATCCCGGGACTGTTTGAAGCTAGTATTGACCAATTACAATAAGTATATACCACAGGCAGGGGCTGAACCAGAAAATTGAGATTTGGGGTGCTGGAAAATAAGCGTTATGCAATTTCATTTTATGAGGGGGCTAATAGTACAACTTTCTGTACAAAATTAAAATTTTCAAGGACAAAACTGAAAAATTACAATTTATAATACCAATGTGATCCTGACTAGCACACAATACATGTCTAAAAGGTGCTTCAAATTTCTGAAGATATTTTAATTTTGTCATTTAATGTTGGTACGACTATAACAAAACAATATAAATGTTAATTGTGTTTCACATTTTATCTTTCCATGACCAAACTGCCCCTAAGCATACTCAGCACAACACAATTCAACAAATTGCATTTTGAGTTTTAAGAGGGAGTTTGGCTTCAACCTTATGCAACAAATCCACATGGTCATTCTTCAGCTTTGGCTCGAAACAAGGAGGTGGGTAAGGGAAGCACCGAGACATCTCAATACGGTGTGCAACCCAACACCCCAATAAAGGCCTTGCAGACTGAAGCTTTGATGGGTGTACAGATTTTGGGTCCTTCAATTGAGCCCCTTAATCAAGCACAGAATTTGTCCTTTCAATCATTTCTGACAAGTAGCAAAGCATCAAAATTCAGGCTCAGTTTGATTCTTGCAGAGGAATGCTCAACAAAAATTGAGTCTTTATGAGTATCAGTAATGGTCTCTGCTGAGCACCAATTGAAATCTCTTAATTGCAGTCTGCATCAAAATTCAGTCTCAGTTTGATTCTTTTATGACCCAATATCAGAGACAAACAGTCCTAGTTTGTACATCAAATGGAATTTCCCAACAACTAACTTTTTGGTTGTATGAAAAAGGGTAACTGAAAGCACCAACAGAGACCAAAAATAGTTTTTATGGCCACAAATTAGTGCAAACAGTCCCAATTTTATCATATAAATTGGAATTTAATGAAAATTAACTTTAATAACTCAAAATTATTCCAATTATTCTAGCAGTACCACTAGAAACCTAAACTGAAATTTGATGCAGACCCCAACTCTGATGAGAAACCCTAATTTTATCCTTCTGGTGTAAAGAAACCAGCTGGTGGTTTTCAATACTGTTGCAAACAGTTATTAGAGGACAAAATGTTTAACTTGTGGAAGAACCAAATATGTTCTATCATTATGTGCAATCCTCTTCCATTTCTAACCGAAAGTGAACAAGGGATTTCAGAATAGTATCTCGAATTCCAACTAGAAACAACAAATTGGTGCTCTGAACTTTTACGCACCAAAATCAAACCCCTTGTCTGCTTTCGGAAAGAAACATGGCCGCCGCACACTCTAAAAATCGCCCAAAAGAGTATTAAATCCCCAAATTCAGCACAAACCCTCTTGATCTAGAGGAAAGAGGGTATACCCAGATCAAAAGGGGCCTAGAAAGTGCGAAAATCAGAGCCTTTCGCAAAAGGATAATCGAATTCAGTTCCAAAATCCAAGATGCGAAGCTGCGCAGCAATGTCTCGCACAGAAAAAGCAATCAGGCGTGATCAAATGGCTGGAGAAAGAAGAAAGAAGAAAATATAGAGAGACGGCGCGTCTGACTACGTGGGTCTCGATTTTCAGAGTAAAAAGGGAGGAGATAAAAAAAGGAAACATTATGGGCCTTTTGTGGGCCTTGTTTCTTGTTTTATTTTTCTCTTTAATTTCTGCCCGTAAAAACAATTGTAGGCGGTGCTACCGTGCTACATATAAATAGGAGGCTGTAACAATCATTTATTTTTAGAAATTAAAAAAATAAATTATCAGAAACGATTATTTTTTTCCGATATAATTGGGATTAAATTGATGTTTCGGTATTATTGAGCTATAGTATCAAATCAACCTAGCAGTTTTCGTAATTTGCAACATGTCTTCGTCATAAAAAAAATTAGAGTGAGTCTATGGTACTATACATATCACGATTTAATCTGTAATATAGATTAATATTCTTATTTTTTAAATTTTAATGGTCAATCCGAACAGTTCAAAATAATTTTCATATGAATATATATTTGCAAACCAAATTTTATATTTTTTAGAATTTTTTTACTATTTTTAAGATAGATAGGAAATCATTATTTTTGGATGGTTCAGAATATACAGATCAAGTGATTTTCTATCTATCTTAAAAATAGTAAATAAATTCTAAAATATATAAAATTTGGTCTGCAGATAGATATTCATATGGGGATCATGTTGAACGGTTTGAATCGACAGTTACGTTTTTTAAAACAGAAATATTGAACCCGTAATATGCATATTACCATGGAGTCACTCAAAAATTTTATATATCAATCTACAATGTAGTTCGACCTAGTAGTTTTTGTAATTTAATATAGCTACCTACAATGTAGATCAATTTGGTAGTTTTTGCTAATTTACAACATGTCATCATCATAAAAAAAATTCAAAAGTTTCTAAGTAGAAATTGTGATCCATTTTCTCCTCTCCTTTTCCATTTCTATCTTCCACCTCATTTAAGTGTTACATTATTTTTTTTTTTTTCACAATATGGCCGTTGGATAATAAATTGTTACGGAGAGCGAATATTATTTTTTAATATTCTCTGATGCTTCAAACCTGATCAAAGAAGCAAAATCGCAAAGAAAAGAGAAAGAAATAGTAGAAACGAAAGGAGAAGTAAAGAGGTGAGAAGTGAACAGGAGAGGCATATGTGTATATATATATATATAGAACCAACACAAGAAAAGGAGTATTTAGTACCGGAATTTTTAATAATCGAAATTAAATAAAATAAATATCAAAATAGAAGATAGAATCTGATTTATTTCAAAAAATAATAAGGTCAGAACAAATTATTTCGTTCCTACAGACGGGACAAACTATTACGTCTCTACTAATGATAATTCCGCACCAATCTAACCACTAACTAACTCAAAATACGAAAAAAATAATAATCAAGGGATGAATAATTCCGTTCGTGACCAAACCCAAAAAAAACAATTTTATCACTGCTATCAGTGTCTTCCCCGACCCCGTCTCCAGGTACACGATCGTGTTCTCCCTTTTTGCTTTCTCCAGTGCCTCCAGTTGATAGCTGCCGTAACCATTTAGAGATGATGAATCAATGGAGAAGAGATATAGTATATAGATTTAACGGAATCAACAGAAAACCTTCTAGCGTATGTCTCAGGGTCTGGTGACACGTCTTCTCCTTCGATAATTTTTTTTAAATTTGGTCACGGACGTCTCTCACAAATTTTTTTTTCTAGATTTTAAATTAGTCAGTGGTTAGATTGGTGCGAGATTATCATTAGTAGGTACGTGGTAATTTGTTCCGGGACGGAATAATTTATCCCGGTCTTATTATTTTTTGAAATAAGTCAAGTTCTATTCTCTATTTCGATATTTATTTTATTTTATTTCGATTATTAAAAATCCTGGATTTTAGTTGTGCTCACTAAGAGAGTTTGGTGAGCATAATTCTAAAAGTATATCGGATAGGTTTCAAACGATGAATCCAAACTGTTGAAATTCATATACTTCATAAGTGATGCATATGAATACAAAATTTTGAAAGTTTCGAATTCATTGGCTAAAAGATTAAGTGGTCAAAGTAATGATGAAAATAAAATATATAAATCAACTTATAAAAATGTTCACATTACTTTGACTGCTTGATCTTGTAGCAAATTAATTCGAAACTTTCAAAATTTTGTATGTACATGCATCACTTATGAGTACATGAATTTCAACAGTTTAGATTCGTTATTTGAAGTCAATCCGATATAATTTCTTGATAACCACTTCACTAACCTAACTTTGCTCTTTCAGTTATTCTTATACTTATCAACTGACAGCTGAGACTGCGGTCAACAAAATTATGTTGGATTATTTTCACGCTGTCAAATAAGAATAAAAGTAGGAGGATTAAGTAAGAGTAGGGTTGTAAACGGATTCGGATTATCCACGAATAATCCGCTCCGAATCCGCTTATTATACTTGCAGATACGGATACGAATAATTTTAGTATATATAAAAATAATACGGATACAGATACGGATAATTCCGTGAGGATATAAACAGAGGATATCCGTATATATCTGAATCCGAAATCTAATCTTTCAGCAACTTTCAATTCATTTCACCCTTGTAAAATTCTCAAAAAAACATACATGTTCGTTTAAGTCCAAGAATTTTGATAGAAAAATCATATAATCTATTAAGATAATAGATTAATTATCTGAACCAATAAGCAATTAGTCATGCCTAATCACACCCTCTAAACTTAAAAAATCTATTACAGCAAGCAATCGTCACTGTGCAAACTGGAGTTCTGTTCTGTGATTCTTGAGAAGTTAAAGGTACTGGATGATAAACTGATGTGCCTTCTATTATATTTTAGATTGAACTGATCGCTTCATATCAGTCAGAAGGGGGTTCTATCTGAGATTCAGTTTCTCCCTTTTAAATTTTCATTAGAGAGAAAAAATTAGACTCGCCTCTCTCTGTACGAGCAGGAGACAGCGAAGGGATCGGTGGCATCCGCTAAGTCTGCCATGGTGAAATTCTCCTTGGACGACGTAGATGACGAAGGCGGAGTGACGAAGCGGAGAAAGACCCAAAGAGAAGGAGGAGAGACTTTGAATCCTCCGTCTCAAAGAGAAATCAGGGGAGGAGAGACTTCTAATCCTCAAAAAGAGACTGGAGGAGGAGAAGAGATTGGAGTCACGATTGATCCCGACTTACTCGACTGCTCCATTTGCTTCCATCCCTTGTGCCCTCCAGTTAATCAGGTATTTTTATTTTTCAAGGCCTCATTTTCATTCTCTCTCAGAAATTCTCATTGGTGTGTGCTGGATTCGTAATAAAGCTGATAAAAAGATGACAAATATTTGTATTGTTTCTTCCTTTTCTTTTCTTTTTTCCCTCCTAAAACATTTGATGATAACCTAAAACACCTTTTGTTTTTACCTTATATTGCAAAAGCAAAAACTGAACAAATTCACTTACTTTTGGCAGTGTGGGAATGGTCACGTGGCGTGTCCCTCCTGCTGGTCTAAACTACAACACAAATGTCACATCTGCAATCTTCGGGTACAATGTCGTAATATCGCACTCGAGAAGGTTTTGGAAGCAGCACATCTCCCTTGCACTTATGCCAATTTAGGTTGCCGCAAGTCTATTTCCTACTCACAGAGGCAAGTGCACACTGATACTTGTGAGTTTGGCCCATCTTCATGCCCAATTCCAGGCTGTGCTCACAAGGCCTTTTCAGGTGCACATTTTTTGCTTTTTGACACTCTTTTGTCCTGGTATTAGTACAACTAATCCATGAACACGCTAGCAAAACAAGACCATAAGCACAAAAATGCATGGATTAATATTGGGGAATGACAGTGGTACAAGGTATCAGTCGGTACTACACGGTTATACAGTTAGTAAAAACATGTAGTACAGCTTACTCAAATCATTTTTCTCATGCGAGCCTTGATAGACAAATCTTGATTTCTCTATTTTTCTTGAGGAAAAGTTCATTTGCAAAATCAAACCTTATTTTGGTTCCTTTATTTGTGTATGCACAATGTTGTAGGAGAATGGCTGGGACACTTTCTGAAAGACCACAGGTTCCCCCACAGTCACTTCATTTATGGTCAATCCTGCAATATAAGATTTAATCAAGGGGATCCTTATTTTACCTTATTTGGACCCAATAAAGAGCTGTTTCTGCTTGTTAATGAACCCATTCTCAATATTGGGAATGCTCTCTCCTTATATTGCAATGCTCTGGCCCATCTACACCATAATGATTTCTCGTATGAACTTATGGTGGATACTATTTCTGGTACAAATACAAGCTTGGTGCAATTGAAGTCGCAAGTCGTTTCCATCAAGGAGTGGAAGAGAGGCGAAGTGCGTGGTTCTTTTCTTTTGGTGCCATTAGGGTTTTCATTGTCCGGAGAAATTAAGGTACATGTTTTAATAGATAAAAAATTGGATGTGATCTCATTGGACTGAAGAAGATGTGATTCTGTCTATGTAACTAATGTTAATCTTCTTGTTTTGGAATTCTATATTAGTTATTAACAGTGGTTGTCTTGATGTGCTGCTTGCATTGATGTTGTCTGAATTCAAAACTAAGTTCATATTTAGGTTTTTAATTTGAAACTTGAAGGTTCAGTTTAGTTTCTACGACGAGGCGATGTGTCTGTCCTATTTGCAGTTGCTACTGTTGTCGTTATTGCTGTTGCTGAGATGAGACTACATGTCTGAATATTACCCATGTCCATTTCCTGACAAAAAAGAGTTTAAATGACACTCAAGACTATGGCCTTGGAACTTAAATTTTCTGGTTTATCAAATGAAGTGTCTGCATTTTCTTTATTTTATCCAATTAAATAAAGAGGAAGGAATTGATTTCAGTGTTACGTACTGGCACAGTGGTGCTGCTATGAGTGGACCATGTCATGAAGTTTTGAAAAGTGAAAAGAGTGTTGAGTACTAAGTAAGAGTTCAGAACATAGAAAAAAATTATTTTACAGAATAAAAATTACAACTGATATGTTCCAGTGATGATAAGCTCAAGCTTTAAATGGACAGTAGTTTATGTTTATAAACATTTTCGGGGATCAGATTGCTATTTTATTTGATCCCAGAAAATGTATATAAACATAAGTAGATCGCATCGCTCAATTAAGAGTGGAAGCATTCAAGCACAATTTAAGTGTTTGATACATTCACATTTGTCTTAAAAATAGCAAGTTGGGATCTCAAATAAAGAAAAACTAGTCTAGCAAGTATGTCAAAATACTTAATATATGGTTACATAATTGGGGGAAACGAAGTACTTGAGCAGGGTCGTTTTCGAAAAGACAGTCTCCTTTTCTCTGCCGTAGTGGCGAATTCCATTCCATTCCATTCAACAGCTCCTTGTGTCCAGTTGCAACCTCTCCCATGGACTTGCTAATAGTAAATTCATTTCCTCCATGAAATTCCTACAAGCAACAATTTATAAAATGATGCACCAGAAACTGAAGACAAAAAATACAGGGTCTTCATCATATTAAAACAAAACCTTTACCAATTTAATCAGACCAACCAAAACTATTTTGGGCTTAATTGCAGAAAAGCACGTGACCGTTGAATATGAAAATTATGTCCAGGAGAGAATGACTGTTATTGTCCCACCCATAAAGAAATTGCTAACTCAATGCTTGCTCACAGGTTCATACAAATTTGGAATTTGAAATTAAGATGAATTAAAGGTAAATATTTGTAATTGTGAACATGCGGCTAATGGCATGGACATAAAAAAAAAATAGAATAGCACTATGGGCTACTATGAGAATTTGCAGGGAATAAAACATTGCATATCGGATAGAGAGAGATGTATTTTCATAAAAGTTGTTAGAAATATATTTTGAAAATACAAAATTTATTTAAATAAATATTTATGTTAATATTAATGTTTTAACTTTATGAATTATGGAGCTAATTGTGAGTTATTTCCTTAATCAAATTTTCACTGTCCATTGCCACAGAAAATCAAATCATGTTAAATATGGTAGATAGCAAAGTTGTGCGCCTCTAATGCCATTTCTAAATCTTGTCATTTACTCTTAGAATCAATATAATTAATTGACAATATTGCTCCAGCTTGCACAAGCAATAAAATCCAATCTCCCTTGAGTTTCTCTATGTGCATCAATATACCAGTTTGTGCCGTTTCATTTTTACTGCTCATTTGTAATCCAATGAATATTATTTTTTATTATTCATGAATGCACAATTGATTGATATTTGGCCTATAAATAGTTCATGTCGTTTGGAGAGTATTATCTAATAATTCACATACTCTCTTGCTCTTTCTCATAGCTCCATAATTCATAAGTTCAATTTCTATTATCCTGCAAACAAATATTTTCTTCATAGAAAACATATTATTCTGCTATCATTGTTGAAAGAAGTTACATCAACCTCTACCACGGTTGCGCCTACAGGCAGATGAATACCGGCGTAACTTGGGGCAAGCTTAACTGATTATTCTTGCACTTAGGACGGAAAGTTGCCTTAGGTCCGCATTTTGCAGTTCCGGGTAACAAAGTTTTAATTTTTTATATTCTTGATTAAATTTAAATATATTTTATTTATTTTATTGATTAAAATTCAGATTTAAAAATAGTTGGTTAGTTATTATTTTTCCAAAAAAAAGTAAGCCAAAACTATTAACAAGTTTAAACAGTATAGGTCGATTTTGAATTTGTTTGACTAACTGATAAACATGTACTGACCCTAAAATAGCAGTGCAAACCAGGATAGCTTCCTATGGCTGGTATGCAGGGCGGGTTTAGTTGGATTGAATGGAGGTTAATTAATCCTCATTTATTTTCAAAAAAAATTTAGGTTTGTATATGATTTTCTAATATAATTTAGAGTAAAATGTTATGGTACTATAAAATTGACTACCATTTATATCATTAATTTCTTTATAATTAACCAACATTTACGTTTGACCTCTATACTTGTATGGATGGATACAGTATGCTCCTAATTTTGTTAATTTTGATTTATTAACCATCTCATAAGCATCAACAATAAGTACAACTATATTGCATACAGGCTTCAATGTTCAAAAAAGGAACAATAAACATAAGTACAACTATTAATTATATATGTTATATGAACAATGGACCAAGTGACCAACCAACTGCCGCATGGAAAGCATTTTTTTTAAATATAATGGAGAGTAACTCAGGAGATAACCTTGCTCTTGTAATGACTTCATCTGTAAGTAAAGTCTTGTGGGCCTGACCCATATTTTTCTTCAAAAAAAAAGTAAAGTCTTGTGGAAAAGGAAAACAAGTTTCAAGTAAAATGCCTACATTTGCTTTACACAGTTCCTTTATCTAATCTCTCAAACTCAAAATATGACGACAAAAAATATATAGCACCTGCAACCTGCAATAAATATAAAACACATATATTCCGGGATTTTTATTAAACGAAATAAAATAAAATAAATATCGAAAAAAAGGATAGGATCTGGGTTTCTTCACAGACGGTTTAGAAACCCACGTCCCTCAGGGACGATTTAAACTCGCGCGTCCATGCCCCAGGAATTTAGTCTCTTATTTTGACTTTTTGACTTTTCAATATTGAATGCTATTATATTTGGATAGGCAGAATTATTATGCTTTCCTTAGCCAAACGAAACAAAGAATTATAATGCTTTGTAGTTGGTGTTTTCTTGTTTCTTTCTTAAGGGCCTGTTCGTTTGTCATGGGATTGTGCGGGATGGGATTTGACGGGTTCGGAAATTTATTTTTTTATTTGCGGGAACTCATGCTCATAAGTATGGACGGGAATAATTATGGGAATGTACTGAATGAGTGTTCGGTTGTACTGAGAATAATTGTGGGAAGTTCTATTTTTTTTTATAAAATACTTGATATCAATAACATAATTATTAATTAAATTAAATTAAATCAATTAAACAATAACATAACAATACTTGTACAGTAAGCTTGTTATCCAATCACCCAAAAATTATTTACAATTTAATTAATAAATTAATAAATTATAATAATGAAATTAATAAAATTAATTAAATAATAATATTAAATAGATGAAACATTTCTAATACAAATTATTACTAAAAAATGTACAAATAAATAAGAAATTAAGCAGTTAAATTATATTTTGACACATCTTAACATTATTAATAAGGAGAAATTAAGTAGTTAGATTAAAAAATTAAAAATATAATTATGACTCAGTGCATTCTAAAATAAAGTAACACCATCTTAAAAATAATACAAATTAGAGCACTACATAATATATACAACACCAAAAGAATGATATATACCAACATAAAGTAATATGTGGATAATGTCAAAATGCTTTTCTAATTTTGTTTATTTAATTAGTGACATATAATCAAATAAATTTTAATCCACCTTCATTTTTTGACCGAGTCAACATTGTCCTTCAAATTGTAAAACAAATTATACCAACCAATAATATACACTTTGAAAGATAGTCACATAAAATCCGTGATAAAGAAATCAGGGACCCATAGTCACATGCATGCATTATCCAGTCTCTTATCTCAACTAGTTAGTCCCACAAATAAAAATCAATTTCAACCCGGATCTTTATATATATATTTTGGACCACGTGAAGTGAGAGAAGTTTGATGAGAGAGAAGATTTGGGAAAAAAATAATTGAGTCCGAGATGATTTTTTTTTTCCCATAAAATTGCACTAATATGGGAACAATTGGAGGATGCATATGGGAACCCATCGGAAAATAATTAGCCAGCCGAACGGAGCTGGAAAAAAAGAAAAGAAATCGACCCCAATCCTTTTAATTCCCACGGAATTGTGGCGTGCCAAACAGGGCCTAAAGAAACATTTAATTGATGAATTTTTTTTTATTATCTACAAAACTTCAAAGATATTTCTTGTAACTTTTTATTATTATTCACCATTATAATTAAATAAATATTATAAACTTTAGTATATTTTAATAAATATTCGATCTGATCTGTATCCGCATCTGTATTCATCTGGTATCTGCTCGAATCTGTATCCAAAAAAATAAAAATATATAAATATGTTTTTACCACTATATTCGCTCCGTTTTTACTAGAGAATAAAATACATGACACGCCGTGACGTGACGTGACAAACACACCGTAATTTGGTCACGTGACGTGATCAAAATAAAGTTTATAATACAGATGCGGATACAGATCAGATCGAATATTTATTAAAATATACTAAAGTTTATAATATTTATTTAATTATAATGGTGAATAATAATAAAAAGTTACAAGAAATATCTTTGAAGTTTTGTAGATAATAAACAAAAATTTCATCAATTAAATGTTTCTTTAAGGAAGAAACAGGAAAACACCAACTACAAAGCATTATAATTCTTTGTTTCGTTTGGCTAAGGAAAGCATAATAATTCTGCCTATCCAAATATAATAGCATTCAATATTGAAAAGTCAAAAAGTCAAAATAAGAGACTAAATTCCTGGGGCATGGACGCGCGAGTTTAAATCGTCCCTGAGAGACATGGGTTTCTAAACCATCCGTGAAGGATGTTTAAATCCAAACCGTCCGTTACTTTTTTTTTTCGTTCAATCGTTTGGATTAAGCTGGAATGCGGAGCAGGATTATGATTAAGAAGGACGTTTTTGTTTATTCCGTCCCTAGGAACGTTGATAATTATTTCGGCCTTATTAGTTTTAAAAAAAATTCAGATCCTATCTTCTTTTTCGATATTTTTTTTATTTTATTTCGATTAATAAAAATTCCGGCAGATATATTGTGTGCTTCTAGAGAAGAATTTATCATCGTATGCTGAGGACGAAAATGAAACATATAAGGACCAAAATTTATGTTCAGACTTAGCTTTTACAAAACTTCTGTATCTTTCCTAATTGAATAAACATTAGAAAATCCCAAACGAAAATTTTCTCGAAGAAACAAATGGGAAAGGCAGAAAGTAATATCAAAAAGAAAATCATGAAGAAGAATTTCTCCAATATAGGGGCGGCAAAAATAATCGCGGCTGTTTTAGCTCAAACGAGCTACGTCTAGCTCAGCTCGGTCCGAAAAATGGGCGAGCCACGAGCTATTGTTTTAGCTCAAATGAGTTATGTCTAGCTTAGCTCGTTGCCAGTTGGATGGCAAAAAAAAATACAGCTCAAGGCTCGCTTGAAAAAATCTCGCTCATTTATGTCTCAGTCCGAAAACGAATGACCCACGAACCATTTTTTTAGCTTAAACTCTAGTGTTGACTAACTCAAAATTAGAGTTTGAATCCGAGTCGTTCAATTCGAGGTAGAATTCACGAGAATCTTTTAATATTCGTGCTAATTTTGATCAGTTTGGGTCCAGACTATTTTTTAGTTAGGAATCCGAATTCATACTTTCTTTATTTTCAGTTAAAACATTTTTTGGGTTCATTTTTTGCTTTATTTTCAGTTAAATATTTTCGGGGTTCTTTTTCCCGGTCATAGTCTATAGGTAATGAACTAATGATATGTTGCAACCTCACACCGCTATTTATTTATGCTTACTGAATAATGATCTTTTCGCATTGAGACTTGATTTATAAAATAAATGAAATAGTGTAAAAGGATTTTCTCAACTGGCTGTGTAAGAGTTTAAAAGAGTTCAAAATAATGGATTTGACCAAGAGTGGTTCTTCCATTGGCACTCGCAACAACAGATACAGAGGTGTAAGAGATCAGAATGCTTAGTCAGGGTGACAAACGTCGAGAGAAAAAAGAGAGATTTCAGAATGCAATTTTCAATTAATACCACTTAGATATTCTCCAAAAAAAAGGAGGAAATTAACACATATGTACAATGGCACTTCAATTTTTACACAACAGATTAATCCAGTAGCTTTTACAAGATATATTTACCATAACATTAAGATCTATATAGAGATCATTCATCTGAAACGACTAAAACCGAAACGCCAAGAAATATATTAGAGCAGAAATCATAAATTAATATAAAAGGCCAAGAAAACTAAATATTTTATCACTGAACAATTCCGAAGTTACTTCCTCAGTTCTCTCCTGAATCTCTACTACTATTTTTTAGCAATTTTTGTTGCCTTTTTCATCCTCTTTGTACATATTTCTCTTTTTTTTTTTTTGGTTCATAAGGAAAAATTTACATAAATGTAGCATCAAAATTGTCATGGCAAAGCAGCCAGATCTATTACCTACAACCCCCCTCCCGCCCGCCCGCCCGCCCGCCCACATCGCTCATATAAGATACCCTTTCTGAATAAGCCACAATTTTTACAGTACAAACAACACAGGTTCTTCATCTACCGCCCCCCTTCAAGCAGTAGCACAGAAGTTCATGCACCGGTGACACGGCAACTAAACAAAATAATCCTCTAGCAAATAAACCATTCTAGTTCTCTAATTTCACATGGTGCATGTATCCCTTGCTTGCCATGGTACCATGAATGGTCAAATCAAAAAGGAACCACATAAGGCAAGGCAAATGCATCAGTCGAGTCAAGCAGCACTGCCCTGTCCCATACCTGGCCCAGCCCTTGAGACAACCCAGATTCAGGCATAGTAGAATTAGGGTGAAGGTTAGGGTTATGGTTAGGTTTTGTGCCAAAAAGCCATTCCTGGTCATCGAATGGAGGCACCAGCTCCTTTTCTTCCAATTTTGGGACAGAATAGACCACATTCAAGTATTTCAAATCAGGATGTGGCAGCTCCTTTTTTCTCTTCTTAGACACCTTAGCATCGGGCACCGTGCCATTTAACTGCTGTGCCTTTTTGACATCTGCCTTTATGGTGCTAATGTTGGCAGGGGTATTATTGGTAGTGGTGGTGCTTGGGGAACTTGAACTAAGCTTTACAGGAGGGGGGAGCAAGGGAGGTAGATGATTTGACGTTCTTCCATTCTCCAAAGGTGGAGGGTACGGTGGTAACTTTTTAGTTAACTTGGTGGGCCCCACATCATTTTCTGCAAATTAATAATAACAATGATACTGGGCACAACTAAAAAAATAGCAATAAAATAGAAACTAAAAAGATGACCACACAACAAGCATTCACAGTACAATTGTCAGAATCAGATCATCTGTGCAGTGTGCACCAATAGGCAGGAAGTTCCAGCCCACCTATGAAACCAACCCCTAAAACACACGTCACTTAAAACTCAACAGAGAATGTGAGATCGAACCAATTGTGCTTATAAATGGGTAATGTGTAGGGGTGACAACGGATCGGATACGGAGCAGATAGTGGTAAAACCGTATCCGTATCCCATTTTATTTTTTGGATACGTATACCGATACGGATGGGGATCGGATTGGATATTTATTAAAAATATATATAAATACTATTAAAAAATATTATGTATATTTATCTAATTATAATGGTGAATAAAATATAATTTTTCATAATATATATTAAACTATATGGTATATATCTACTATTTGGATACGGATAATTAAAACTTAAAACCATATCCATACCCGTATCCACAAGGATATTCGGCTATGGATATCCGTATCCATTTTTTCGAATAGGACCGAATACGGATAGGATATTATCCGCTTTGTTTTCACCCCTAGTAAAGTGAGATCGCATCTTATCTCCCTTCTCTTTCCCTCACCCAGAATCCCCACTGAGCTAATTAAACTCCCTTCTGATTTCTTAGAGGAGAGTAAAAGTAAAGTCTTGGTGATTTGAGTTAGTTCACAACTTCTTTGTGCCAAAACTAAAAATATTACATGCAGAAGTCAAGAAACAAGCTATTATTACATCTAACTAATTTATTATTTTTATAAATCGCATAAGACAAGTTTATCTGTATATTCATTTATTTGTTGTAAGACAAACCTCAGGGTGGCTCTCTTTAATAAATCGATATTAAATATAGTGTTAGCTCTTTTAAGAAAATCTTGATATATATAAAACTACAAAATGGTGGGAATGTGGACTTATGGAAAAGAAACAGTGTTAGTGCATTCCATTTAATTTAGAAAAAGAAGGCAGATGTCAGATAACTATAGGTTGGTCTCACTGATGGGCAGGAAAATTCCTGTTCAACTGTGGGCAGATAATCTGATTCCATATTTCTTATCATTGAACCAGACTAGAACATAGAAATGTTCATGCAGTTATCATGAATCCATTTATCCAATACAAACAGAAAACAAAGTAGATCAAAAATCATACAAGATAAAAAACAAAAACAACATACCATGTACAAAACCATTAGTTGAAGCATCTTTCCTTTTGAGAGTATTTTGTGGTGATGTTCTTGCGAGCTTCTTGGCCCGCAGGTCATCCTCTGCCACAACATTACAAAAATATACATCTTATCCAATTTTTTTGTCCAAGAAAATGAAATGAGTAGGCACTTTCCTATTAACTTCAAATTTTCAATTATTATAAACAACCCTACAAAATGAAATACTGTACTTGTAACCCTCTTACAAAAATACTTGAGACTCCATTAATGAACAAGGAGTGTTGAGCATTTCTGGAAATAGAAATGCCAGAGAATAGAGTGGGTTTTTCAGGACTCTTACCATATTTGATAAAGAAATGAAAGATATTCCTCATTTTGAAAGATACACATGATTTGAGATTTTGCAGGGTTGAAAGCAGCTTATTTTCCTAATTGAAAAAATGGCATAAAACTCACCATGTAAGAACCCATTAATCTCCCCCTCTTTCCTCTTCTTCGAAAGAAACCCATCCGTAGCTCCCACTTTCTCAATATTCCTTCGAGGCCCTTCGATAGAATGCCTCATCATTGTACTCCCTACCTCCTTAGCTTTATCTCTCTCAATCTCTTTCTCTTTCTTCCTCTCTTCTTTCTCTCTTTCCTTCCTCTGCCTCTTTTCAAGCCGCCTCAGCTCCTTTTCCCTCGCTTTCTTCTCATCCCTCTCCTTCCTTTTCTCCCTCTTCCCTTCCTCCTTTACAGTATCTGGCTCAGTTCCTCTCAAGTTCAAGCCACCCTTCTCTCTGTCCTCATCAGGTGTGCTTGTGGGCCCCATATTCTGGTTCGAACCAACTCTTCTTTCACTGAGACCAGCTGCATGGTAATTGTTTGTAACCAGAAACATGGGCCCGCCAGTTTTTCTTTGCACCGGCATCGCAGAATTGCCAGCAACTCTTTTTGCCTCCTCTCCTCTTTCAGTTGCTGCAAGTCTATTTTGTGTAGAACCAGTTAAAGGAAGTTGTAGGTGGTTAGTGCTCTGGCTTGTAGGTCCATTAGACTTTCCTTGTAGAGAGTTTAAGGGGCTTGGCACAGGCTTCTTTGCCTCAGCTCCCATGACTCTTCTTTCAGTAAGACCAGTTCCATGATGGCTCACAACCTGAGTAGGAGGGCCATTACTCTTTCTTTGTATTAAGGAATTAGAGTTCTTGACATTAGGGTTTGAGGCACTTGAGACTGTTCTCTTGACAATCATCCCTTCTTCTGGTGAACTAGTACTGGGCATGCCTGCAACTCTTCTTTCACTAACAATAGTTACTTGATGGTTAGTTGTCTGACTTGTCGGTCCCACTTTCACCGAATCATTACTCTTTCTATGTACTGAAGGAACTGACTGCTGTGTTGGAACTGGTACGGGCCTCTTCTCTGATGCCCCATAAGTGCTGGTACCAGCAACTCTTCTTTCCATAAATTGATTACCAGGGCCTGCCTGAGACCCTTCATCAACTCGTCTGGAGTGCTCACTGAGGATCCTAGAGTCTTCTGGGGTCTTCTCAGTTGGCACCGGTAATAGTACTGATGGTGCCCTATGTTTGTCTTTATCACTCTCCTTATCTCTCCCCTTCTCTTTTTTCTTGTGTTTGTGTTTTTCTTTTTTTTCCTTTTTTTCTTTATCTTTGTCACCGTCTCGATTCTTTTCCTTGCTATGGTGCTCATCTCTCTCCCGCTTCTCTTTACCATCTCGTTTATCCTTGTCCTTTTTCTCTTTTTTCTGTTTTTTATCTTTGTGTTTCTCCTGCAGATAAAGATTCAAAATCAAAATTTGTAAGACACGTTGATATTCCCTTAAATATATATAAAATTGAAAGCGAAAAGAAAGGAAAGCAAACATAAAGATATGCTGGTAAACTTATTTCTTATTCATATATCCTGGGACTGGTTGAAGTTAGTATTTACCGACCACAATAGACCGCAAAAAAATACCAGTAAGAACCATCAGTACACCACAAGAAATAGTAGAAAGTATCATCAGTCCCAATAAATATTGTTGACAAAAAAAGTACCTAATATGATTGCTGCTACTCTTTTAAGGTTAAATTTCTTTCTGTTTATGGTGCAATGAACAATTTTTTAAATAGGCACATGTTTAAGTCAGATTTCAATTTTTTTTACCCAACAAAAATGCATAATTGCATCAAGAATTTTCTAGGGTTTTGACCCAGGCACCATCAATACAGGCACAACAACACTCCAACATTCTACAATGTATGAATTCTAAAACATAAATCTCTCTTCTTTAGATCAGAGAAGCTTTTCCTTTAAAAATGAGTAATTCTTTGTATTAAGTTGCCTCAAAGAGATGCAATCCTTTTTGCAGGAATGCTCTTTGGGAATTAATTAATGAAAAGAAACCCCAATAGTTTTGTTAGATGGGTCGCAAAATTAACTTTCAGGATTAAAGAATCCCTTAGGTGTACACTTCACAGCTAATAAAATATGTATGGATTGAGTCTCAAAAATTCACAAAAAGTGAAGCTTTCTATGCCGAATAAAAGTTGACTTCAACAATTAACCATGAGAGAGTTGAAAAATGAACAAGCTCTCAATAAATATCCTCATGTGACATTCTATATTTGAAATTAAACATGCTAAGGGTTCACATGATGTCAATTTCCATCATTGTTTCGTACTAACTAAATCAGAAATCAAAATGCATTAATGCATGGGTTCAACTGATCCCTCTTTTAACTTGTATCTGACCATAATGCCCCTAAAAAGGCAGCTTCGTGACATATGATCCAACAAACATGCAAATTCGAATCTTAAACCATTTTAACCCCTGAATATAGCAAACAACTACTACCTGAAAGGTGAAATGTGTCAATTTAACACCAGATTGATTTATCCTAAATACCTTACATCGAGCTTCTTTACATTATTTCACCGATATGATCCTGACTAGTACACAATACATGGCTAAAAGGTGCTTCAAATTACTGAAGATATTTTAATTTTGGCATTAATGTTGGTATAGCTAAAACAAAACACGACTCATGTTAATTCGGTATCTTATTTTATCTTTCCATGACCAAACTACCCCTTAGCACAACACAAACTCAAAAACAAATTTTGCATTTTGAATTTTAAGAGGGAGTTCGGCTTCGACCTTAAGTAACAAATCCACATGGTCATTCTTCAGCTTTGGCTCGAAACCAGGAGGTGGGTAAGGGAAGCACCGAGACATCTCAATACGGTGTGCAACCCAACACCCCAATAGCAAAGGCCTTGCAGACTGAAGCTCTGATGGGTGTACTGATTTTGGTTTCCTTCAATTGAGCCCCTTAATCGAGCACAGAATTTATCCTTTCAATCGTTTCTGACAAGTAGCAGAGCTTCAAATCAGTACCACAAAGTGCCACAGTTTGATTCTTATAGAGGAATGCTCAACAAAATTGAGTCTTATACGAGTATCAGTAATGGTCTCTACTGAGTACCAATTGGGGCCAAGATTATCTTTTGTGATCTAAAGAGTCCCAGTTTGTTTATCAATTGAAATCTCCCAATAATTTTTTTTTTGGTAGTATGAAAAGGGTTAACTGAAAGCACCAACAGAGGCCAAAAGTGACTTTTTATGGCCACAAATTAGTACAAACAGCCCCAATTTTATCCTATAAAAGGAAATTATAGTAAAATTAGCTTGGATCACTCAAAAGTCTTCCAATTTACTCTAGCAATACCACTAGTGACCAAAACTGAAATTTGATGCAGACCCCAATCCTGATGAGAAACCCTAATTTGATCCCACTGGTGAAAAGAAACCAGCTGGTGGTCTTCAAGACTTTTGCAAAATAGTCACTAGAGATACTAACAAACGGAAAAATGTTAAACTTGAGGAAGAACCAAATTTTGTTTTATCAGTATGTACAATCCTCTTCCATCTCTCGGAGTGAACAATGGATTTTCAGGATAGTATCCCGAATTCCAACTAGAAATACCAAATTGGTGCTTTAAACTTTTACGCACCGGAATCAAACCCCTTGTCTGCTTCGGGAAAGAAACATGACCGTCTCACACTCTAAGAACCGCCCCAAAATTGTATCACGTCCCCAAAATCAACACAAATTCTTTGATCTAGAGGAAAGGGGGTAGACTCAGATCAAAAAGGGGCCCGGAAAACGCGAAAATCAGAGCCCCTTTGCTAAAGGAGAATCAAATTCGGTGCCAAAATCCAAGATCCGAAGCTTATAATGCGCACCAAATAGAGAAAGCGCAGTTCTTTTCTCTCTCTCCGATGCTTATTTTGTTGGGAGATTACACGCACTTGTGTGTGCCTCAGTTTTTCGCTCTCTGATGGTTCAGGTCTGATCAAAGAAGAAGCGAAAATCGCAGGGGAAGAAAGAGAGAGAAAGAGAAAGAGGGGAAGGAAACGAATGGGAAGCAAAGAGGTGAGAAGGAGAACGGGGAGCCTTATATATAGAAACCAACAAAGAAAAAGGGTTAAACAAGGAAATGAAAATCAACACGAACGATTGAGATTAAAAGTTAAAGATAGCGTAATATCAGCCTTTGGATGTGTTATGCTGATCCTTTAACAGTTCAGATTGAATAATCTCGAATTAGAATCAATACCATCCGTTAGATTTGATAGGGTTTTTAACTCCGCCGCCTCTCTCCATTTCTCTCTCATTCTCGCCTACGCTCTTTCACGTGCTCTTGCTCTCTATGTAAACGGCTTTTTTTGTTGGTATCGTTGATTATTTCTAGTAGTCGAATTAAAAAAAAAAAAAAATTAATCTACAATTAACTAATTATGATACAAAAAATCTCGTTTCAGAAAAAAAAATATAACAATAAGTTATAATTGGAAAACGTAAAATTAAATATATAACATACTCTAGCTAAAAATTACTTACAGAATACTTTAATTAAAAAATAAAATTAATTCTATCCATATTATTTTGATAGGTATATGAAACATTTTTTTAAATAATGGCAGAAGATCGATCCGATTTTTACTCAACGTTTCTTATATAAAATTTATATTCAAAATTTATTTGTTAGATTAATCAAAATCCGATTCCTAACTAAAATTAAATTTGTGATTCCTAATTTTTGGGATCGGATCGGATTAGCCTTACATCTGTACTCCCTGTCAAATAAATTCTGCCGTTTTTTTTATGTAACATAAAGAAAATCAATCCCACGACATCAAAATCTCCATAATTACAAAATTAGCAAATTGCATTGGCTCTGTTGTGTTAATTTTCATAAGAAAGCTAAGCAGGTCGAACATTAGTTGTTGCAATACAAGTATGTTATGTAATCCGATGTACCGATTTTTTTTTTTATGGTTGTATTTTTTTCGTCGAACACCTTGATATTCACTAAAGACCATGGTATTTATTATCATTGAAACGTAATTTAAAACATCCATTGTGAATAACATTTTTAATAAACAATACACTTTAATATGTGTACAGGATGAAATAAATTTAATAAAATATACTCCTTTTTTGTTTAACAAAATTTATACAGCTGCAAACAAAATTCAATAGATGGTTTAATTACGAGAAAATTTCAATTTAGTTAATTAACTAGTTCCGTCCAAAATAATTTTCTCTACATGTACAGATCACCAGATATTTATTGTTTTGTAGAATAATTAATATTTATAAATAAAAATATCTAATCTCGCCATATGTTTTTACAAATAAACAAAAAAAGTAAATATCAAAATTAAAAAAAAAATTATTAATTATTTCATAATTGATTTTTTTGTAATAATAATATGTGTAAGTAAGGCTATGCTATCGGCAAATAAATTATTAAGACTATTGGTAATAAAAATTACCATAATTTAGAATAATAATTCATAATAATAAAAAAATCTATAGTAAAATGTTGTGAAATTAAGAAAACCGGAACAGAGGTTACATGAGCAGCACGCTATCAGAATTAAGGAACCTCGTTTAAGCGCAATTACAAGACAAAAAAGGATAAGGAAAAGTTCTACAACAAGCTATTTATGTATGAGACCACGAGGGGAATTTTGACAACGAAATCGGATGGTTTAGTGGAATGATTATTTTGGCACGAGAGATGGAGAGAGATTGAACTGGGAAATGATCAAATGAGTCACGAGAGGGGTATGAAGGGAATTTTGTCAGTGATGCGGAGAACGTGGTGAAATGCGAAAGAGCTGGAGAACGAGGCTGTCCCTGATTTAAGGGTATTCTAGTCATTGTCGTACTAATCAACTGACAGCTTGGACTGCACCACACGAAACCCTGTTGGCGGAGGGGGGGTGCCTATCCTCCGAGATATCTCAATTTTTGCGTGACCGACGTGTCCGGTTTCTATTCGGGAGAATGTAGGGGGCAGTATTATTTGAGCTTTGAGATTCGTGCAGAACGTTTTTAAACGATTGAGATATTCCAAAAAGTCACGCAAAGTTTGAGATATCTCAGGGATGCGAATCCGTTGGGTGTTGGATTACTTCCAAGTTCCAAACACTTAGGCCTGTTGGGCTGGAACCGACTTCCCTCCTTTTCTTGAGAAAAGGAGGGTTCTCTTATTTTTTTATCCGGATCGTTCAAAATTTATTGTACGGTCTCAATTACTTTTTATTTTTAAATCAATTTAATCTATTAAAATGATTCAAATCTAATTGAAGCCGTACAATGAATTTTTAACGATCCGGATGGAAGAATAGGAGGGTGCTCCTTTTCTTGAGAAAAGGAGTAGATTTTGATCCTGTCTGGCTCTCCTTTGAACTGGGGAATAGGTTTGGGTTGGAATTTTTTTTTAACTGATTTTTTATTGTTCACATGTGAAAAAAAAAATAGTCTAAAATTTTTTTTTTCCACATGAACAGTAAAATCCGAACACTCTTAAAAAATTGGGGTCCGTATCGCCGAACAAGTATTTTATAGCTATTGTAAAGGGGGGTTTCATAATTTTACAATTCATATTTATTTTCAGTCGAATTTAACTCAATTCAATTGATACTTATTAAAGATGCATGGATTCTCTTTAAGATTACTGTCTGGTTAAAAAACGGTCCGAATCCACTAATTATTTTTGGAGGGCACTATTTTCAGATCAATAATTGCAAAATTGAGTGGTGAGAGAAATAAAATTCTTTCAAACTCTTTCCATGCAAGTATTTGAGTTTATTTAACAGTTTTTATGTGATCTTACGATCATAAATATATTCTAAATTGATTAAAAATTAACAACAAACACACGCAGGAAGCTGTGTATAAGCATTTTTAGAGGAAGTTTACACCATAATTTTGTCGTATATGTTTGATTTAGTACAAATAATTTTTTTTTATTGAAAATCTTTACAGAAACCGTGAAGTTGTGAGGGGAAATCGAACTCCCGATCTCTGTACAACAATTCTATAACTTTTTCATAGCCAACCATGCTACCTCCATTTCTAGTACAAATAAATCTATGTAGACAAGTTTGAGTATATGCGCAAGTTAGGTGATTTTATAACTAAAACCGTGATATAAATTGATTAAACACGTTAATAGACACACAATATGTGTTGTAAATACATTTTTTAGAGCTCCAATGTCTTTATTTTTTTTCTGTATTTATTTTAAGAACTAAAATAACATAAAAAATTTAAATTTAAATATCAAAATATCAAATATTAAAATAAAACTGTTAGAATGATCAATATCATTTTCTCTGTGCATATGCACAATATCGTTACATCTTAACTGATGTGTTTTCTCTGCACAATTTTGTTATTCATCACATCTTAATCTCGAAATTCAACATTATAAATTACAAAATACTGCTAGCAACTGCCAAAACTATCTAATTAATTATTTATCAGTATATCACCACAAAAAATAAATATCATTCAAAAACAGCAAGCGCTTGTGAAACAATATACCTTAGCCTATATCATTTTTTGAAACTAAGAATTCATATCTAGGTATTCCCACTGCAGGAAAGTTATGAAGCTGCATGCACCTTTTCTTTTCTTGTCATGTCAAAATGTTAGAATAGAGTTCAGTTTATATAAAAACACGAAATGGTAAACCCTCCTAATCAATAAAAAAAGAATCAACTTCATTACTTTGTTTATAAAAAATCTAAATTATTATGACTTTTTCAAGTTACATTTTTCCTATAAAATCTTAATTTTCTAATGCAAGAAAATTTGACCATACACAGTGGAGCATAAGAAATGGTAAACATTTGGACTCGTCTAAAATATAATTCCGGGTCTGTTTTGTCTTAAAAAGTATAGCTAATGTCAATCAATATTTATACATTAATTTAGATCACATGTATTGATTTTATTTTAACATTAAATTTCAGTTTTGTTATTAAAAAAATAAAATAAAAAATACGATGGAGGTATTTCTTTTTTATTAAAAGGCTGAAGCCTATTTCATTAAAAAAACGTTAACTTAAAAAAACTTGTCCAGATCACTAACTATTGCATTCTATTATTATAACCCTATAACCATCACAAAACAGCAGTACAAGCGCTGGATCATACGATGGAGACATAATATATATAAAATTCATATAAAACCTCTTTATGTAGATATTTGTATTTAAACCCTCGTAATAAAGGGCAAGAGGAGGTTCGTGTTTCCTTTGGACCGTTCATCGTTTCATTTTTTTTTTTCCCATTCTCAGAGCTTAGAAGCTTTCGAGCCCAGAACAACAAATTCTTTTGCAACAACATCTACATTGATAATTTTATTTCAACTTCAAATTTTAAGTCACAATTTTAGTGATGTAAAATAATTTTATAAATAAAAAGATCTTTCCATAAAATTGCTTTCAAAATGCTGTGTTGGCAAAAAAGAACAATTCCTATTCGTATTCACGTCAAAAATTAATTTTGGAGACGTATAAAAAAAATTATTTTTATTTTTTAACACTAAAAATAATCAAAATTAATTACACCTGCGGTACATTTAAAATTAATTTTAATTTTTTTTAATAAAATTGGAGGTCAAGTCATCAAACTATTTAATATCTAATAAATGATTTTTTCCATCTGAGTTTCGAGTCCATGAGCTCCCACATAGAGACTATGTCTTTGCCACTAGACCAAAGCTGATTCTTAATTTTAATATCAATCTAATTTCATGAATGTGGGTGTTCTAATTGCCTAAGTCTCGTTTATTATTGCCAATGTGCTTTATTCTGACCTTCATATCTCTGTTTTAGTTACTTATTGGTCATTCGTCTTGTTTCCTGTGTTGTTTCATATAATCATGTATAATTTTGGCAGCAGAATGAAATTTTGCTAAAGAAAAATTGAGTGCTTAATTTTTGTTTTATTATCTTTGTGGTAGAAGCTATAGTCTGCGACATGATGGTGCAATGCTCCGAT
The DNA here is from genome assembly GCA_024447775.1 of Carex cristatella. NCBI lineage: Eukaryota > Viridiplantae > Streptophyta > Magnoliopsida > Poales > Cyperaceae > Carex > Carex cristatella. Next base: position 3,982,581 of record JAJHPF010000033.1, on the reverse strand, counting down.
AGGTATTCAAAATGATAGCAATGCTATAGTATCTTAACCAAACTCTTCAATTATTAAGAATTAATTCTGCTATGCACTAACAGTACCAACAGAGTAAAAATATTGACAATATTATTTTAATTTTATACAATATATGGATAATAAAATTAAAATGAGAAAAAATATAACTCGTGCATTGGATAAAATCAAAACCTATCAAATATTTCGCACAAGCTATGCATCGCACTAGTTATATGTTTTCATACTCGATCTATTCCCGAGTGATGGGTTTACATATCGAATTTATAAATTTTCAAATTAATTTAGTATAGAGTTAAGCGGTACAATAAAAAAAAATTATAAGTTAATTTTAATGCAATAATTTTTCATTATTTTTTATCGCTTGATTTTAAACTAAATTAATTAGAAAATTCATAAATTTGACATATAACTGCATCATTTGTGAAGTAGATAAGTTTCAACTATTTAGATTCATTATTTAAAGTCATTTGATATGTTTTAGATAAAAACATCCTAGTTCTACTCTATATCTATATATATAATTTCATTTTTAATGATTATTGTATAAGATAACGGGTACAAAATAGTCTTTATTTGTACCCATATTCATTATGCTAATGAAAAAAAACTCTATCCTTATATGTACCTAATAAGTTAACAAAAAAAACCTTACCCGTATCGATTTTATTGAATACGATACGAATTAGGTAAACAGATAAAAAAGCGTACCATTGACATTCCAATTGGAGAGGGAAGTAGGGATGCAAACAAATCAGATAGTATCCATTTGAATCTGAATTCATATTTGAAAATTAAATATGGTCGTCCGATATTCAAGTATCAAAATAGGTACATATATAATTTTAAATTTTAATTAGTCCTACCTGAATACTACATATAGTTAATATATATTATAAAAAATTATTTATTATTGTAATTAAATAAAAATTACGAATTTTGATATTTTTAATAAAAAATAATATTGAAAAACGGATATCCAATCCATACCCATTTAATATCAATAAAAAAAATAAAAGCAGATACATATTTGATTTTACTACTGTCCGATCCGTGTCTGATAGTTTGCACCATAGAGAGATGGAGAGGGAAGACCCTCCCTCAATGTGCGTTCCTCTCTCTCTCTCTCTCTCTCTCTCAACATCAACCAGTGTCGTTAATTTATCACGAATTTCAGAAAATGCTAGATTTTATGATTGAAGCTCTTAGTTTTAGTCTGTATATTTTTTTTAAGGATATTTCAGAATTATTGTTTTTAGGTCGTTAGTTAGTTCAATTATTTTAGATTATTTCAGAATTTCTTTCTAGGTTAGATCTCAAGTTCTTTGAAATCAGCAAATCTGAGTTCACAAGGAAAAATAATCCGGTCGAATGTGTATTTTTCCTAAGATGTCATTCCTGGAACTAGCCTTGCTAGTATATATTAACTGATTGATGCTTGGAATTCCTAAAATCTATTCTGTACCTGTCAGATAATTCATTTTTTATTTATATATTTGGCATGGCATAGTTCAGATTCGACCGGATTTGTATGTATCTGTTTCAATTTAGCGAGCAAAAAAAATTGTGAATGTTCAAAGTAGTTTGCTAAATGCACATATAATCTTGGTTCTTCAAATTAGTTCACTACAGTGTAAATGAGGATTAGTTAAGCTCAGTTGATGGTTTCAGTGCAATTATAAGCACAATATACAGCGCACCAAAATAAGCAAAGTTGCATGCACTTTAACCTAATAAGATGATGTTCTTGCTGGGCTATTATCAGTCACAAAAATAGCACCACACAGCTTATATCGAGTCACAGTTTTGCTATATCAATTCATAGTTCGGCATGTAGATTTTGCTAAGATGCCCCATATTTTTTTTCTGGAAATTGCAAACACTTTTAATGATCCTTGCTGCAATTTAGCGTGCTCTGTGAACAATTTTGCATCCTGGTGTCAGAGAACTGATACTGGACAATACCAGTTCAGAAAAGACTGATCCAAGTCAGCAGAAACTGGCTGCGCTGGATCCACAGGTGACTTGTACAGACAAGGCGTTGTAAAATGGCACCGAATAATTCTATTCCATTGTCCCTTCACAAGAGCCTGCTGGTTCTTGGGTTCTCTGGTGCTGAGATCACATAACCTAGATGAAAGTCTCATAAAAATCTGCAATCCTTGTCCTCGGCAACATCTGATTAGGAGTGGATTGTGGTGGTAAATACCTTGTGGTCTATTTGGAGATGTCGTAATGACTCAATGTACAGCGGGACCAAGGTAACGGTCAGATCCTTTGCCAAATACCTCCAGAGTGTCCAAATGGAGTCGCTGGTACTTACTGCGCCAAAGAAATTGCAACAACAGCAAGGGAGCTGTTCACTGGTAAGGGAGCCACAGGAGATACAGGGGATCCGCTGCTATATCAACAGCTCGTGGAAGGAAAGGTGTCAGGGGGGGAATCTCTTTTATGCTACTTAATAAAGACACACTGCTGGCGTACAAATCAGCAGGCAAAAGTGATGGAGGAAGCAATCTGGTTTGTGAAGGATTCTGGTACCACCCCCTGTACCTTCTTAACAGACAATGAGACACTGGTGTAGGCATGCAACAATTTTGAACCTCATGTGAATGTTGATTGGAAGGCATTTAATGAGAATTTCAGGATCTGGAATTATTCAAGAAAGAAACATCCTATGAATGCAAATGGATTAACAGGTGCCACAATGACAGGGCAGATAGCCTGGCGAAATTAGGTAAAGGAGGGATGGGATTATACAGGTTTTACGTTTTCGATGTTTGGTTAGCATACTGTGTTGCAGTTTAGATCCTTTTTTTTTACAGTTCATGAATGTAAGGCTGAAGAGTTGTAATTGCCTACGGGCATGATTCAAGCAAAAAAAGAAAATTACACCGAATAATAATGGCAGATCTATTTCTGTTTCTTTGTCTAACTTACCTGGTTTGATGGATCAAAGTGTTGCTCGGGTCAATAAAAAACTTGCACCGTAATTGCAATCACTAAACCACAAAGAAGTCCGCATAATGACATTAAAGCTTTTTATTTTTCTATAATTCTAGTATAATCAATAATTTGGGATAATCAAGGTAAATATCCAGGGGTATAAGAATGCCCCTGGTACTGATACCACCACCTGGTACTAAATTAGTATAGCAATGCCCCTTGAAATAAACACATTATAACACAGTTATACCAGTTAAATCACATGTATTATCTTAAAAAAGAAATCTATCCGAAAAGACTTAATACAAGTATTAACAGCGAAGTTATTATTCTTATATTCCACATTTTAAGAACATATAAACACATACCAGTGAAATTTGATATTTATAAACAAATTACCTACACAGAATTCTTGCTCCTACTTCAGTATTAAATAGGACCAACAATGGAAAGCCACTTATACTGGTACAATGTTTGGTACCTTAGCCACAACTTTATTCCAGCCAGTCCCTAAATTTTTCAGTATTCTCAGAGCTTACATTTCCACAATAATTTTTCCAGTGGCATGGCCTTCTATGCTCTTAGCCCATGCATCCTCAGCCTTGCTCAAGGGATGCTTTGAATCTATCAAGGTTTTCAATTTCCCTTCCTCGGCCAATTTCACCAAAAATTCCAGCTCCCACTCTTTTGGCTCTAAAAACAATGGCACCAATTTCTTCTTTGCAAATGTGACCTTCTTAATAAGTGATGTAAATATGTTTGTCATATTAGGAGTTACGTCTACCACCTTGCCATGATCGCTCAAAATCGGCTCGAACACAGACCATGGTACAGCTGGCGCACAATGGACCACATAATCATACTTCGCACCTGACGGGCTCTTCAATGTTGCTCCTTCAGGAGTTTTGTAATCCAAAGCCTCATCAGCACCAAGATTCTTTACGAGCTCGATATTTCGGGCCCCGCATGTCGCAGTCACATGTAGGCCTGCCTGCTTTGCCAGCTGTACAGCAAAGTGACCCACTCCACCTGAAGCAGCTGTTATAAGTATATTTGATGACTTGCTGGTGCCATCAAATTTTACGCCGGCTGATTTTAGAGATTGCAATGCAGTCAACCCAGCGGCTGGCAAACCAGCTGCCTCAGCCAGGGACATGTTAGGGGGACGCTTAGCAATTATGGTTCTGGGCGCTACAGCATACTCTGCAAGGCCGCCACCATTCTGAAAATGTGCATTGAGTTCATAGTTTCAAAAGTACAAGAAAGGAAATATGTAGATGAAAACAAATAATTGCAGAAGTTAGAAGGTCTTAACTGTAAAATCGAGCAAGCCAAGGATTTTTTCACCTACTTTGAATGTACTTACACCGGGACCTAGCTCTAGCACTTCTCCTGCTACATCTATCACTGTCCATTTCCAGATCTATTAGTTATCAAAACTTAGATAATAACCTTAGGTTTTCTCAAAAAAATAATAACCTTTGGTAAAAGAAGTACAGCATGAACAGATAAGTTGATTTATTCAATTCGGTAAAAAGGTAGCAAAATTGAATGAATGATCGAATTTTTAGTTTTCTTTGTTTTGCAAATGATAAACCTTTTCAACCTTTTATTACATGGATCATAAATCAATTACATAGTGTTTAACGCTCAACTAAGTACGAACTAATTTGATAACACAATAAACCTGGTGTGAATGGAAATTTTCGAGGCATGAACGGTCGAAGCTTTCCCATTTGGATTTTCCAATCGACTGGATTTATGCTTGCAGCCTCCACTTTTATCAACATCTCGTCCTTCTTTGGTGAGGGAACCGGCACCTCAACATGCTACATATTTCAAGCATAAGAAAATATGAATTATATTTTAGCAAATGTGCCTTGAGTTTATTCATGAAGACAAAAGGCTAATATGTAAAGGAATATTTAGGCATTTTGTTGCATTGCAGGGACCGTAGTTATTTATGTTTCTCTTGATGTGAAGTTTGTGATATTATGACTCATTGTAATATAAACATACACTTTGGCTTACAAACCACTAATAGCTTAGATTATTAATTAGAATCCTTACGAAAAAATTAAGAATGCTAGTTTAAGCTCTGCTCATGAAAAAGAATAATTGAGCAAGTTTAAAGAAATAAAGTTGCAAGCATTGGCATGAATTGCGTGATATAATACATAAAGTAGTGGGTCGGGCATGGATGGATCAATGTTTCTTAATGTTCTAGAAGGTTTGTGTCAGGACTAACCTGACCCGATAAGCTTCTTTGAAAAAAAAATCATGGGTGGTAGAGGGTTCTATATTTAGGGGAATTTTCATATATACTCTTCAAAAACCTCAAAATTACGTATTTTCCTTCTAAAATTCATAATAATATGTTTATCCTTATAAATTTCAAAAGCTCATAAATTTACCCAAGCTATTACCTTTTCAATTAAAACTCGTTTAAATTTATAAAGTTCTCATTTACGTTTTATTGAAAAAAATAAAAAATATGTAGCAGGTTTGTGTCAGGACTAACCCGACCCGATAAGCTTCTTTGAAAAAAAAATCATGGGTGGTAGAGGGAATATATATTTAGGGGAAATTTCGTATATACTCTTCAAAAACCTCAAAATTATGTATTTTCCTTCTAAAATTCACAATATTATATTTATCCTTATAAATTTCAAAAGCTCATAAATTTACCCAAGTTATTACCTTTTCTATTAAAACTCGTTTATAAAGTTCTCATTTACCCATTATTGAAAAAAATAAAAATATGTAGCTTGTACAAGAGAAATGTCCAGGCTTCTAATAAAAGTCGGTTTGTGAGGGTAAATGGTTCATTTTCCTGCTTGCGATGCACACACAAGAATATGCCTAAATGTCACTGTGTATGCATTACAAATAAAGAAATAAATTATTTGCTCTCATAAACTGTTAATTAGGAGACTGAACATGTTTCTTACTTTTTTTTTGAGGAAAATGTTTCTTACTCAAAGCTACATACTTTTTTAATAAAAGATAAAATAATTTTTAGTTAAAAAATATAATAAATTAGATAAATTTGCGTGTTTATTAAATTTAGAAAGATAAGTATTATGAATTTTAGAAGAAAAAAAATATATAATTCTGATAGTTTTCAAGGATATACATGAAATTCCTCTTATATTTGGATGGAATTTCTGAAAAAGATACCAGGACCCAACATTAATGTCCCTAAATCATAAACAGTTAAAACAGTCTTCGGAGTAATTGTTTTTTTTTGACAAGACCGAGTAATTGTTTTGTTAATAATCACACAATATTGTATTCAACATAACCGATATGATGTATGAAACAGAACTCGAATGAGTCACTGTAGAGTGTAGTCCGATGAACCACTACCTTTCCTTTTCTTCTTATTTCTCTTCTAATTGAATAAGTACCTTTCTGATTTTAGTTAACTAACTACTGAAAAAGGGAAACGAAACTCTTACATAATCAAATTTCTGAAGAGCACACTAAGACTAAGAAGCAGTCACCGAGAAAAATAAAAAGGATAAATTGAACTTTATTATTGTAGGGGCATTTAACAAATTACCTTGAGCCCAGCTGCTCCGCCTCCGTACTTCTCATACTGCACTGCGTTCATTGTTTTAGCGGCCATGGCTATACAGGGTAAGAGGGAAAAAGAGAAAGAGAAAGGGATGATTAATTGTAGAAGAAGAAAGCGATGCTCGATTGTGTGGTTACAAAGCGTGATAGATGGCTGTTTGTTGTTGTAGTAGTGTCTGGGCCTCTTTACAACGGCTTCACTAACTTTTCGACGAATGCTATTACGTGTCGATGCCAACTTGCCCGGGTGGGAGGGGGACAACCCTCCTGCTTTGAGATTCGTGCTATCTTCCGCCAAAACGACGCTCTTTTATGAAATAAATATGCCTCCAGATTGCGGTGACTAAATTATTCATAACTCGTGACTCACTCATAATTCATTCATTAAAAATTCATTAACAATTCATTTATTATTAATATGTTCATTAACAACTTGTTCATTATCATTCATTAACTTAATAAGCCGAGTATGAGCATATCCTAACTCGCTCATTAAGAACTGAGTTACATAAATCTTGCCACATCTAATTCCATATCTTGAATTAAAATTAAAATTAAATAAATGAAAAAAAGGCTCATAACCTAAACTACACTCCAGAGTCTAAAAATTAAAATTGGATAAATAAAAAAAGCTCATTAGATTGGATTATGACAATTTGTTAAATTTTATAAATGAAAGTTAGTGTTTGAATGATGTATCTTAAACAAAAAAACTCAAAACAAAATTTAAATAAGTTTGATTTCTTAGTTTACTTATAACTCGTGACTCGCTCAGTCGTTCATAACTCGCTCATTAATAACACACTCATTATTAACTCGCTCATTAACTTAATGAGCCGAGCATGAGCATACCCCAACTCGCTCATTAATCAGTCCTACTCCAGAGAGTGAGGCTATGGTACTATACATAACACAGATTCATCCGTATAGATTAATATTTTTTAATTTTAAATTCTAATTATCAATCCGAACTGTTCAATATAATTTACATATAACAATATTGTTATATTGCTTGTAAACTAAATTTTACATTTATCAGAATTATTTTTACTAGATGGGTAAGAAATCACTTAATTTTCATATCATGTGATTTCAAAATAGTAAAAAAAAATAAACTTATAAATTTAGTTTACAAGTATATATTCATGTAAGAGTAGAACTAGGGTGTTCTTAAAATAAAATGATTTTAACGGTTTGGATTCGTTGTTTGAAGCTAATTCGATATGTTTTAGAATTGAATTCACAAAAAAACTTGGTGAACTTAAGAGCACCCTAGTTCTACTCTTCATATAAATACCATATTAAACAGCTTAAATCGACCGTAGAACGTTCAAATAAAAAATTTGAGTTCATAGCGTGAGTTAACATGCGCTATATTACTATGTAATATGTATAGTGCCATAGCCTCACTCTGGCTCCAGGTATTTTTGTTTTCAAATTATTCAATAATGTGTTATTCACTGTGTTGGAAGATGAGAGTCGACACTCGACAGTCGAAAATTTTGATAATTAATTAAGACGGTTTGAATACAAAATAAATAAACAAAATTGATATAGTTTTGTGAAATTTTTATTTTTATTCGGAACGCAGATAAGATTTACGCTCTCTAAAAGACCATAATAATTTTTACTATTTCTCTTTAAAAGGCAGCGCAGATAACTGCGTCCGTGGTAAATTAGAATTTTCTACCATAGTTGGATCTCCACCAAAATATAAAAATTATCCAAAAAAATCACAATAAATTTGACACCCTCAATTAAATCCGTCTAACACAGTTACAATATCATTACAATTACGACGCCACATTAAAGCTCCTGCAAATGATTTACAGGAAATATTCTAACATAATTTTTGGTTAGTTTGAATTAAAGTTATTGAAAAGGAAGGTTATAGGATATTGTAACATCATTTTTCGTTAGTTGGGAAGGGATTGAAAATGAAGGTTAAGGGCCGATAGAAACATAATCGAAAGTCATATTACTATTTCCTCTTTTTGTCATTTAATTGATTACTAAACTCTTCTTGTCTTTCCGTTGCGTCTCAATTTGGAGAATAGAGGAATAGCAATTTTAGAGATTACATAATACTAATTAGCAAGTTCCATCAACTTTATCCTCAAATTAGCAAGAAAACAAACTAGCGGAAAGTAATACCATAGCGGCATAGCCTACCTCTTCTCTTAATACACAAGACTAAAAGTTTGTTGTCATTTCAAAATGATACTTGCAAAACATTCCAAGATCTCTTGTAACATGTCAAACGTATGACATCACTTTGCCATTTATATGCACTTTTAATATCCTTGAGGATTAACTGCGAGTTAATAAGTTATCCGACTTTTTGTTTGATTGCATGGGACTGTTTAACAAATTGAAACCTCGGAAAATAATTCAGCACGACAAAAAAAATTCTAAATCGATTTTACCCAGAACTGTTTAAAACTTAGCAAGCATATATTATTAAACTGTTCAGAATATGGGTCCTAATCAACTAGTAATGTCCAATATATATACCAGTATACCGAAATGATAATAATAGCTGCTTTTATTTTACAACTTTCTAATGTCCTTTTGTGGTATTTCAGATAACTTGAACTATCCACTAGTAAAAGGGAGCAGCATATAGTAATTCTCTAATTAGAAAGAAAAGGGTAGTATATTTTATATATAAATCTGTGACGGAGACAACAAAGTCTGGGTGGTGTAGTTGGTTATCACGTTCGCCTCACACGCGAAAGGTCCCCGGTTCGAACCCGGGCTTAGACATATTTTTTATTTTTCAAATGGGGTTCTAGAATGTTTATTTTCTTTATTTATAAATCTGCGAGTGTAATAGCAAAGTCTGGGTGGTGTAGTTGGTTATCACGTTCGCCTCACACGCGAAAGGTCCCCGGTTCGAACCCGGGCTTAGACAAACTTTTTTTATTTTTCAAATGAGGTTCTAGAATGTTTCATTTGGTTTCTACATAAAATCTGTGAGTGTAACAACAAAGTCTGGGTGGTGTAGTTGGTTATCACGTTCGCCTCACACGCGAAAGGTCCCCGGTTCGAACCCGGGCTTAGACATTTTTTTTTAATTTCTCAAATGAGGTTCTAGAATTTTTTGTTTTCTCTCTTTCTTGGGCTTTTCTAGTAGAAACTAAGAAAGATCAGTAGTCTAAGAGGCCTTCATGGGTGGGTGCGTATCCTCTGAGATATCTCATTTTTTGCGTGACCAACGTGTCCGGTGCCTATTCGGGGAACCGTAGGGGGCCAGTATTATTGAGCTTTGAGATCCGTGTAGAGTATATTTGAACGATTGGGATATTCCAAAAAGTCACGCAAAGTTTGAGATATCTCAGAGGATGCGAATTCTTCATGGGTTCGGTATTACATAAAAGGAATTCATCTTTTAATCATTAACCAATTGAAAGTGGACCTTCAATTAACGTTTTTCTAGGAATTAAGCTTTAGCTCTGACGAATCCTTTGGGGTATAATAACTCTCTATTTCCTATTTAGATAATATTTTTGTCTCTTTTACAGAAAGGCACAGGAACGACTGAATTTCTCTCTCTTTACTGCAGACTTATGTTTTAATGGATCGAGGTTTAGATGAGCTGCTTTCAAAAAAATTTAGCTAAGTCGGGGAGGAATGCGCGTCAGAATAATTTGACAATTTAAATAATAATATCAGAATAATCCCTCCTCTAAATTATAACGATGCCTGAACATATATAATATTTAAATATGATAATATTAATTCTAACACGCATATGATTTATGTTATTTTGGGATTTGCCATTGGCAAAGGCTCGAAGGATCAAGGCAACCAGTAATCAGATAACCCGTAAAAACAGCTAACAACCTAACACCAATATACAATACAAAGGCTAAAAGAAAATAAAAACAAAAACAGAGAGAACGTGCCAAGAGCTTACTAATATAATTATGACAACGGAACGATTATTTATTTACAGCATCTTTATCCCTGCAATAATTGCAAAAAAACAAATACATTTTTTTTTATCATACAATAGTGTTTTTTAATAATGCCTCTCAAATAATTTCAGATAATGTTTATCATGCAATTTATTACAATTCAATTTGCGTGAGACTCATTAAATATTTAAATATATTTTTGACATTTTTACAATTCATTTTTCTTACATCCCACAATTACAAACTATAATCAATTGTAAACGTCGATATGATAATTTCAGCAAGATTATTAATCGAACAAGTTTCAAAAATTAGTGATTTTCTACATTCGCATAATTGATGCTTCAATTATTACATCACCTTTTTGTAATTGATTTACGATTGAGAAAGAAATGGTACTTGTATAGCCATCTAATTACAAATAATGGTCCCATGCCCATCCCATTTAACTCGACCTTCTTAAGCATTGATTTAAGCATAGTGAGAAGTTTGAGATTTAGAAATGATTCATATTCTAAAATTCGTGATTTGAATATAATAGGAGTATAATTAATTGTCATATAATTAAAATTATATATCAAAATTTTTAGAGGTGCAAAAGGATGTGTTACTCATAAAATGATAAAGTACATAATATGAGTGAGGTTATGGTAATATAATATTACAAATAGACTCGTGCTACATATTCCTATTTTACATTTAAAGTTCCATTAAACATGATTTATATATAACACTATATTTGGAGATCAAATTTTACATTTTTTTTAGTTAGATAGGTAGAAAATTACCTGATCTAAAAATGCTAGACTATCCGAAAATAATAATTTTCTGTCTATTTACAAAGTTAAAGAATACTAAAAAATTATAATTTAGTCTTCTAATACATTTTCATATAAATATTATATTTAACAGTTCCAATTGGATGTTTGAAATTTTGAAAATTGAAATATGAATTCGAGGTGGGTCTATCCATAATATGCTTATTATCATAGCCTCACTTTATACATATTATTATAGATTTAAGTGTAGATTTATGTATGCATAACCAGTTTACCTGTTTTGTTCTGGCTAGAAATAAAGTTGCATAACTATATTGTTTAATTTATTCAATACGATTTCGCGTCTATATAAAATAAATATTAGTTTTTAAGTAATCAACGAGATAATCTTGCAAAGCAAAAGATAAACACAGAGGAAAAAAAAGAAAAGGCGAATTGAAAGCAAAAAGACCATCTTTCTCTCTTTTATCCATGCTACCATACGTGTAACTTTAGGCAAGGTTCCATGAAGTTTTCATTTTTCATTGATTCGATCCGTTACCGCATTTCATGATTTATGTTATACTAGGACCCTAGGATGCGAAAGGAAAAATATTTGTCACATATTAATATTATATGTAAGAAGGTTTTTGATTTATTCTCAAATCTACCTTAGATGATAATATATCATATTAATCTGATCTTCGTCCTCATTAATTTCACTTGTGAAATTTTTGAGCAAAAAAATCATCACTATAACAACATTATCATTTATTGAGTAAAGATATTGATAGGACTGATTTGGTTTTCATACAACACTTATATAACAAAGTTAAAAAAATATATATATAAAATTTGTTGGCCACATAAAATCAAATCAGCTCAGTTAATATTTTGTACTCAGTCTCTAGCAGTGACAGAGGCATATTGAATCACATAACATGAATTTAAAAAATCAAATATAGGTCTATGTTTAATCGGACTATTGCTACTTCTAAACAACTCACAGTCTAAATTAGTTAATTTATGATAATCCTCAATCCGCTAGGGATATCAGTAACATATATTTTTTTTTTGATAGAAATTCTGACTATGCCTGTGTATTCCTCATTTCCTATGCTATTTAACCAAGTAGTTTCCAAAAAGACATAATTTCAGCGTTTCACTGAAAGAGAAAGGGGCAACTTCAAAGTCCAAACAAGTATGTACCTTCTTCCCCGATGATAGACAGCTCATCATGCAAGAAAGGGGCATGAAATTACTTAGGCATTCATTACTTGATACTTAAAGCAGAAGATACAAATTAACCCGGAAAGGGGGCTAGACTGGATAGTCCACCGGGTCCGGTCCGGATTTGGATACCCTAGAGTAACTCAATTTTTGAATTTAAACGTGTCTGGTGCCTATTCGGCGCTGAAGTTAGTATTATCTGAAGGGGACCCTTTTTTTAAGATTCGTATTAGAGCATTTCGGACGGTCTGGATCAAAACTCAAAAATTGAATTGATCCAAATTTTAGCCCACTTGACCACCGAATTCAGATCCGGTACTGTAGGTTTTTTAGGGTAAATGAGCAGCAGCCAGCAGACAGCAGATTCGGCTCTGAAAGAGCAACACCGGTATATGCTTTTCTTTTTTTTATGTTTATTGTCATGCTGTATTTCAACCTTTTTATCTTAATGATCAACGCCTAAGGGCATTTTCCTCAAGAGAGAAAAGAAAAGAGATCTGAGTCTTCTGTTTTGATAATAATTTTAATTGAGCCTTTTAAATTTTGATAATGAATTTCTTAACTTTGAATAATGAAGAACAACACACTTAGCTGTGAAATTCTTTGTAAACTAATAAAAAAATTATAATTTATTTTACGCGGATCAAACATATTTTTAAATGAATAAAAAGAGAAGTAAAAATACATGATCCTTTTGATTAGGATAAACAATGATTGAGAAGAAGTTTGAATAATTAGCAGAGTAGCCGTAATGTGTGGTGAATTAAACATATTAAAGCCCTATGATTTTCATGAAGTATAGGCTAATATTATGATAATGAGGGATCAAGTTATAACAACTTCGGAGTTACAACAAAGTTACAACAACTATTTTTTTTTTTTTTTCATTTTTAAAGTTCAAATCGTCGATCCAAACTGTTCAACATGATTATCTAAATAAAATGTGCTTCCAGATCTAATTTTACATTTTTTTTTACTATTTATTAAGTATTTTACAAAAAAACTAGTCAAATTCAGACCATTGAATTTTGTACCCATCTTAATAAATAGTAAAAAAAAAAAATTGATCTGCAAGGATATTTTATTTAGATAATCACATTGAACGGTTTGGATCGATGATTTGGACTTTGAAAATGAAAAAAAAAAACCGTTGTTGTAACTCAAATTTGTTGTAACTTGATCCATCTTCTATTATGATTAACAATATATAGGAATTGTAACGGTCACAAAAATTGATATGGTGTTTGTGAAAAAAATGAAAATTTCGGAATGCATTTGTCAGAACTCAGAACTTAAATATTTAAGCTAGTCTCATGACATTCCTTAAACTAACAAAGAAAAATTAACTTAAAAGGGTGGATATCTCTGAAATGGTTTTCCATTGACTACTGTGATATGATATTCTTCCATGGTTGGAGAATCACATTGATATTCTTCCATGCAAGCTGTTTATTTTAACAAAATACTAAACCGAGTACTACCAAATCAGGTCTATTTTACAAAATAGTATTAGGCTGCCATGTGACGATATCATAGTGCAAACATATCATACACACAAAAAAAATTAGTGATCGAATTCGAATCCATGACACAGCTCATTAATGGAAAAAGAAAATAAGAAATGAAAACATGTCCTTCAGATGAGTTTGAAAGAGTTCAGAGTTCAGACTAAAGACAGCATGACAAGGGAAAAGCCCCTCAACAATACCGTTATGCATCTTCTTATAAAGGAAATTGCTTTTAACTTTATGATATAGCAGCTTTTATTTTTTATTTTTTAATTTAAACTATGTAGTTCTTTAGTAACAACAATAAATATTTTAATGAAAATATTAAGAACTAAACCTTTGCAGACCAAACAATCCAAGACAAAAGTTAATTAGGAGCGTCACAAGAATGGCTTTCCTATTAGAGCGTTTTAGTTGGGTTAAAATATGGAAGGAGTACTAATTTCCTCTATTGAGTCCTGAATTATTTTTTTACGATTTGATCTTAATCTTAAGTTTTAATTAAATTACTAGTAACCTAACGGTAGCGTACTCAGCTAACAATATATAAAGTATGTGGTGTTTTGCGCAAATGAGGTGAATTTATTTAGTTATATTCAATGCTTTTCTTTGCAACCCTCTGATGTTTGCCCCTTCTATAAAGCTTCCATTAATGAACTCCAGAATCTAAGACCCCTTTCCCGAAAATACAACGGTCAAGTTTCTCTCGCTTCTCTCTCTGCTGCTCAAAACTCGAAGCGCAAAGATGCGCCTTGATTATCTTCTCTTTCTTCTCCCACTGTTTCTGTTCTCTCTCTCCTCTCCAGGTAAGAATGCATACAACGCTTCCTCTCCTCTCAGCCTCCTTCCTCATCTACTAAAACACCAGCTCTGAAATTTGGGTTTCTTTTTCTGTTTACATGTCTTTGGAAAAGTTCATTCCTGCTAACATGCCTAGGTTCAAGGTGTTTGAGCTAATTTCCTTTTTCTGGAGGACCTGTATCTAAAACCCGTTTCCTTTTCTCAGCTAACATTTCGGTACCAAGAGTCGAAGACCGTGAGCGATATTTTAGATTCAAAATGTTCGCGGACATTATAGAATAATCTAATTTGAATAGTTTCAGGGGAGAATTGAATACTTTAAACCCATTGCACAAACGAGTACCTTTAAACTGGTCCCCTGCTGCCTAACAATAAGGGTAGTCAGGTACCATTAAACCAAGTTTTAAGGGTCTTCTCCCTGAGATTTTTCCAAGGAGTTACACATATATGAAATATGAAGGGTTCTTATTGCAAAAGTTGAATTTACATTTTCGTGATGCTTACATCTCTCACACTGGAAGAAACTCTGTCTAGACTTGAGACTGTTGTACGAAACAAAGTCTAGCAAGGATCTTAGGTAGAAAATGTATTTTATTGGAGGGTATGCACACAAAACTTTTTAACCAATCTCTCTCATTCCCACAGCACATGGCTCAAGGTCGAAGGGGATCGGTGTAAATTACGGGACGCTAGGCGACAACCTTCCCTCCCCGGCAAAGTCCGTCCGGCTCATCCGTGCGCTGAACGCTGGATACGTGAAGATTTACGATGCCAATGCCACTATCCTCTCTGCGTTGGCTGGAACCGGTTTACGCGTGTCCATCATGGTACCCAACGAGATCATACCTGCCATTGCTACCAACCAGTCAGCTGCTGAGGCGTGGGTCTCCACGAATGTGTTGCCTTTTCGCCGAAGAACGAGGATACGATATTTGCTTGTCGGGAACGAGATACTTTCAGACTACTCCATTAAGAATTCCACGTGGCAGGTAACAAATAGTATGGCTGGATAGAACAGTTGAATCAGTAATAAGCACCCCTCCAAAAAAATAGTTAATTGTAACAGCAGTTTGACTGTAAGATTTGTCCAGCGTTTCCATAATTAATCCTTACAGTTCTACTTTGGAAGCAAGCAGCAACAAATAGCCCACATAACAATTTCCATATAATATTCTAATTCAAATCAATTTAATTTGTCTTAACAATGTACTTGACAATGATTTTTGAGATTAAAAATTCCAACTTGGGAAGAGGGCTCAATTTGAAAATGCAGAGATTTATTTAACTAAATCTCATTTTCATTTGGCACAGGCTGTGGTGCCAGCAATGCAGAACCTCCACCGGGCCTTGAAATCCTGCTCGATCCGCAACATCAAGCTTGGGACCACACTTGCCATGGATGTGTTGTCTGTTTCCGCTCTGCCTTCTTCTGGAACCTTCCGACCAGACATCGCTGAGCCCGTGCTCCGGCCCCTCTTGACCTTCCTTCGCAAAACCCGCTCCTACTTCTTCATTGATGCCTACCCCTACTTTGTCTGGTCGGCAAATTATACCACCATCTCCCTGGACTACGCACTGTTTCGTGCAGGCCCCAGTTTGTACCGCACAGACCCTGTCAGCAAGCTGGTGTACACCAACCTGCTCGATGAGATGTTGGATTCTGTTATCGCTGCCATGGGGAAATTGGGTTTTAATGATGTTAAACTAGCTGTGGCCGAGACCGGGTGGCCAAATGGGTGTGATTTAGACCAAATTGGTGGCAACGTCTATAATGCAGCCGTGTTCAATAGAAATTTGGCTTGGCGGATGGCTGGGAAGCTGGGTACGCCGGCCAGGCCCAGGGTTAACATGCCGGTCTTTGTTTTTTCATTGTATAATGAGAATAAAAAGCCAGGTCCCGGCACTGAGAGGCACTGGGGGATGTATTACCCAAACTCAAAGCCAATTTACCAAGTGGATCTTTCTGGGAGGAGGCCGATGGAGTCATACCCACCATTACCATTGGCAAATAATAATTCTCCATACAAGGGGCCAATATGGTGTGTTTTTACTGGGAATAAGAATGCGAATGTGACAGAATTGAGTGGGGCATTGCAGTATGCCTGTGGACAAGGGAACGGCACGTGCAATGCGATACAGTCCAGTGGCAAGTGTTATCAACCCAACAGTTTGGCGGTACATGCCAGCTGGGCATTCAATTTGTACTGGCAGCAGTTTAGGAAAATAGGCGCTACGTGCTACTTTAATGGGCTTGCGACAGAAATTGCCAAGGATCCAAGTAAGCAAATTGTTCCCTCCCTCTTAATTGTTGCATATTTCCTTCTGCAGAAAAATGTGTTGAATATATGTCCTTGTATATATTTGGACTTTTTAATGCCAAGTACTTGTATAATGGTAGCATTAGGCACATTTTACAAAAAAATCACAAGTGTGGATGTGGGAGTGTGGGAGATTGAATACTTTTTGAAATGAGATAAGTACTATAACTAGATAATTAGTAAACACATGGGTGTTCTCCGCATAGAGGAAATTAATATTAGGTGTTTGCATTTCATCTCATTTTTAAATTTAAAAAAGGAATCAGGTGTAGGGAGTATTTGGATTATAAGCCATAATTCACTGACATATAAGACGACAAAGCCTCGCTAGTTAGTGACACAATTGGGGTCATAAATGAGTTCATGATTAATTGTTTTTAGGCCTTTAGGAAACCAATTATTCAAGAAAACCTCCTTGCAGTTGCAAAAATATGTTACCTGTGTGTTTGACCCTCTTTTAGTGTCCTAATTGTATAATAGAGGCCCTTCACCCATTTTAATATCTCCTAGACCCTTGGCAAGTGGTTAATGCCTAAGCAGTAAATAATCAAACAAAGTGTGAAAGCAAAATATTCAGCTATGCCAAGATATGAAAGCAACCTGCTACCTTCTATATCTTGCCAGAAGATTCTAGTGCAAAATATTCAGATCTTATGTGACCTTAGATTCTAGCAAAGTGTGTTGGCTGTTGCTAATAGGAACTCCGATTTTGTAGTTTAGGAGTATGATACTAGAGAATAGCCTTGTCAGCTATGCCAAGATATGAAAGCAACCTGCTACCTTCTATCTCTTGCCAGAAGATTCTAGTGCAAAATATTCAGATCTTATGTGACCTTAGATTCTAGCAAAGTGTGTTGGCTGTTGTTAATAGGTAGTTTAGGAGTATGATACTAGAGAATAGTGCTCGTTAATTCAGCACAACTGCCTTCTGTTATTTGACATTCTTCATGGCTTGTCTATTGAATTGAATGTATTTATTTTGTTCAATACTCACTTCTTGATATGGTGTCTCCGTAGAGGCGTAGAGTAGCTAGAGAAAACTTGAATTGAGCTTTTTCTCCTTAGTATGTCTTGATTGTGTTTTTCACATATCAATAATTGATCTTTTGAAAGTTCTGGCTCAGTGTTAAGTCAACATTATTTTTCCGTTCTCCTTAAAATGATAGGTTTCACTTTCTAAAAGAGAGCTGTTTTTTTCCTCATCTGTATGATGAATCAAACTTTTAATTTGGCATTTAAGAGGATCCCTCATAGTGAAGTTGATTAAGTTTTACAGTATTTGTTTTTTCTATGTACCATGTAGGATGACTGATTCAGCATAAGTCCAAAAGTAATTCACAGATTGGCTCATAGGATAATCTCCAAATATAACATCCATATTATCGAACTTATTCTCCCAAGGTTTGGCATATCGCCAATTGACCTCTCGTATTTGGTACATGATGTAGGTAGCAGGCTAACAGGATTACTTCAATTACTTCCAAATATTTAGAAATCAAAAGATAAGTTTATCTTAGAAAATCAGTCTATAAATATTGAAATCAAATTGTAAATACGGATAAGGTTTGGTAATGAACCAAAAATTCAGCAGTTGTGATCAACATTATAATACCAATCAGAAACTGGTTACTTAGCCTCACGGCTGGTTGGTTGCGAACAGTATAATAACTTTTTGGAATTTTGAATCAAACCCAATTACCAATCATTACATTATCATACTCCCATTAAAGAGGGGGACTCTTGTTAAACAAGAATACTAAAGAATCAATACTCCATAAAAATATCAAATGAACAAGTGAAACACTAAAAATATTAATTTAAACTCCAGAAACCAAAGATTTTGCTCATATTGGGAATGCTATGTAATCTAGAAATCAATAACTTGGTGGAGTTATACAATAATGATGGCAATTTTGTATTTATATATGATCTTTGTTTTTGCTTTCTTATATGTGGTTTTTCATATTTGCCTCTAATAAAAGCTGTATTTTTATTTGATTTTGTAGGTTATGGGTCTTGCAGATTTCCAAGTTCTTTGAATTAAGGAAGCCCTCTTATTTTATTTCCCTTTTACTGCAACCTGGACTACGAAAAAGAAATTATTATTTTTGCTCTTATTTATCTTTACTTTAGTCATCAATGTTTCGGCCTCCTTTAGTTTTATTTTCCTTTCTTTTTTAGAAATTTTTTAGAGTAGAGATTATAAGAACGTTGGAAAAGCTCTTAAATTAAGAATGAGGAAATATTTTTACATACCTCTGTTATCTGCATATATTTTTATATATTATGCTCCATGTGACTATGTGTATGTAAATCTTCGTATTACATCGAACATTACCCCGCTGACCCGGCTAAACCGGAGCAGTGTCGATATGCAGTACGAGATTAGTTCAGCATAAATCCAAATTATGAATTGATAGTAATAATATTTAACATACAATACGAGGCAACCATAGTTAATGAGCAGGGTTATTCTATTGTACTAACGAAGCGTGGTGTTGGACATTGCATGACCAATTATTAATTAAACCTACTGTATTGTTGTTGGCGGTACCGTGTCTCCTCCGGTCCTCCCTGATGCCTCTTTCCTTTCCCGATTTTCTTCTGAATTTTGTTACGTACTGTATTGTCTGTGACCACGAATGAAAAATGTGTAACGAGCAGGAATAAACCGATGTCGGGTGCAGACGACTCATTTCGTGAACAACAGTTGACTATCGCTACTGAAATCATAGAATCAATTCCACTTTCAACTGTGTGAAGGCACGCGGCTTTGGTGGGCCTACATGCTTTTTTTAAAGAATCTGACTAATTGTTTCAAAAAATTTGTAGTTACTTTTTTCTCAAACTAATTGTAATTTAACTAGCGGAAATAGTATAATTTTAAAATCTAATACTGTAACATATAACATCGAATCATATAAAAGACACGATCAATTTTTTTTAAAATGCCTAACTTGCAATTTCCAAACTCTTTGTACTTAATGTATTTTATACTTTTAATCTTGTTGTATTTTGACAGTTAATGACAGTTAATTGTAGTTATTGTATTTTTAAAACTGTCAACTTGTGTATTTTTTCTTTCCTCTAATTTTCAATACTTTAACTTCTAATTTTAATTACTAATTAGAATTAAAAAATATTATAATTTTAACTCAAAATTTAATGAAAATTACAAATCAGAATTTCAAAAAAAGAACAAATATAATGCTAGAGAAATAAAGTTGGTATGAATCTGTAAACTCTATAAAAATTTGAAATTCAAGAGAGATAGTTGTTCCTGATTATGTGATCCAGCCTTGCAAAAAAGATGCAGTTTTGGTGTTTCACTGAAAAAGAAGGGATCGACTCTGCTGCTTGTTTATAACAAAAGCAGGATTCTACTTTTCTAATCTCAATCATTCAAATTTATTGAAATTTGTACATGGATTTTTTTTTTTATCAAGATATACGAATAGAAAATTTTAAATAGTTGAAATCGAAAAAATAGAATCTTACTTTTGTTATAAAAAAACAGCAAGAGTCGGATCCAAAAAAGAAAGGTAAACTCCAAACAAGTCTGACTCTTCCCGAATTATGAAATGAGCTCGTCGTGCAAGAAAGGGTCATAGAATTAAATAACACTGTAACGGGCATTTTATCCTTGAAAAGATTCGAACAAAAAGAAATATATAACAAAAGACATATTACGTAAAAGTTGGATCGCCCACCTGCCCACCTGCTTGCTTTTTATTCGCCACATCACTGGAAGTCACATTAAATGTCCAGATCACAACATTACGAACAAATGGATATATAATATTTGGAAAACTTCATCAGAATTCTCGAACAATTGATTTGTGATAAATAATTTTTAAAAGTTTAAACTTTGACAATAATTTTATTTGGACCTTTTAAATTTTGATAAAGAATTCCATGTAATGTGACTGAAACATTTTACTTTTTGAAAGAATGACTAACATGCTCAATTGCTCGTGTATGGTTTTACTTTTTTGAAAGAATTGACTTACATCTTTTTGAATTGTTGCAATATAATTGTATATCTATTTTTCAAAAAAAAAAAAAAAATTTAAGACACATATATGCTCGATTATATATGTTAGCACTTTCTCTCTCTTTCTAAAAAATAGTTAAATTGAATTTTACTTCATATATGAAATTAATTAATGGCAATAAAAACATTTACTCCATATCAATTTAATTTATGTTGAAGAATTTTGTCACACCCTAACGGTTGGACCGGACATGCGACGCGACAGAACGACATTCTCGCATCCATCTGTCGTCCTGTCAACTTACTTCGCAATAAAAAGAAACATAAATAATACATAATTAGTTACAAAATCCAGTAACCAGTTATTTAACGATACAAATTCTTTATAATTGACTTAATAACAACAAACCACTATTTCAATATGATTGGATAAACGATTATGTATGAATCCCTTGTTCAACAGTTAATTTTGAAAAAATAAAATAAAAATAAAAATGAAGGGAACCGAGATACGTGAAAGCGAGTATTTATCACATGGGCACATGGATATCGATGATAAAATGTTGTCAAAATATTTAATCAATGACTTAGGATAGGATTCACGGGTTTCTAAGCACTATGCACATGGTGCACACACTGTGACGAGATCGATGTCGATATGGAAATATGCAGTTTGACTGGTCAAGGGCTTTTGGTAGTCAATACTTGATGTTCAAGCGTAAAAATAATGCTAGGGTTGATAGATCCAAAACAAGCACACAAATTTCACTGAAGAAATTAATTTTCTCATCAAGTTAGCAACAAGCAAAATCAGACAAATTAACAAAATATTTAGTGGGTATTGCGAGAGAAAAAAAGTTGCAACAGCTCCACAAGAAAAATCTTTATTGTACAACTTTTTACAATTCTCCATATTTTATGACATTTTTGAGATTTTTTATTATTAAACTAACTATAAATTCGAAAAAAATAGTTAGCAATAAGTAAAGTATTAATTGTCATCTATCATTTTAATTACGACATTTTATATTACGCAACCATATCACAGTGCATTAGTCATGTCATATCATAATTTTACATCATTACACAAATATCATCATTAGACAGTATTTTTGCAATGCTACACGAATTTTATTGTGTTTGTTACTTCAAGCATATCAATTTTTAGTTTTTTACTGCAAGTTTACAGTTAACTCTAAACTTCATGATAATTCTGAAACAAAACTGCTATACAATGGAAAATATTGTACGCAAATGCTTAAATTATTCTTGTAATTATGTAATACGTATGCAATTTTATTTTTCAAATACAAATTTAATTTAAATAAAACTAAAATGTATTTAAATTATCATTTTGGACTGTCCCCATTTGATAGAACATTTTAGCTCTTTTCAGTCTTGACTTAATTTTTTTTTACGATTTGACCTGAACCTTAAATATCTACAAATAGAGTACTCAGCTACAAATATAAAATATATGTGGTGTTTTATGCAAATGAGGTGAATTTATTTATATGCATTCTTTGCAAAAAGCCAAAAACCCTGTTGGAGTGATCGATGTTTGCTCCTACTATAAATCCTACTATAAAGCATCCATCAATACTCCTCCAAAATATAAGAACCTCTCGCCCCCTCCGATCCAAAACTTGGAAGTTCGAAGCACAGAGATGCGTCTTGATTGTCTTCTCTATCTTCTCCCATTGCTTCTGTTCTCTCTCTCCTCTCCAGGTAACAATGCATACAATGCCTCCTCTCCTCATCTATGGAAAATAAAACTATGGATTGTTTTTTTTTTTTTTAACATATTTTTTGGGAAAAGTTCATTCTTGCTGACCTGCCTTAAGGTTCAAGACCTTGAGCGAAATTCCTTTTTTCAGGAGGACCTTTATCTAAAACCCGTTTCCTTTTCTCAGATTCCATTTGAGTTTCACAAATTTCCCTGCTTCTTTTCTTTGGTATATTTGATTATAAATTTATACACCGTGCGAAGTTTCAGATAAATGCAACTGAATCATGAGTTTAGTTAGGACACTTTTAAATTTTCGCGGTCACTATCAAGTAATCAAATTTGAATATTTTCAGGGGAGAATTGAATGTTTATACCTTATTGCACGAGTAGTCGAGTACCCTTAAGTGTAATTTACAAAAATAATTTACCGTATATTCGGGTCCTTTTTTTTTAACATGGAAATGAATTTTTTTTTTGGTCTCTCTTTATTCCCACTCTTTAAATAAACATGGGAACAAAATTAGATCAAGCTAAATTAATTTGTCCATGTTCGCTTACTTCATCTCTCCACAAGTTTTCATAGTTTTTCTTTTTTTGAGGGTCAGAGAGCATAATGCTCACCAACAATTTCCATTGAAATAAAAGAAAAGTTTCAGCGCCTCACGTAATTAACAGTATGCGCTCATCGGACAGACATGGTACTGTCAAATGATTAATTAGAAATAATTGGAAATAATTAGTTGATTAGTTGAAAAATCCGCAATAATTTGATCGCGGACAACGACTAATTGACCGATTAATTGGGACCGTTTTTTACTATTTACAGCAATAATTACGTACAAAAGTAAACATCTAGCAATAATTTACATCACTCTAATTTTTTTTTGCACTCATGAATACAGCTTTTCATAGTTTTTCAAATAAAAAAATACCGAATGCATTAGTGCTCCATGTTGGATAAATTATAGTTGTTTGTACTTATCCTTGCATTTGAATCTCATATAATTAACATTGATATCATATTATTTTATTTGATTTATAATTATAAAAGAATGCTTTCGATTATCGAAAATCATAATCAATTTTTCTATTATTTTAATATAATTTATGCATGATTAACTAAGGAGAAAGTTTTAAATTTATTATGCTTATATAATTTTTATTTTTAATTTTCTAAATTTTATCATATGTTAATTATTAGAATCGAAAATAAAAACTATTAATCAGGGTATTAGTATTGACAACAAGTATTTAAAGGAAGAAAAATATAATATATCATGAATATCTTTTCCAAATTAAATTTTTTCACAACTATATCCACGATACAATTAAACATCCATTTCATCATATTTTTTTATTAATTCGAACATATCCGAGAATAGGAAGAGGAGGGTGTCCGATGCCCATCGGACCAGAACAGTGTTCGATGGGTATTTCTACCGTCCGATTCACTTCAAGATCTGTGCACATCACTTTAATATCCGTGCGTACAGATCTTAAAGTAGATCGGACGGTAAAAACCACCCATCGAGCACTGTTTTGGTCCGATGAGCATCGGACACCCTCCTCTCCCCCGAGAATATGAGTTCCATACATTAATTTGTAGTTTCTCTTATAAAAAAAAATCTCACTCCGCACGATTTCATGACAACGGAACATACCCTTTTAATGTGATCCCGGCTTCCTTATTGCAATCAGCTCTCCAAATTTGTACCCTTTAATTTCCCAGCAAAAATCATTTTTTTTTTTGTACTGGGAAGTAACCTCTCTGTATTTCTACTATTGTAACATAAAACACAGCTTTTTTTCTCAGGACTTGTGCTAAAGTGTGACAGGTTCTTATTACGAAAGTTGATTACATATTTTTGTGATCCTCACACCTCTTACACTGGAGGAAACTGTGTCTAGGCTTGAGACTTGTACGAAAGAAGGCTGACAAACGATTGTATGTAGAAAAAGTATTGTTTTAAAGGGCAGGGCACACACAAAACTTTCTAACCGATCGTTATTCTCTTTTTCCCACAGCACATGGCTCGAGGTTAAATGGACTCGGTGTGAACTACGGCACGCTAGGCGACAACCTGCCCTCCCCCGCACAGTCTGTCCGACTCATTCGTGCGCTGAACGCTGGGTTTGTGAAAATTTATGATGCCAATGCCACTATCCTCTCTGTGTTGGCTGGAACCGGATTGGGCGTGTCTATCATGGTGCCCAATCAGATCCTACCTGACATTGCTGCCAACCAGTCAGCTGCCGATGCGTGGATCTGCACAAATGTGTTGCCTTTCTGAACAACAAGGATACAGTTTTTGTTTGTCGGTAACGAGATACTTTCAGACTACTCCATCAAGAACTCTACATGGCAGGTAACTTCAGTTGAATCAGTAATAAGCAGTAAGCATCCCTCAAAAAACATAGTTATTATTACAACATTTTGAATCAGGGTTGAAAACATAGCTGATATGGATCGGTTAGTGGTAAAATCATATCCATATTTGTTCTTATTTTTCATATACGGATCGAATATTTTTCTAATTATAATGGTGAGTAACATAATTTGTTCATAATATATATTAAATTTATATGGTATATATATACTATTTGGATACAGATAATTACAATTTAAAACTATATCCGTATCTGCACGGATATTTAGATATCGGATATCCGTATTTAATTTTCGAATACAGATTAGATATTATCGGCTCCATTTTCATCCCTAAGTTTGACTGTAAGATTTGTCCAGTGATTCCATAATTAATCCTTCCCGTTTTACTATGATAGCGACCAGCAAGCAACAACAAATAGGGCAAACATAGCAATTTCCATTTAATATTCTAATTTAATTTAATTTAAGTTGTATTGACAATGTACTTGCTGTATTCACCTGTGTTAAAGGTGATGGGTTTTAAATTGATTTTTGAGCTTATACATTCTAATTTGGGAGGAGGGTTCAATTTGAAATGCAGAGAAATGTAAACTACATTTCATTTTTGCTTGGCACAGGCTGTGGTGCCAGCAATGCAGAACCTCCACCGGGCCATGAAATCCCATTCAATCAGCAATATTAAGCTTGGGACGACACTTGCCATGGACGTGTTATCTGTTTCTGGCATTTCTTGCCCACCTTCTTCTGGAACCTTCCGGCCAGATATTGCCCCGTGCTCCGGCCCCTCTTGACCTTCCTTCGCGAGACCCGCTCCTACTACTTTGTTAATGACTACCCCTACTTTGCCTGGTCAGCAAACCATACCACCATCTCCCTAGATTATGCATTGTTTCGGGCAGGTCCTAGTTTGTACTACACAGACCCTGTCACCAAGCTGGTGTACACCAACCTACTCGATCAGATGTTGGATTCTGTAATTGCTGCCATGAAGAATTTGGGTTTTAATGATGTTAAACTAGCTGTGGCCGAGACCGGGTGGCCAAATGGGGGTGATTTAGACCAAATTGGTGCCAATGTGCATAATGCAGCCGTGTACAATAGAAATTTGGCATTGCGGATGGCTGGAAAGCTGGGTACGCCAGCCAGGCCTAGGGTTAACATGCCGGTCTTTGTTTTTGCATTGTATAATGAGAATATAAAGGGAGGTCCCGGCACTGAGAGGCACTGGGGGATGTATTACCCGAATTCTAAGCTAGTTTACGAAATAGATCTTTCTGGGAGGAGGCCATTGGAGTCATACCCACCATTACCATTAGCAAATAATAATTCTCCGTACCAGGGTCCAATATGGTGTGTTTTTGCAGGGGGTAAGAATGTGAATATGACCGAGTTGAATGAGGAATTGCAACATGCCTGTGAACAAGGGAATGGAATGTGCAATGCGATACAGCCCAGTGGCAAGTGTTATCAACCCAACAGTCTGGCAGCACATGCCAGCTGGGCATTCAATTTGTACTGGCAGCAGTTTAGAAAATCCAACACAGCATGCTACTTTAATGGGCTTGCCACACAGACAACCAAGGATCCAAGTAAATTGTTCCCTCCCTCTTAATTTTTACATATATTTCCTTTCACAGAAAACTGTGTTGAATATAAGTATTTAAAAATTGAAATCAATCTATAAATACTGATAAGTTTTGGTGGTTAAAACTGCTTTAATAATTGAGCCTGGGTCAATGTTCTAAATGAATGTTTGGTAATTAACCAAAATTTCAACAGGTTTTATCAACATTATAAAACCAATCAGCACTTTATAAAATTTCGATTCGTACTGGTGCACTCAGAAATTGGTTACTTCACCTCACGGCTGATCTTGTACTGGTTGGTCATGCACAATATAATTTTTTTTTGGAATTTCAAATCAAAGCCAATTACCTATCATGACATTATTATACCGAGAATGAAGAAGGGGGCTCATGTTAGACAAACATACTAAATAATCAATACTGCATAACAGAATATTGAATGAATAAGTGAAACGCTAAAAATGTTAATTTCAACCACAGATTTTGCCCATATTTGACAGGTTCTATATCTAGTAATCAATCACTTGGTGGAATTGTACAATAATGGTAGCAATTTTGTATTTGTATCTGATATTTTGTTTTTGCTTTCTTATCGGTTTTATTTTATATTTGCATCTGATAAAATCTATATTTTGTGTAGGTTATGGATCTTGCAGATTTCCAAGTTCTTTGAATTAAGGAAGCCCCCTTATTTCTATCCCCTCTACGAAGTGGACTAAGAAGTAGAAATCATTCTTTTTTGCTTTTATTCCGCCTTTAGTTGGGCAGTCATGGATGTTTTGGACTCTTTTAGTTTTCTTTTCATCTCTATTTAAATTTTTTTGAGAGTCGACATTATAAGACCGTTGGAAAACACAGGTTATATTTTATCAGATGCATCTGCGTATATTCTTATAGATCATGCTCTATATATGTCTATGTAAATTTTCGTATTATATCGAACATTACCCAGCAAAAGTGTTGAATTGCAGTATAAGATTGGTCTAGCGAAGATTCAAATTATGAACTGGTACCAATAGTATTTAACATACAATACGGAAAATAAATCTGCTGCGATCCGAATCTTAGGAACATTAATTCTAAAATTCGTCCTTTTTCAAATCCCGTTGTCCAATAATTTTTGTGCACATATTTCGAAACAACTAATTTTTCTTTATATGAATCTCGAAATAACTCAACAATTGAATTTGAAAAAATAGTACCGGTAAAGAATCACAGCAGATTCGGATCTAGGGAAACGTAGTTAACAATGAAAAATGCGCCATTAAACTTCCTTTCGTAACTCGTAAGTGGGTTCTTTCCATTTCTATGGTCCTAACGGCATTGTCTTGGATACTGCATGACCTAATTAAGGGCATTTCCGGGTAATGAGGATTTTTATGGGAATTAGATTTATTGTGTATGATCTTCCTTCAATTTATCGTCCAAAAAAAAGATATGACATTGATTTATTTCTTTTCACAATTATTTTCTTAAAATATATACCACTAATATCAAACTCTGTTAAATGATTAAGATAAATGATTGTACATATCAAATTCCAGTACGATGCTGCATGGAAAAAGATTCAGTTGGAAAAAGTTAAAACTTGACAGATTGTCAGAGTATCAAGTCCGTTTAAAAGTAGGGTGGACCCAGTGTATTCCAGGATAACCACTTCTCCTGAATTTTGAATTTTAGTAGAGATTTATTAGTTTCAACTGGTTTTGTCTTTTTCTGGAATTTTTTTTTCTGTTTAATTGATGATTCGGATTAAATTTATAGTTAAAATTAAAATAAATTTCTTGAAATATAATTAGTAATTATAATTATAAGTCAAAATATCATAAATTACAAGTCAGAATATTATAAAGTATAAGTTAAAGCATTATTTTTTTTTATATCAAATACCTAATTAGTTAATGAATTTAAATTCAATTAGCTATTTAAATCCGATTCGATATTTTTTTGCCTCCCTAACGAAAATCTTGGATCCATGCCTGTTTATAAGTATAATGAATTTTTACAGTTACTATTTACTAGAAACGATATAAAGATTTATTATTTGAGGGTTATAGACTTTATAAAGATTTTACGAGGAACACTAACGGTGTTCCAGTCAAAGGCAGCTAGTTCGAGTTTTGACGGAGGATTGATATTAATTAAGTACTGTAATCCCGTCCAAAAAAGAAATCCTGCACTTGATAAAAATTCGAGGTTTTGACCTTTTTGACTTCGGCTACGACCTGAGGTTAGGGTTTTGAACTCGGGAGGTTGCGATTGCATTGTTCATCAATGGAGGCGAAAGAACAAGCATATGGTGTGCTCCTCTATTACAAGTACGCTCAAATCCCAGATGTTAAATCGATTGTTGATTTCTACGACTCCAACTGCCGATCTCTGGGCCTCGTCGGCCGCGTCCGTATCGCTCCTGACGGCGTCAATGTCACTGTACTTTGTTTGTTTATTTCTTCTCCTTTCTAACTTTTATAGTGAATGTGCTTCATATTGCCTTCAAATTGAAAGCAAGCTGAATTTTTTCGTGCTGGTCTGGCGAGGCATTGTTTAGGTTCTCTAAATTGTTTTTATCGAGCCTGATTGAACCCCAACAATTTATCAGTTAGGAACTATGCAAATGGCTCTAAATCAGCCAATTTAGATCCAATTAGCCTTTATTTTATTTTTTTGTCAAAATGCCCGAATTCAAAGATTCAATTGTCCTCAGCCAAACAGAATTAATTTCACATTAGCATTAACTATGTAATTGAGCATTAAATGGACCCAGAAAAATACAACCACAGCTACAGTAAGTTAACTCTTGGTCACAGCAGTACTCAAATCGGACAAGCATTACTAAATTTGTAAAATCCATTCTTTCAGGATAATGTAATTGTTAGAAATGAACTTCATAAATCCTTTTCTTTTATTTTTGGTTAGGTTGGTGGCAAGATGGAATCTCTAGAGAAACATGTCGAAGAGATGAAATTAAACCCACTATTTGACGGTACCGACTTCAAGCTTGCAAGTTGTGACCAACCAACAGATGATAAGATCATAAGAGAATGCGGGTTTGATTCTCTATCCATCAGAGTTGTAAAGGTACTCCACTGATTTTTAACATTTACTTGATGTGAAATTATTGTAACTTTTACACAAATCAATTTGTAGTTTTTTTGAGCTAACAAAGTAAATGCAGTGTTCTCATGTCTGTAATTTGTCTAAGAACTTGTATAACCTTTTGCACTAGTATTAGGGGTGGATGAGGCATACTAGTATGAAATTTGTAAAATTTACCCCTCTCAGTAATGAACTAATTTCCTCCTTTATACAGGGTAAAGTATATATACCATTATTTTTTAATTAAGGTTAATTAAGAAAATGTCACAGCATTTCTGCTATTTCATTAACATCTGCAACATATCTAGCGAAGCTGTAGACCATGTTGAATATGTGCTAAAATTTGGGTTCTATTTTGAGAAAATGTTGCAGTTACATTTTCTCTCTCCTTTTATGATTACAAGGCTGAATGCCATTTTGTCCCGTATGTCAGGAACTGGTGACATTTAGGTCAAATCCTCTGGCAAGTTCACCAGATGTTTCTAATGCTGGACAGCACTTGTCAGCAACTGAGTTTCACTCTGTGCTTCATGATGTCAGTAAGTTCTAATAGATTTTTGTTACCTAAAAGCTGGCTTTGTCCTGCATGTTGGTGTTTTTTTTTGTTCTCTCTCTCTTTTTTTTTAAATGAATCCATTGACTTAATGATGCATTCAATTAGGGCCATAACAGTAGGGTATCTAGTGTCAAGAGGTTATAGATAAAAAGAGAACAAATAGAGTAGAAAACAAAGGTAGAGAGAGGCACATTGATACCTAGAAATTAATTATAAGTATTGATCATTAGTGATACTGGCCTTTTAAATAGGCTTACTTGTACTTCAGAACAAATTCTAAAATTAAAGAAAAGTTATAACATGAGCTATCAATGACTTGTGAAGTAAAAATATGCTAAACAAATATAAGAAGCAAAGTTTTGAGACTAGCCTTCAACTCAAACTCAAGTTTAATTTTGGCAACACTAAGATATCACATCAACTGCTTCTCAACCAAAACAGGTCTAGCCAGAACCCGTACAGATTGGAGCTCAAATTTGTTTAATTAGTTGGCCAGTCTGACTTAACCTAGCCTAAATTCAAACACTGGCATGTAATTTTCAAGTTCTCATATTGGATCACATGTTTTTTGTTTGACAGTGAATGGAGGTGGAAATGAGAAGGAGATGGTTTTATTGGATGCGAGAAATGTGTATGAAACAAGAATAGGGAAGTTTGAGGTGCCAAATGTGGAGACACTTGACCCTCAGACACGTCAATACAGTGACCTTCCTTCTTGGATTGACAACCATTCAGACCAGCTCCGAGGAAAATCTATTCTCATGTATATAATTCTCTCTCTTATCTCCTTATCCTTCCAGCAGCTGCATATTTAAAACAAACAGAATTTGTCAACCTGATAGATGTTGTTGAGAATTAACTGATGGATGTATAATTAGGTCAATTTCAAGTTCCTTGGGTGGTCGGATCAGACCTGACCCATTTATGCTTAATTTTGTTCTTAGATTTAAGCATCAAAACATTAGATGATCTAAATAAATACATTCTTAACCACTAGAATTCAAGTGCTTTGCAGTTCCACAGGAAGGACGAACACAATCGGACTATTGTTTGTAGGTCTGATTCTTGATCTGCTAGTGGCATGAGTCAATAAATATTAAATACCCATGCACTTATTTAGCTTTTGTTTGGAATAACAAATTTGGCGGATTATAGTCCATAGTCTTCTTTGGTTTACCTGGACTCTGGTGAATAAAGTACTTGTCCTTATTTATTGCTGTCCTTGATATTAGTTAAGATCTGCATGCTTCAGGATATATTTATAATAAAGGAAGAAAAATAAAATTACACAGCATGTCGGCATGTATATGTATGATTTCAGGTATTGCACTGGAGGTATACGGTGTGAAATGGCATCCGCATATATCCGCACCAAGGGTGCTGATTTTAAAAATGTGTTTCAGGTAGTATGTTCTATTTCTTTAAAATTTTAATATAATTTTATTATCTTCATATTGATTTTTTATTTTAGTGATATATGTTCTTTATTCTCCCTTTTTTTTGTCATGATAGTTATATGGTGGTATTCAGAGGTATCTGGAGGAATATCCTGATGGAGGTTTCTTTAAAGGAAAGAATTTTGTTTTTGATCATAGGTCAGTGGTGTTCTTAAACATTAATAACCTCTTTTAGTCAGATGTGTTACAAGCCCTGTTTTCTCCAAATGAGTTTCCACTACAACTCACCTTCTGATGTAAGCCTTAATTTCACAGATTTTTAAGAATCAAGCACCAAATAAGCCAAGAAAAAAAAACGTTCATAAACAATGTAATTTGATTGAGCATGCAATTACACAAGTCAGGGTTAATTGAGGCCAATTGGATTATATTGATTCTTTGTTTAGCATTTTTAATATTTTGGCTTGGCTCTGAACAGTTTTGAGTTGACTGTCTTACTTGAGGCTTGTTTCAGAAACAGTGTTAAATACATGGAACTATAACTAATTTTTCATGCACTGAGATACAGGATTTCTGTTGGAAGCTCAGATGATAAGGTAGTCGGCTCTTGTTTGCTATGTGGTTCTTCCTTTGATGACTATTCATCTCGTAATAGGTGCAGTTTCTGCCGCATGCTGGTTTTAGTCTGCTCTGAGTGTGAGGTAAATTTAAGTACTTTTGATTTGTTTTTTATGCCTAGAAACAGCATCACCTTTTACATTTTATTAGTACGTAAATTTGGTTTGGTTGCATTAGTCAGAAAATGGTTTTTGTCATTGGGAGGTACAGCATCATTTTCTGGACTTTGTAATTTAGGCTGGTACAACTTCATTCTGTTTATAGACTCTGATGATTTGTTTTACATTCTATTATGGTGTTTAGAATCAAATGAGCCTCTGATACTATCCATGAGGTTGATTAATTGGTCTGTTTTCTTTTGTGGTTTTTTTTATCTGCTCAGTATTTGTTTCTTGTCCGCAGGGGAGAGGTGCCCAAGAATACAGATGTGATCTATGTCAGAAAATTGAAAAGGGTTCTAGCACAGAGGAGTTACCTGTAGAAGTTATGTCTGATTCATTAGAAGCGCAGTCAATGGACCAAATCAAGCCTTGTACTGATGAATTTTCTTTAACAAATGGTAAGGTCTGTATCAGAATTATTTAGGCAGTAATAATATCTTATGTCTTTACTTTTACCTGTTAATCCAAGAATGCAATTTTGTTCGATTATATCAAGTTCAGCCTCTGTGAAATTACCTATTGAGCTCAATGATAGAATACAGTTTCATTCAGTTCAGAGATATCTGTAAAATTTAGTTGTGGAATCATGCCACTAGCACTCAATTTGTCCTTAGATCGCTCATGTTTTTTGTTCTCTT
This sequence comes from Carex cristatella, assembly GCA_024447775.1. Lineage (NCBI taxonomy): Eukaryota > Viridiplantae > Streptophyta > Magnoliopsida > Poales > Cyperaceae > Carex > Carex cristatella. The sequence goes on along the minus strand of JAJHPF010000033.1, from coordinate 3,949,339 downwards.
TGGTGTCCATTTTTCTCTATTTTATTGCTTGATTTTTAGTTGTACAATTCAGGTATCTTGAAGGCAAAGAAAAATAAATAAATAAAGGAATGAAACTGATGGCTTAACTGAGGCACATACACAATGGATGGTTAACTTGGGCTTTTAATTGCGCAGGTTGAGCATTTATTTGGATAGAGTTACCAAATTAGGTGGCATGTTGTCAACCGCATTGATACCATGTAGATTCTATGCATAATTTTACAAGTCAAATAAACAGTTCAACCGCATTAATCAATTTTTATTGTTCTTTATTCTACAGCAATCAACATTCCCTTTAGGAAGTTAAGGATTTTGTGCTTGCATGGATTTCGGCAAAATGGGTCAGGTTTCAAAGGAAGATCTGCATCACTAGCGAAGAAACTAAAGAACCTTGCTGAACTTGTTTTTATAGATGCCCCTCATGAACTCCCATTTATTTATGTACCAAATGTAAACTCAACTTCAAATTTAAACCCATGCTGTGCAACAAATCAACTTTCTAAAAAGAAATTTGCCTGGCTGATCCCTCCTAGATCCAACGATTTATGTGGACTGGATAACTGGGTTGCCACTGATGTACCTTTTGACCCGCTGCAATACATGGATCAAACGGAGGGTTTCAATGAATCATGCTCTTATCTTGATGAAACAGTCATGCAATTTGGCCCATTTGATGGGATTTTAGGGTTTTCCCAAGGGGCGGCAATGGTCGCATTGTATTGCAAGCATAAACAGATTTCTAATGGTTTATCAGGTTTTCAATTTGGGATGCTCTTTTCGGGCTACCAGGCGCCTTTGCCAGGTTTTGACGAGGATCCAGTAAGAATGCCTTCACTTCATTGTTTTGGCAATGGGGATGGCCAAAAAGATAGGCAAATTGATCGATCACAGAGTATTGCGCTCCGTGCTATGTTTAATCAGGGTTCTTGTGTTACAATAGAGCATAATATGGGGCACATTATCCCAACTCGGTCTCCATACATTGATCAAATCAAGGATTTTCTTTCACAGTTTACTTAAATCTTCTTTTTTTATTTTTAAGTTGTAAGATGGAATTCTTGATTGGATAAAAATTTCAAGCCTTAGTTGATGCATATTTGTGCTTCAATATTCTGTTAATTTTGAGGGCTATTATTATTGGTATTTTACACCCCTTCTTTGAGTCAATATTCATTTTTTCTTTTCCTGTATTTGTGTTTTTCCTTTGAATTGGTTGCTAGATATGGAGCAACCTCAGGAGAAGGAACTTGCGAGTCCCTCTGCAGAAAGAAAGGAACTGCAAAAGGGAGTTGTAAGCTGAATATCTTTGTCCTTGCTCTTCTTTTTTAATTTTGCCACTTTGGAAAGATGAAAATAAATCATGGTGACCCGAAAGTTGTAAGCGGCATTTAATTCTTATTCTGTCCTTTATGTATAAGAATATGATATAATACCTTTCCTTATTATTCATCTATATATGTTTTCTGTTTTCAGGTTTCACCTGAATTTGCACCAAAAAGTGCAAAAATGCTGCTCGTAAGCAGTCATCCAGAAGTATACGAACCATGCGATGACTCATTTCTCCTAGTTGATGCCCTCTTGGCTGACCGGTCAAATCTCATTAACCAAAATCCTAAATTTTGTCTAGAGATTGGCTGTGGCTCGGGCTATGTGATAACATCCCTAGCCTTAATTCTCAGTGAATATTTCCCCTCGACCCAATTCTTTGCAACTGACATAAATCTACATGCAACTCAAACCACACTTCAGACCTCGGCCAACCATGGTGTACATTGTGAAGTGGTGTTGACTGACATTGCCTTGTGCCTCCAAAAACGTCTTTGGAAAAACATCGATGTTCTGGTGGTCAATCCACCATACGTACCAACACCCGAGGATGAAGTTGGTGCAGTGGGTATTGTCTCATCTTGGGCTGGCGGGTTTAAGGGTAGAATGGTCATAGATAGAATCTTAGATGTGGTGGATGAGTTATTATCGAGTAATGGGTTGACTTACATGGTCTTATTGAGTGAAAATGACCCGCTTGAGATATGTCAGGTCATGAGAGAGAAAGGTTTTGGGTCGAGGATTGCTTTGCAAAGATCGACAGAGGAGGAGAAGTTATGTGTGATTAAGTTTTGGAGAGAGAAATAGACTAGTGAGGTGGATGGGGAGAGATGATAATAGTTGGTTGGATAGAGTTCCTTCTGTTAATTCGCTATGCAAGTAGGGTAATAATGGAAGTGGCATTAAATAGCCATTTTTATTTCTTTTACATAGGGGTAAGTCTAGGTTTCTTTTATAAAATTGAGGAAGCATTGTAATTTACTTTAGATTAATTTCATGTCACATAATACACACCCTCTCATATTACATTAGCAAGTGAAATAAATACTCGGCTAAATAGAAAAACAACGGAGAAGAGAAGGAACAATTGCCCGTATTCGTTTGATTTTCCTCCTTTTATTGTTTACATTCCCATGCTGCTTTCTTTCGAACTTTGCCTGTGCTAAAAGGAGCATCTCCAATGTGATGCGTCTTGTCTTACGCTCTTCTTTTAAACATTCCCTTTCATTGTCATTTTCCTCACACTTATCTCTTTCTTCTGTATCATGCTCACAAATTTCTTCTGCATTGTCAAATACAATGTATTGTTAATCTGATTCTTGTTTTTGTATTATATTAGCAATTCTTAACTGAAGTACAGGAGCTACCTGTTTTTTTAAATTTTTGGGTGGCTAGCCGGTTTACATTTAATACCACAGAATTGCATTACTATAGGATTTTTATATTTAGTTGGCTCACTTGTGAATTGTTTTTGGGATGGGAATATGTCTTATTATTATTATTATTTTTTTCAGAAAGCAGGGATTGGTAGACACGTTGAAAATATAGAAGTTGATTAAGCGAACTTGTAAGCATGTTTGCTTCTTTCGTAAAATAGATTCTGTGGACAACAGACGTGAGTATATTCCTATATTTTTATTACAATAATGAAATTCAAAGATGAGCTTGAAAAAAAAACTCAAAATCAAAACTTGGTCGACAATAGAACAAACAAAATAGGCTTAGGATGCAAAAATGTGGGCTGAGTATGGGATATGTAATATTCGGCTCCTGTACCGTTTTGGTACAATTTGAGTTGGCTATTGCCTATTCTGTCAAGAATGAGGATGTGTGATGAGGCCGTTAAGGTCCAACTTGTTTTTTTTAAAGGGGGTTTTAAGTAGTTTCAATGAAACGGATGTCATGCTTTTTAAAAAAAAATATATATATATAGAACAAACAAAATGATGAAATTTAGAAGATAAAGAGGCTAAATTGATAAAATCTTTTGCGTACCGAACTCAATCTCTTCGATTTGAATTTCATTGGTGCCTGCCATGGTCAGTACTGCACCTCTACCATCTTCATAACCTGTATCGCCTTAACTATGTTGCCATATCATCAGGCAATCAGGTAATAATGTAAAATAAGGACTAAAGTAAAGATAAAGTACTGTCGAATTGCGGAAAATAGGCCGAAATAAGCTTTTGGCACCAACACCAAGCTGATGAAGAAATAACCAGCTGACTATATTCACAAATAGCTATTTTCTAAAATTGTATGCCATAAACCTTTAAGATCATAATAGGAGATATTTCGATTTTCGACAACCGAAATATACAAAATAAAAACCGAGGGAGGAACAACACCTGATATCTCTAATTACGAAATATCTGGCATTCTAGCTATAACATGTAGTACTCAGGCACTTTTTATAAGAAAAAAATATATTTGAACTGAAAGAAGTTTTAAAGAAAGGTATGGAAATTGGAAGTCTATTTACCATTCGGGCCGTAATCAGCCATAGGTTGCTCAAGTGGCAACGGTGCAACTTGCAGTGCATTCTGGTTTGGATCAGAACCTGGATCTGTAGGCGCATTTTCAGTAAGCATGTATTCTGTCCCGCCATTCAGTTGTAGAAATCCAGAGCCACTAGTTGAGATTATTACAAGAACAAAGAGCACAGGAATGAGAAGTGGCCACCATTGAAGGGGGATGTGTGCAATCCATGAGCTTGTTGCTGTGATGGAGAAAGAACAAATCAGGGACAGAAGGTAGAAGTAAAAAATGCTGTTGTTATTTTTTTGTGGCGCCATTAGAGAAGGGGATGGAGAGAAGGAGAGAAAAATTGTTCAAGGTAGACATTGAGGAAGCAGTGTAATGGATTTATAATTTTTGTGAGCATTTGTTAACTTATTTTAATTGCATTGACTAAAGCTACAAATCATTAATAATTGGCTCATTGAACAAAGAATATTAGAACCAATAAAAACATTATGGTCTACAATGTTGCAAGATAGTATTACTAGAAGGAATCAGGAGTGGTATGACCGTCTACAATCCAATGTCAGATCAGAGTCGTCCGATTCACATCAAGGTTCGTGTGAACAACTTGTAAGATTCGTGCGGATCAAGTGTGTATGTATATTTATGCAGATTGGACGACTGCGATTGGGCACAGTCCGATGTTCATCGGACTGCCCCTACTCCTTATGACAAATGTGGGTCTTTTTAATTTGTTATGCAAGGCATTTCAATTTTCAAAGAGATATAAGTCGCTATAAATGGCAAAAAAATGTAAATAAATTGTACTCGGAATTCTCGAATGACATTGTAATGACGAAAAGAAATCATATAATAAATAATGCATCTATTGTCAAGAAGAGAGCTCAATTTAGGAATATTCAATAATTTAATGCGCATTTTTGTTATTTACATTAAAATTGGGCTCCTGCCATGGAGTTTAAAAAAAAAAATTAAAATTGGGCACAAAAGAGACAAACGCTGAAACATAGATATGCTAGGATCTGATTCACATATAATTAAAGAAAGTCATCGAAAAGATCCTTAATTAGTTGATTACATTAATCTATAAGATACGGTAGAACATGCAAAACGAGGGTGCTGATTTTAATGCAACTATTTTTTTTTTTTATTAACTCAATGGCTTCAAAAATTTCAAGTGTATAGACGACTTTTTTCATAATTTCATGCTGCTAATGCTATAGCTTGCTTATTTGATTATACAATCAACACCTTCTTTAATTTAAATGATTATGATTCACTTTATTTTCATAATCAAAACATATCTCTCTAGAAGCATTTCTTTCCTAAAAACGGAAAACAAAAATTAAAACTCATTATTAACGAGATGAAAAAAAAATCAATCTATCAATCATCAAAAGAAAACTAATAATTAAATTAACATAACGGAAAATAACAACGTTAAAAAAAAGGAAGGTAACAAATTTAAAACTGATAGTTAAGAAGCTTGTTAATTGAAAAAAATAGAAACAAATGAAAGCTTGATAATAAAAAAAAATGAGATATACAATTTCCTATCCATTACAATATTTAAAACAGATTGTGTTAATAATATTTTTTGTGGTGTGAATATCAACACTCCAATGAATTCTATATATTGATATTTCATGATAACAGACTGCACTTTTTTTTTTTTTTTTGTCATTCAAAAGCCCGTAGGCATAACAGACTGCACTGCTGAATGCTGATATATGTCAAGATTTACAACGACACAAGGATTATGCAGCCAACACATCATATTACAACTTACAAGTGAGGCTACACACATGTTCCATACTGAGCCGTACTCAGTGGCGTAACTAGAATTTTCACCAGGGGTAGACAAAAAAATATTAATATTATTTATTTATTTTAATATCCAATTTTTATTAAAATCTAAAATTGTTTATGCAACTGAAGTCTGAAGGTCCCTTTTATTTCCAGTCAATTCGGTAATCAACTCATGCACATGTTGCATTTGTTTTTGTAGATTTTCTTTATATTAAATAGAGTCAGTTGTTTGAAAAAAAAATTATATTGAAAATTAAAATTTGTTATTTTTGGACTAATATTTGTTATCATTTTTAAAAATGATATAATAAATTTTTATCTAATCACTATATTATAGCTTGGACATATAATGCAACATTAAATCTTGGTTTTAAAATTTTTTCAGACATCTACAACACCATGCTTTCTTAAAATCTCTCTCTGAACCCGCCAATACATTAATACCCAGCAAGTCCACGCCAGTTTTATAGAAGTGCGGCTCATTTATTAATTTAACTCCTGCTCACACCTCTTTTTTTAAAGTTAAGTTTAATTTTGGACAATAAAGTTCTGGCCCATTATAAATAATTTGGTCCTTTTCTTTGGAAAGAAATGAAAGGTTTATATCGTGGGCCCATTGTTCAGATCTTTCTTCCCCATTTTTGCATCCCCTTTTGTTCTATTCCGAAACCTGTGACGAAAACTCAATCAAATTTTCAACGAATATGACGATTTTACCAAAGGATGAGGCTCAGTCAGTCAGGGGTAGGCAAACCTATATTCAAGGGTAGGCAAAACTCATATCTAAGCTAACTATGATGAAGTTTTTCAAAATCCAGGGGTAGGCAGTAGGCAGTTGCCTACTCTTGGGTGGCTGTAGCTCTGCCACTGGCCGTACTATGGTATAGATCTATATATATATTTTTAAAGTTCTAAATTCTAATAGTTGATACGAACTGCTTGGACATTAAATTTTATATTTTTTAGAATTTGTTTTATTCGAATGGTTCAAAATTTGTAAATCAAGTTTTTCTAGTTATCTAAAGATAATAGAAACGTTTAACAATGTAATATTTGATCTTTTAAGTATATTTTTATATAGAAATTATGTTTAAGTTCTTGATTAACTATTTAAACTTAAAAAAAATATAATTTTTGTTAGAGGTTGCTAAGCTTTGTCATTTGTCACGAATTGGTCCTCAAGTTTGATTTGTTCTTTTTTAGTCACTCAACTTTATTATTTGTTTCAATTAAGCCATTTTATACTTTTCCGTCTAAAATACTAACAGAATATGCTCATTTCGTTAGTATTTTTGGACACAATGAGAATATTCCATTAATATTTTGGATATAATTAGAATACTGCGTTAAAATTTTGGATGAAAAAAATATAAAGTGACTTAATTGAGACAAACAAAGTTAAGTAATTAGAAATAAATAAATCAAATTTGAGTAATTAATTCGTAAATAATGATAAAGTTCAGTAATCAAAATTTACCTTAAAAAATGAATATATAGTACGACTTGTACGATCCGGTAATATACAGTAGCCTCACTCTCATCAGCTCATGGAACTCATTACTCATATATATCATCGTATTTGCACTGACGGACCTTTTTCAATTCCTACAAATAATTTAACGCCGTCACCTGGGCCCCACTCGTCAGTAGCTGCGAGAATAAGCGTCCAGTTTAAACTCGATCGGCAGAGTCCTCGGTTCGTCGCACTTCCTCAGCCTCGCCCCATTAGCTCCAGTCGCACAACCATGATCGCCTACTCCGCCAGCGTAATTACCGCTCGCCGCTTCCTCCTCCAGTCCATCCGTCTCCCCGCTCACTTCCCGAAGTCCCATTTCTCCTCCCAAAACCACCCGAGCGACAAGGACGCCTACTTCGCGGCGGTGCACCACATCGCGTCGATCGTGCAAAAGGACTTCTACTTGGAGCGTACGCTCAACCGCCTCCGCCTCCCCTCTGTCTCCTCCGACATGGCCTTGCGCGTGCTCCGCGCCTCGGCACCATCCAACTCCCTCCATGCGCTTCGCTTCTTCAAGTGGCTCCAGTCCTCGCACAATCCCCATTTTGCCCCTTCTACCGAGCATTTTTCTGTTCTCCTGCTTGCTCTCAGCAAAGATCGCCTCTGGCCCCATCTCTGGTGAGAGTTTATTGGTTTTATTGTTTATTTTCGTTTCACTTTTTGGTCGTTTTGTTTTAGTTATTTAAGCGTTGATTGTAATTTTGAGCATGCGTGCCCCCTTAAATTACTTACGAGAAAAAAAAAAAGTGATTTTATGGCATTATTTCACAGCGCTGTCAACAATGCATAATATACTTTCAAACCATAGCAGCCCATTCTCTATTTAATTTATTTGGGGACTTTATGCAATGTTGCATCTATCTCTTGTAAGTTGCAATTTTGTATCCATGAATCTATAGATTAGAACCATATTATTAAAAAGAGAAAAGGAACTTAGTTACTAGTATTATATTAGCGGTATAATCTGAAATCAGATAAGATGAACAAGTGCCACAAAATGAAAAAAAAAAAAAATTTGAGGTCATTTGCTCTTTACTAGGTCACTGGCGTCTGACATGCGGGCTCGATCCCTCGCACTGCCCCCATCTACATTTGCGTCTATCATAGAATCTTCTGGTGCAGCCCGCCTGCCCGATCTGGCAGTTGAGATCTTCAACCGCCTTCCCCACTTTGGCTGCCCCCAGACAACTGAGATCTACAATGCCCTCCTCTCTGCCCTCTGCACTGCCCGTAACTTCGATGGGGCCTACGCCCTTGTACGCCGCATGACACGCAAGTCAGTTTCGCCTGACAAGAACACCTTCTCCATCCTGGTCAACGCCTGGTGTGCAGCAGGTCAACCTTAGTCTTAAATTTGACATGGTTTGGTATTTTAGATGGTAAATACAGTGCTTTACCAGTACCACACTGGAAAGATTCCCTTTTTAGGAATTTCTAAGTTAATTTTCATCAAGCCAAACCAGGTCCTTCTAAAAATTATAAAAAAATTAATCGGGTGAATATTGAAAATATGACCTATTCAATGCATGTAATACAGGGAAGTTGCGGGAGGCTCAGGATTTCTTGGATGAGATGGCAGAAAAGGGCTTCAAACCACCATGCCGCGGCCGTGACCTCCTCTTGGGTGGGCTAATTGGTGCCGGGTATCTTGAGTCAGCTAAATCTATTGTTCTTCGCATGACCAAAGAAGGCATGGTGCCAGATGTTGCCACATTTAACTCTATGTTGGAGGCCCTTTGCATGTATGTTATGTGTCTCTCATTCCTTCCAATATGTATGTTTGAAAAACAATATTTAATGAGGGGTCTGGGTTGTAGGAACGGGGATGCAGAGTTTGGGGCAACACTGCTTAATGATGCCAGTGACCGGGGGATGTCCCCTGATATTTCCACGTACAAAATCCTAATTCCCGCACTAGCCAAGCAAGGCCATATTGAATCAGCCTTTCGACTATTCTACAACTCAATAGATAGTGGTCACCAACCCTTGCCTAGTCTCTATGCAGCAATTATAAAAGCGCTTTGCAAGGCAGGGCGTTTTGCAGACGCATTTGGTTTCTTTAGTGATATGAAGGAGAAAGGCCGCCCGTCGAGCCGACCAATTTATACCATGCTTGTGAAGATGTGCGTTCGAGGTGGGATGTATGTCGAGGCCTCAAATTATTTGTTGGAGATGACCAGGTTAGGGTTGGTGCCTAGAGGTAAGAGTTTTGATTCAGTCGTGCATGGATTGAAGCACATAGGGAAGCATGATTTAGCAAAGAGAATGGAGCAACTGGAGGTCTCTGTAAGAGGAGTTTAATCAAATGCATAGCGCGAATGATGGGTGATGGATTTCCAGTGGGTGCCTAAGGTTTGGGAATCCGAATCAGGGGCGATTCGTTAAGCAGGTCTTTTAGTTACACAAGGTCATTGATTAAACATGGGCATGCCTTTGATGACGACAATGTGACACGGTGTTTTGATGTGTTTAGATCTTAAGATTCTCTAATTATACGAAGGTAAATGGTTTCCTAGCTTTCCTTTTAACTTTACGAATAGTGTCCTAAATGCTTTCAACTGTGCAACAAATCCAATCATCTCCATTGCCTTGTTTCATTGAGTGGTTTCAGACTTCTCACTTCTCAATTTTATAACTTCGGGATACCACTTTTCTGCCTAATTACTATGGCAAAACACAATCTTTAATTGTGAGTCATGTATTTTGGACTAACATACAATACTAATGTTTGGTTAAAACATTAATAAGTAGACTGATTGACATGATTTCAACAAGTGTGTGCTACTTTTGTGGCTTCTCATTTGTAGGACCAATATTGGAAGCTGAGATCAAGTGCACAGCCACGGCAGGTCAAGTGAAGAGGAATGGCCATGCAGGTTTGGGTTTGCTGTTGTATTTGGTGAGGCCATCAATGAATTGTACTGAACTTTATTTCTTTGATAAACTTTGAAGGAACCTATTACTTGTGATTAGCACTTGGCCAATACCTTACTTGTAAGTACCACTGGAATTATTAAATAGCCCTAGGTCCTAAAAATAAATTAAGAAACTTGAATCCAACTAGTAGCTCAGATGGTAAGCTTACTAAGATGATTTTTTTTAGAGGTTTTGGATTCAAACCTCAATGGACACATACATTATGGTGAGGGACTTGTGAACCTGATTCATCACTCACAAAAAAAAAAAAAAAATTAAAAATGCCAACAACTTGTATAGAAAAACAGATTTTACTGCAGTAGTTTGATTTAATGTAGATATTGTGGTCTCATCATATGGACCAAAAGGCAAACTATTAAGTGTGATGATTCAAACTGATAATGTTTATCAGAATCATTGTTTTCTCATGTTTTTGGTCATGTACGGGTGTGTGTAAAGGAAGGATTTTAAATTCAAGTTTGTGACATGTATTATTCATGATCCTAATCAAGTTTGTGACTTGTAGGATTTGTTTCTCAGTTTCATCTCTAAGGTAGAGTCTAATTGTTATAAGAATAACAAGTTGCTTTATGTTTGGTTACTACTGTTAAGTGATTTTTTATTTCCCCCAGTAGACATGATTTCATCAGTTTCACCATTTACGCATAGCACAAGAATCTCAACCATTTAATAATATGTTATGTTGCAATGATTTGCTACTTGGTTGCAACAAATGCCATATCAGATGTGTTAACAAATTGATTATACAACTTAGCTATTTAAGAGTTTAAAAGTAACTGAAAAAGTATCGTCTTAATGCTGCAAGTGGTCAAACTCTAGTATCGTACCAATAAAACTAGGGTGCTCTTAAGTTCACCAAGTCTCTTTGTAAACTTAACGCTAAAATTTATCGAATCGACTTCAAATGACGAATCCAAACCGTTAAAACGCTTATACCTCACAAGTGATGCGTCTACATGCAAAAATTTATATTAATTATGTATAGATTCAAGTGGTCAAAAATTGTTCAAAAAATGAACGCAGTAAAATTAATTTATAAATTTTCTACTTTTGACCGCTTGACTTAATACTACATTAATTCAAAAGTTTAAATTTTTTGCATGTAGATGCATCACTCATAAGGTAGAAGAGTTTCAATGGTTTGGATTTATCATTTGAAATCAATCCGATAGGTTTTAGAGTGATTTTACAAAGAGGCTTGTTGAACTTAAGAGCACCCTAGTTCTACTCATCTTGTTGTACCAATTTTCTTTCTAAAATATAGAGTTGGAAGTATTTGATTATTAAATTTACATCTCTTGACACCGGTACCATATTGTACCAGTGCCTATACTAGGTTATGGTGTATTTCAAGATTTAAAGGTTGAACTTGCAAAATCTTCCAAGTTAGTAAGTTACCATGTCAGAGGGACTAAAGTGAAAAATGAAATTATGACATTGAACATAGAAACTTTAATTAAATGGGACCTGGACCTTATAGTTGAACTTAAACTTGATTTATTTTGTCCAATGATTATATACCTTGAATAATTAATCCAAGCCAAATTAGATTGAACAGTTAACACATGGAAGTCTTTTTTTTTTTTGAAAATCTTCACAGAAGCTGTGAAGTTGTGAGGGGGAATCAAACTCTCGACCTTTGGGTACAACAATCTTAAAACTTTTTCCTAACCAACTGTACTACCTCCTCTTTTAACACATGGAAGTCACTAATTAAAATGGATACTAAGAATAATTGGAACAGTATGATTCGGGAAAAATTGGATCTAATAAGAAAATATGAATCTAGAAAATTTATGCAAAGTCAAATAAATTGGAAACATGAAAATGAGAAATACAACTACTGGACATGGAAAAATATGCATATATGAATGAGATTCATATACTGGGCTATCGGTTTAATTAGTGAAAGTTATTTTTATACGTTTTGCTTAGTTCATGTAACATTGTTAAATAAATACTAACTTATTTATGTTATTTGATTTATGTTATTTGATTTAACATAGACCATATTGAGCACGGCTTAGCGGGATCGTCTAAGACTCTTAATCTAGTAATAGCTGATCCTCTATGCACCTTATGTGATCAGGTGTGGGGGTTCACATAATTTGTCTTGATTTTTATTTCTAAGAACTAAATAATTGTTCATGTTAGCATGTTGAATTTCTGATTTATAGCATCATTGCATCACTTGCATGAGGTATAATAGCATCATTGAATTGTTACAATTTTGATGATTTATCATTTTGGTATTGTTTTATCGATTATTTGTCCTCTCATTTCTTATAATTGAATGGAACCACAGTATCAAATTGATTTACTTTATTGTTTAATGCAAAGTCTGGAGTTGATGCTAGACTTTGATCCATGATCCTAATGCGCATACGGTGAATGACCTTAACTGAACCCAGTGTCGGTTGGGTAGAGAATAATGTAAATTGTGATTGCAGAATTAGTAAAATTGTGGTATATAGAATGTTATATCGGTCAAAGGAGTGATAATCTGTTGCATATTATTAATCTGTTGCATATTATTGAAGTACATTATTGTCAATCTGATTTATTGAATTGATATGCACGTCTGGCTACAAACCAAAACAAATAGAACAATTTAAGCCGAAAATGATAGATACCTTATATCTATCAGTGACCTAGTAATTTTATCGTTTAGGTCCAAATATTCTAAATAGTAGTTCTTTGATTATCTTTAAATGTGATATATGTTTAATCTCATTTGTATCAATTTTGAGCACGTGCATTCATTATTATTGACTGATTAACTTGATATTGTAATATTGCGATTATTTAGTTCTAGTAGTGGATTTCTTACAAATCTAATAGTCCAAATTAAATTCCGCACTGAGAAACAGTTGACGAGTTTCTCACATTATGACGTGTAAAAGAAGGGCACACAAAATAAAAAAAATTGTTGATATCATTACTGAATAGCATATTAGTGCATTGCCTCTCCAGGTTAAGCCAGAAATAGCACTTGGACATATTGTTCTTCCAAAACAAAAAAATCGCACACGTCAGTCTTAATTGACATGCCAGACAGTTCTTTCTAAGAAGTGGAATAATATTTGATCTGGAGAGAAAGATCTTAACAAAGCAAAGCATTCTCATATCAAAGATAATTAGGGATGTAAGAAACAAAATTTAACAATAGCAAACAGGGTTCAAGAACATACTGATATTGTTATTATTTTTATTTTTTGAAAGCTTCGCGACTGCGAATTGGTGAGAGGGGCTCAAACTCTTGACCTTTGGGTATTCAAAGGTCATGTGATTTTTTCCTAGCCAACTGTGCTATTGCCCCATTCTCTACTGACATTGTTATTAAAAGGCACAACGAGTTCAGTACCAAATGCAACACAAGGCTATGGGCTTTCTTAAGAACATATAAAAGCTAACTAACACATGGCACTTTATTAGAAGCATTCAAAAACATTCTGACATAAAATGAGATCTCTAATTCTTATCTAACCTAACCTCCATGCATTAATTGAGAACAAAAACTTCATTTGAAAATTTGATTAATATAACCCAAATTAGAAATAAAAGTTTATAAACTAGAGTTCACTTTCTCCTACTGATGGCTTGTCATTAACAGCAACAAGCTCGGTATCAAATATCAGCGTGGCTCCACCTGGTTGCAATTAAATTCAGAAAATTTACTACAAAACCGTTCAAAGATCTAATTAAATTGAAAATGAAAAAAAGTGATTTTTTTTTTTCAAATTCAAAAATTGGAGAAAATTAAGATGAAATTTAAAAGAAGATGCACAAAGATATCGAAAAGTGGTACCAGGGATAACAGGAGGGGATCCTTGATCACCATAGCCAAGCTTGGCTGGTATCTTTAGTTTCCTCTTCTCACCCACACACATCCCCAAAAGTCCCTGATCCCAACCTACACAAAATTTATGCTACATTAGCTCCAATATAACTTTCAATTTCAAGTGAGAGACCTTTGTACATTTACCTGTTTCAAGGAAAACAGGTGGATAATTCCACTACCTCAAAGCCAAAAAAAAAAGTGAGAGACATACCTTAAAAAATACTAATTCCCTGTCATTGCTGACTAAAAGTGCATCCATTTTTTTTTTTTTTGCTTGATTCTCTATTGTTTTGTGGAATGAAAGATGAGGGTGGTATTACATTATTAGGGAACAATCTCCCTTTTTAAACTTTTGGGAACATTCCTGAAATTTATTCTGTAAACAAAATGAAAAAAAGTCACTAACCTTTGATGACTTGGCCACTACCGAGTTCAAATTCAATTGGGTCACCCCTTTCAAAGCTGGAATCAAACACCTTCCCATCGGTAAGTGTCCCCTAAAAAATTCACCACACTAGTTACAATATGATTCCTTCTGTTGGCTTTTCTTATTATTTTGTTATTATTTACTGACCATTGACTCTATTTATTGCAGGGATATATAACTGTAACAGACACCATGCTTCTGAGCTTGGTCAGTTTGGCACAATTCAAGTTTTGGTGTCAAACTGTGTCAGTTTTGGGATTTATGTTGCCCTTCAACCAGAATTTGATGATTCAACACAAATGGGATTTTGAAAAGTTGATAGAAAATAATAAAACATACCCGATAGTGGACTTTGATGCGGTCTCCTTTGTGAGCTTGAATGCTGCATGTTTCTGGCTTGTACTGAATCAATAGATGAAAAATCATAAATACTGTCTTTGCAAGATAAGATGCAGTGATCTTGAATTCTGGAAGTAGAAAATACATCTCTATTTATATACCAGTTCAAATGTGACTATTGATCAAACACTTGTACATTTCCCTAGACAAAGAGGCTCTTTTCTTTTACCTTTTTGATGGACCTTAATGCATTTGTGCTATTTAAGAATCAAATAACACAACAGGCAATAAAGGACCAAACGAAAACAAGGAAACTGTAAGACTTGGAGATCAGCTGACAAATAAACATATGGGTCCAGTATTGAACCTAACAAGTACAGAATCCGCATCTGTTATGCACAAAAAGAACCAAATGAAAAGTCTCAACCAAAAGGCCATGAACCTAAATAGTACTCAAGATTCTTTTGAGAAGTCAAAGACTCACAGCTGACTATGGTAAACTGAATGAAATGACAGGCCTAACCACTATACATTCTTAACCAAATCAACACAAAATCCAAACCCACATTGCCTGAAGAACAAGCAATGATCAAGCCTAAAGCTGACTGGCCCAATACCGGAACCTCACCGGAGCACGAAACATCTCAATACCAGCAGTTATCACCAACCTTATATGATCCTAACATGCAAAGGACTGAATCCAACAATCAGACACAAAATGACCTGATCCCAAAGTGACCAGACCAAAATTTGGACCAGAAATCAACAAAAACGCAATTGATCTTAACATATTTTGATGGTCTGACCCAATCCTTTAACTATTGCATTTGGTTCAATGAAGCTTCAAAAGGCACAAGATTTGTTGGGTGAGTGTATCTATAACATAACAGCATTGGTCAAATATTTATGCAATAATTTCATCAAATCTTAAGTGAAGTTGTTCTTTTACCTCTATTCCTCCATACAAAACTACTTCACATCTTTTACATAATTGAGAGGAAGAGAGCATCATGCTAAGGCAAATTATTATAAATAATGGCCAGTGAATCCTAAATGGGAATACCAAACTTTGTAATTTTTCGAACACCATTTTATAAATCGTGAAAATTTAGAATTTTGAGAATACATGTGCTTCAGAATTCTCCCACAATTCCAACTCCAATTGCTTCCAAATTCCCTATTTTAACCATCAAAGGCACTGTATTCAATTAAGACACCATTTAAAAGATATCTCAAATCATACCTTAACGCCGATCTGAAGCTCTTTTACATCACCAGATTTCTTCGCGGAAGCTGGAATTACAAAGCATCGTTAGATTCGAACCAAAAGAAGCCCAGCAAGAAATTCGTTCGGTGGAAAGGAGAGATTGACAACAAGCTTTAGATGGGAATTTTATTACCTGAAAGGAGAATTGTAGTGGCAAACACGATGCAAAGGAGAAGCTTTGCCATGGCGACTGGAAATACAACCTCGTTTGTTCTTTTTCTTTTGGGAACGAAAACAAGAAAGCTAGTGGCGATCCGTATAAAATGGGTAAAGAAGTTTAACAGACTAGTTCCGGCTTCATGCAGCGCACGGACTATAAATTCAAAAGAGCGATGTATATGGTTCGTTCACTGCATGAAGCCAAAACTACGTTGTTAAAAGCTTTACCCTATGTACGAGGCGATATTACGAGATCAGATCTCTGAAGTAGCTCAAATTTTAAATTTAGATCAGGACCGTCAGATCAGAATTGGGACCAATCCGACCGAAGTATTTAAATATTCGTGCAACTTATTAGACGGTCCAGATCTAAACTCAAAATTTGAGTTACCTTAGGTAATATGAATTCTCCGATTCCGATATACTTGGCTGTTGCTAATTTAATATTATTACAGAATGTTCATCGTCCTGTCGATTTCATTAGAAAATGGAGTTGTCCACTGCATGTATCAACGCTAGCAAGTAGCTACGAGTGTAGCTAACAATACTACGGATTTACGGTAATATATATATTATAATAATTTGTCAATTATTCAAATTAGTTTAATAATTTAAATTTTTAGTATTTAAAATATGAATTGTAGCACTATACCATATTTATATCGTGTAGAAAAAAAAAGTTAAATTTCACTAGAGGTCACTAAACTTTGTCATTTGTCACGAATTAGTCACTCAAGTTTGATTTATCTCTTTTTAGTTACTCAATTTTGTCATTTGTCCTAATCAAGTCATTCTATATTTTTTTCGTCTAAAATGCTAACAGAATATGTTCATTCCGTAAGTATTTTTGGACGAAATAAGTACATTCCGTTATATTTTGGACGGAATAGGAATATTCCGTTAAGATTTTTGATAGAAAAGTATAGAATGACTTGATTGGAACAAATAACAAAGTTGAATAACTAGAAATGGACAATTAAAATTTGAGTGACCAATTCATAACAAATGACAAAGTTTAGTAACCTTAGTGAAATTTTACCAAAAAAATGATAGAATTTGATGCAAGTTTTACTATTTACTGAAATGACATAAAATTTAGAATGATATATATTTTTATATGAAATATCAAACAATACTCAAATTATACAATTTTGATGCACAACTAATTTACTAATTTATAAGGCCAATATGCGTCTATAATTTTTATAATTTTGAAAAAAAAAAAACTATTTTGGTTGATTTCAAAATGAATTGTCAAAATTGTCAAGATATCCTAATTCAATTATTAAATTTTAAATATTTGGTAGAAGTAATGAATTCAACCTAACTTAAAATACACCTGCTAGTAGAAAACCGGCACATATAAAATTGGAAATTTAGAGTTGACAATAATGCAAATATGCTGTCAACAATTTTAGCATTTTTCCAAGCCCTATAAAAAACAATTTAGCAGTTCTTTCTCAATGAAATATTTACTATTTCCATTCATGCAATTAATTTAAATTCAAATTATAGTTGATAATTTGCGATTTCGTGATTTATATCTCTGTAGTTTTCGATTGCAACTCAATTGCAAATTTATTTGACATTTTTAGACATATTACTAATTTAGCAATAATAAATAATTTGTCTAAAAGTATGACGTTAGTTTGCAATTGATATTAAAAGGGTATAAATATTGAAATTTGCAAAATACTAAATACATCTGAAATTACAGAAATGAAAATCATGCGGAATTTATTGAGGAATAATTGCTAAATTAAATTGATGACGGAGCAAAAAAAAGCATTTCTTGCAATTTATAAAGTTTGTAATAATTTGCGCATATTTACTAGTAATTTGTGTTATATTGCAGTACACAGCGCAAAGTCCTCCGTGCTGCAGATTCAAATTTCGAATTTTGATTTTGAAATGAACAATTTGAGTTAATTAAGTCAATAAGTGTAATCTGGATATCAAAGCATGCTCGAAACAAGTTTTTAATTCTTTTGATGCTTAATCAGAGGCATTATCAGAATTGGGACTCAGTACAGGATATTATTGATTTTTCATATACTTTGCCAAGGGATAAACAACAAGCTTTCTTAATAGTATTTAATGCTTTAAGTTGGACCCTATGAACAATCGGAAATGAAATAAGTTTCCAACAAATAAAACAAAATTCTTTGAAAACAACTATACTATTAATCATTTCTCTGGTTACATATTGGATAGGTAATACTCTGAAGAAATTCAAGGCCTCCACATGCAGAGGAATGGCTGCCTGAAGTGCTATATGAGATTCCCCTGCAGATATGGCACCCTGATGACTATCAAATGGTGGTTTACATTGTGGCCCTGGAGATGCAGCAGAAGGAGATGCCTCTGGTTATGGAGGTGGCCCAGGAGAAACAGAAGTTTAACCCAAGCTCAAACCATAAGAGCTGGAATAGGATTATCTAGAATGATTAGGAGTGTTGGCTCTTTCAACCTTGTTTTGCGTTAGACAATTATACTTATACGTGTGTTTTGTTAAAAACAATTATTGTTGTTCTGAGGAAGTGACCTCAGAATATATTATGAATGTGTGATTCTTGGTTTCATTTAATGAAACGGGTTTTTATCCAAAAAAAAAAACAATAATTATTTTTGATGGTTTGTATTTTAATATGAAATTAGGAGTGGGGCATACTGTGCCTATATACTGCAGCTTGGTACGTACTAGTTTACTACGGATCAATAATTTCTGTTTTCAAGTCCAATAGTCAATATGAACTATTCATCGTGATTTTTAGACTAAATTTTACATTTTTTATAATTTTTTATGATTTTCTAGAAAGATAAAAAATTACTACTTTCGAATGGTCTAGAATATTTAAAATTAGTGATTTTCTACTAGTCTAAACATAGTAAAAAATTATAAAATTTGATCTATAAGAATCTGTGAGTATCTACGAGAGTAAAAGTGCTAAATTGCATCGGTATCATTGCGGATACTCTTATTGATAATAGCGATACTCTTGGTAATAGCAATTTCTGTCAGATTATCTTCAGAAATAGCCATTTTTTTTCCTCGTGGATACCTCCAGATTCTTGTAGCAAGTACGTCGATTATTTGAACTTTAAAATAGAGATATTGATTTACAGTATATTTGAAGGAACTCAAAACAAATTTTAGTCATCCACAACCCGATAAAAAAAAATTGAGAAAAATTACCACCGTTATGCATTCACTACCCACTTTTTTTTTTTTTTTTTTTTTTTAAACAAAGAAGTTCGCAGATACCAGTATCAGATTTAAAATCTAAAAAATAAACTTCATACCACAAATAAAAAGAAGGTATGCATAAAATGATGAAGCAAAAACAAATTTCAAACATAGAAATTAAATAGAAGCTATTGGGCCATCTCAATTTTCGCAGCCTTAATGTCATCCTCATCATCCATGAATCTCTTCCAGAACCAGTGTTGTTTCCAGACCCTGTCAGTCATCTCATCTATCGGTACGTTCTTGGTCTCGGGCAGGAAGAAGACGACAAATAAACACATGACCACGACCCACATGGCAAAAAAGAAAAAGACGCCGGCACGCATGGTGCATAGCATCGAGAGGAAGGCCTGGGCTATAAGGAAGGTGAAGAGCATGTTGGAGCTTACTGCAAATGAATAACCAGCTGTCCTGGTCTCTAGAGGGAACGTCTCGCTGGGGATCAGCCAGCCAAGCGGACCCCATGACCAGGCGAAGCTCATCACATACAAGCATACACAGACCACAACCCATAATGCAACACTTTTAGGCAGGTTGCCAGTATCTTTCAAATATACTGCGAGAAGAGCACCAATGGCAACCTATATGCACAAAATGGTTAGAATTGTGATCAGGAGAAAAAAAGATTTAACTCCAGTTTAAAAAATCTTTTATAATATATATAGAGTGGGGTTAAAATGCACCATAGGTTTTGTGCCCCAACCATATCTCGTGTCTTTATCTTTGTTCGAAGTTCAAACAGTCGATTCGAACTGCTCAACATGATATCCATATTAAAATGTGTTTATAGATCAAATTTCATATTTTTTGAATTTTTTTTACTATTTTTTTAGATAAGTACAAAATCACTGTTTTTGGATGGTCCAGAAGCAGTGATTTTGTAACTATTTAAAAAAATAGTAAAGAAGTTTCAAAAAATATAAAATTTGGTCTCTAAGCACATTTTAAAATAGAGATCATGTTGAGCGGTTCGGATCGACTGTTTGAACTACGAGAACAAAGATAAATACATGAAGTATGGTTGGGGCACAAAACCAATGGTGCATTTTAACTCCACTCATATATATATATATATAGAGGTTGGCTAATATCAAATCAGTTGTTCTTGAGATCCCGTGCAACCAAGTCGTTTTTCAATTTTCAAATTCCAAAACGTCGATCCAAATCTTTAGATGTGTTCTCTATATTAAAATGTGCTTGGAGACCAAATTTTACATTTTTTGGAAATTTTTTACTATTTATTAAGCCACTTTGAAAATCGCTGATCCAACGGTGGCTTCTGTTTTTACTGTTTGATTAAGCCACCGTTGGATCAACGATTTTCAAAGCGGCTTAATAAATAGTAAAAAAAATCCAAAAAATGTAAAATTTGGTCTCCAAGCACATTTTAATATAGAGAACACATTTAACGGTTTGGATCGACGTTTTGGACTTCGAAAATTGAAAAACCACTTGGTTGCACGGGAGCTCAGGAACAACTGATTTGATATTAGCCAACCTATATATATTATTTGGCAAAGTGGAAAATTATTATTGTATTTCTTGTTATATATTGTTGTGTGGTGATACACTTTGAATTAATACCTGAGTGGCAAGCATTTGAACGCAAGCCTCTAGGAGAAGCACCCTCCTTCCAAGCTTATCGACTACCACAACGGAGACAACAGTCGACAAAACATTGATTGTTCCAACAATTGCCGAAGACATCAACGAGGCATCACTCTTGAACCCAACAGTCTGGAACAAAACCGGGGCATAGAACATGATGGCATTGATGCCGGTGAACTGTTGGAAGACTTGCATTACAATCGCAATTACCAGCTGAGGCCGAGACTTCCTCTTCATGAGATTTCTATACGGATGCTTCACTTGCCGTGCTATCTCGCTGGAGAGTACGAGTTCCTCATACTCAGCAGTCACATTGTCGATACCTCTGATTTTCTTCAAAGTATTCATGCCTTCTGTCAGTTTCTGGCGTTCGATCAGGCTTGTTGGGGTCTCTGTGATAAGGAGCGAGCCAAAGCACAGAAGTCCAGCCGGTATTCCAGCAATGCCGAGCGCAATTCTCCAACCGTGAGGATGGACGTTTGCTACAGAGTAGTTGATGATATTTGCGAATAGAATGCCGATTGTGACATTCAATTGGAAAAGGATGTTAAGAGCACCACGGTACTTCACTGGTGCCATCTCTGACAAAAAGAGAGGAGCAGCCTACAATGATAAATAAGTTGATGTTAAAGTTTGTGATAGATGGGTGGTTTTGTTTAACGAGATTACAGCATCCCTCTCAGTTTTGCAAAAAGTATACAAGTATATATATAATAAGAATATTTAGTTTATTTGTTTTTAGTTAATCTATCTGTTATATATGAAAATAGCAAAGTAAAACATATTAAGAAATTTTCAATACCATAAAAATAAAATTAATTTCTTATGCATTACTGTAAATCCAATACTAACGCCAAGCAAATTACACATACATCTAACAAAATAATAACTTGCCTGATTTGCAAATCCAACACCAATGCCAAGCAAAATCCTCCCAAGGATAAGCATTATAAGATTTTTAGCACCCGCATTCAAGGCAACACCGAGCAAGAAAAGGCCCGAGGCCAATTGCATTGTGAGCTTACGGCCATAGTTGGAGCATGTCCTGGAGGCAACAAAGCTTGCCACAAGAGCAGCCAGGTACAAGGAGGAGGTGAATAGCTGGAGGAACTGGTTGTCATATTTACAGTAGTTGTTCTCTTTCGCATGGTGCTTTTTTGCGTACACCACCGGGAAGAACTTCAACAAGAAATCATCCATCGATGTAACTCCACCTGATTAATTATGAAAATAAACAGAGAAAAATTTCAGAAAAATCGCTTGCTGAATTCGGAAATGTATCAGTTCTACCTTATCGGACCAGTACCAGTATTGAACCTTTTCATTGCTGACCAGCTGACCCAGCTTCATAGAGAAAACTGTTTTTGAAACCAGAAACAAATAAACACGGAAATGGGTACAAACTAACCCGAAATGCCGATATCGTAACCAAACATCAATCCACCTGTGGCAGCAACAACTGCGCAAAGAATCACATAGATAGTAATTTTCCCTCCGAAATCGGGAGCATTGCTATTGGAGATAACAACAGCGGGCATTTTGTTTGTCTTATCTCTCTCACTCCCCTCTGGTAGAAAGAAAAGAAGAAGAACAGTGCAGATCAGAGGGATTAGAAGGGCTTAGGAGCAAAACCAATGAAACTGTTATATTTATAGAGCAAATCAGGTACATATGACAGATGGTGACACGCGGCGAATGCAATTATTTTGTTAGAATCTGCTTAAAGCATTGCTAAATATAGATTATGTGTAAGTTCAGTGTGCTAAATTAAGGGTTTTATCTCTATATTCTGAGAAGGCAATTTTTCTTTGGAATTAAGAAGTGGCTACTGCCTGTGTCATATCTGAATGTTTTTGCTCTGAGGTGCCCTTGACCAATAATTTTTTTGAATTTTATGATTACATAAATGACTACATAGGAGATGGCATTGGAGAAGCCTAAACATATATGATCAGGATAATGTTCAGGATTATATCAATAAATCTATCAATTAATTAATATACTAATTATAATGAGAGAGAAAGTTACATTAAGGATTAGAATATCTCAAAAATGTTAAATAATATCTTCCTTTATTAGAAAAAAATTTACTTTCTATTTATGAAGTGTGCACAGTGCCCTAGTGAAAAGGCAGCTAGAGCTAGAATGGTCTAAAAATTCACATGCGTTTTACATTTTGTCAAAAAAAAAAAGAGAAGAGAAGAGAAGGCCATATACTTATCAATTATCATTGAAGTGATTATCTGCATTTAGATACATACATGCCTAGATTCAGATAGAAACAACCCTCTATTACAAATAGTTGAGTTGACATGCAAATCATCCCTGACTTAAAACGGATCTTGCGAATAAAAGAAAGCATATGAAATTAATTCGTTATTTATTATTAATTTTTTGGCGGAGAAGATTTTTTTATTATGTCTGAATTAAACTATGTATAAAATTTGTATATATTTGTTTGTTTGTTTAGAATTCACATTTATAAATTCGGTAAGCAAGTTCTTTTTTCTAAGTATATGCCAGAGAACTGGTATCAAACAACTCATAAAAGATCATAAAATCACCAAAAAAAAGCATGTCATGCAAAAACACACACACACACAGATCATGTACCTGTGAAGTTGGGTAAACTGCGAATAGAAAGGTGTTAACTGCTAAGTACTCGGAATGGCGGGTAAAGATATTAACAAAGCCTATTTTAACTTAATGCATTGCATCAGTTATATATATATATATATATATATATTTTTTTTTTTTTTTTATTGATTCTGTCAATTATATCTTTACCCGGAATAACCAGTTGCTAATTTTTGTTTATCTCTTAACATTGCAAAATTGGCTAGAACTTTTATTTACCACCTGGACTCCAGCACAAAATTGATTGATCAACACGGAGTTTTTACTTGTGCTCATATTGCAATTAATCCAGAAATATAAAGAAAAGAAAGTTCTATTTTGAAATTAAGTTTTTTACAAATGACAAAATGAATTCTTGGAATACAGCCGCATTTCAAAACTAAATACCGATAATATTTTCATTTGGTTTTCTTTTTCTTAGTATGTGCTTCAGAACAAAGTGTATATATAAAGAAAATAAGGAAGAGGCGGAGAGAACAACGTAAATAAGTCATTTTCTTTACATTTCGATTTGGTGATAAAAATCACTGAATTATACAACAATTTCTCTTCTGATTTTATCTTTCTGTAGTCTCGGAGAAAATGATGAAAAGTGGGAATGTTGGTGGCAACTGACAACCTGTCTAGCTGGTATTTACCTGCTACTGCCTCAACTCAAGCACAACATCCATAACACAGTTCCTTTTCTTTTCTCATTTTTTTTTGGGCTTATTGCTATTAATTCCATATAGTAAGATAAGTTTGATTTTTATTTAATAAATTTATATTTGAAACTTCTTTTTTAGAAAATGATAAATGAATTTCGAGATAGATAAATGATAGATTTTATCATGTCTCGGCAGATTTTATCTAACACAAATAATAGAAAGAAAAATAAAGGACAGGAGATGTTACTGCATACCACAAGTATATTTCTTATTAAAGTTTATCTTGTTAAGGCTTATAAATTTATCTTATTAAAGTTTAGATCTAACATTTTTGGAAGTGAGAATTTTGTGTATATTCCTTAAAAACTTTGAAATTATGTGTTTTCTCCTCTAAAGTTCATGATATCACTTTTATTTTTCTAAATATCAAATACTCACATATTTACTCATTTTAATATCTTTCTATTAAACTCATTTTAAATTTAAAAAAAGTACTCATTTTATCTTTTATTAAGAAAAATAAAAATATGTAGTATGTTTCATGAAAATATTAGTTTTGTAATTTGTCAGTTTTCGAAGACAGTAAATAATTTCTCTACTTCTTATGCTTATATAAGTATATACCTAAATGTCACTGTGTAAGCGTCGGAAATAAAGAAATAACACATTTGCTCTTGAAAACTGACGAGTTAGAAGATTGACATTGTTCTTAAACATGCTACACATTTTTTATTTTTTATATTAAAGGTAAAATGAGTTTTATAAAAAAAAATGACAACAAAATGGGTAACTTAATTATAAACGATAAATATCATATTATAAATATTAAAGATGAAATATGCAATTTCGAAGTTTTTGAGGAATATAAATTCCCCCTTTTTGGAAAGTCGTCTTTTTAATTATCCACTTGGTAGAAATTTTATCCTACAATGATTCGAATAAGATTTAACGAAGGATCCGCACTTAAACTATACCCGACAATTCAACCAATTGTTTAGTGTTCAAAGATAATGCTCACATTTGTGTGAAGAAGGGTCACAAGTGCAGAATCCGGCTGAGATATATTCATTAATTAGATTTTATTTCACTTCATTAATGGCTAAATGTTGAGGACAATATCTCATGCATTATTGTAGGAGACTCCTAACCAAGTTAAAATCATTTTGGAATTTATTTAGAATATAAGATATCTGTTTTGAGATTCATGCTTAATTAAAACGGACTCAAATCTAATTCAATTCATTCTACACGGTCAGGTAATGCACTGGATCTTAATTCAAATGTTGAGCCAACCCCAGCTGGCCCATTCCACACATCGTATATCACAACACTTTAGTCACTAGTAAAGTAGCAATGTTATAAAATACGGTTTTGTTCATACATGTGGAAGGTCACTGCAAATTGCATATGTAAATTTTAATGCAGACTTATATATGCAGATTTTAAATATAATTAAAAAACAAATTAACCAATTTTAACTAAATTAATTAATTAACCAACTTATACAACCATATTATACAAACTTTTAAAAAAGAAATCAGAAAATAAAATAAAATAATTAAGAAACTAAGAAAAACAAATCAGAAACTTAAAAAAAAAACAAGTAAATGGAGATATCCATGGTAATGGAAACAGAGAAGAGTAGAAAAGGGTGTTAAGAAATTATTCAAATAGAGGGAAAAGTAAATGCAGTGGCATTTACGTGCACAAATTCACTCCAGTTTCGCATATGGGCCACAGATCCGCATAACAAGGGCCACATGAATTTCTCTGTGTGGTTTGCAATGCGCCCGCATATGCGGGCCTTGTGGCCGCATTTAACATCATTGGTCACTATTGCTAGTGGTTGTCTAGACCAGGGTAATTTAGTGACATAAATTAATAAAATGTTATAATTCTTATTTTTTGGCAAAAACTTCTTTTGTCATCATCCCTTTTTCTGTCTATTTTTTCCACTATATTGTCATTATCTTGTGTACAATTTTGTTGTTGTTGTGGCTTAGACTACTTAAATACTTATATCGTATCTTTAAAAAAAAAAAATACAATCACATACTCCTTTTGTATATCAAAAGTTCTTTTGGGATATCTAGTGACTAGTGGTTATATTTATTTATACTATTTTTTTTTCAAGGAATGAGTCCATAAACTATATTAAATAGTTACGTTTATTATATATATAAGTGTGTAACAAAAATGTCGGGTTCCAATTATCCATTGATAAAAATATTTTCTAAATTAAGTCAAAATATTTTTGAAAAATTAGAAAAGTTTAGGAACATATTTTTGAACTTATGAATTGAAAGTGTATCAAGTTTCATACAATTTAAATGTCATTAATTTGAGGGATGTTCACGTGCATGGAATGCATGGAGAATAGGCTGTACTTGTAATTTCATTTTTCATGTTTCCTACACTGGTAGCTACTATCATGCTTTTAAAAAAAAAATTCAAATCATTTGTTGAACAACAAAATTTATATTGAATTTCAACATCGTTTAGGTGTATGGACTATAAATAAATTTTTAAATATCAGATTGTAAAATTCAATTTCTTATGACAATGACAAGTTACATATGGTTACATTAGTTGTATTGAATTTTCAATTTAACCATGAGACACGTTTGAGATTACTCGATTTAAATCTAAGCATATATGTCAAAATTCTACTTAAAATTTCAATGAGTAAGACAAAGATAATCGTATGAATAGAACTAGAGTGCTCTAGGCTCACCAACTTTTTAGTAAGCTTATTTTTAAGATATATTAACATTATTTCAAATAACGAATATAAATTATTAAAATCAATCTATTTCACTCTTTAATTAGCTTACAACATGTCGCACAGTATGTTCTGACGTAACATTCAAACTATCATATCGTTTCAAAATTGGAAAATTTTTAGCGTGTTCATATGAAATTTTGAAATAACATTAAAATCATGAAAATCACGTAATTGACGCCTTACAAAAATTTAATATATTTTTTTTTATTTTGTTTATTTATTTATTTAGTTAGTTATTAAAATTAAATTGACAAATAAACTTTATCATCATAATTGTCTTTTTTTTTTCTTTCATCTCCACATCATCACTGCACCGCCATCAAACCTCACTCGGTCAATTACTGCTGATCTAGTCAAGTTTCAAAGATAGATCCACACTCACACTCAATGTATGGGGTCAATTCACTCTCATTTTATTTTCAATATTTTTAATTCTACATGATTTTCTATTAGTTTATAGTAAAATGTTACGGAACTATAAAATTGGCCCGCATCAGCAGTATGAAAAAATTATATGATTCAACCTATTCATGTTTGACTCTTATAATTTGAAAGTCTAACTTCATATGAAATTTTAAAATAACAAAAAAATTATGAAAATGACGTAATTGACGTCTTACAAAAATTTAATATTTTTTGTATTTTCTTTTATTTATTTATTTAGTTAGTTAGTTATTAAAATTAAATTGACAAATATATTTTTTTCATTCTAATTGTCTTTTTTTTTGTCCTTTCATCTCCACATCACCACTGCACTGCCATCAAACCTCACTCGGTCAATTACCACTGACCTAGTCAAGCTCTCCTCCTCTCCGGCTTCTTCAAAGGACGGATGCACACTCAATGTATGGGGTCAATTCACTCCATTTTATTTTCAATGTTTTATTAATTCTACATGATGTTCTATTAGTTTATAGTAAAATGCTACGGAACTGTAAAATTGACTCACATCAGCAGCATGAAAAAATTATATGATTCAACCATATCTATTCATGTTTGACTCTCATAACTTGAAAGTCTAGCTCCATTATGGCTTTGTCCTTGGCTCCGTTCCTTAATCTCCATGTTCATTTCAATCTCCAGTACTCTGACTTCACCTTCAATTAAGTCCTCTTTCGCGACATTCTTTCCCTCTCTCCTTCCATCTCCTCTGCTCGTCTCGCTGATGATTTCTTCCGTACCGCTCCTTTCACCTGTCCTTCCCTCGTCAAGTAGTGGATGCACTTGTTGCCAGGGGCAGACCCACATGGTTCTAAGGAGGCAGCTGTCATTCCTGGATTTTGAGTTTTAGTAGAGATCTATCAGTTCCGACCGACTTTGACTCTTTTGAAATTTTTTTTGCCTTCCTCTGAATGTTCGATTTGTAATTTGAGTTAAAATTAAAATAAATTTGTTAAATTTTGATTGGTAATTAGAATTATAAATTAGATCATCAGAAATTACAAATCAAAGCATTGAAAAGTATAAGTTAAAGCTTTGTTTTTTATTGAATATCCAATTAGTTAATGAATTTAAACCGATCAGCTATTTAAATCCGATTTAATATTTTTTTGTCTCTCTCCACGAAGATCCTGAATCCGTTCCTACTTGTTGCATATGGAAGTTAATTGATTCTCATTCATTTTCAAAAGTTATGTATATAAATATGAATTTTTATATAGTTTAGTGTAAATATTATGAGTACCATAAAAAAATATATAATTTATTTATATAATCAACTTCCATTCAACTTTAACCCCTATTGTTTCAAGATTTTGGCTCCGCACTTTCCCTCGCCCTCTTTATCAACCATCTCTCATGGTGCCAACCTCAAGCCCGCTCTCGACCTGCTTTTTGACTTTCACCAGATTGTTGGTCCCTTGGCCTTTTCTTTGTTCTTTCTCGACCTATCTCGTGTTGGCAGACGAACACAGGCTATCAAATTCTCCTTTCTGCTCCTTCAACACCAAACCAAAGACAATCTCTCTTTCCTCATCTCAGCCTTGGCTGAGAATGGGTTGGCAAGTCATGTCGAACATATCATGATGCAATTTGTCAAAGAGATTCTTCCTCATGAATCCATGTTTATTGTTGTCATCTGTGGGTATTGTGCAAAAGGTTAGCCCAAAAATTAAGCTGCAAGTCAAAGGGACTTTCTAGTCACAGGAGCGGATCCAGAATTTTTATTAGGGGGGAACAGTGCTTTAATTTATATTTTTCAATACTCTGACTTGTAATTTCTGATATTTTAACCTATAATTCTAATTACCAATCAAAATTCATGAAATTTATTTTAATTTTAACCTTAAATTTAACTCGAATTATAAATTAAACATTCAGAGGGGACAAATTTTTTTTTCAGAGAGAGGCAGAGTCGATCGAAACGTCCCAAACTTTACTAAAACTCAAAATCTAGGAGGGAGGGGGGCAGCCCTGGATTAACATGGGTCCGCCCCTGTCTAGTGAGCTCATGATACATTAACTTTTAAAATAGTTAATTTTCTCGTGAAAATGTATAATATTCAGGTAAAAACTTAAAATATTTTTTCTTTTATCACTTTTAATTTATTTAATTTTTTATTTAGGTATTTAAAAAATTGAATTAACAAATATTAGTGAAGGTGTCCCTTAAATTTATATGCGCTTCAAGTCATGTCACTAGATGACACATTAGAAACATTCGCTTCTGCTTTCATTTTCACATGCTCATGTGTCACTGGATTGTACATGAAACTGTTCAAGAATTGTGGAATTGGATGACACATGAACCTGTCTATTATTGTTCCATATAGTTATGCCATATTAGGCACATTGGGCATCAGAAAATTGCTTGTAGAAGGAGAAGAAATATTTATTTCATTTAAAATGGAAGGATGTATTTGTCAATTTAATTTTTAAAATAAGTAGATACTAAATTAAATAAATTAAAGGAGATAGAGGAAAAATTGTTGAGTTTTTGTAGGGATATTGAATATGATGCTTTTTTTTTTGGAAAGTAGTCATTTTAAAAGTTTGTACATACTAGAAATTCTCCCAAAACAAATATGTCAACTATTAAATATAACCGAATAATTAATTAAATTTGAAAATTTCAGATTTAACAAACATAAAAGAAAATAATAAAACATTTTAATTCAAAATGAAAATAAGAAAAATGAATTGTTTGATGAAAAAAATATCAACAATTCTTCCTTTAAAAATTATATTGATTTAACAACGGGTGCGTTTGGATGAATCAAGAATAGTGAGAGGATAGTAGCTATTCCAACATTTTGTTGGATTAGTAGAATAGTGAGCTATCCCACAAAAGACAAATAAAAAATAGTGACTATTCCCTAATTCAAACACACCGTAGATTAGTAGCTCAGAATAGTGCTAATTCAGAATAATAGCTATTCTTCACCCATCCAAACGCATCCAACATATTTTTGTTCATTTTAGTTTAGATTGCTCTCTCTCTCATACTACAAGAACTGCATGCTCCGATTCCCTGAAATGTTGGTATCAACAGTTCCAAGACAAGTCGTCCGATATGACGAATCAAAACCCTAATATTTTTGTCTAATTACAAAGCCCAAAAGGCAAAAAGCCCGTACTCCGCACCGCAGATGCACGCAAAGTCTCAGAAGCATCATTTCTCTCTGCTCTTTCTCTAGATTTTGGAAGTCTCTAGAATTTCTGCTCGACCTCTTCTAAGAATCCCACGATTTATACAGAAAGTTTACTTACAGGAATCAGGTTATTTCACTCCAATTGTGGAAAGCCACGATTGAAATTGTGAATTGTAGTAAAAATAAGTAGTGAGAGAGAATTATTAATTTCTCTCTCCGAGCCTCATCGGACTCTGGTTCCATTGGTTGTTTACGATATTTTACGCACATGATATGGTTAAAAACTATTGGTTCTGTTTATAAAATAACTATAAAAATCGTCCCGCGTAAGATTGTGTAAAATTCTTAACAGCATGGCAGCAACAGAGTTTGAAATTCTTCCCAACTCCATTAAACCCTTGCCTTACCTTTGGCACTTTAAAATCTCTTTCGAGCTGCTACAAACAAAATAGTACCCATCGAATTGCTTCACTGAATTTATCTGTTCCTTTGAAGAATCACCATGGACGAAGAGATGGAGATGCCAATGGGAATGGGAGATGAGATGATGGGGGGAATGAACGAAGAAGACATGCAATTCCCAGATGAGGTCCCATCTATGAAGGTGGGAGACGAGAAGGAGATCGGGAAACAGGGTTTGAAGAAGAAGCTTGTAAAAGAAGGGCAAGGTTGGGAGCATCCTGAAAATGGCGACGAGGTTGAAGGTATGTATCGTGTAGTTTTGATTAGTATTCAAACCATTGTTTTCCTTTCTTGCTGGTAGGATTGTGCATAGAGTTGATGATAGATCTGATCTCATTTTCTGTGTTTTTGTATAGTGCACTATACCGGAACGCTTCTTGATGGCACTAAGTTCGACTCAAGCCGTGATCGTGGGACCCCATTCAAGTTCAAGCTTGGACAAGGTAAGCACACTTTTTCCTTCCTTTCTATGTTATGCTATTGATGAAAATGCACATATGGTGCAGGTTTTTTGTCGTGTTAATTCTTAGTGGTTAGTTACCAGTATTACTGGTATGATTTGCCTATATCTATATGAGATTATACTGGGTTGAGTTGGCTTGGCACCAAATTACGCCATGTAATTGTTAGTTTTGCTTGTAATCCAAATCAGTAACTTCATTGTCAATTTTCTAATCAGTACCAGTCACTTACTGGTGCTGGTTTCTTTTGCTGTATAAATTTCATTCTGCAGACACGTAAATTTACTTTGAACTTCTTATTGCATATAATGCATAAATGCTATGATTGTCAATTCTATCTTTGCACTAACCAAACTGTAATCTGTTTATTATACTCCTAAAACACTATCATATGAAATGCATTTTGTTTTAACAACTCTTGTTTACCTCAAAAATTTAAATAACAGGGCAAGTGATAAAGGGGTGGGATATTGGCATTGGAACAATGAAGAAAGGAGAGAATTCTATCTTCACAATCCCAGCTGAGCTGGCGTATGGTGAGTCGGGCTCTCCTACCACCATCCCGCCCAATGCAACCCTCCAATTCGATGTTGAGCTTCTCTCATGGTCAAGCGTGAAAGACATTTGCAAGGATGGTGGCATTATCAAAAAGATCATCACAGAGGGAGAGAAGTGGGAGAATCCCAAGGATCCCGATGAAGTTCTTGGTATATTTATTAACTTTCTTTCTTTCTTTTTCGTTTCTTTGTTTTGGCAAGGGCGTATAGGTCATTGGCATGAGCAACTGTACTGAACCAAACACTGACAACAAGTATTGGTGTCTTGCTAAATGATGAATAGGTGGGGAGTTATGCTCAGTTTGGAATTAAAACTTGTAATGTTTCACCTAATGACAATTTTCCATGTCAACCATTTAATGTCCCGTCAAGATGTGTATCATAGTTCTGTACTAGAACTAGTCCTTTCATTGGTTGTGTGGAGAAAGATTGGAGAATATCATGAATGAGTGTTAATTTTATAAATTTATAAGATATCCATTGACTTGCCTTTTTATTGGTGCAGTTAAATATGAGGCACGATTGGAGAATGGCACTGTAATCTCAAAATCAGATGGTGTTGAATTTACTGTGAAAGATGGTTAGAATGAGCTAAAAGCTGTGTTTGTTTCTTTTATAAGATTTTTTGCAATGCAGTTTTGATTGGCTTATATGATGTTGAAATTGATTGTAGGATACTTCTGTCCCGCAATTGCACAGGCTGTCAAAACAATGAAGAAGTCTGAGAAAGTTCTTCTGACAGTCAAGCCTCAGTGTATGTTTATTATTAGTATTGCTGCTCAATAAAATATAACTAAAACCAAAATACCTTGCATCTGAAAAACCAAGATTGCAATGATCAAATAATGGTGCTTTATGTATCGCATACCCAGAACCAAGATTGCAATGCCTTGATATGAGTGCACCTAATTTTTATGTGCTACACATGATGTTAGGTTGGTTTAGGGTATCTGTAAAGTACCTTACCAAATTTAAAAAGTTGAATCCAATCCATTATATCCCTGATTAAGCCTAAAATGGCCAAGTTGCTACAGCATCAAATGATATCTAGACTGTATAAAGAAAGCAGTCTAACATTTTCTTTATCTTATTAAGATGGATTTGGTGAGAAAGGGAGACCAGCCTCAGGTGAGGAGGGAGTAGTGCCAGCAAATGCAACTCTTCACATAGACCTAGAATTGGTTTCTTGGAAAGCAGTGACGGAGATTGGAGATGACAAAAAAATAACCAAGAAAATCCTCAAGGAAGGAGAGGGATATGAGAGGCCCAATGAAGGAGCAGTTGTCAAAGGTGCTTCTATTCAATATATTTTTCTTTTCACAAGTAGTGGGTTTCTATTCAACATATTCATTCTACTATTAATAAATTTTATGCAAACTGTTTCCTAAAGTGTTATTTCTCAATTCATATTGCCTATAGTTATACTATTTTCCATTGGTTACTTCATTCAGGAGGTTTACTTCAGCCAATAAAAAATGGGAAATTTTACAAATTACCCTACTTTCAAAAAATTTCAAACAAAATGCCCTCCTTTAAAATAATTAACAAAATGCCCTTGTGGGACCCTCATTCCCCTCCTCTCCCCCTCCCTTCTATTTACTATCATCAAATTTTGACACATCCTCCTCTTTTATTGCACTTTAACGAGAGCATAACAAGTAACAAATTTTTTGTAAACATGTGACAAATTTTCAATTAGATAATATATATCTCAAATATATATTTTTCAATTAGGCAACAATTTTTTTGCTCAAGTTTTCCAAAGTAAAACATATACTCTTTATAAGAGTCTAAAAAACATCATTGTGTAAGTATAGAATATTATATTTAGACATATTTTAGTAACAAGATGTTAGTACAAGCATAAGATCGGTGAAAATTTCTATTCACATTTGGATGGTGAAAATTTCAGTTTTTTATTTTATTTCAACTTACACATATGAATTTATATATACAGCCACAAATTAATTTGTGTGGTTTGCAGTGTTCTATATTACGTGCCGAAATTAATATATAACAATGGGTTAGCAGATTTGAAAAATATGTATTAAATATAGTATTAATAACATTATTTTTTTTTTATAAAACAAGACAGCTTTCATATAATTTATGATAATACTTCGTATGAAATTACGAAGCACTTTTTTTATTTTATAATATGTATTATAAATAAAAAATTCTTGTACTTACGTTTGGTTACTAACATTTCTAAATATAATAATCTATGATTATAGAATGATGCTTTCTAGACTTTCTTATAAGAGTATATGTTTTACTTTAGAAAACTTGACCAAAAAATTATTGCCTAACTAAAAAACATATATTCGATATTTATATATTATCTAACTGAAAAAATTGTTGCATGTTTATAAAAATTTTGTTACTTGTTATGCGCTAATTAAAGTCCAATGAAAGAGGTAGAGGTGTTAAAATATGATGAGAGTAAATAGAAGGGAGCGGGAGAGAGGGGAGGAGGGGAAAATGAGGGTCCCACAAGGGTATTTTGTTAATTATTTTAGAGGAGGGGTATTTTGTTTGAATTTTTTTTAAAGTAGGGCAATTTGTAAAATTTCCCAATAAAAAACTAAGAAAATATTCTAAAAGAAAGAGCCATTTTGATCTAACGAGGACCTATCAGTTATATGCTGTTTCAATGGTGATATTATCTTGTCATGTTAAATTGTCATGGATGGCCATGATGCAGTTAAACTGATTGGAAGGCTCCAAGATGGAACTGTTTTCACAAAAAAGGGTCATGAAGAGGAGGAATTTGAGTTCAAGACCGATGAAGGTACCAACTTTACTATTCTTTTTCATGTTTTTTTTTCGCCCATAAATATGTGAAATTTGACTAAGTAAAAATGGTTTTGGTTATGTTTAGAGCAAGTGATAGCAGGTCTTGACCGAGCAGTGATGAGCATGAAGAAGGGAGAGATTGCGCTTGTCACTATATCACCAGAGCATGCCTTCTCCTCTACTGAGTCGAGGCAAGATCTGGCTGTGGTTCCTGCAAACTCCACTGTCATCTATGAAATTGAGCTTGTATCTTTTGTCAAGGTTGGTATATGTAGTTGTTTTGAAGTATCAAGGTAGAAATAGGAATATAGTCCCAAAATGGGGGCTTTGAGGTGTTTAGAAAAGTAAAATTATGGGGATTTGTTTGTTGCTCTGCATAGAATATGGATCAGTGATGCTTTTGGTGTTGTTTCTCGATACAGGGACCTAATTACTCAAAACAGGGTGTTTGATTGGGAATAAGAAAAACTTTGTTTGTTGCTCTGCATAGAATATGGATCAGTGATGCTTTTGGTGTTGTTTCTTGATACAGGGACCTAATTACTCAAAACAGGGTGTTTGATTGGGAATAAGAAAAACTTTGCTTTTGTACCTCAAAAGTTCCATATCTTTGTGATATTGAACTGAGGATGATTTTTACATTTGGATTTGAGTGTGTTCCATTATATATACTGAATACAATTATATTTTCATTCTGCATAAGCAATGGAATTATGTTATCCTTTTTATTTGAAATACAGGAGAAGGAAGCATGGGATTTGAACAATGCGGAGAAACTTGAGGCAGCTGGTAAGAAGAAAGAGGAAGGCAATGCACTATTCAAGAGTGGCAACTATGCGAGGGCCTCAAAGCGATATGAGAAGGTACTGTATTTTATTAAACCCTACATATTAGTACAGTATAGGGCTGAAATTTGGAGAGCCAATCAATCTTTTCCTTTTTTTCCTCTGTTGGTTCTTTTAGGCAGCAAAGTCCATCGAGTATGATAGTTCATTCAGCGATGAGGAAAAGAAACAGTCCAAGTTGCTAAAAATATCTTGCAACCTCAACAATGCTGCCTGTAAGCTCAAGCTGAAAGATTACAAGGAAGCCGAGAAACTCTGCACCAAGGTATTATATTGTTTGTAATTGACTTTGTATTATTCTGTTATTTTTATTATATATTTTTATTTCTGATATTAGGTGCTTGAGTTGGATGGAAAGAATGTCAAGGCATTGTACAGAAGAGCACAGGCGTATATGAATCTGGCTGATTTGGATTTGGCTGAGATTGATATTAAGAAAGCACTTGAGATTGACCCTGACAACAGGTATTTGACTTACTTTTGTTTATGTTTTTACCGAGACTTGGTTTGGTTAATGTTGTTTTTAGTACTAAGTGGGGCCTTGCTTCCGCTTTCCATATGTACACAACATGTGTAAATGTCATATGGAGGATTGGTGGCTTAGGTCCATAATACTGTTATGTGTGATGTAATCTCTTTGCTGAAACATTTGTTTATTTGGTTTATTAGGGAAGTAAAAATGGAATACAAGACATTGAAGGAGAAGGTGAAAGAGTACAACAGGAAAGATAAACAATTGTATAGCAAGATGTTTGCAAAATTGGTCTAATGTAGGGTGAATCTCTCTCTCTCTCTCTCTCTCCCTCCCTCTCTATAGCATACCATAATTTTTAGATTGAAAGGGAAATGATAATGCTACTTCAATAAAATAAAATTTTAGTATCTGGTTGCCTCTTGAAATGAAGATTTAGTAGCAGGGTTATTTTAATATCTATCTGCCTCTTGAAACAAAGATGTAGTAGGTTTGAGAGTGTTTTTGTGTTCTTGCTCTGTTATAACCATGAAAAAGAGGTTTCAAGAAACAAGGCAGATCAGATAGTATAGTGCAGTTAAAAGTATCTAATTTTAGTATTTTTCATCCTTGTAGCTGATATTTTTACTAAAATTCCCCCTAAAATTATGGCAGAAAACAGGAGGCTGGCCAGAGTAAGCGAGAGAATGAGCCTATGAGCATTGATAGCCAAGCTTAACAAACCCTTGCTGAATAGTGGTCTTGATCTTTGGTTGTGCTGAATAGTTTTACTTGTCTGGATTTGTTGCCAGGACTCTCTTAACTTAAAGACTATGGAGGCTTCTATTAAATACTTTTTCTGTTGCCCTTGTATTTCCTTGATTATAACGAGGTCTTGTTCGGATGAACAAAATCTCACGAGTTTCTGTGGGATTTTTAGACCAATGGATTCTCATCCTAAGTTTTAAATGATGGAACAAAATTAAATTAGCTGGAACCAAATTTTAGACTCTTTTGAAATTAGCCATGACTTGTGTCTTCAATTAATTTTCTAAGTTTAATTAATCTATAGTTTTGGCTACTCTTTTGTCGATTAATTCTGTAACTCTTTATGGAGTGTTACTAGTTCTAGCCATAAAAATTATGGAAATAAATCTGCTGCAATTCTTTGGAATTGCAGGGTCTCTGCTTTTTCAAATCAAACTATTCATTTTTTGGAAATGCACGAATCTCAAAGCAGTTGATTTTATGTATGAATCTCGAAATAAATGAATGGTTTGATTTAGACAAGCAGGGACTGTGATTCCAAAGAATTGCAGCAGATTTGTTTCCAAAAATTATAATAGATGTTTTCAATCATACAGAGAACTTGACCGATATTGGATGTTTTCAAGAGTGATAAGGTCATGTACCAGAGGCTCTCATGAAATAAAGAATAGATTGAAAGAGAAAGTTAAAGAATAGATTGAAAGAGAAAGTCTAAGATCAAAGAGTAACCTTTAAAACCTTACACACAATACAGGATCCAAAGCAACTCGGATCGGGCTCTTGCTCAAGGTTAGCTTGAGACGAGTGGAGGCAAGAATGAGAAATATCCCGGTCCAACAAGGCATGGAGCTAGCCATATTCGAACAAAGCCTAGTCAGGTTTTGGCCCAGAAAAGTCCGACTTGATCTCAGCTTACTGTTACTATCCGGTGTTCGCACCGACAATAATCTAGTGTTGCGACCACCTGTACGGAACAATGTCAGAATAAAGCCTATTTAAGATAGAAAGTCTCATTTAATAGGATTGGACTCTTAAACACTGATAGAGATATCATAGGTTAGAATTCGAATATCTTCATTATTCCCAACTTGGGATCGACACTACACACCGCTATCAATCTCAGCTTACTTTGTTGTAGCGGGGTGAGCCCAAAACACCAAAGTTCAATACATACGGTCTACTTCTCTTTGCCAAACCTAATGCATTCCATCTAAAATATCACGAACAGTTCGTTTCTGATAATTTCTTTTTCCTTTTCATGCGTTTCATATTCATGGAATGTCAAGTTAGATCCATCTATAGGCGTGTTTTAAGTTGGAACCAAAGCAGCTGTTTCGTATTCGGATTCATTTTCTTAAAGCCCAGACCAGGGCCCAAAACTATCTGTAAAGAATTATGTATTATGAGGGCGGCTCAGATGAATTCACTTCCTATTAGAAAATCTCAAATACTCAAATACGTTATGTACGAATCTCAAGCAAAAAGTAGTACTGGCCCAGTGCTATTCCCGAATAGATACCGTACACGTCGGTCATGCAAAAGTTGAGATATCTCAGAAGATACGTACTTTGTTCTGTGTATTCAAATAAATTGGTTTTGTGTATTTACGAGATGAAATCAATTGCATCACGTCTTCTTATTTTGTTTGTTACGGTAATTAGTTTTCTGTCGTTTTGTTAATATTTAGGCATCAGCAAATTTCAAAGACGGCCGAATACATGATAGCGAACTGACTGTATTCCTCAGGCCAGGTCGACATTTTTTATGATATTTTGATTTAGGCAAGTGTTCGAATCTCGTGCAAGAAACTGAATCTTTCTACGTTTCGCAATGTGTTCGCCTGTTCGGCAATTTTTTATTTTATTTAAAATCGGTAGACAATTATACTTATTTAAAGAATTATAAAGTAAATGTTATATAAGATGAAATAACAAGTACTCTAAATAACATATAGCGATAAACAAACTAAAAAAAAAAACGCACAAAGACATACGCATCTTGTGAATATAAATTTAGTCAACGATGAAACTGATAGAAGCCTACTAATTATTTTTTCAGCGTGCAAAATTTATTCTGCTGGCAGACTTTATCATAAAAGATATTGAATCTAGCTAGACAAAAAACTGAATCAACCATATTGGGACAACCACTATTCAGAAGTTCTAATAGAGGCACTGAATCAAATCTGAGCAGGAACTAAATCAACCGGAAATGGACAGTCACTACTCAAAGGTTCCAATGAAGAGCTACTAATGTGAGAGCCAAAAAAGAGGGAGAAGACATGAAGGATAAAGAAAACACATAACAAACACTAACATAAACCAAAACATACAACAACATATAAAGTAAGTAACTATATATACAGCTTGTTCTATCCACTCTTTCATTGTTAAAGAGGGGAAGAAGAGTTCAAGAGAAGAGAAGAAAAAACAAACCGTTTATTGATTAAAAACTCCAGGAGACCGAAGGAAGGCGCGATGACTTTTGTTAATTTATAAAAAAAGAAAACTGAATGAGTACTTTTGAGTAATGTTCATTAATTTGAAATTAGTACTTTTGTTAATTCATAATGTTCAAATGTTCATTAATCCTTAATACCACATGAAAGACAAATGATACATGTCATCAAAAGTAATACTAGATTCAGTAATGCTAAGAATTACACAAGTATGTGTTGTTGCAATCAAGATAATTGTGTATAAACTAAATCGTCCCAACACAGTAATGCTAAGATCAGTCCATCTGATTTGTATTTTGTAAGAATTTTTCAGCCTTAGAGTTTTTATAGATTTCTAAAGAAGTCAAGGTCCAAACAGAAATAGTCTAAGATGAGAGAGATACCTGAAGAAAGAAGATGGGGTCGTAGGAGGTTCGCACGCGATGAGAATGACAACTCGCATGGGGTCGGGAAAGCGGCAAAAGGGCTGGGTTGTGAAATCGCACACAGAGGAGGAGGAGGAGGAGGCGGAGGAGAATTTTGCATAGGGATAGAAAGAGCTGGAGAGGGAGGAGAAGGGGTGACAACGCTCTTCAATTTTAATTTTTTTCGGTCTCCGTTAACTCCCTTCTCCAGTGCCTCATCACTAGCACAAAAATTAAAACAAATTAAACGGTTCAAAATGAGATAGCAGATATATCAATTAGCTACTGGTAGTTTCTTGGCCTTATTCTTTTAACTTTGTCAATTCCTTTACACATTTATGTATCAATATAATAAACATGTGTCTAGTGACACAATAAATAGATGTTCATCAGTATAATGTCGACGTGCATTTCAAATTACTTTAAAAGTTCATAAAATATATTTACAGTATAAATCTATGAATAATTATTACCATATCTATAAATAATAAATAAAAGGCCTCTCTGTACGTAGTTGCATAATTATTGAGAGAAACTTAGCGTGCTTATATAAACTAGTTTCAGTTATATTGCCGAACATATTTGAAATATATAGGAATCTGTTTTAAGATTAATACAAACTTAAATTAAATAATTCGAATCTAACATTGTCACGTAAGATAAATCTTGAACAAACTTAAATTAAATAATTCGAATCTAACATGATCATGTCCAGTTACAAAATGTCCAGTTGAAAATGTTATCGAATTTCTGTATATATATGATCACCATCCTTTTAATTTGTTTATGCTCTGAGGAATGCTTTCTAAGTTCGATAGATTTGACGAGGTGTAATTGGAATCGGAGGAGGTACGATGAATATCACATCAAATTCAGTCACCTGGTACGCATAAAATTTTTTGCGAATAACTTTAAAATTAGTAAATTAAATGTGTTTGAATCCTGATGTAGATCGGATGGTTGTGATTAGACATTAGGACGACATGTGTGGTCCGATGCCCCTCACACCATCCCCTCTTAATTCAAGTCAATTACTCAAATTTTGGAGTTTCTTCAAAGCGGATCCTGATTGTGTGATAATGGGAAATGGGGTTCCGTCATTGTCGGCATAATTCAAATCTAACGTGGTACCGTACCGTGCAGAATGAGATCTGAGTTGTATGTTTTATTCTTGCCTGAATCTCAAAGCGGAGTCCTATATTCCCATTAGGCTCCAAAGTGACTTTAGTTTGGCTAGAAGTATTTTTAACGTGGACCAGTATCATTATAGAGAAAATTAACTCTTATTATTATAAATCGAATTGATCTAAATTGCAAACTCTAATTTGAGGTTATACATATACTACA
Organism: Carex cristatella; assembly: GCA_024447775.1. Taxonomy (NCBI): domain Eukaryota; kingdom Viridiplantae; phylum Streptophyta; class Magnoliopsida; order Poales; family Cyperaceae; genus Carex; species Carex cristatella. The sequence continues at coordinate 3,908,150 of JAJHPF010000033.1, read as the reverse complement.
TTGTCTCACTCTGATAGATCAGTACAATGTGATACTCTGTAGGAGGCGTTTGGTTCGTACTTTTGGAAGGTAATTTTTTGGCACTGTAAATCTCAGTTTGTACTTTTAGAAGGTAATTCATTGGCATTGTAAAACTCGGTTCGTACTTTTGGAAGGTAAAATTAACGAGGGAATACACATGATAATCCGTGATTTCTTGCAATCCTGATTCCCTGATTTGTGGCTATTCAGATAGCTAAAGAAAAGACTGGATTTTTTCGTTCCCGAGCGACGGTAATCACTCCCATTCACTTGATCGCTTCGCTGTTACTCAAAAAGCCTTTTATTTTTTGGCGTACACCTCTCTGACTTCTCTCCCGTGCCTCTCTCTCTCTCAGCAATTCTCTCCGATATGTTTCTGGATTTGCTCTCTTCTCCGACTTTCTTCTCAGTCTCTCTCTCTTCTTCCTCACATACGGTACGTATAATTACTAAAGATATGTTTGACAATATGAAAATTTTGTGAAAATGAAAATTTCAATTTGTTAAAATTAAAGTTATTTAATCTATTAGAAATTTTAGAATATAGATGGCATAATAAATTTATAGAGATGTTTTTTTTTTCCTTTTTATTAGATACGTAATATTAAAATTAAACTATATTATATATTTAGGCCATTCTTTAATAGTGATATGAATCTCCAAAATGAATTCCTCTCTGTCTAAATAGATACAGAATTTGAATCTCTCGATTTAGAGTTCTCGGTTTGTTACGAGAAGATACGGATTTCTCATTTCCTTTTTAGGTGGCAACTTGGATAACTATAACATAATCGATGGGAATCAACTGGTACACTTATCCCGACATGCATGTGATTTGGGAAGCAATCCCAAGGCCGTTGACAAAGGAAAAGCAAAAAAAACTAAAAAAGAAAATACATGCAACAAAAACTTGTTTTTGTCTGTGTCATGACTAACACGTTTTGATTTTGTTCTTGTATCATGTTGTTATTAATTGAACAGTTATACGTGTCGTACTATGATTAAAGTGTCGAAGAGTGGTTACAGCACGCGAGTCATGTCGTGACTAGCATTACGTGATCATTTGCTTGCCGTGTCCAAACATAACTAGCCACGTTTTCTTACGTTTAACTATTTTTTTCATAATTTATGTTAGTTTATTCGAGATTCATCATTTGATTAAAACCTAATAGTTCTAATTATACGGGACCACGTACTATGATCAAATCTTTCACGTAACGTGCCGTACTAAATTTTCAAAAGATAATCACAGCACGGAATACATGAATCACGATACGATACGATACGAAACAATCATACGTGTCGTACAGCGTGACAGTACCGTTCCGTGATAGAACCAAGTTCGCCGTAACATTTTTCTCTCTACAACAACTAGATACCATATATAGTTTCGGTAAAGAGCAGTAGATTATAATATTTTTTATATCTTTGCTTTGTTTTATTGTAGTTTGGTTTTTGTGTTTAACTGCTTGTGGTTGGTTCAACAAAAAGTTGTAGCCTTTTTTCTTTCTGGTAAAATTCAGGAAACAAATAAAAAAAAGAATAATATAATAGTTTCATCTTTTACATGACACAGACTGAAGATACTAAATGCCACCAGCTTTCTGGGATTTCCACTCAATTAATGTAGTATTTAGTATAGAAAATCTAAAGAATGTAACAATGCTAAGTTTCTATTAAAAAAAATAAGAGTGAGATCATGGTAATATGATCATCACGAATATATATGTCTGTGTTATAAATTTATATCTCTGTTTGCAAAGTTCATACAGTCAATCCGAACTATTGAACATAATCTCTATATAAAAATATATTTAGAGATCAAATTTTATGTTTTTATTTTGATTTTATTTTTACTGTTATTTTAGAATGGTAAAAAAAAATTACAGCTCAGAACTTCAACTACAACAGTTCCTTATATTCCTATAAAAATAATCACTGTATTAATTTTATAAAATAATATTTTCAAGTACTAAAAAATTTTCATGGGCCAATAAAATCTATATTTGCACTCATTGACAATAAGAAAGTGTTTTTTTCCTTTAACTTGACAACCTAAGTAAAGATTAAAAAAAGAAAAGTGGTTTTTTTTTTTCTTTTTCTTTCCTGTTGATTAGACCTGTAGGCTATAGACCCCAATAGAAAGTGTTTTGTCGTGGTCTTTATCTTATAGGCGAAGACAAATAATAATAAGATGTTCGAATGAAACAAAGTTTTAATTTAAAATTTAATCATTTTAGACTGAAATTTGATTATTGTTGTTTTTGTTGTTCTAAATTTCACGACGGTGTTATATTTGTCCTCTGTATCCGTGCTCGTAATGCATTTTTTATATATAAAATTTTGCGTAATGTATAAAGTTTTAATTTATGAAGGGGTATAAATTTGTAGAATATGTGTTCTTTTCACGCCTCAAAATTTTCTTTCCAAATCAGCGTATAAAATATGAGTAGAACTAAAATGTTTTTAAGTTTACCAAGTTTTTTTGTGAACTTAACTCGAAAAACTTATCATATTGGTTTTAAATGACGAATTTAAACTGTTAAAATTCTTCTACCTTATGAGTGATGCGTTTACATACGAAAATTTTAAACTTTCAAATTAATTTAGTATAGAATCAAGTGGTCAAAATGTGTCCATACAATCATATGTTCTGCAAAAAATCTTTAAAATTGTAAAATTATGAAAATCGTATATGTCATACAAGCATAATTACAAACTCCCACTAAATCCATAATATTCTAAAAAATCTGAAAAATCTGTAATTGACATGACACCCATTCGAACAATAAGCTCACAAAAACTTTTTGGCCAACAATCCCTTAGGGCCTGTTCAGCCTCCTAGCGGGAATAGGAATGGGCACAGGAACAACCCAAATTGAACTGCGTTTTACTGTTCACGTGGGAAAAAAAAATTGAACTGAATTTTTTTTTCCCACATGAACAGTACCATTTTGGGATTCCACCGAATAGGCTCTTAATATGCAGCTGCAATCACAAAGTTTGTGCCAATATGTTTGATATTCAATTTTTCATTATGAACTCTTTCATTTATATGATTCAGTAAGTTTGTTTTCATTTTTTTTAAGAATATCGCCATTGTATGACAAATTCATATTTTTATTATTCGAAAATATGTACAAATTATCTGTGTCTAATCGGACAGATTAAATCAAATTCAACGTGTTACAATAAATACCGACATTTTTTTTCATAACCAAAAAAATAAATAAAATAATATTAATAACCAGGTTTTAAAATTATTTTCATCTATAACCAAACCGCCCCCTCGTGGGGAGGTCTACCCTCAGACCAAACCGCCCCCCAGTAGGGCGGTCTACCTTCAGACCAACCCGCCCCCCGAGGGGGCGGTCTACTTGTTTTTTTTTTTTTGTATTTTTGTCTGATGTATTTGTTATTGTATTTTTGTATTTTTTATATTTGGTATTTATTGTATTTTTGTAGATTTAGTATGTTGTTATTTTTTATTTATTTATTGTTTATATTTTTTGTAATATTGTTATATATTGTTTATATTTTTGTAATATTGTGTTTTATATTGTTTATATTTTGAATACGAGAGATTTTATGATTTGTTATGTCAAGTGAATAGTCGAAAACATAAGTGAACAATCAATTTCTAACAGCTCCAAACAATTATAACAATTTCAATCAATTTCTAATAATTCCAATCAAACAATTTCTAACAAGTTCAATTAAATAATTTCTAAAAATTTCAATCAAACAATTCTAACAATTTCAAACTAACAATTTCTAACAATTCCAATCAAACAATTTCTAACAATTCCAATCAAACAATTTCTAACAATTCCAATCAAACAATTTCTAACAATTCCAATCAAACAATTTCTAACAATTCCAATCAAACAATTTCTAACAATTCCAATCAAACAATTCTAACAATTTCAAACAACTAATTTCTAATTAATTTCTAACAACTCCAAACAATTCCAAACAATTTATAAAAATTCCAAATAATTTATAAACAAGTTAAATAAATAATTTCGAACAATTTATAACAATATCTAACAATTTCTAACAAATCCCATAATTCGATCAATTTCTAACAATTTTCAAACATTTCTAACTATTTCTAACAACCCTAAACAATTCCAATTAATTTCTACCAAATTCAATCACAACAATTTCAAACAAATCCCGCGATTTGTAAATTCAAGCAAATCCCGCAATTTCGAACAATTTCATATAAATTCCGCAATTTCGAACAATTTCGAACAATTTCTAACAATTCCAAACAATTAAAAAAAATTCCAAATAATTTATAAAAATACAAGCAAATAATTTCATACCCGAAAATGAAAGCGGAGCGACGGCGGGGTGGAGCTCCGGTAGAGAGAGAGAGAGAGGGAGGCCGAGAGTGAGAGAGGGAGAGGCCGAGAGCGTTTCGCGGTGGTTGGAATGGCCAGAAATGGTGTTTTCCGGCGGCAGAGGAGAGGGGTGGCGGTTTGGGGAGAGAGAGAGAGGTGGCCGGGTTTATAAAAAAAAAAAAAAAAAAAAAGTAGACCGCCCCCCGGAGGGGCGGGTTGGTCTGAAGGTAAACCGCCCCAGGGGAGGGGAGGTTTGGTTATGGGTGAATTTTTTTTTAAAACCCAGTTATTAATATTATTTTATTTATTTGTTTGGTTATGAAAAAAAATGCCGGCATTAAATACGTGCATTGCACTTTTTAAACATGCCAAATTACATCAAAATAATTATCTGGAGGAGACAGGAATAACCAGATTTCTCTACAACGTGCACCGACGCACTGTGTTGCAGACTAAGTAATGACATGCAATCTCACATTCACATTCAAATAAAATAACTATGAAAGTTCAACGAACTTTCAGGAATGAAAAACAAAATTTGTATTTTTTTTTTTTTGAGTAAAATTTTGAAGCTAACTATTTAATATTTACAGAAAATTGTTTCTTTTGAATTTCGAATCTGTAACCTCTCACATAGAGAATATTTTTTTTCACTAGATAGAAGATTAATTTTATAAATGTGTAAGTTTTAAATATTGACAAATTACATAACCAATGCACACATTTTATTACAAAAGTTAAAAGTTAATTTGTCAGAAGCAAGATTAATTATTTGTCTCAATAAATAGATGAAATTGTATTAATGATTCGGTCTCACTGGACCAATGAGACTGAGTCGTTGGTCTCTTCCACTATTATTTACCACATAAATGACCACACAACATGTAAAATTCCGCTTCCAATGAAAATCTAGGTGGAAGAGAAAAAGAAAAATGAGAAAGCATGTGAATTTCAATTCCTAACGTGACCAAATTAATAGTTGAGTCTCAATTATTTTCAAATTTTGTGTATTCATACCACATTACAACTTCCGAAAATTATTAAAACCGAAATATTACTTCAGTCTCATTAATCTATCCTGGATGAAAACCAAACTAATAGTCCGCTACTATTATCTATTTTTCAATGAAACAAACCATCAATTAATTTTCCGATAATTATTTTTTCTATTTTCTAAAAATAAAAAATTGACTGATACATGTAGGGCTGTAAATGAGTTGGCTTTAGCCGAGCTGGGAAAAAGCCCAGCTCGTTAATTATGGACTGAGCTATTAGCGAGTCAGCTCGTTAACAGCTCGCGAGCTAAAATCTTAGCTCAAACTCGTGACGAGCCAGCTCACGAGCTGGCTCGCTGGGTTTGGTTGGATCTTGTTTTAAGAAGAAAATAAATTTTACAAGCATTTTTGGACCGAGCTGAACCGAGCTAGCTCGCGAGCTGGACAAAAGCTCAGCTCGTTAATTTTAGTCCGAGCTGTTAGCGAACCAGCTCGATAACAGCTCGGTCCACTATCAAACGAGCTAGATATAAGTTGCGAGCGAACTACGAGCTACGAGCTACGAGCTTTTTGGACAGCCCTAGATACATGCATTATGCATCGCATTTGGACTTCTGGTAATTGGATGAAGAAAATCGAAGTTACCAGATATAATATCAACATTGGGAAAAGACACCGCCCACTATTTATATAAACTGTTGGCTACACCGAATAGGGTCCTGACTTCTCAGTAGAAGAATGAATTATAAGCCCATACTTCTAGAATTACTTCGGCAAATTACTATGCAATTATTTCCAACTTTTGTATGTCACGAGGAGGAATCGGAATATTAGAATTTGATCAATTTTTACAAGAAGGCACTTACTATTAATTTATCTTTTTCAATTTGTTCCCAGACGAGTTTTTGGTAATTAACCTTCTAAATAGCTTGATATAGAACTTTTAAGTAATTATTAATATATGCTTAAACATTATAAAACTGTATTTTTTTGGCAGCTTTTGATTATAAGATGGATTTGTTTAACAATGATCTGGAAGTGCTTATCATCCATCATATCAGATAAGAAAAATTGGCAACTTTTAAAAAAATATATATCTTTAGTTATTGCTAAACTATTATAATATTCAACCAAATACCCATATTTGTCTAATTTAAGATTATACATAACAATACGTGTTCGAATTTATTAAAACCCTAGCAAAATATCAACAAATCTGAATTCTAACAACATTATTTAGTTATTGCAACTTTTTTTTTTTTTTTTTTTATATGTATCAGTCTAGTATTATTTCATATAATTTATGAAGTATAAAATATGGAGTAAAGACTATATTCTATATTTTACTTAATTAATACAACATAGTTTTTCAATTAAGATACCACATATCTATCAATTTAAAGCTTGTAGCATTACATTAGACATCATGTTATGTTATTTATCTTGTAATTGTTATTAACAATTCGACTTTCTAAAAGTTAAAAAAAAAAATTTCTACAGCAATGCAAATATCATAATTTATTCGGACTATTAAGATACGCTAAATTAAATACTATTTATAACCTCAATCTAATTTTATAGAAGTAAAAAAATTATGTTACACATTTTTTTCAAAACCAAAAATATAACTTTTAATGAATGAACCTGTACATAATTTGTTTCAACTAAAAAAAAAATCCTCTCCGGCCTCTGTTAAGAATTGGAGCAAGAGGATTCGGATCCACATCTGCTACGATTCTTTGCTAATCAACAGTGTCCTGCGATTTCTGTTTTTCCAAATCCAACCGTTCAATTGTTTCGAGATTCGTGCAAGAAAAAATCAGCTGCTTTGAGATACGTGCACAAAATTATTGAACGGTCAGATTTGAAAAAAACAGAGTTTTTAGAGTTACTGTTCACTCTTTTAGGATCGCTGTGAATCCAGAGAATTCTAGAGTGGGCAGTGTGGCACCCACATGAGAAAAATATAAAAAGATAATTGATTCGTAAGGCATCCCCCTAATATAAAAAGTAGAGTAACAAAACCATTTAAGACTGTTTTGTCCCCATCTACTATTTTAATCATTGATAAATCCTAACTCGAGGACAAAATCAACCCACTTTTGGGGACCAGCACATAATCAGAAAAAAAAACAGTCTGACAGTAAAATTAATTTTACCAGATACAGTATTTTATACCTCCATCAACATTTGCTTATTTTCGCACTCCAACTGATATACATATACGTACTTAATAATCCAACTGAGATAATCCTACATATACAAGGCACCAAGCAAAAATCTACATAAATTAATTTTATTTAGGAAATTTGATAATATGGAATACGTAAGAAAGCTTGCTTATTATTGCCTCCAAAGTAACGGTTTGTGTCAGGCTCGTTCAAAATATCTTGGAAAATTATTTTCACTCTTTTTTTAGATAGGATAAAAATTAATAACTTCGAAAATTCTGGACCGTCTAAAAGACTAAAACAGAGTTTTCCTTATTAATAAGAAAATAAAAAAGAAGAAGAATACTTACTCAAAACAAGAATTGAATATGAAAAAAAAAAAATACATTGAGCGGTATAAAACTAATATTTAAATCTCAACAATTAATACTAAAAATAGAGTACTTTTATTTATTCGGATTAACTCATTTCTTACTTTATCTTACTTCTATTTTTTTTTTTTTGAAAACCTGACAGTAGATCTTACTTCTATTTTACTTTTTGTTTAATTGTGAAGTAACACTAATGAGAATTAAATTATTTATTTCAACTTATTCTTCATATTTTACACTTTGTTGACATTATAAGTCATTGTTTAAATTAATTAATCTAGAGAAGTTAGATGTTATAAAATTAAATTTTACTTATGAAAGTGAATCCTATAGATAAAGTAAATGTAGATTAAGTTAGTTTACTTAAAATTAGAGAGTAAATTTTATTCTATCTTTCTAGTATAAAAATAAGAAGTTGACACTACTTCTTACTTCACCATCAGACGTGATTACGTGATCAAAATCTGTAAACTAATTCTGCATAACACCGCAGCCGTCCTCACCGCTATTTATCCACATTTTATGGCCGAAAATACTGACACGGGACATGATATCCATGAAGTCATCAAACTAAAAAGAGATAAGTTATCAATAACAAAAATAAAATAATAAAAAACCTATAATGTCATACTCTTGCTCAAGGGGCCAAGGGGACAAAGAGCCCCTATTTGACTATTATGGCCTGGCACCTCTCAGACCAAATCGATGCTTATTCCAAATTCTCACCTTAATGTAAGTACTTAATACATTAAAAATTTAGATCTGGTTCCTTTTTATTTCTCCAGTTAAAAAGGTCAAACATATCTCTGCCGTTGCCTGTTAAGTGTTAAGCACTTCTCTATCACCTCTCTCTCTTTTAAAAGCCCCGCGTTCTCTTCTTTCACACTCCCCTTTCCCCTCTCTCTCTCTCTCTCTCTTCATCTTTCTCCTCGCAGATTCCTATTTCTGGGTCTATAGTTTCTTACAAAAAGATTCAATCTTTGGTTGTCAATTTCCCAAATTTGAGAGATGAACAACCCTGTAGACCAGCAATGCTTTCTGGACTTGAATTGGGACGGGTCAATTGACCCGGCATTGGGCTCAATTGGGGAAATCCCGTCTTTTCACTCTCTCTACACTCCCAACCTCTCCACAAATGGCAACATTCCCGTGCCTCAATCCCTAATTCCTACTTGCTTCGACCAATTTTGCAACGACTCTGGTTTTGTTGACAGAGCTGTCAGGTTCTCAAGCTTTGATGGCCAGAATTATAATGGGTTCTGTGACAACATTGGTTTAATGGGATTGCCTGAAGGTGGTGCTTGCGTCAATTTGGCCAATAAAGGACAGATTGGGCAGCAACCGGCAGTTAGTGATAACGGGTTCGGGTCAACAGTTTCAGACCCATCGGCCTCGGTGGGAACTTCAAAGAAGAGGAAATGCACACCAAAAGGAAAAGGGAAAGATAATTCAAAGGTGAATAAATGGATACTTGTACCCAATAATTGGACCGGTGTAACACTGGTTCATACGAACACATTTTCGCTGGTGTACCAGTAAGAGCAGGGCTGTACCATATCAGTATTTTGATATTTTCTTTAGTAGCAGATGTGACTTTTTACTAGAAACAGTCAGACCTTGTGTTAAACTTTCTAAAATTATCAACTGTTGATATGTACAACGTCTTACCACTGCTTCAAGGGAGCATGGTCAAAATGATATTTTGAAATAATTTTCTAATTCTGCAGGAAGGAGATGAAGAAGGAAAAAATGCTACTACTAAGAGATATAAGGCAACAGATCAAACCCACCAAGTTGATAATACTGTGATGCCAAAAGTAGAGTGCGGCGAAACCACTAATGAGGATAATGATAAGAAAAATGACAAAAATGAAAATACCAAATCTAAGTCGGTCGAACCGCCGAAGGATTACATACATGTGAGAGCAAGGAGAGGTCAAGCAACTGATAGCCATAGCCTTGCCGAGAGAGTAATTTTTTTTTGTGTTACTTAATAATAATAATAACTATTAGTAGTACCATGCTTTTGAAATTTTAATACAACTGTTAAAATTACTACTGCTGGTAGGACCACCACCAAACCCACTGACTTTTTTGTAATTGTGATCTTATATTTTATTTTATTTATTGTGCTTATTAGTTTATTTGTTGTTCTAATGTTAGGTTAGGAGAGAAAAGATTAGTCAGAGGATGAAGTTGCTGCAAGATCTGGTTCCAGGTTGTAACAAGGTATGTTTACATAATAACCTCCAAGAAAGAATATTTAGTTCAGAAGGACAAAAAATAATCTTTAGTGCTCTAATGTGAAACTTTTGGCCTAAGTTTAAATGGCAATGAACTTATCAGAACATATCCCGTCTGTACAACTATTGATAAGTGCCTAGATAGTCTAACCTATTTAATTCAGAAACTTAGAACCTTCAAATCTTGTTTATCTAATTGAATTCTTGTACGCAGGTGACTGGAAAAGCAGTGATGCTTGATGAGATTATAAACTATGTCCAATCCCTACAACGTCAAGTTGAGGTACCAGACTAGAAATATTTCTCTAATATTTTGACATACCTTTTATTCTTCAAAAATATTTTAGTTGTAATGAAAAATTAACCCCCCCCCCTTCTCTCAGTTTCTTTCGATGAAGCTGGCATCAGTGAATCCACAATTAGACTTCAACACCTTACCAGGTCTCCTACCAAAAGATGTAAGTAAGCTGTAGAATTACGTTCTTGGATTTTCCCTTGATTGAGTTAACTTTTTGAAAAATATATATAAAAAAAAACTTCAGTCAAAATTAAGAAACCTGATTATTTTATTTATTCGTTCAAAATTTTCAGGTTCATTCTAGTTGCAACCCAGTGTTTGATTCTGTATTTCCTGTGGAGACATCTGGCGCTGCTTTCTCTCTTATGAATCGTTCTTTGTGTGCTATCAGTACTGGTACAGGGGACCATATGAGCAAGCATCATCTCAGCCTCAATGGAATCAATGATATTGTACAGGTAAATATGGTCAATAAGTTGATAAAAGAACTGTCAAATGACTTATACATGAGGTTAAGTGATGGAGGTTTTATTTTTGAAGTTTAACTGAAAATGTTTACTGTTGTTGTATTGAGTTTGTAAATTTTCTAATATGAATATTCGGCACTTGTAGTTCTAAATTACTTGTTAATTTTTCAGCAAGCAAACTTGTGGGAGGCTGATCTACAAACTGTTCTTCAGGTCGAAACAGCCTCTTCTCAAAGTTTCCAAGGTATATAACCTACAGCAACACTCTTTATATCTCACCCAAAATCTTCTGTTCTGTCATTTCTTTTTAGAAACTACCCTAACTTTAAAATTGACAAACTTGCCCCTAACAAGTTACCCTCTACAATAAAATACATGGAAAAAATTAGCGCTCTTATTTTACAAGGAGAATTTTTTTCTTACCTTTAGTTTTTTGCTTGCTTTCACAGGTCAAATTCAAGAATCACACATGAAAACTGAGCTCTGAGTTAATTTGATTTTCAAGTAATGACGCCTTTGCTGTATTATGTATATAACTATTGGGAGATCTGTATCTCAAGAGACTTTACTAATTTTAGTCTTTAGGTCTAGAAATACTAGTTAGCTTTTTTATAATAAGATTTTTTGGTTGCCTTTGGATGGGCTAATATTCTTTGGATATTTCTTGCATTATTTAATGCGAGAATTCAGATAGTTTAGCTATAAAATGTGGTAAATATATAGTAAAAACCACAATATGTGAGAGTCAAAATTATGTAGGACATGAAGGGTCATGAAACTATGACTCCTGTCTCTGCTGTTGATTGATATTATTGTCTGTAATGTAAAGACAATTTGAGACTAATGTGCTTGAATATTATCTTTAATGTTGTTATCTTGTAGTTTAATGCAAGCAATGTGATATATAATACCACTACTAGTTGTTGTAACATTTTATTTTGGTACTGTTGTTACAATCAATTAGACAATGACACATATTGTTTTGGTCTGAACCACTTGATTGATATTGTTTAGGTCTTTCAAATTTATCTATATTTAGTTAAATACATGATATCTTAAATCACATGAAGTCATTAGACGGTGATGAATATCATAATAGCATAACTTTTCATGCCAGTAATTGATAACCACTGATATTATTAGTTTGATAAGGACGGGTTCGTACATATGACATATCCGTTCATTAGAGTGTAATGCATTACGAAAACTACATGTAGAAGGTTATCATTATGTAGGGTGTTGAGGTTAAGATACTGATGATTGTTAGTACAATTGATTGATTTTATTTTGGATTTGATAATGACATCCTTTGCCTCATTATGTTCAACTTGTTTTGCGGGCATTTCGGCATAGCTGGATAATCCTGGGAATCATTTTGTGACAAGAACATCGAATGGACATTTTACCTACAACAGAAACAGTCTTTTAAATCTTTAGCTCCAAAATGTCTTTTCTCATGTTACTGTCTCATAATTGTATTACTACATATTTGTTGTCTAGTTAGTGTCAAATATTCTTAGTAAATCAGTAAAACTTTCATTTTACCTATATATGAGATAAATCCGTAAACATTAGGTGGCAAGGATCCAATATTTTGTGCTAATTTTAGTGTTAACTTGGTAAACTAAAAAATATGGTTAGTTTAGTGAAAAATAGTATATGACCTTTTTTTATTTAATATTTAATTATAAAAGTTCAATTTGCAATCAGTTTTAGCGCAATAGCACCAATATCTATATCTATTTTTTTTTATAAATAAAATGTACTTATTACAATTTATGTCAATTTTGATCAAAGGGAAATATATAAAAAAAAAAAAAATTCCTCTATGACAATGTCTATATGCAAATGACAACTTTAGACATAAGATTAATAAGTGTGTTAATTAACTGTATACATGGCAGTAAAAGACCTCAATTAAAACTGAACTTACCAGTATATATATATATATGGTATCTAAAATTAATACATCATTTCTGCAATATTTCTCTCATTTTCTCAAATAATTGCACTCTTCACTTTAAAGCCAAGATCTGAAAGCAAGCAAAAGGCAAAGGAAGAACACCACCAGTTGTGATGGTGTCTATTAGATGATTCCTTGTAATGCAAGGGAGAATTATTGGCCCTGGTTGGCTGTTAGGCAAAAGCCTATTAGGCACTGACACATTTAGTTCAAATGGGAAGGGTCGGTATAGCAAAGCTATTTGCAACCAACCAAACTCCAATCAGTGCTTGTGTTGGTTCCACTTGATACTCAAATTTATTTCACCTGTTCCAGGGAAAAGTTGCTTCCAAATTTTACTGGAGAGCAATCTGGATGATGTTGTTGGGTTAATTGCACAGTATAATCCTTGTTGAAGCTATACGGCTCTCTACCTAATATTAAATGCATGGCATCCATTAATTAGTTGGATACCTTATGCGCAAGGACAAATATATAGACAAATAAACAGTGTATGATCTATCATGCTGCAAACCAAACAGGGGCACGTATGCTTTTGGTTACACAACTTTTTCAATGCTACAGAAGAAAAATAATATAATATGTAAAATTGTAAATGGCAATATTAAACATTATTTTTTATATGCGATAAGGAGTCCAACTAGTATGACATCAGTGTCATATAACACAATTTTAAAATTGATTAGATAGACTTCAAACGATTAATCCAAACTGTTCAAACTAATTTACTTTATAAGCGATGCATTTATATGCAAATTTTTTATATTTTCGAATTAATTTAGTATCAAATCAAGCGGTCAAATATGTTGGAAAATGAATGCATTAAAATTAACTTAAAACTCATACATTTGACCGCTTGACTTAATACTAAATAAATTCAAAAAATTATAAAATTGACATGTAAACGCACAACTAATGAAGTAAATCGGTTTGAACGGTTTGGATTCACCATTTGAAGTTGATTCAGTAGATTTTGGAATTGATGTTATATAGACTGAAATGACACTAATGTCATACTAGCCGAACTCTGCAATAAGCAATGTATCTATGTCAAATTTTTTTTATTTCTATTTAGAAATAGTTTTTTATTAGGGCGGATCCATTCAATATGAATGGGGTCAAGTAGCTTTCATTTTCATTTTTTTATTTATAAATGATTTTTTTTTATATAATTTAGGGTAAAATATTACAAGTATTGTAAAATTGATATTTATTCTCAGTATAAAAATATTATATGATTAACTTATAATGTGTGTTTGGTTCTTATAATATTATATGATTAACTTATAATGTGTGTTTGGTTCTTATAGTTCCAGAAATCGACTATGTCCGTGATTTTTATTGTAAGGCTCAAGCACAGATTTTTATGTACCAATGCGGATTTTGATGCGAAGAATGATCAACAGTGTGATTTTAGTATAAATCCAAACTTATACGGAATCGACTAAAATAGATCGGATTAATTATTATAAATCACGTTAATTTTTTTAAGTGTGATTTCTGAATCATGTCAACAATTTCAGAGCAGATTTGACACCATTGACATACCTTACATTACTTATATATGAACCATGTATATTTTTTTTGGATTAAGTGTGTATCTCGTAGAAATCCATGTTTATTCATGATTCAAACTTTTGATCATTTGGTGCATCAACATTTGTGTTGATACATCAAAATTTAACTTAATGTATCAACATTCATGTTGTGTAATAGAAAACGCTAATAATTGTTAGCAAGTCTCAGGGCTGTTTATCAGTTCGGTTCGGTTCAAACTGAAATAAAAGATAAATCAAAATTTTATTCGATTTTCAAAATACATCCGATCTGACCGAAATAAATTAATCAACCAAATTAAAATCAAATTTAACAAACCGAACTAAAATTTTGGTTTGTTTGGTTGAACCGAAATAATATTAAAATAATTAATTTCAGTTTGTTTGGTGGAACTAAAATAAGATTAAATTTTGGTTTGTTTGGTTGAATCGAATTAAAAATAAATAATTTTTGTTAATTTTTTGAATTTTTTAAGATGGATTTAATTTTTTTTATTCGGTCTAACCGGTTTTAAATTGAAACTAACAATATACCATTATATCATTTTTTTTTTTAAATGCTTAGTTCACACGGGAGATGAATATAAGAATTTCAGTCGATTCGGTCTAACTGGCTTTAAAACTTTTTAAAACAGACCGAACTAAATAATTAAACCGATTTTTAAAAATGAACCGAACTAATCCATTTAACAAAAAATAACTGAATTATTTAATACGAACACTCGATTTGATTTAAAAACAAGTTAAACCAGATCCGATGAACACCTCTACCAAGCTCAAACAAAACGATATTACTGCCTAATAGCAATCTTGTCTATTGGTCAAGCCACACAACTATTTTAATACCCATGTTATTACAACAAAGAATTTTCCCATCTGAATTTCGAACTCATGACCTCTCACATAGAGATCATACGTCTTAGTCACTAGACCAAATGCTGGTTCTTATTTCAATTTTAATTATAATATAAATGAACTCTCTTTCTGAATAAGCATTTTCTTTCTTGGTAATACATTTTTGTGTGTGTCACTTTTGTACTCGCAAGCGGCTAATGATACACTCTGAATCATATTTACAGATGTTATTGTTTTCGGCATTTCCTGAAATTTTGTTGGTCATGAAATGTCAAAATTTAGGAGACGCTTCACGATTTTGGGAAACAAACAAACTTACTTACATTTCGTAAAAGGCAAAACAAAACAAAACAGTTAATTGAATGTAGAACATTTAATTGGCACCGTCCATGGAGCACTGGCCCACGTAAGATTATGACGTATCCGATTGGATACAGACACGTGCATAGAACAGCTAGACACGGACAATACATTCGAGTGACACGGTCAAACTCAAGACATTCCAGACACGCAATTTATATGCATTTGACACAGCACACAAGATCCGGGATCCGACTCTGCTGCTTTTTTAAGAGAAAAACAGAGTCTGTTTTTCTAATCTCAACCCTTCAAAATTTTCTATTTACGTATCTCGATAAAGAAACTTTTACATACACAAATCTCAACGAATTTAAATAGTTAAAAACTTAAAATTTAGCCTGCTTTTCTTTAGAAAAAGCAGCAGAGTCGAATCCGTAAGAATTCAGCTAGCAAAAATTGTGAGAAAAATTAAGACCACAATCACACGGACAGTATCCCTCACTGAACGCGTAAATCGATGTTTTGAGAAAATAAAATTTCTCTTCGAGTAGAATAAATTTCATGAAATAAAATTATTAGTAAAAACGAAAAAAAAAAACTATAAAATATATCATACATAATTCCCACTTATGGAGTGATATATGGAATTCGGATTAGCTCCGGCACCGCAGGTTCAATTACTAAATTTAGATTGTTCTTTAATTATAGGATGAATCTAAAAAACGGATCTCTATTGTCTAAATGGATACCCAATTCTAATCTTAGCTCAGTTTGGAATTAATCTCAACTCATTAGACTCGGTCCGATACCATAAAGGATACATAACTTTTTTTTTTTTTTTTTGAGTAAAGTTGGAGGTCAAGCCACCCAACTATTTAATACTCTTATTATTATAACAAATGATTTTTCCTATTTGAATTTAGAACTCATGTAAAGAATACATAATTGAGATGACGGGACTCGACAAAGTTGACGACATGTGTATTTGACGATATATCTTTTCTTTTCCGATAGCAAGTTTTTTTAGTAACAAGATTTGCATTTTATAATGGGAAAAACTAGTTAGTAGAAATTTTACTCTGGTAATTATATACGAATGCATTATATATGACATGGAAAAAAAAAATAAGAAAATCTATTTCTACTGCAGTTATTTTTTCAGATTTTATACCGTAGAGTATTTAAAAGAAGTAAAGATTTTAAAATGTAAATTAAAAAAATATTTTTTAAATAATGAAATTATATATAATGAAACATAGTACAATAAATAGCATGAGAATTCCTACAGGAAAACAAAATATTTCAATTTTTTTCGCCGTACCTTAATCATATCAAACACACTTCTCCATCATACATATTATGTATAAATAAATTGTCTGATCAAAATAAATGACTAAGGAGCTTGATCAAATTAACGATTGATGAGAACATAAATAATATATTTATAAATTATAAATTGTTCGGTCCCTTATCTCAAATCTCAATATACCTAATAACCTAAACCTATCAAGTCTGACATGATTTTTGGTTGAAATGCATTAAATTGGCATGCACATTGCACGCTGTCATGCAAGTTCTTATTCAAATGACCAAACAGTAGAATCAGAACCATGGGCTTTGCTTGTTTTGCTAAAATTATAGTTAGGTTAAATGTCACTTTTGGAAAATGTTTGCCCTCAACTCCATTTGCCTGTTTAAATTTGAAATTTAATGCCCTCTTCGTTCCTAATAACAAACCCAAAAGCTCATCTTGTTTGGTTACAATGCATTAGTACAAATTCTTTTCATTGCCATTTTTCCAGTAATCATATTTTCACAGGTGATTTCTCCTAACAAGAAGCACAACCCTTTAACTAAGATATATAATGTGTTTCGTTTTCTTCTCCAATAGTACTGTTATTATTTTGCTACAAAACTAACCTCAGTACTTTATCAGATTTATTCAAATTTCTATTTTAGATGAGTAGGGTTAAAACGCCTCATTGATTTTGTGCTCCAATCATATCCCACGTACTAGTCTTTGTTTTGAAAATCCAAAAAGTCGATTTGATTCGCTCAAGTAAACTCTCTGAATTTTGAAAATAAAAATTAGAATGTAGAGGTATGATAAAACCAATAAAACATTTTAGGGAGCTGATAACAGTACTCGCGCTACAGTACTCACACTGTACCCGCAGGGGGACCACCAAAAATTAAATGTGGAAAGATAACTTTCTGTGGGGATCGCAAAAACTCCACAGTTCCAATTTTTTTTCCTAAAATATTAATGCTTATGCACGGAAGTATTTATACATGAATCAATAAGTTGAAAAATCAACGTCTAGAAATTATTGACATTAGTACGTTTTTACAAGCTCTTGATGACAATCAAAACAAAATTGAAATGTCATATTTTTTTACAAGTGCATAGATAAAATGATGTAAATCATATTCAATGGTTTTATTTTGACTTTTAATTTTTAAATTTTGCGTTATTAATGTTTTTATAAATGGAGGCATGATGGAGGTATAAAAAATAGAGGCATTTGAATCCTCCTCTTTAGAAAAACATTCAGTAATTGATCGGAGCCAGAAATTTATCGAATTTAGATCCAGTGAAGTAACCCAATCTTTGGGTTTTAAATCGGGACCGTCCGATTCGAATCCGAGACAATCCATCCGGATCTGATGAGCACCAATCCCGAGAACAAATTCGAATTCCAAGACAATTCTGAGCGGCGGATTCGAATCAGACGGTTTTAATCCAAAACCCAAAGATTTACTTAGGGGATCCGGACTCAAATTTATCACGAGGGATTTGGAATTTGACAACAAACGTAAGTTCATACAAGAATAGAGGCGGAGTCAGATTTCCAAGATATAGAGATCAAATTTATATGGAGATTAATCATAAAAAAAATTTGTGTTACGAATATGATCAATTTTATAGTATCAGTAACATTTTACTCTAAACTATTTAGAAAATTATGTATAAATAATTAAAAATAAAAATTTAAAAATGAATGGATCAATCCTCTCCCATACCTCTTATTCAATCTGCTCTGAAGAAGATAGCTAAAAAAGGAAACAAATTCAACAAGATATATTTTTTTAAATATCTATATATCTATCGTCTGAGTTAAAAAAAAAATCCTGTAATTGAATCCAAAATAGATAAATTTGAACCTTAATTCTAATTGTTTTTCAAACCATGTTACATTCGATCTATAACTTTTTTTCGTTAACAAAAAAGACATCTATAATCAAGGTACAGGTTAATTAACCCATTTTTTTATTTTTCATTTATGTGTAAATTTTATATATTTTAGAGTAAAATTTTGTGGTGTTGTAAATTTAATTCTCATATTTCGTAGAATTTGTTTTAATATGATTGACTTTTATAGTTCGAACACTTTGTTCGTCTCAGTCTGCAATCAAACTATCAATAATTTTCTTTTAAATTTTGATGCATGTTGAACTAGGGAGAGGAGGGTGTCCGATGCCCATCGGACCAAACTCGGTTCAATTGGTGGTTTCTACTGTTTGATCCACTTCAAGATCTGTGTGCATGGATATTACAGCAAATAGCACGAATATTAAAGTAATACCCACAAATCTTGAAGTGGATCGGACAGTAGAAACCACCCATCGCACCAAGTTTGATCTGATGAGCATCGGACACCCTCCTCTCCCGTTGAACTAAGGATCAACAAAAAGATTTCAAAACTTTGGTGAACAACTTTTGAAAATGAAAACTAAAAGTCAACAAAATGATCACCATTATTTCTTTGAACAGTGAAAAGGGACGAAATTTGAATTTACACAGAGATTTAACTCATTGGAACCTCAGTATTATTGATTTGTTAGTGTGTCCAAACAAATTAATTTAATTTAGTTCACCAAATCCTCGGCATTTCAACTGCTAGTTCAAATGTGGAGTCCCGTGTGCACTTCGTGACATTAGATTTTGTCTTATTAAACGAACTATATATGATCTGAAATTTTGTAAGAACTATTTATTGATCCTGATATTATACTCTTAGCACAATTAGCGGTCCTTAATTGACAAATCTAGTCACGGACCAAGTATCACTCTCCAGTAGTAGTGATTTTGTTTTTTGTTTTTTGGGAAAGAATAGATATTGTGTTCCTATTTATATTAACAGCAATTAATTACAGAATAATAGTAATCATTATATTGCAACATACATTTCAGATCTGAAGAGTCATGAGTCATGACAACTATTCAGCATTATAGCTTACATAAGTAATTAATAAATGAGAAGGTTTGAATGCTATAATTAATTTTTTATGCCTCCGGTAAATATATTTTTAAAATTTAATAACTAAAAAAAATTAAAATGCAATATCAAAATATATTGTCATGTGTGATATTATTTTTTCAATGCACATATTAAAAATTATAACACCTCGAATTTATTTGGTTGGCATCAAGAGTTTGTACAAATATATTGTTGTGGACAAATTTTGTAAATTGATTTTCAAATGCATTTAGATGATTATGAATATTTTATTGGATAATTTTGCAGATATCGTTTTTAATTTAGTACGCTCATTTAACATCTTAATTTACTTAAACCGCATATTTAAAGACATAAGATGAATATACATTTTTTTAAGAATGCACGTTACAACTATCTTATTTCATTTTATTAATTTCATTTTAGATTGGATAATTTAGATAGATTCTTATAAAAAATAAAAAATAATGCTTTTTTGAAAAAATAATTTTATTAAAAATTTGATGCAATCATAATTTGAAATATTATTCATTTGTTACTAGGATCAAAGGATGTTTCTCAGCGCTTCGAAAAAAATAATATTTTATTTCAGAATAACTTGAATTTTATGATGATAATTTCTATAATATTTTTTTTACAGTCTAGTACATTCTTGACATAATTTATATATATATATATATATATATATATATATATATATATATATATATATATATATATATATATATATATATATATATATTTTATGAAAAACTATATAATAAAAAAAACAACATGATTAATTGCGTCAAATAAAATACAAACATATATTATCTTTTAAATTAAAAGAGCGAATATGAAAAAAAAATATATAATCCTCCAATCATACTAAATTAGAAAAAAAAAATGACAATTACCTAGACGAAGATGTTAACCTCCTGGCATAGATAAAAATTCCAAACTTCAATTCTCTTTTATGAATTATACTTTAGGAACCATTTTAAATGGTTTTAAATATTTGTTCTGTTGGTCAGTAAAACACCGCATTAAATGGCATACGTACCGGTACCTACAAGAACATCAATTTCCATTAATGTATTGTTAAAAAATTGTCGTTTACCCCATTGGCGAAGAAATCCGCCCGTCATTTTCTCAACCTACGGTATAACTTGTCTCTGTCATATCTTTCGCAACTATTGAAGTATCAAGTATATCTCTATATAAATATATATTATGCTTTACAGCTAGATGTTAGTTAACATATTATCACTTTCAAGCTGCATGCGTCGCCCCCTTTTATCACGCCATCTTTTTTTCTAATCTTGTTCTCTACACGCGTCGGTATCAGCGGATGCGTGTTTGTCGCCTTCTTTTATTGAGTTTTGCGGTGTTAATATCCGTCCGGTTGGATTAAATCTCTGGCTTTGTTTGCTCACCAGGTTCTCTCCAGTTTCACCTCCAGTTATGTACAAGGGTGTGACGTGCTCACCAAGAGGGTTTGGTGAGCACAACTCCAAAAATATATCGGATCGGCTTCAAATGATGAATCCAAACCGTTGAAATCCATGTACTTCGTGAGTGATGCGTGTACATGCAAAATTTTCGAAGTATCGAATTCATTTCCTACAAGGTCAAGCGGTCAAAGCAATGATGAAAAATGAATATATAAAACAACTAATAGAATAATTTATTAAAAGATTCATTACTTTGACCGCTTGACCTCGTAGCAAATGAATTCGAAACTTCCAAAATTTGGCATGTACACACATCACTCACGAAGTACATGGATTTCAACGGTTTAGATTCATCATTTGAAGCCGATCCGATGTATTTTTGGAGTTGTACTCACCAAACCCTCTTGGTGAGCACGTCACACCCTAGATTTACTCTAGCGAGTTGTGCTCACCAAACCCTCTTAGTGAGCACAACTCCAAAAATACATCGGATCGGCTTCAAATGATGAATCCAAACCGTTGAAATCCATGTACTTCGTGAGTGATGCGTGTACATGCAAAATTTTCAAAGTATCGAATTGATTTCCTACAAGGTCAAGCGGTCAAAGCAATGATGAAAAATTAATATATAAAACAACTAATAGAATAATTTATTAAAAGATTTATTACTTTGACCGCTTGACCTCGTAGCAAATGAATTCGAAACTTTCAAAATTTGGCATGTACATGCATCACTCACGAAGTACATGGATTTCAACGGTTTTGATTCATCATTTGAAGCCGATCCAATGTATTTTTGGAGTTGTGCTCATCAAACCCTCTTGGTGAGCACGTCACACCCTAGATTTACTCTAGCGAGTTGTGCTCACCAAACCCTCTTGGTGAGCACAACTCCAAAAATACATCGGATCGGCTTCAAATGATGAATCCAAACCGTTGAAATCCATGTACTTCGTGAGTGATGCGTGTACATGCAAAATTTTCGAAGTATTGAATTCATTTCCTACGAGGTCAAGCAGTCAAAGTAATGATGAAAAATTAATATATAAAACAACTAATAGAATAATTTATTAAAAGATTTATTACTTTGACCGCTTGACCTCGTAGCAAATGAATTCGAAACTTCCAAAATTTGGCATGTACACGCATCACTCACGAAGTACATGGATTTCAACGGTTTGGATTTATCATTTGAAGCCGATCCGATGTATTTTTGGAGTTGTGCTCACCAAACTCTCTTGGTGAGCACGTCACACCCTAGATTTACTCTATCGGCATATATATAATTGAAAAGACAGGAGAATAATACCAGCTTCATATCTTGGAAAAGGAAAGTTTTATTTTTATTGCGCTCCAGCCTCAGTAGCATTTTGCTTTTAAGAAATTTAGCTATTTTTAAATATTCCAAATGTATGGATCAAATTTATTACTACAGTCTACAATGAAACAAATATTTATGAAAATATCACGGATAAGTGTATTAATTCTAATTTATTAATAATTATTTAATTTGTTGGTTTACTCTAATACATCTTAAGATTTGTCCATATGCATTACACATTACTAATAAAAATAACCGATTTTTTATTTTTGATATTTTTAAGCAAGGTTGTAGGTCAAGCCACCCAACTATTTTAATATCCACCAGAAATTTTCTATCCGGATTTTGAACCTACAATCTTCGACATGAAAAAACATTGTCTTTGCTACTAGGTCAAAAGTTGGTTCTCATAACCCATTTTGATTTAGTATTTATGAATACAATTTGGGCAAAATATTTGTTAATACCATGTTAACATATACAGTAACTTATATATTTTCTAGTGATATACTAATGGCATTATGAAAAAAAATTAATTTGACTAGAATTAATATGAACTTCAATTTTGCTCATATATGTTATATGTAAAAAGCATATCTTAACTAGTTGCAAACTGAAATTAACTACTCATCTTGACTCTTCAGTCTCTATAACTCTAAAGTCACAAGTATTAGAGTAGAGTGATAAAGATATTGGCATAACTATTTTGACTTCACACATTGCACAACCAATAGAGAAAATAAAAAAAATAATATAATTAGTGCATTACACGAAATCAAAATAGCACCGTCAATATTTTTACCTGTGTTAGACGATATATAATTGGTAACTTCACAACACAAAGGTAGGATCTGATGTATCACTAAAAAGGATGCTTCCAGCAGCCTAATGAACTGGAGAGAAAAAAAGTAAAGTTACATTTCATTTTAATGACCAAAAATAAAAAAGGGTCTTGTGTAGTTGTTGTTTGTTACTACTGGTTAGGTCCATGGTCTCTTTCAGGACCGTTTATAACCCGTAGCTTTGTGCTGGGCCTTTAGTTAGTATTTTAAGGCCTGGACCAGATACCTTATACTCTATATACTAACATGTGGCAGTGTGGCACTGAACTTGTCTACTTGCTCGGTGACATTTTATTTGTTTGTCATAATTTCCTTTTTTACTTTAGCAGAAATTAACGTACGTAGACGTAGTCCATAGAAAATATCTCATCTTGTCAATCATAAGTTCCCAGCTTAACTCGCAGAGATCACATGTTGTGCAATTAACTGAGTTAAGAAAATAGCTAATTTTGGAAAATAATTGATAAAGCGCTATCTTCATCTTTCCAAAATTTCAGTTTAACAGAAAATGAGTAAAAGTAAAATAAATCTTTTGTTCTTCTGCACAAATTTCATACTTGTGTTAATTTCCATTATGCAATATTTTAGTATTTAAAAAAAAAAACACATCTATTACTGCCCAAAATTAGTTGAATGTAAGATTATTTTACAAAAAAGAAAATATCGTTAATAAAAACATGTTATCTCAAATTCTTTACTATTAACAAATTCTTACAGACACATTAATAAAGAGGATTAATTTTGTACGACTATATATATTGACTTAATTTATCTATCTCCGGTTTGTATTGTAAACAACTTTTATTATAATAATCATCACTAGCTCAGTTCTTCAATTAATATTCGTTTTTCCGCTTCTAATCATAGGCCACATCTAAAAATCCTATTTTCTCGAGGTTAAATTTTTATATTAATTAATTAATTAATTTTTATCTTACAGATTGTCAGAAATTATTCAAGGGGCAGTCCTTTGGACGGTATGGAATGATCGCAATAGGATTATATTTCGGGATGGACATGTACATGATATAAAGATTTTGGGTGCTAAGATAATGCCGGTTACTCGATTTTGGGCGCTTAACCAAAAGCATGATTTAACATCTAAATTAAATCTTATTTTTCCTTGTGATTTAAAGGACCTGACAGGAACCACAATAGTAACTTTCATGGAGGCTACTCCGGATTCAATCCGTATGCTTGGCACCGTGACTAGTTCGAGCGAGATGGAAGAGCCAAGAGATATTGAAGTACCAACTATCACAGGTGGTCTTGAAGAATAGAAGACTACTGGCTACTAAATGTTTTTCTTTTGTATATTTGGTTTAGCAATAATTTTGTATTCAGGTAGTAACAATGCTGCTTTGATTTGTGTGTTTTGTATTTTGTTTTGCATATTGTCTAGAATTGCTAGCATCTGTTGGTTTGCTAGGTACAGGTACAGTGGTATTACTCAATACCAAACTGCTTTTTTGTATGGTTTTCTTGGTAATAGAAAATCAGTGATTTACACCACTAATTTCCAAAAAAAAAAATATAAATACAATATGACGTCTCTTTTTTTTCGAAGTAAACGATTAGGAAATAAACTTATTCTTTACAAGATGACAATATATATATCATGTCCAATTTTTTTTTTTTTTATGGTTTTCCATTTCTCATTGTGTGTCCAAAGCTGGCGGAAATTTTTTTCCTACTAAATTAGATTAATATTAACTTCGACCTACATTAATTAAGTACGCTAAATTCATCCATCAATAGCATTTAGTGTGTCATCAAAATGACAACACAACCTCTCAAGTCTCAATCCTTTTTAAATATTTTTCAAAAAGTTAAATGTCTTAGGCCTGTCGCCTGTGAGATATATAGGAAGGCGTCTTAATTAGTTGATAATGATTTTTTAGGGTTACACCTACACGCCGAAATTTTTATTCATATCCTCAAACAAACAACAAAAAGAAAATTTCAATATGAGGAGGGATCAAGTTACAACAATTTTGAGTTGCAACAAAGTTACAACAACAGATTTTTTCATTTTCAAAGTCCAAATCGTCGATCCAAACCGTTCAACATGATTATCTAAATAAAATATGCTTTCAAATCAAATTTTACATTTTTGTGAATTTTTTTTACTATTTATTAAGATGGGTACAAAATTCAATGGTCTGAATTTGACTAGTTTTTGTAAAATACTTGATAAATAGTAAAAAAATTAAAAAAATATATAAAATTTGATCTGGAAGCATATTTTATTTAGATAATCATGTTGAACAGTTTGGATCGACGATTTGAACTTTGAAAATGAAAAAAACCGTTGTTGTAACTCAAAATTATTGTAACTTGATCCCTATATATATATATAACACTGAATAAATGACATAACAAAATAGAAACATTATACATTATATTAGTTTAAGTAAAAAAAAAATTATGTTCCTCATTTTTTCCATACTTCTCAAACAAAATTTAAAAATATGGTTGGAACATGCATAGTTATTTTTGTTTGCTGACTTTGTAATTTTTTTATATTGATATTCAATTTTCAAATGTTGGTTATTGTAAAATAAAATTTCCTAATTAACAATTAATGAATGGTAGAATCAGAAATTTTAACTGAAATTTTGAGGCCATAAACTATGTTTTTTTGCAATTCTGATTTTTTCTACATGTGTGGACGCTGCCCTGAACACTAGGCCCTCTGTTTCTTCACGACCTTTACAAATTGTGGTCAAATACTGAAATCAAATTTTCCTACCAAAAGTTATGCTTATTTAAAGTTTGAAGAAAATCATCGAAGACACGTCGATGGCTTATACCCTGATTAATCCGAGCACAAATGGTTACTCACAAAAATTTAGGTTTTCACGTGGTTACTCACACAAGATAGAATTCTTACCAATGACAACCTGCTAGATAAATGATGGTCTGGATCTAATCAATATCATTTTTGTGACCAAACTGAAATTGTAGACCATCTTTTCATTCAATGTTTCATTTGTTAGCCAGATTTGTTTGCTCACTGGTTTTCAATATTAGACATTATATATATAAAAAAAAAATCTTCAAAGTGCATGCATATTCATCATTCTTGTAATGAAAAATTAAAAACTCTATAAAAGTATTTATCATTAAATCATATTTTAAGTGTTTATACTTACACAATTTGATATTTAGTGACTGGTTTATTGTCTACTATTCGGAATAGTAGTTTCTATTATATTTGTGCAAACATAGGATGAATGTTGGAGGTGAGCTGAATAGAAGATAGAGAAGGAAGATAAGAGCAAATCAGCGGAGAAAAGTGGACCTAGAAATTAATGGCAACGGATAAAATAATTAGCGAGCGGCACGGAGATATTACTGGTAACGGACTGAAAAGCGTTAGTGAGTGGCACTGAGCAATTGCCGGTAGCGGACTGGCCTTAGAATCCGGGAGGACAAATTTGGGGGTGACTAATAAGTGCTAGGCCCCAGGGCCCAGGATAATCTCAAAATTTTGTTAGGGATTAAAATTCTTATTTGGTGGATAATAGAGATTAAGGGCCTGTTCAGCCGCAGAGTGAGAACGGGAATGAGAATGGGATGAAAATTATTGAACTAGCAAAACACTGTGCGGGTGGGATTTTTCACACGAAGTCTGAGCGAATTTTGTTTCCCACGCGCACAGCCGAACATGCTCTAAAGAAATTATTGACCATAAGCAATATAATGCGGAAGGGAGCAAGGATATTCAGCAGACACCATACTAAGTTTTGTCTGATGTCAGATATGGATCGTTCCGCATCAAAATTCGTATAAAAATTTGAAATTATAAACCATCTTGTAATCTAAACTGACATACAATTATGTACATAGTACATTATTGCACTTTTTTGTTATTATATTTAGCAATCATAAAAATGGATATCCTCTTAAATTGAAATTCCTATTTACCTTGCTTCATAATTTTGTCCTTTGAAATAGCTAGCCGAGCTGTTGCAATAAATTCTTTGTGTACATATTATATCAGCCAAAACCTACACAGCTTGATTAATGGCAAATTAAGAACTGTGGCCCCAAAATTATCATTCTTTTTTTATAGCCCTCAAGTTCTATTAACAGCGACAGCAACAGTGTCGAGAGTAAGATGGCCCCATAATTATCATTCATGTCATCTAAGCAACATAATTCTCATAATTCTCCTTAGATCTTCTGTGATTAATGGCAAGTAGTTGGCATGACGTACAGCTTCTGAGCTTCCTCCTGATTCTATGATATACTGACTTTATAGTGCGTGGGTAGAATGTTTAATTTGACGTGAACTTCTAAAAAATAAAAAAAAAAATCTGAGCGTCTGGGCGATATAAAAGAATTTTCGATATTTTTTTTTCTTGTAGTTAAGGTTTTACAAGTCATTTTAAGTAAAATTTATGAACAGACTATAATTATTTTTAAGAGAAACATCTCAAAATCACAAGCTTTTCATGCCACAACATCATTTTCATTTTTCAAAATTTACATTAAAAAATGTCAAGTCCAAATAGTTGGTTATGTTCATTTTTACGATGATGCTATTAAATAAAATTTTATAAATTTTAAAATTTGTTTCTACAAGATAAAAATGTAAAAAAAAAAAAAATGAATGCACTAAACATAGGGTGTAAACGGATCGGATATTATCCGATTTTGTCCGGATCTGAATCCAAAAGATTACTTAAATTATCTGATTCGCATCTGTATCCGAGATTATATGTATCCGTATCCGAAATATAACAGATAAGGATACGGTTTGATTTTTAACTATCCATAACTATCCGTATCTGACCGTTTATATTCCTGGACCACAACAAATGTACTCTCTGTTCTTAAATTGATTTATTGAATTGTATATACATACCAATGATTTGTTAAACTGCATATATATATATATTCTGATGAACAATTTAACACTATGGCCAAATTAGTGATTATTGTTTTGGTAATATGATATCTGTTTTATAACCAACAAAGTAATTATAAAAAATATCATATCTAATTTATGAATAATAAAAAATATATTTAGATGTTATTCTTTATTAGAATGTACATTAGTAATTTATTTAATATTATTCTAATTATATTCATATCCGTATTCGTAACCGTCCGATATCCGATTCTTATCTGTATCCGTGTAATATCCAATCCATATCCATATCCGAGACTATCTGTATTCGTATCCATATCTGAAAATTTATGACGGATAAGAATACAGTTTGATCACTATCCGAACCGTATCCGACCGTTTACATTCCTAACTAAACAAGACAAACAATTTGTATTCTGTATTTGAATTTCGAAATTTGTATATTAATACAATGAGGTTATGGTATATGTGACACCAAAAAAATTGTGACATTGAAATTCTTCTCTTATTTTAATTAAAGAGAAAAGGGGTAAAAGGGGGAAAGATGAAAATAGAATCTTCAACCAATCCAATGTCTGCCCGAATTAGAGATGACACAAATATAACATTAAAGACAACTAACTACATATAAACGCATTCATAATTATAGACAATTCTTTTACATAAAGTATAATAAGCATATGCATCCAGCAAAATCATTCAAACCTCCGTTATTGACAACTAAACATATTATAAACAGTAAGTATCACAACTAGATTTTAAAATCGGACTTTCAAACTATGAGAATCAAATATACGATGAGTATTAGTTATATAAAAAATTTAAGGAGAAAATGAAAATATGTTTTAAAGTAATCATAACATTTTACTGTAAATTATACCAAAAATTATATACATAAATATATATTTTTATAAAAATAAATGCTATTGCAGTAAAACACAACTTAATAATGCCTAATCAGTTAATTGTGGGTGGGGTGTCTCAAATAGCATGTCACCATCAGCAATAGATATGGGACAGTTCCATTAACACCTTGGAGTGTTGCCCTTTCCAATCTTCTTTGGCCACAGCAAACAGAGGGGAGATCATGCATTTGGTATTGTAAGGTCCCAATTTATGAAAGACCCAAAATAGTGACCATTGCTGGTATCATTTTCACTGTTTGTGTTGAATTTGGCGGAATTAATTAGAACCCTATACTCGGAAAAGTGCAAGATTTTATTATTCATAACTTTCTACTTGGAACATGTACCAGAGTTGCAATTACAAATGTTTATAATTTTTTTAATCAACTATATTAAAATATAATTGATTTTTTTATAAATGTTTATATGGTTCGGTCCCTGATATATTGTTAATGTGTGCACGTAGCTTAATAGTTAGAATTTTACTTTGTGATAATGAAGATCTAGCCTATTTGGTTTTAATGGAGAATTTTTTTTTCACTGTCCAAAATACAGGTGCCCCTTTCTATCCCCTATTTAGTTGGAACAAAATAAGGGAGACCATGCAATGACTTGTTCAGCATTGCAAATTTTGTGTATATGGGGCCATTGATTGGTTGCTGTCATTCTCAACAGAAATGAGTGCCTTCTAATTCCTTGTATTGCTCGGAATAAATTATACTTCCCCAATATGTCCTTCCTCATCTCCATTTCCTATTCTAAATCAGAGAGTTCCCTAGCATCATCTGGCCTATCGATTAAGATCGGAGAATCCATAGTACAATCAGCCTTGCTAGCTGATGCCCATGAATATACAATAGAGGAAATTGGATTGTATTATACGACATTGTTGGTCCGAAATTAGTTATAAGACCATAACTTCAAAAATTCGTAGTGTGGGGACAGCACTAACATGCAAAATTCTTAAAGGCATATTGTCGAACACCTTGTGTGCAGAAGCGAGCAAGTATTTTAGTGGTTACGTTGATCCCATCATAAACCAACCACAACATGCTTTTATGTGGCTGAGTTATTCCTTCATTACAAAAAAATTTGGGCAGATTCTTTGTTGTAAGATTGAAATGCTTCATTCAGTCATCAAACAAACCCGTCATCTCTCTATTTTCCACTTTTATTTTTATTTGTCTAATTTACCCAAGTCTAAAACCGGGCCTTGCACCGGGCCTCCATGTTTTTTATTTGCTCAGATGTGGGTTGAAAATGAGCTGAAACCGGGCCTAATACACAAAGGCCGAAGAGATAGCTTTTACGGAGATAAGAAATTTCACTGTTGTTCAAGTTCTGTGGATTCTTAAGTGTTCATGTTTGGTGGTTGCTTAAGTGGCTTAAGATGAAGGACTAAATTATGACGGAATAATTTAAACCACATCTCTAGGTAAGTTAATTTATGTTGTTTGTGAAACTCGCTGTAAACCAATTAATCGAAATTTTAAATCATGACTTACATAACACATTTCAACTAAATAAAAATAATTTAAACCAATTTAACTTGAAAAAATAGCTTAATTCTCTCTCTTTTTTTATTAAAGTTGGTAAAATCCTCACCAGTTTCCCATTAAAAACTATGAAGTCTCACTAACCAGTACCAGATCAGCCTACAGAATTACAATCTAAAACAGCCAAACTAACTTTTATGGTTTTAACCTCAGATATCTATATTATTACAAAAACCAACTTTACAAAAGAAGATATAATACCTGCTAACTAGTCCACTCTAGATACTTAATTCGAACTTCTAAATAACTGAATTCTCCTGAACTTTAAGTAGCCTTCAAACATGATTAATAAAAATTTACTAGTTTCGGAGCAACTTCAAATAAAATACGGAATCTATTTATGATAAATTTATTCTTTTACAGAAGGGATTCTGATAATTAAACTCATAATCCGAATTAATTAAGCAAAAACAGATTTAATAATTAATTGGTTTCCGTTCAAAGTTCAATAATGCACTTGCATGCATCGTTGAACTAGAATTATGACACGATAATCTCACAACTTGGTAGTATGAAGAAATTGCTACAACCATCATGCAGTTCAATTATTTTAATTAATGTGAAATTTGTCTACTAATACATTGTTATCGATATTTGGAGCGTTTTGTTTTTAAGCAAGTTCTAAAAAAAAAAGACATGCTTCTCAGCTTCTGAGAAAGTTCTCATATAATGGGCATCAGTCAAGTTATCAAAAAATGTAGGGGTGTTCATCGGTTCGGTTTGGTTTGAAAACCAAAGTTTTAATTCGGTTTTAAAAATAGAACCGAACCAAACCGAATTAGCATTGTAACCGAACCTAACCGAACCAAAGTTTTATTTCGGTTTGTTTGTTTCAAATCAAAATATATCAATTTTTTAATTAAAGCAATTGTTTTGTAATAAACCGAAGTATATTAAGAAACAAATTGGAGTATTAAGAAATAAATCGGGATATTAAGAAATAAACCGAAGTATTTAAAGCAATTGATTAAGAAATAAACCGGGATGGTCCGGACCAAATTCATAATATATAAAAGTTCGGTCTGTTCGGTTATTTCGGTTTTGAACCGATTTAGATCGGTTCAGTCCAAAACCGATTAAACCGGACCCAATAAATACCCCTAAAAACAAGAAAGTTCTCATATAATAGACCTGCTTCTGAGAACGGATGTACAGAGGCAAAGCCCATGATACAAAGCCACAAAGCCTATGGTACAAAGAAAAGACCAAATGTGAAGAACAAAAGAATGACAATAGAGATCAGTTTTACATAAAAAAGAGAAGGAAAAGGCGTAGACTAATGTCTAATAATGAGATACAGTTTAGGCATAATATATTGATGCTGGTTAGGCGGTGAAAAAATGACTGCATAATATCCTACTGATTTAATTTTTTGTGCAAAAAAAAAAAAATAGTTTAGGCATATTTCTGTGTTTACGAATTTGTAGATTTTTTAAAAGTTATAATTTTTTGTCTGTTATTGATCTTGGATAATATGAAAACGAAAATATACTTGTAGAAAATCCATTTATTTCTTGATATATGGATTCTTAAATTGGTTACTTGATATTGAGAAAATTTCTATAAATATAGCATTTTATAAAATATCCTATATATTTTCCACGAGCAGAGATGGATTTTGAAGAAAACAGATTTATTTTTGCGCAGAGAAAAAGGATATGGTATTGGGCCCAACTTTTGTCAATTGTTCCATCTATATTATAGGCCCAATATTAATCAGTTTAGTTCAACAGGGCTTTTTTCCGTTTTTTTTTATTAATAACTCTAAATTTTTTTAATAAAAATAACCAGATTCGAATTATTTTTTAAACTAACCAAACTGCCCCACTGGTCCACCCTTCACCCCAGACCGCCTCCCTTGGGGCGGTCCACTCTTAGTAGGGATGATAATGGGCCGAGTCCACAAGTATTTTACCAATCCCATGCCTGGCCTACTTGATAAAAATTAATACCCAGCCTGCCTGGCCCAATATGATGGGCCTGGAAATCTATACCTGACCTGCCTGTGGGCTTTTCATTTGTACCTGCGCCTGCCTGCCTGCCTATAACCATGGGCTGCCTTACCCGGCCATGCCTGATCCCATCCAACATCAGTTTAACCAATCCCACTATTTACACAATATACACCCAATATAATTTAACACTAGAATACCATACAAATACAAACAACACACAATCGGCATACAAATACGAACAACATACACAATCAAATTAAAGATAATATAATATAACACTAAAATAACACTAGTTTAACATCAAATAACATAATTTAATACAAAATAACATAGTTTTACCAGTAGACATCTAGCAAAATTCTTTGAAATAACATAATTCTCTGAAATGCTGTTTTTCTTTATCCAGTAGGCATCTAGCAAAATTTAAATAATATATGAGACCAAATATTAGCTTAGATATCTAGGAAATATAGTTCATTCAGAGTGTTTCTATGCTCCTGTTTTTGATACTAGACAATATCTAAGACCTAGACTATTTAACATAGAAGGAAAAATTGGAATTGGAATCAAGAATCAAAATCAGAATCGGTTTTTTGACTGGGGAATCCGAATTGAATGAATCGGTCAAAATCGGTCGAATGACATCGGAAACTCGGACTTTTTTTGTCTGAAACTCGTTTTATACTAGAAAAATAGAAAACAAAATTGATAAAAAAATAATTTGTCAATAATTTATGTAAATAATCCACTAATACAATATAATACAAGCATAGAAACTATGTTGTGCGGCTAGACCATATATTTCATCGTCGTTTGTATTATGATAGAAAAATGGTATTGTTTTCCAGAATCAAAATAATAATGTTACATACATACATGATAAAAATAACAACTTTAGAATATATGTAGCATATTTTTTTTCTTGCAATAAAAAATAAGAATTAATATTTTTTTGTAATATACAAAAGTTAACCACTTGGTCGTAATTTTTTTTTTCTT
Source organism: Carex cristatella (assembly GCA_024447775.1). Taxonomy (NCBI): domain Eukaryota; kingdom Viridiplantae; phylum Streptophyta; class Magnoliopsida; order Poales; family Cyperaceae; genus Carex; species Carex cristatella. Next base: position 3,874,430 of record JAJHPF010000033.1, on the reverse strand, counting down.
CATAAGCATTCAGCAATCTATTGCTACAGTATATTTGGTCTTAAATTAAAATTTTTTTTTTTAATAGGCTACTTAAGCTATTTCTTTCCGAGTCCAATTAAAAAATATTAAATGAAAAGACTATTGGACTACTAAAAAGTGGGTTTCTCTTCGATTGGGCTGATATGTTTCGCATAAGTTAAATAGCATTAATTACCCCCTTAAAGTAATGGGTCCCACTGTCATAAGCTTCTTCCTCTCTTCGTCCTTTTTCTTTCGCTGATTTGATATGTTTTCCCTAGTCGATTTCACTCCAAATTTGAATTCTGTTTTGAACCGGATTTTTTTCTCAAAATTTGAACCCTTCTTCTCCAATCACCATTTTGACCCAGTCAAAATCACAGATTTCGCCCCAAAACCGTCATAACAAAAATTGATGCAAAAAAACGTTGCAAAATCGGCCTCAACTACAAGAGAAGCACTCCAAATCGTTAGAATTGGTCTAGATTATGTGCAGATTCGCTTGAATTGGCCGACTAACCATTGCTCAAGCCTGATTTTCGTAGAAAACTCATTTGCTGAGTAACTCGGTCCAAAATCGGATCGCTGGCGGCCGATTCCGGTCTGACTCGGCCGAGTCTACCTTCTATGCTATTTAATTCATGTTTGTGATACTTAAATCATGCAAGATGATGCTTATACAGTACCAGTAGTTGACTGGATTTTAATTAAATTGTTGTATTAACATATGCTAACTCAAATAAAACAAGGAAAGTCTGAAATAGAAAACCAAGCAAAGATCTTATAGTTTTAACGATCGATGTGCAATAAAAAATTAACGATCAAAGCGGACGCAATAATCAATATCCCAAGTCAAAGCTGGGTATAAACAGTACTAGACTACTAAATCTGCTGCAGAACTGAAATCATGCCTCTGTTGCAGCACTGAAAAATCAGTCCCTCCATGACCTAATTTTGTGCAAAGATCTAAAAGCAGCCAACCTTCTTTTCAAGGTTTAATCATTAACTAAAAATTACCAGTCGGCAGTCCCTTTCGAGTAGAAAAGTATTTTAAAATCCGTCTTTTTAAAGTATTTTAAGATTGAGTAGAAAAGAAAAGAAAAGAAAAAAAAAAAGATTCCCAATCTTAAAAAAAATTTCAAAAATATAAAAAATTGGTATTTTATAAGTTCATTATATGATCAATTTGCCGGGCTACTTAGATCGAAAAATAGAAATAAAAATCTTAATTGGAAACTTCAACTCAAGTTTTAAAACTCTTTTCTATGTTTTTTTTTTTTTTTATAATTCTCGACTTTGAAATTTGGCATTGCTAGCACTGACGCATTCGTATTTTCACAAGCTTTTCGAAAAGTGGTCATCTGTTAAAATCGGACACTCAAGCGCTGTTTTATGACCGTTTGAAGTTTTGTTGTCGTTTTATGTCTTCTCAGTGAAAATATCGTCTCTCTTGCTTTATTCATTATTCTAACCTCAGCTGTTTAAGAGAGTTGTCTTAGATAAATACATGTACAACATGCAAGTGCCTTAGAAATGAGACAAATAACTTAAAAAAATTAATACGGATGCGTTATAATAGAAAGACACATATCAAATTTGTTAGAACACTAATAAATATTTGTCTGAAAGAGATGTAATATTAATTTCAAATAAATTAAATATAAAAATCAGCAGTCTTTCTAATAAATAAAATTATATAGTATCGAACATTTTCAGAGCTTAAATGAAATCATTTGTTACCTACCGAGCATTCTCGAAGGTTGATATTTACTTAATTAGTCAATGCATGCACAACAAATAATATAAAAAAAAAATTGTCTTAATATAAACTCCACAGTTAGTACAACTATCTAAAAAAATAAATAAATAGGACCGCCCTCCAGGGGGCGGTCTGGGGTGAAGGGTGGACCGCCCCTCATTGGGGCAGTTTGGTTAGTTCAAAAAATAAATTCGGATCTAGTTATTTTTATTAATTTTTTTAGGTATATTAATAAAAAAACGGGGCTTTTTTTGGTTGTTAGTAAGCCCATTCTGGTGACCTAATTTATGTACCACTTGTGTGCATTATCCTACTAAACATGATCTGACTTCCGACTTCCGACTGCTGAGTGAAAATATTTTTTTAAATTACAAATTAGGTTATTAACACTTGCATTACCGCATTAAACCAGCGCATGGAAATTTGCTCTGGTTGCCAACTTGCCCATTGCAGAGTTTAAGACATTGTACGTGTAAAAAGTTTGGAACATATATTTGGAAACCATAGATATGCTAATTAAAATTAGCAATAATTTAAAATTCTGCATTTATTAGGTAACGGTGAGACGATGTTCCATTAAATTAGTGTTTGACTATATTTCTTAAGGAAAATAAGGGAACATAGAATAATTAATTTAAATCAACAATATATGTATTGCGTGTGCTAGTAAGAATTCCTTGTAAAAAATGTTTGATTTAAAAAATCAGAAGCATTCCATCACCAGTGAACTTCTAGTTTTTCTTACGTTCAGTTAATACTAACTATATATTAAGCCATCATTTGTAAACTTCCAGGAGAGAGAAGAAACATTAAGCAAGACTGCAAGAGCATCAAGACTTTGCCAGCATATATAGACTGCACATTTTTCATGCTAAACAATACCCAATTAATGAAATGAAACATATAATACGTACAACAATTATATTCGGCAACATTTATAATTAGAAAGAAAAAAAGACTGGTATTTGCACTAATTGAAAATCTAAAGAAACAATTAACATGGCAGACAGATTAGAGGTAGCTAGCTTACACCAGCCCCCTCTTTTGATTTCAAAGAGATTTGAAAGTATCATTTCATCAGAAATCATTTACAAAAAAAAAAAAAAATCTCGTATGTAAACTTAATTATATGTCAATAATTAATATTTTATGCAAACAATCTTTATTTTGCAAGAGCCAGTCATTTATTAGGAAAAAAAACATCCCCATTCAGTGCTTCAATATGTAAATAAACCTCACAAGAGGTAAGATCACACAGTATTCATCAATAGCATTATGGGTTGCAATATATAAAAAAAAAGAGACAATAATATATATATCTCTTGGCATTCCAGTAATTAAGCCACTTTGAAAGTAAAATAATCATGCATGATTTTTGCTTCTGTGACAATATTAAACAAAATGATTGAATTCTCCATTTCATTAATTTGCATACTTGTCATGTTTTAGCATCGACTATTCACTGTATCTTGCGGAGTCGCAAAGAGGATAAAATTTCCTTGGCTCGTCGCTAAATAATTTACTGGTCAAATATTTTAATAAGTAAATCTTATTCATCAATGCTTACTCCAAAATATATGTCTAAATATTGATAAATATTAATTACTTGCACAAATTTATGCCCGTGGAAGCCTATATAAATCTACAACCTCATCTATCAGCTTCACACACCACATTACTCCAACTAAATAGAAAAAAAAAAGAAAAAATAATATGACTGTCAGATGCTCCTTTTGCTCTAGGAACTTTGACACCCTCCAACAATTGGGGGGGCACCAGACTAGTCATCGTGGAGAAATGAACGCTCTCCGCAAAGAACATGAGGAGCACATGAAGATTGTGCGTGAGAGAAATCGCCATGAGTTAAAAATGGTGGTGCTTCCTTCCAACCATGCATTTTGGGAGATGTACCGCAAGTATGGGATTGAACCGAAGGTGATAGAGTTCATACCAGTGGCGAAGAAGGGTCGTGAGCGGGATGGGATGACAAACTACTGTGAGATCACCTCCCGAGAGGATGATCTCACGTTGAAGCTCTAAATGAGGTGATGTTTAAGCCCCTAATATTTACTTTGAAAAGTTTCAACCAGTGCCCTTGAAATGCTTTTAAAATTACTGATGGATCGAGTGGCTTGACTAATTATTGCATCACAAACATTGTTTGCGTTCAGTTACGAATAACTTTGCAAACAAGAAATTTTAAAAGACTACTAATCAAGTGATACTTGAATCTTTTGAAAGCATTAGTACTGAAGGGGAGGGGCTGGGGGAGTAGAGTTGAAGCTTTGTAGTTCATAGTTTGTGTTGTTGTTGTTGTTTATTTTTTATTTTTTTTTCTGTAGTTTCAATATTATATATGGTGTGTGGCATTTTATTTTTATTATTATTTTTTCAATGGATGTTAGTGCAGCTTTTGTATTAGAGATTTACTTTCAGTATTTGGGTGTTTTTAAGCATATATAAAGAATGGACTTTCTAACTCTGTTGTTGTTAAATTCGTAATGCGTTTTCGAAATAACATTATGAGATATAAAGCCAATATGGTCCGAGATAATTGGTCAAGATCACAAGACAATCAACCATGCATGTAGTGCGAAAAGAACAAAGGACAAAACTAAGACGAGAAATCAGTACATATAGCAGCGAAATAGAAAGTGCGTTTATATCCATGGTAGCTCATACTAAGTGGGACACTTGAAAATATATATCTCTAAAATAAATGTGCATTTTTCCTTCCAGATGTCAGTCAAAGATGATAACAAAACCATGTTGTAACCTTAAAAAAAAATTATGCGTCCATGTTCTTCAAAGATTGTTAACTTTTGTCCTTCTGCAATAGGTTTATAGGTTTAATATTTTCTTTCATTCTCTGATAATTTTACTATATCATGACATGTACTATTGTGAACGTTAGTGCAAAAACTAAGAATTATTGTTGATTTCAATTATGGCAAGTTCTTTCTCCTTCCTAATTCTTCAAAGTAAATTAACGTGTCAAAGTAGTAATTATATAATTTTCCTGTGAAGCACTTGAATTAATAAAATGAAATTGCAGAGTGTATATATCATTATTGTTAACAACTGAAATTTGCTATAATATTTGGTCTACATATTAAATACTTGCCATAGAAGTTTTGGACAGAGGCGGTATATTGTGCCATCTTTTTGTAAAATCGATGCAAGACAACAAAGCTTGGAGATCATAACTCTGCAAGAGACTTGGAACAGTTAAAAACCGATAGTGGCAAATCTAAATGTATACATGCATGTACAAAATCATAAACGTGGACAATTCGAAAATAGATTTTTGTTGGGATATGATGAAACTTAAGGCATATAATTAAGCTCTTTGATACTATTGATCACCTTTTCGTTACATGCCCATTTATTTTTGCAATTTGGTTTCCTTCTCTTGCTAGCATTGCTACCTTTATTATTTCACTTACTTCTTATTGGTGTAAAATTAAACAAGATGATATTTTTTTTAAACTAACTTTGATTTTGCCAATGGATGTCTCTCCCTTGACGCAGGGTAGACAGTTTGATAATACTGTCCAATTCCGATACCCCCGACGGGGGAAACTACCTGCTGGATTCAGAGGGCGCTCTAGGACTTGGGTCAGAGGATTCGGATCTGTCCACATTTCTGAGGGACAGATTTGATTCAGATAATCGTATGCTCTCCTCTGACTCAGATCATGTTTCCTCTTCTCCTTATTCTTCCAGTTCTACTTCTTATATGAGAGATTCTTGCTCCTCTGGCTATGGTTACTGATAGTAGTCCTTTCTCATGCTTTAGTTGTTTTGTTATATGTTGATCATTATGATCTTGCTATGAATCTTGCTTAGATAGTTTACTGTTTCATGCTTTGCTATGCTTTGTATTAGGATTTTAATTTTGTCTGTTGTTCGATGTTTTGGTCTCACAATGGAGTTGACTACATCCATTGATTATTGTATGAACTGTTATTGTTTCAATATGAAACAGGTGGGGAATACCTACTTTTGTCTTCAATATGAAACAAGTGGGGAATACCCACTTTTGTCTTCAATATGAAACAGGTGGGGCATAACCACTTTTGTCAAAAAAAACAAAAAAAAATGAAGAGGCCATTCGGGATATATTGGAGCTCCATAGTGAAGGTTTTTCATGTGAGAAGACAAGAGACGAGATACATATACCCAAACACATGCCACTTGTAACACAACATTTGACACATCCTCCTCTGATGACAAGGTGAGAATGCTGAAAGCAAGGAGCATATATATGAGAGTACGTTATACGAGGCAAAATGAGTTGCATTTGGTGTCTTTGGCTGAAGTCGAAAATATATCTTTTGAAGAGGTGACCAAAGATGACAAGTGGCTGGTGTGCGATTACTTGTCTTTCAAAGAAGCACAATCGTGACCCTTTTTCGAAATGTCAGGTGGAATATGTGGTGGCGTCAGCATGCGCGTGTCATGCAGTTTGATTAAGGCGGTTACTTAAAGAAATTAATTTGGTTCAAGTTGCGCCTACTCAAAACTTATTTGAATATATAGTATCTCGACAACATAGTTGGAAAAGAAATCCAGTTCATCATGTAGAAGTAAATATATTGATGCGAAATTTTATTTTATTCGATAGCATGTGGAGGAGGAAACTAGATAATTGATACATGTGAATAGAGATCAAGTTACTGATATTTTTTTAAAGTCATTGTCAATCAAAATGTTTAAGAAATTAAAAAAAATCTTCTCGACATATGAAGGATGAAAAAGAAATTAAGTTTAAGGTAATTTTATTAATAAACTTAATTATTGTATGATCATAAGAGTAATTTATGAAGACAGCCCTGCAGATTTTCTGGAGAGAGTTCTGATGATTTTATGGATCTTAAAAAACTGTAATTCGGAATTTTATTTGTTGTTTATTAATTAAAAGGTGAGTGTAAACTTTAGTGTGTTTGGGAAGCTTAAAAGTTATATTAGGTCTATAAATACATAAGAGAATTATTTTATATGTACGTATAAGAGAAAAATATTTGTTGCTTAAGAAAAAAGTGTGTAATGCATTTAGTGTGTTGCTGGAACCTTAAAAAGTTATGCATAAGAGAGAAAATATTTGTTGCTTAAGAAAAAGATGAGTGTAATTAATGCATTTTATAATAGGTCTATAAGAGAGTCATTTTATATATATGTACGTATATAAGAGAGAAATAAGGGTGAAAACGTATTTATAATATCCGATTCGTATTCAAAAATTTAGATGTTGATATCCGATATCCGAATATCTGATATCCGAATAACATAATTCACCATTATAAATAGATAAATATTATGAACTCTAATATTTTTTAATGGTGAATAACATAAATTTTTCATAATATATATTAAAATATATGTCTAATATGTCTGATATCAGACATATCCATATCTGTCTGATATGTCTGATATCCGCTTGTATCCGTATCCGGAAAATAAAAAATATATATGGATATGGTTTAATATAGAAATTTCAAAATTTTGGGTTAAATTTACCTCGGCACTGCACCAAAATTTATCCTATTTCTATCGGACTGAGCAAAAAAAAAAAAATATAACAAAGAGAGAGAGGAAATTGTTAGAAAGTTTTTTGTGGTCACTTATATATGCTGTATGAAGCATAATTGATAAATTTTAACAGCCATTTGAACAGAATGATAACTATATACTTATTTTGCTGACCCGACCTTATGGCATGCCTTTTATCACATATAAATAAAAAAATATTTTTTTATTAATATCGATGAGCATCCGCCCGGAACAATTAAACATATATACATGGTGTCTAATGAAGTACTTATAGGCCAATCATTTACACGTCAACCGGTGAAGATTAAAATGATTTGCACATTATGAACTTTGAAAAGCTTCATTTGACCAGTATTTCTGGAAATTATATATTAATGTGCACAAAATTTCTAATTAAAAGAAAATTTCAGTAGGTAATCATTATACTAATTCAAAAGCTTCCCTATAAATTTCTGGAAATTATTAATAATGATACGCTCTTTTTTTAATTTTACTCAAGAACTTCCCTATGAATTTAATTACTACATTGATTTGGTTACTTTGGCGAAGGAGAACAAACTTGCGATAATTGAAATCAACAATAATTCTACTAACGTCCAAAATAGTGATGCTATCATCTAGCCAGTAAACAATTATCAGAAAGAAAGATATCTATCGATTACATGGGCATTGAAAAGCCTATTGAAGAATGAAAATTTGATAATTTTTGGAGAATATGGAAGCATAACAATTTTTAAGGTAAAGAGTTAACAGTCCAAGGGTTATGGTGTTCGCCATCTACAAGGAAAAATGCACACATATTTTAGAGAAATTAATTATAAAAGTGTATGAAATTCCATGAATAAATTTGCTTTCTGTATCGCTGTTCTGTACTGGTTTCGTCTTAGTGTTGCGCACATATTTAATTTGCTGTGCATTTTTTTTTGTGCTTTGTTATTTTCGTAGTACATGGTCGTCTATCTTGAGTTCTTGACCAATTAACTCGTACCATACTTGTGCCTCTGTATCTCTTAATGTTAATTAGTTCGAAATAAAACATGCATAATTTATTTAACAACCACAGAGCTAATTAGAGAATTCATTTTGTATATATGCCACTTAAAATAGTGAAAAGAAATCTCTAACACAACTGCAACATCTATTGAGAAAAAAAAAAAAAGTCTCACGCCATAATATTGAATATGCAGAAGAAACAATATGACACACTGTAAGCTAATTGAGTTTCAACAGGGATTTTGGTCGTTAGTAAGCTCATTCTAATGAACTAAAAATATTGACTTTACTAAGTTCAAACCGTAGGAACGAGTAACCAAATTTATGTGGTCACTTGTTTGCATTACCCTATTAAACATGTTTGACCTCCAACTGCATGCTGAGTCCGAATATTTGCAAGTAATTAAAATTACAAATTAGGCTATTAGCTCTTGCATCACCATATTAAACCAGCGAATGGAGATTTGCTCTGGTTGCGCATTGCAGAGTTGAGATACTTTTGGATACCTAATTTGTACAAGATCTATGTGTAAAACAAATTAAGGTCCTTTAGCTAGAGGACATTTGTGTTGGGCATTCGGGTAGGATCTAGGATTTAAATTATATTTAATCAATCAATCAATTCCTTCCCGAACCAAAATCTATGTGTCACTCAAACTAAATCCAAGATAGAAATTAATTAGTACTACTATATATATTAGAGAAGCGCAGTGGAAGCTCTTCCAGCTCTGGCAGAAAACTATGCATAATCTTGCTTCGCTTTGCTTGTGTGTAGGATGTGCACGGCAATAACTATGAACAAATTGAAAACCTTCGCGAGTCAGTTTACTAGCACCCAACTGACGGCACCCTTTATCTCTCTTTTATCTCCTTCTCACGGTTAATGGAAACTAGGTATATGTGTGTATTCAGTTTATTTCTAACCGTAGATCTGAACTAGTACTACTGCATGTAGAGTGGAAAAAACGTGTTGTTCCGTGCCGTGCTGTGCCGTGACTAAAATGTGGAGGAGTTGTCACGGCACGCGAGTCACGCCATGACTCCCGTGCCGTGACCGTTCGCGTGCCGTGTCCAAACGTAACTAGTCACGTTTCTCATATTTAACTATTTTTTCATAATTTAGTTTAGTTTATTCAAGATTCACTATTTGATCAAGACTTAACTGTTGGATCTTAATCCAACGTTGAGCATATATGTAATATAATTATGAATTGTTTACTGTCTAATATGATTGTCACAATTAAAGTGATATAATATAGAATTAAGATATTAGACAATCTATGTATTCAATAGGATGTGGTACGTAAGTGTGTATAACAATTTGGGCAAAGATCAAATCATTGATGGACTGATTCTGAAATTTGCAATTAAGAAAACTGCCTTTTGGACACTCAGTGTGAGTGGTCCACCCGCACTGGATCTGAGTGCGGACGCACTCAGTACTTAGCCAAAATTTGAGAACTTCGGACAACCCAGGAAAAGTCCAAGCGTAATACGGACGCACTGGAACCCCAGTGCGGACGCATTCGGTACTTAGCCAAATTATGGGAGCTTCTGGGGCGCCCAGTGCGGGTGGTCCACCCGCACTGGATCCGAGTGCGGACGCACTCGGTACTTAGCCAAATTCTAGGAGTTTTCTGGGAGCCCAGTGTGGGTGGTCCACCCGCACTGGATCTAAGTGCGGACGTACTCAGGAAATTCAGAAAAGTCCGAGCGTAATGCGGACGCACTGAGAACCAGTGCAGGTGAACCACCTGCACTGAGGACTTAGTGAAAATTTGGGGCTGAGTTTTAAGGCGGTTATTTGGACGCGAATCATCTTAGTACGGACGCAGTGAGATCCAGTGCGGGTGGACCACCCGCAGTCGCACTGCCAGAATGTGTAAACTATATATAGATAGGTCCCCAAGGCACAAGATAACCAACTCTTTTCAGAAGTTATTCTTCTACAGAAATTGAGTGTCTTTCTCCCTTCTTTCACCATCAAAGAATTGAGAGGAGAATTTCATTAAGAAAGTTGGAGATGAATTCTCAAGAGACGATCTTGTTGCTTTGGAAGACCTAATCTAAGATCCAATCAAGAGGGCGAGTAAGGAAGACTAGAGTCTTGTCTCGCGCTCAAGGAGACGTTTGCTGCTCCAACTTCGGGTTTGATATTCCATGGCAAACAACATGGAATCAGAGGTATTGTATTCCGCACTAAAGATTATGTTTTGGGTATCTTTGGCATAGGGCGGTCCTTAGGTTAAGGTGGAGATTGTTTCTTCTTCTCCGGGGTGTAAGTGTTTGACTCCTAGATGAGATGTAATTGTTTGATCTCTAGATAAGGCGTAATTGTTTGGCCTTCATGATTTCCCAACAAGCGGTTATAATTACACGTGACTCGCGTAACCACGTGTCGTGACCAAATTTTTAGCGTGGCGTGCCGTGTCAAATTTTCAAAAGATGTGGTCACAGCACGCGAATGGTCATGGCATAGCAAAATTACACGTGTTGTGTCGTTCCGTGCTGTAACCGTACTATTCCGTGACGAAACTGGCTCCGCCGTGCTATTTTTCCCGCTCTAACAACATGCTGATAGGTCAGTTTAATTTCCTAAAACCGTAACTTTCCAAAATAACTGAATGAATATGGGAGAGTGGAGAAAATGGACTCCATAAATAGATCACCCACTATTGAATTTGGCCCATAATCCATGTGGCCTAACAAGACATGTTTGTCTATATTCCATATTTAATTTCAGAAACCAACATATCAATTTCAGCCCAAATAATTGGTCCATAGGAAATTTCTAACAGTATGATAACCTCCAACAATTGGGAGGGCACCAGACTAGCCATCGTGTGAAGAAATGAATGCACTCCGCAAGATAATATGAGAAGCACATGAAGATTGCCCATGACCGAAGTCACCATGAATTAAAAATCTCCCAACCGTGCATTTTGGGGGATGTACCACAAGTATGGGGTTGAACCTAAGGTCAACAAGGGTGGTGAGCTAGACTAGACAATGAACTACCATGAGATTACCTAAGAGATCGATCAATTATCACATGGTAGTTCACTTTCTCGACAAGCTCACCACCCTTATTGGCCATCAGAATGAACTCTCTATCACTACTGGTCTGATACCATACTTGTGGTTCATCTCCTGAAATGTGGGGGTAGGAGGAAACACCACCATTTTTTTATGCATGGCGAATTTTCTCGCGCTCAATCTTAATCGATCTGCTCCTCATACTCCGTGCGGAGCGGTTTCAGTTCCTCGTGGTGGCGAGTCTGGGCCCACCCAATTGTTGGAGGTTATCAAAGGTCCTCAGGCAAAAGGAGCAGCTGAAAGTCATATTTTTTTTTTCTTTTAGTTTGCTTCTATTTAGTTGGAGTAATGTGGTGTGAATTGACAGATGAGGATGCGGCTTTATATATATAGTCTTCAGCGGCATAAAATTGTGCAAGTAATTATTAATTATTAATATTTAGATATAATTTTTTAGTAAGTATTAATGAATAAGATTTAGTGAATATTTGACCATTAATTATTTAGCGTTGCACCTAGGAAATTTTATTGTCTTTGCGGCTCCTTGTTGACCAGTAAGATACGGTGGTGAATAGTTGAAGAACATGACAATTAAGGATGCAAATAAAATATATGGAGAATTCAAATAATTTTGTTTATTATTGTCAGTTAAGCACAAAGCATGATTAGTCTACTTTGAAAAACTTGTAATATATAGTAACTAGTACACAAAATGCCGGAATGCCAAAATGATATTGCAAGTTATTATTTTTGCTAGTATTAATGATTGAGAAATTAGAATCAACAAGATTTTCATGCGTGAAGCATATATATATATGGAAACAAATCTGCTGCAATTCTTTGGAATCGCAAGGTCCCTGATTGTCCAAATCAAACTATTCATTTGTTTCAAGATTTGTACATAAAAATCAACTGCTTTAAATTCGTACATTTTTAAAAAAAAATGAATGGTTTGATTTGGAAAAATAGAGACCTTGCGATCCCAAAGAATCGCAGCAGATTTATTTCCTATATATATATAGGGACCAATTTTGATTTTAGATCAACAAAAAATAATAGTGTGTCAGTTTCTGTATGTTTATCTCAATTTTTGTAATATGTTGGCAATCATGCCTGGAGAAAATGACTTGAAAATATCTGTATATCATACTATGCTTGTACGATATTGCTCTAAACTACAGCCCTACGATATTGCAACTTCTGTTAAGCGTTATGTTTACTGATTTCCTGTCAGTATTTGGGTGTTTTAAGAGCGCGCTCGCGCGCATATATATATATATATAGAAGTTGGCTAATATACAATCGATTGTTCTTGAGTTCTCGTGCAACCAAGTCGTTTTTCTATTTTCAAAGTCCAAACAGTCGATCTAAACGTTAGATGTGATCTCTATATTAAAATGTACTTGGAGACCAAAATTTACATTTTTTGGAATTTTTTTATTATTTATTAAGCCACTTTGAAAATCGCTGATTCAACGGTGGCTTAACTAAACAGTAAAAACAGAAGCCACCATTGAATCAGCGATTTTCAAAGTGACTTAATAAATAGTAAAAAAATTCCAACAGATATAAAATTTGGTCTCCAAGTATATTTTAATATAGAGATTATATCTAACGGTTTAGATCGACCGTTTGGACTTTGAAAATCGAAAAACGACTTGGTTGCACGGGAGCTCAGGAACAATCGATTGTATATTAGCCAACCTCTATATATATATATATATATATATATATATATATATATATAAGAAATGGATTCTCTGCTGTTGATAAATTCGTAAGGCTTTTTTTATGGTTCATTGGTCCAGATGATGGCATCAGCAAATCAAATATGGTACAAAGCCACATGTTCTTATCATTTGAAATTGTCTTATCATTTGAATTCTCAAATTATTTGCATTATCATATGTTCTTCAGTATATCGACTATTTGATCACTGTATCTTAGTGTTACCACACTAAGTAATTACTGGTCAAACATTCTTATACTAAATCTTATTCATTAATGCTTCGTACTCATAAATTCTGTCTAAATATTAATAATTATTAATTACTTGCACTACATTATGCCACCAAAGCCTATATAAAGCCGCAACCTAATATATGTACGCTTCACACCACATTACTCAACTAAATAGAAGAAAACATACAAGAAAAAAAAAATATGACTGTCAGCTGCTCCTTTTTGGCTTAGGACTAGTTATATATTTTTTTCATTTCACGTGATGAAATAGTAAAGAACAAACAACATATAACATTTATATATTAAATTCAATTCAAGGATATATATTTTCAGTGTTCATTTCGCAAAAAAAAAATGGATGATTATCCAAATGGTAACAATACATATATAATAAATGATCAGTAAGATGGGATGAAGTCAGCGATCGATCAGTAACCAGCAGCTGCACTTACTGGTAGAACAACTGTTACAAATTGATGGAGATTTAAAACAGTACCGGACCGATACAGGATACTGCTGGTACGATGGGAGAAGAACCGGGAACTTCTGGTGTAAAATAGCAACTTCTGAAGGCTGTTTCATTTTTTATTCACCCGTTAAGGGTCATCTTTTTTTTCTCTTGCTTTAATTTTCTCCAATTTATTTACTGGTTTCAACTTTCAAGCTCAATTGTTTTGAGCATTCTAAATTTCTCCAATCCGCGGATACAAACTTTGTAACCACAATTATCAATTAAATATGGCTTGATCCTTATTTTTCCTCAGAAAAAAATACATATATAATAAATATTATACTGATTTTGTTCGTAAAAGCGAGGTGAGCATTTTGAAAAAAAAGTTCAAACGGATGTGCATCTTCTGCCATGGTACACCACAAAGTATCGCACACGATTTGAATCATTTGATCTGCATCGTACGAGTCGGATCTCGCTATGACCTTTTAGAGAGAGTTTTTTTAGATTTGTTAATAATAGACTACCACTGGAGATCTCCAATACCACAGCCACTGGACAGCTTGCGCACCAACAGAAACATTTAGATGATTAGTGTAGATACTAGTTACAGCCTTTAGATATCAATTAGAATAAATCAAAGGCTCAGATTTGTAACAGTTAGTTAGAAGTGTTGTCTATATATATCCCCACTGTACAATGTAACAATTAACCAAGATTGAATAAAGATTTACAAATCATTCTTCTCCTCTGTCTTCAATCTAACTACAGCTTTCTAAAGCTTACAGTTAAGGATTTAATCGATCATATGACTCAGATTTCATAGTTGTGCTATAATAGCGAGCTAGTACGAATGACAAAATGCATGAAACACGTGCTTCTCGTAGAGAACAAAATTCTAGATCTGCCTTAATTAGCTTCAGCGCGTATTCATGCAATTTCAATTATTCTGGCCCCACCTGAGCATTATTCCATACGTGACGAGTATTGTAAATTCTGACCCCAAGTCCCCAACCTTATCTATACGTCCTTTGAATTGAGAGTTCAGAGTCAAAATAATTGTGTATTCCATAAAAACTCTATATCTGTTTTGTAATTCATAATAATATGGCCTCAAACTCCTTTTTTTTCTTCGTCATATATTTCATATTTGTATATATTTTTTCCCTGCTGCTGCTATTACACATCTTTAAAATTTCAACTTAAGCTTACACACTATTTCTCTTTGGTATCTAAGATGATATTTTAGTGTGAAAGACAAAGTTCAGATCAGGCATTATTATGAAAGTGAGAGAGCTCAAGTTTGATCTTATAAGACGATTTAGGCATGCATTTAGTCAATTAGGTGCAGTTTTAAGTTATAGTGATAATATTAATATCTTCCAGTAAAGGTGTTAAATAAGTTATTGTGATATTGACCCATAATGAACAGAGATATAAACAATATTATTAATCAAACGAGAAAAAGAGCTTAAATTCATGCAACACACACAAACTCTATCTTATTTTATTGCGGACCTGCTTCGTGGGGCAAGAATCCATAACAAGCATATAAAACAAAGATAAACAATAGAAACCAGGATTAGGATTGATATATTCCTAACTTGAAATCCGTACTAGAAATTACAACAAGTTCAAAGATAACACCCATATAACTCTGGAAACAATCTTCTTAAGGAGTTCGCCTTATTTTCGATATGACCTAAACCAGTCATGCTCCAGAAACCGGGCGATCCCAGAAGTTACTACCGTCACCTTGTGTCCAGGTACCAGGTTTACCAGTGTTCGTGCTCCCACCGCCACCTTGGGCGCCGCCCGTCGTATTATTAGCCTACCTCACCAAATGAGTTAATAAGATATAGTGGATCAGTTACATTATGATTACGGTTCATTTATATGCAAAATGCTTTATTATATCCATTCATAAAGAAATTAATTAATGTTAATAAAAATATTACTTTCTTAAGAAAGAAAAATTAACAAAACAGCACTTTGGCCTTCCTGTCCACGAAAGAAAAATTAATAGAACACGAATATGCAAAAATCTTGAAATATATAGCAAGGCCATTGATTTAAGTTTCAAATCTAATTAAACTATGAAAAATGAGAACCAAAATTTTGACTGGAATCAATTACGAGTCAAGATAATATACAAGGACAAAAGTAAAAGTACCGAGGAGACAAATTGAGACAAAAAAATAATGCATTTGTAAATAAACATGTATGTTCATTAAATTATGTAACAATGATCTAATTGCCCATAAATTAATTTCAGATGAATTTGAGAAAAAATGAAAAAAAAAAAAGATGAACTTATATTTTTTTATCAACAATATTATATTCACATACCTTGACGTAAACTCCAAGTGCGTCAAGATATATTCCAGAGCGTGCATGGAAGCCAATAATTTGACCAGTAATTGCTGGAAGTTCAAAAGTAATTCCCTCTTCTCTTCCATATGGTCCATAACTTCCCAAGTTTGTCTCAAATTTAAGTGACCTCAGAACGAACACACCATTGAAATTACTGATGTGGCCTTTTACGGAGGTGATGTACTCAGAAGCCTGAAGATTGAACTACAAGACCAAAAGCATACAATAAATATCATAAACTACCTTTTTGGTGGCTACATTATTCTGTTTTCTTCACTTAGAAATCGCATCAGTACAATTATATATTAATACCAGTTCAAATGGTCCAGCAGTAACAGTAGGTAAGGTGTTCTACACTTCTACTTCTCAATGTTATCAATTTGCTTTACCATGAAATAATACTTTCTACTTTTCACTCACAGAGATGAATATCAGTATAGGAATGCAAAAAGGTGGTACCTCTGTCAAATTTCCTCCGTTTCCGCCCCACAGCTCGGTACTTTCCTCACGGCCATCACGCAGATAACGTACAGTAAGAGCATCAATAGCAAAGCCATGGCGAATACTGATCTTAACAATGCGAGTGATGCCATTGACATTCATATCTTTTGCTACCCCACCTCCCCCGCCAACTGGCCCGACCTTCTTTGTGGGAACTTGAGTCGACGCCTTAATTCAATAAACATAGTCCACATGTGGAGTTTTAGAAAGATGATTTATGAATTACAGGAATTTCTCGCTAATTAGTTTCTGAACACTCATTTTCTATAGAAAACCAAAAAAAAATTCCTCCGTATAAAAAAAATTAGCACGTACCATTTCCAAGAAAATTAGATCACACTAGTGAGGATTGAGTATCGTTGAGTTAATTTGTTGGTTGCTTTTGTGTGTAGGTTAGAGGTTCTTGATGAGCATATATATATATACTAGAACGCTGTCCCAACTTTCAGATTTGTCCATTTGAAACTTATAATTTGCAAGTATCCAAAACACGTGCTAATTTAATAATTGCATGGGAGTATAGTTGAGCTGTCATGTGAGAAGTACCCCCCGGATCCGTATCCTCTCTATTACTACAGAGGATGCGCATCACTTTACGGTTTGAGATTAAATCTCAGCCGGTTTGAGATTCAGGTGAAAATAGAGGGCAGTATTCTTGGACTTTGAGATTCGTGCGAAGTTAAATGAACGGTCCGGATCTATTCAAAAGGGAATCATTTCAAAATATTCCCTTTTGCGGTACTACACTGGATACGAATTCCCCCCCCGGTAATTTTTTGCAAACATAACCCAAAATTGATATTCACTAATTATCTTTGCGTTAGAGAGGTCCCTAACATTTGGGATTTATATTTGCTTTTTATTGGTTGGAAACAATTTTATTAACTCAAATTTAGTCTGACAACACACACACACACACACACATGTTACTGAGGGGCTGAGGGCTCAATGTCTATGATCATTGATATCAAATTGTGCCAACTTTTTGTGATAGTGATAACACAGCTTTGACTATAGTCAAAGGTTGTTAGATTAGTTTGTTATGAAAGGTTGTTACATTAGTTTGTTAGAGAAGATTATCAAGCATCTGTTGGCTGATACTGTAGGCTATAAAAAGCCCTTCCTGTAAATGTAACAAACAATGGAAAATCAATAATCAAGAAAATCTTTCTCTCTCTTTACTGTTCTTCAATTATCATTTTGTTTATTCATGTTTAAATTAACAAATGTAAACAGTAATAAAAAAAAATCTCAATTATATGCATTTAAAAAATTACGAGTTTGACTTAATTAAATGTCCGATTTATATTGAGATTCGTGTAAATATATTTAAAACTCAATTTAAATGGCTCCTTGAATCTAAATATTTGTACGAATTTTGATATAGATCGGACGGTTTAGGTCGGAATTTGGATGAGACTTTGTTCATATTTTGAGTGACGGATCCAAATTCAAACTTTGAGTTATTCTAGATAATCCAAATTCACTCACGTGCACCTTCCGAAAATTGGTGAATTTGCTACAATTCTTTACCCATAAACAGTACCCTAGAATTCCTGCTTTTTTAAATCCAACTGTTGAATTATTTCGAGATTCGTGCAAAGAAAAATCAACTGTTTTGAGATACGTGTCCAGAAATTATTGAACGGCCAGATTTGAAAAGGTATAATTTTAGAATTACTAGGATCGCAGATGTGAACCCCTATCTTAACCTGTAAATGTATGAATATAATAATCAATTTTCTTTATTTTTTTGTTTAATATTTATTCATTTTGGAATCTTCTATATAAGGATTTATTTCAAAAACCAATATAAATTACAAAATATTAATGTATCCAAACTAAATACCAAATCCATAATCATTGTTGATTGTTTCAATTTATCGTTGAAAAAAATACATGCAAGTTCTTCCAAACATATATAGAATTCGTATCGTCTGCATTAGCGCATTTAACGGAACGAGCGTTAATAGATTTGAACCATTTAATTGAGATCTGTACTAATATTAAAGAGCTCTGTAAATCATAGATATGGACCGAATTAGTTCCAATTCTAATTAGACAATCGAAATACATTAAACTCAAAATATGCTGTTTTGAGTTAATGCAGAAAATGTGGACTCGCATATATATGTGTCTGATTATCGAAGTAATCAAGTAGTAGCATGATGATGCGATGTATGTTATTTATGATTTCGATGCATTGATATTATTACCTAAGTTTGAAATATAACATTTCAAATATAAATTATAATCTCATACAAAAAAATAAACTAAAAAAATAAACATTAGTTGTTCCGATTTGAGAATCACTCTTTAATCTAGTGACAAAAATAATAATCTATGTACTCGTGTGAAAAGTCGTAAGTTCGAAATTTAGATAAAAAAAAAATTGAATATTAAAAAAGTTGGATCATGACTAGAGCTGCACAAAAAATTCGTAGTTCGTGATTCGATTCGAGTTTGATTCAAAAAAGTTCGTAAAAAATTCGATTCAAAATAGTTCGAAATTAATTCAAACCAAACTCAAACTAGTCATGGTTCGTTCGCAAACTATTCTAGTTCGAATCTCAAATTAACATGAACCGTTAATTTTCACTAATGACTTATGTTCGCTGATGACTTAAAAGTTATAACATAAAGCCGTCCAGCCATAAGTCATAACTCTCGCTCTCAATTCTAAAACTCTAGATGACTTTCACCTCTCGCTCTCAGCAATTACGATCACTCTTCCTTGTCGTAAAAAAGTTCGTAAAAGATTCGAAATTGAGTTCGTAAAAAATTCAATCTGAAATTATTCAAACCAAATCTAGTTCAAAATTAATTCAAATCAAATCAAACTCAAACTAGGATAAGTTCGATTCGTTTCGATTCGTTTGCAGCCCTAATCATGACTTGATCCCTACTTAATATTAATCTAAAAAATGAATGCACAAAATTATATTTTGTAATTCATTGTTCAACCTGGATGCATATGTTCATCGATCAGATAGTTCTGAACGCATGCATGAAATTATCTTGTTGAGTTATAGAGATATAAGTTTATTAACTCGTTTAAAAACTAATTAAATATAACCTTATCAAATTTTTAAAATGGAAATAGTCGTGCTTTATTTAAAAATAAGCACGCGATGTGCAACATACCAAACCGTGTGATTCACGTGCTCTTCCGGCTCTTGTTCCCTGGATCACACCTCATCAGTCATCTCTCCGTTGCCTCTATTTTATATTAGATCGATATCAACGTACTGTACCGCTATGTCAAATAATGGCAACAACTATATATATATGCCATTAATTCTAACCACACCTTATAGATGCATGTGTATTCTGAGTAATCTGATGAAATTATTGAATTTTTTTTAAATTATAATTAGAAAAAAAGTTATAAAACCAACTTGATTATTTTTTTTTTTTAAATCATACGTACCGAATAGACTATTTGGTACCTCTCATTACTTTCAAGAAGTAGCGAATAGATTATTCTTTCATAATTCTTTCATATTTCGGTACCTCTCAGTTTCATAATTCTTTCATAATTTCTGCCAAGTAAAAAAGTAAAATTGAGTGGTACCGAATAAATTATTCGGTACTTTTTAAATATAAATAAGAGGTACTGAATAACTTATTTAGTTATTCGGTACTTATGATTTTTATATAAAAAAAGAAAACAATTAAGTTGGTTTTCTGAATTGTCTTTTTCTAATTATGAGTTTTAGATAAAAAATAAAAATAAAAAAAGTGAAATTATTAGCACAACGGGTTCCCCGGACTTTAATGAGATTTAACACACACAAAATTATACAATTTCATTTTCCAAATCTGCATAAAATTTCTAACTATATTGACCGTTTTTTTTATTTATATCCTTAATTAATTAAAAAAATTCACAATGCCCTTGATTTTTTTTTTTTAAATGTTCCAATCGTCAGGAATTCTGGCAATCCACTATGTACATAATCGCCAGAATTCCTGGCAGTTCTAGAATTTTTTTAAAATCTCAAATTAAAACACTAAACTAAATTTTTGATAAATCACTAAACTAAATCTTAGCGATTGTTTTTTTTAATAGTATAATCTAAATCTGAACACTAAAAATGCTAAATTAAATGTCAAAATGAAAATATTTACATGAATAACATTTGAACTAAAAAAAATAAAAAATAACAAAAAAACTATATATTTGAGACTTCATACATTTAAATGACCAATGTCTCAAAAAAATATCACATATTATTAATTACATAAATAACATTATAAGTAAAAGAAAATGAAAATAACAAAAAACTCTAAATTTAAAACTTTATACATTTTTATAAAAATATCTAGGTAAAAAAGCACAAAATATATAATTTTGTAAATAATTACAAAATTAAAAATTAAAAAGAATTTATTTCAAACCTCAATTCAAATTTTGTGACATTTTTTTGTTTTTTAAATGAAAAATCCGGTCATACCTAGAGCTGCAAATGAATCGAACTTACTCCAGTTTGAGTTTGGTTTGAATTAATTTCGAACTAAGTTTGGATTGTGTGAACTCAATTTCGAATCAAATTTTGTATGAACTCAATTTTGAATCTTTTACGAACTTTTTTACGACAAGAAAGAGTGGTCGTATTCGCTGAAAGCGAGAGGTGAAAGTCGTCTAGGGTTTCAGAACTGAGAGCGAGGGTTATGACTTACGAGTTATGACTTGTTGTTGGACGGTCTTATATTTTAACTTTTAAGTCATCAGTGGAAATCAACGGTTCACATTACTCTGAGATTCGAACTAGAATAGTTTGCAAACTTATTTCGAACGAACCAGATCCAGTTTGAATTTGATTTGAATTAATTTCAAACTATTTTGAATCGAATTTTTTGCAAAAATTTTTTGAGTTAAACTCGAATCAAATTACGAACTACCAATTTTGTGTGCACTCTTAGTTGTACCTGTAATGAGAATCTGACACCCGTACGTAAATGACGTGTCTCTTCGTGACAACTTAGTGCCCACATGGATCTGACACCCCGTACGTGCATTTAAAGATGATCTTTTTGTGAAGATAAACCCGTAGGCGTACATTTGAGGATGTAGCGTGAATCACATGCAGGCGATTTCTCTAGTGAATCCCAAAATCGCAGCCCCACCGTTACCAAAATTAAATATAATACACACAAATCCCACCGCCAAAAAAAATAAAAAATAAAGTAAATGAGTCGCGTTTTTTTCCTTGGGTCATGTACTCATGTTTGATATATACAAGATGAAGAAAAGAAAATGAAGAATAATTAAGAAAGGAGAGAAAAGGAGAGGTTTTTTTATAAACCATAATTAAAAAAAAAAGTTCAGATATCAGCATGATTAGCTGATTTTTACAAAAACCATAAGAAACAGTTTTCCAAACCGTTCCCTATATCCTCCAGAATGGTTTGGCAAACCGTTCTTGATTTTTTTCAGTTTTAACTTCAAAAACGGACTGCCAAACCGTTCTCTACAGTAATTTTTTTTTTTTTTTTAGAGTTTGTTTATAAAATAAATCAGATATTTTGTTTGATTTTGTATATTAACAATAAGATTAATAAAACAATTTGAATATATATATTTTTTTGTGTATTTTGACTATTTTATCATTTTATCAAATCAATGGATTGATTTTCTATATAAAAAAAAATCAATAAATATATAAAAATCAATGGATTGGTTTTCAAATGTAAGTATTTTTTTTTAAATTTATTTTTTTATATTTTAAAAACAAAAAAATTGTTCCATTCATTTGATATAGAAAATCAGTCCATTGATTTGATAAAATGATAAAATGATAAAATGGTCAAAATACACAAAAAAATATATATATATATATATTTTGTTACTTTTTTCAAATGTACGTATTATTTTTTTTAAATTTACTTTTTTATATTTTAAAAACAAACAAATTGTTCCATCTTTTTTATATAGAAAATCAATCCATTGATTTGATAAAATGATAAAATGGTCAAAATACACAAAAAAATATATATTCAAATTGTTCCATTAATTTTATTGTTAATATACAAAATCAAACAAAATATCTGATTTATTTTATAAACAAACTCTAAAAAAAAAAAAAATTTACCTGTAGAGAACGGTTTGGCAGTCCGTTTTTTAAGTTAAAACTGAAAAAAGTCAAGAACGGTTTGCCAAACCGTTCTGGAGGATATAGGGAACGGTTTGGGAAACCGTTTCTTATGGTTTTTGTAAAAATTCGACTAATCATGTTGAAATTCGAACTTTTTTTTTTTTAATTATGGTTTATAAAAAGAACTCAGAAAAGGAATCGGAATGAAGGTTAATATTTTTTATTTTCTTTTTTTATTCGTCTTGGTATCAATTATTACATACTAATTTGAAGATTATCATCTTAGAGAATTATAAAGATCAAACAATTACGTTTTATCTAGAAATCAAATAAATACATCTCATTTAGAAGTCAAATACTGACACTCCAGAAAATGAAAAACAGTTATCCACATTAACCTAACAACCATCACATACTAAAGAGGCTCAAAACATAAATCAGAAATGCGAAACATAATACTTGATTTCATACTGTTTGTCATGGAATATCTAAAGCCTAGGTAGAGCAATAGCCGTCTCCGTGAGCACGAGACAAGTCTTCAATAGCAATAAGTCATTCTCGCATTTACGTCGTATATATGGTCATAAAATAGACCTTTCAAGACAACAATATATGATCCTCTCCAAATCCTCTCCAAATTTTCTTATATATTTATCTTCTTTATTTTTTGATGGTGAAAGAAAATGAGAATGCACACATATTTGTATTTTTCTAAAGAGAAAATTTTATGTTCAATTGTTTTTGCTTTTCTGTATTATCTTGTGACTTGATTTTTTTATATATAGTAACCTATCTGGTTATCTATCAATTTGAAAAAAAAAAAAAAAAAAATTTTGTGCGAGGGCATAAAAACTGTGATATCGCGTCAAAATCGCATCAAAAACCATAGTTTTATGTACAAATTTCAAAACAGATGAATGAATTGAATAAGGGTCGTCTCTATGATTCCAAAGCATTGCAGCAGATTTATTTCCCGACAGATGGACATTCAGTAGATCAACCACATTTCAAATGTTGATATTCAGAAAATGATTAACAAGGATGTTTGCAAAAAGGCAATAGAAAAAACTCCCCGCTCCACCGCGTGCCTCACGCGCTAACATGTCACTAATTGGTTAATGAATGACTCCATTACGTCTATCAAGCCTTTTGTGGTTGAGGGCAGAACCGCACCTACTCGAAGAACCAACGGTGGATTAGACCAGTTTGGCATACATGCTTTGGATGATAAAGAATGGTCTCATTGGTGCTTGTATCAACATTGCATGGGTCGCCGTATCAAACCTTCTCAACTTGCCCAACGACCATGGAATGATAGTCGCCAAGTGCAAAAAAAACAATGTAGTTATCACAAAAGCGACAAACGAGATATGAATTTTTTTTGGCAAATGTGTACGGGTGAGTTTCGTTTTAGGGAAAGCAGTTCTCTTGAAAGACATGCATTGAAGAAAGAAGATTGCCCCTTTTTAGATTCGCCGAGCTTGACTCGATTGGGTTGATGGTGGTGTTAAACTTAAGCCACCTATCTCAGTATCTCAGTAATTATTTTTGCTAGAATTCAGTTTTTTTTTTGTTCAGTTTGCACTTGAGTGTAAACGGATCAGGCATATTCGATTTTGTTCGAATTCGAATCTTAATACATACATTAATGAATGCAGATGCAGATGATATAGATACGGATTAAAATATTGAAAACAATGTGGATCGAAAGTTTTGGATAGTACGTCATTCGGTCATGGGCCGTATAAAGATTTTAAATCCGGCCTACAACTTAATCTATCCATTTGTTCGGACCAAACATCAAATATCCTTGAGTTCTATACTTTGATTTGTCACCAATATATGTGCTAAACATATATTGGTGACAAAATTAAACAGGGTTGCTTCGTCCAGTGCTGAAAGATCTCCTGATGACAATTGAAACTTGAAAGGGAAGGTAAAGAAGAACAGGACGAAGAAGAAATGGATAGGAGGAGTTTAGATTCAAAACCTTTAAAAAGAAAACGAAGACCTAGCAGAATCTAAGACTCGCAATAACTTAATTTTGTTATTTTTATTTAGTGTACTTAATTGTTTGCTCAATCTCGCAATTTGCTGCATCATGTAGATACTTACTCTAGATTAAAAGGGAAAGACAATGTTGTTGAATTGAATAAATGGCCTTAATATATCTTTCTCCTTCATCTCATTGGGTCATACCAAAGGGAAATCTTGGAAATTTTGCAAGATTATTTGTCATGTGCTTCTGTTCTGTTTACAACATCTTGGATCTTATATGCATGGATTACATGACTGGCACCAATGTTGCCACCGCACTTGTTAATTGCTTCTCGTCTTCTTCTTGTCATATTAAATCAGACATAGAAGATAACAAGTTTAAAACATATTTTGATGAACTGACAAGTCTTTATAGGCCGGGGAGTATCCAGCTGTACTATATCTGGTTACTAAATATTGATTAACATCTCCCAGTTTTACTCACAATTCAGAAATGCAACAATACAAAAGCTTGCTGGTTCTTGTCAGTATCAGCTTGCTCTGACACCAACTTGTCAGCATTGATTCCCTTCATCTGGCAATTACTCAATCCTTCAATTGGCATGTCAGTATCTTATAACCATTAGAATAACGGTGCATAACAGTCTTCTGGTGTTGAAAGCTTGAAGAAAATGAAAGGGGGTCAGTTTGATATTCACCATGGCTTCAAACTTGGAATAAAGGTGCGTATTTAACAGTGTATTAAAGAACTAGTGGCAACAGAGAGAGTTTCAACTAACCGAATTGAGTAATTCATGAAAATTGAAAAAAAAAAAAAAAAAAAAGGGCCTTGGATAAACTAACCAAACAAATAAAAGAAAATTTTCTGCTTAAATAGGAAAGGTTATTTTTGTCCCAAATTTTGTTATTATGAAAGAACCCATAAATCTAGTAAATTTTAAGACGTAAGATAACTCTTGCAAACCCATAGACAAATTTGAAAGAAGATTAACTGTTAGAGAAGAAATACAAATCAAAGAAAGAGTAAGAGGGTACACGATAGCAAGTTCAAGAAAAATATGGTAAGAAGCTCATGTAGAAAATTACAGAGCAGAATTTATTTCAAGAGGTATCAATCACAATTCACACTAGACACTTCAAGGAAATGTTCTGTTATTAGTCTGCTATCGTTGCCGTAGAAGTTGAAATATCTATAGAGGATTCCTCAAATGTTTCTTCAACTATCTCTCCTGTTCCTTCAACCAAAATTGTTTCATTTGTTTCCTCCATTTTTACCACAGAAGTAGAGATAGATATAGAAGTATTCACAGTTGAATCTGGCACAGAGCCTTCGGTACTTGAAACCTGAACATTTGAATAGAAAAAAAATAGAGTAATTAGACCCCCACCCAAATCTCAAAATAATAATTGAGGTATGCAGATATAGACATGAAACAGCAGAGAGGGATCCCTGCATATTGCTCTCGTTGGTAGCATCAGAACAACAAGAGCAGCTTGGGTCCGATGCCCATTGGACTCAAACTGAGTTCGATGGGCTCCATAGCTGTCCGATTTGCTTTAAGATATGTGTGTGTCGCTTGAATATCCGTGCGAAATTGCTTTAATATCTGTGTGCACAGATCATAAAGCAGATCGGACGGTTATGGAACCCATCCGACCCAAATTTATCCCCAGAACAACACATGAGAATGTAAACATGACCAAAATTTCATAATCAACCTAGAACTATACCAAATATTCATCGGAAACACAGTAAATAAACATTTCACGTATCATCTCACAAAATGTCACAATGCATCCATAGATATATAGACGCTCAACTAATTAATTACTAGATCTGTTTAATTTGCAGATGAAGCTTAAAATAATAAAGTTATAGGACGAACTGTGAAGAGTTGTAATTATACCTTGACATAAATTCCAATTGCATCTAGATATGTACCAGAGCGACCATGGAAGCCAATAATTTCGCCATCAACGGCTGGAAGCTTGAAAGGAATCCCGTCTTCTTGACCAAATGGGCCATAAGTGTTCAAGTTTGTCTCCAGTGTGAGTGACCTTACAAGATATATGTGCTTGAAATAACCGAGGTGGCCTCTTACAGATGTAATGTACTCATTCGGCTCAAGATAGATCTGTAAACCGAAAATAACAATAATGAGTTCATAAATGAAAATTGAATATTTCTGTTTGATTAATTACAAGTTTGTTTGGAAACTAATATATGTTTGGGTACATTATATTTGGTGTGTTCTATGATCATAATAAACTATTTGGGTACATTATGTGTGCATTAATTGATCGCTTATTGGAAAAAATCGCTTATTGAAAGGGCGCTTCACAAAAAAGAGATAAGATTAATTTTTATTGGTACAATTACAGGTACCAGTCGGTATGATCTGAGTACAGGAAGGTGACTTTCTACCAGGTCTTGGATTTCTTGTTTTGTTGTTGTTCTTCTTCTTCTTCTTTTTTTTTTTTTAATAAAGTAGCTTAGGCTACCTGTTTCATTAATCATGAAAAACACTGAGTTCCCATAATACTTTCTACATTGTTCTAATTACTTACCCATCTAGAAGGAAAACCCAAGAGACCAAATATTATTGTTTTATTATACTTTCACTTTCTGTCTTAGATTCCATTTATGTAGGTAAATGATTTTTTAAGAAACTAATTTTAACTGGTTAATTAATCACATTTCTGTGAAGAAACAACTAATAGTAAC
This sequence comes from Carex cristatella, assembly GCA_024447775.1. Taxonomy (NCBI): domain Eukaryota; kingdom Viridiplantae; phylum Streptophyta; class Magnoliopsida; order Poales; family Cyperaceae; genus Carex; species Carex cristatella. Next base: position 3,846,981 of record JAJHPF010000033.1, on the reverse strand, counting down.
AGAAATTCATTAATAATTATAAGAACTGGCAAGAAGCTCACTACCTCTGTCAGTTGTCCTCCCCATCCACCCCAAAGGCCGGTGCATTCCTCGATGCCATCTCGTACAAAATGCACAATCAGAGCATCGACAGTGTCACAATGGCGAATGCCTACCTTAGCAATGGAAGTAATGCCAGTTAGGGCCATATCCCTCAGGTCCCCACCACTGCCCCCGCATGGGCCCACCTTTTTTTCAACAGGTGTTTGTACAATTGGTTGTATTCCATGGTTGCAAACTGATCGTGCTTGCCATGTCTTTGACCATCTATTGTTGTAATTGTAGCTGCATATACTGTATCTGTGATGTTCATTGGACGGAAATTCTAGGTATTTTGTACCGGTTTTTGAAATTGTGAGTCCCACCTTAGATATTAATGCCTGTATGAAATCAACACCAATCACAATCTTACCGCTGCTCAGAAAATGATCTAACGGTGTTTTTTTAGTTTCTCACTAAATATATTCAGGCTTCTAGCTTCTTTGCATATATGCATTTTCCAGAAGAAAAAAAATGAGAAGTTTTGAGTCTTGTATTACAAATTAATGAAGTGTGTATTCTTTTATTAAAAAAAAACGAAACAAAAACCAAAAATTCATACGTACCATCAGGAGAAAAATGGAATGAGAGAGTGGATGGTGTTGTTGGTTATAGTTTTCCGTGGATTGCTTTTACATAATTGTAAGAGAACGCGTACGTTGAACATGTACTTTCCATGATTCCAATTTGCACATTAGCCCCTAATCAACTTATAATTTGAATGCACTTCAAATTGCCAATATTTCAAAAGAATGAAAATGGGCCAATTAAATTCACTAAATGAGGAATTATGCCTTTTCATTGTTAAGATTTTATTAACTTGAACTTAAAGATTTATAAAGTCAAATAAAACTGTTAGATATGATCTATATTATTTTTTATGTACGTAACATGTAAAAGATTATGGCATTTTAAGTTTGTTTTGATTTATCAAGAGTTTGCAAAAATATAGTGATAAGAAAACTTTTTTGAACATTGATTTTTTAGCTTGTTGATTCATACAACAACAAATTAACCGAAAAGTAATAATTCTTTTGTGAATACAGAGAAAACAACATAAATTAGCAATGTTATTTTTGCATATAAATTTTGTAATTTTTCTACTAGAAAATTAAAAAATGTAGATATAATAGAGGCCTAAAAAAATATAGGCGTTTGAATGATCCTCTTAGTACATATCATTGTTTTATCTACCAACAAATCAGAGCACACAGTTACTGCTAGACATAGTACGCCGTATTATCATAATATGCATGAACATCAAAACCTCAACAGAGAATCAGTCTTTGGTCTAATGACAAAGGCAATGCTCTATGTATAAAAGCTTGCAGGTTTGAAACTCGGACGGAACAATTCTTTATAGATATTAAACAATTGGATGACTTAATTTGTAACCTTTACTTAAAAAAAATTAGTACCTCAAACAAGAGTACAATGAGAAAATTCTTATTTTTCCTCAAGAGTATGATGAAAAAAATGGTTATATAGAGGCTGTTCAGCAACAACGGATTCAGCTTCATTTAGCTTCTTTAGCCGTTTAATTATGCCAAATACCAGTTCTTTAGCGCGGATTAAGATCACCTCTTTTAGCCTCTTTTTGTCCGAACTTTAAGGCACATCTATCATTTTTTTTAGCTTCCTTAACTTTTAATCACGGATTAAGACAACCGAACATCGGTTCCTTAACGCTCTTTAAACTCTTAATCATCAATTCTTAATCTCTTATTACCGAACGGCCCCATGGATCTCATTGGGCGAATAATAAAAAAGGTAAAATGTGTTATACAACATTTTTAATATTTCATTGGTGTCTTTGCAAAAATGCAGCGGAGACTTTAGCTCAACAGTACAAACTGTGCGTTTTTATATTAATATAATCGTTCGTGCGCGGACATGACTTTGCTTTTGCGTGTCTAATTATAAATAATGATGAGGAGAATTTTTCTTATAACAATAATGGGATCAAAATCTGCTTTCTATTTTTCTTCCATCCGGATCGTTGAAAATTCATCGTACGGCTTTAATTAGATCTGAATCATTTTAATAGATTAAATTGATTTGAAAATAAAAAGTAATTGAGACCGTACGATAAATTTTGAACAATCCGGATGAAAAAATAGGAGAACCCTCATTTTCTAAAAAAAAGAAGAGGAGTCGGTTCCAACAATAATGAACAACATTGATCACGATGACAAAATAATAAATGGTTCTCCCAATAAAAGCTCCGTTTTGACTAGGTGTGTATCTTTCAATTATATTGTTTTATATATAATTTCCTTGTTTTTCTGTTTTAACATATATTTTGGTTAATTTATTAACTGATCCAAAATAGACAAATAAAAAAACAGACAGTGACAAAGGTCTTTTTGTTGACACATATATTTTGGTTAATCTATGAGCTGTATCCTCATCATAAATTAAAGATTAGCCGTTTAGTGGCAATGGTCTTTTTTTATATCTTTTGAGATTGTCAATTCATAAATAAAATGAATAAGCGCAGTATAATGGAAACACCAAAGAGCAAGTATAGAAAAATTATATACAGATAATATTCCAATGTGAACATATATATGATCCCTTATGAGTCATTTTAGTAACTCAATTGAAAATGCAATTAGAACGATGGACTTCAATACCTTTTACAAATCCACTGCATTAGACGCCGAATTTTTTTTTAATTGAAAATAAATAAATAAATAAAATATCGTCATAGAAGAACGATTTGGCCAAAATTCAATATTCAAGTAGACCGAGTTTTTTTATCTCATCCCACTAACTCAAATTCTAATCCCAACCTGATTAACTAAGGAGTAATATATATATATATATATATATATATATATATATATATATATATATATATATATATAGGGATGGGCTATGGTCAGTTGTGAAGTAAAACGACATTTTACTTCACGCTCGTATTCAAATTTGAAAATCCAAACAATCGATCCGAACCGCTCAATATTTTTTCCATATTGAAATGTACTTGGAGACCAAATTTTATATTTTTTGAATTTTTTTTTACTATTTATTAAGCCACTTTGAAAACCACATATCCGGATGAACAGTAAAAAACAATAAAATTTCCTCGACTATTGGATCAGCAATTTTCAAAGTGGCTTAATAAATAGTAAAAAAATTCCAAAAAATGTAAAATTTGGTCTCCAAGCACATTTCAATATGGATAACATGTTGAGCCGTTCGGATCAGTTGTTTGAATTTTCGAAATAAAAATATGATCGTGAAGTAAAAATGACCTCTCACTTCACAACTCACCATATCCGTCCCTATATATATATATAGTCCGACTACGGTGCTCTATAGAGTAAAACGCTTTGTACTCTACGCTATATCTCCATTTTCAAAGTTCAAATAGTCGATCTGAACCACTCAACATGTTCTCCATATTGAAATATGCTTAGAGACCAAATTTTATATTTTTTGGAATTTTTTTACTATTTATTAAGCCACTTTGAAAATCGCAGATCCACTGTGAACAGTAAAAAACAATAAAAATTTCTGGACCATCGGATCTACAATTTTCAAAGTGACTTAATAAATAGTAAAAAAATTCCAAATAATATAAAATTTGGTCTCCAAGCACATTTCAATATGAAGAACATGTTGAACGGTTCGGATCGGGTGTTTGGATTTTTAAAATAAAAATATGGCGACATAGAGTAAAAACTTGTTTTACTCTATAGAGTACCATAGCCCAATTCATATATATATATATATATATATATATTGTCACACCCCAAACCAGGAATTCCGGATTAGGGCGTGACTGATCCTCGCCTCGTGTTTATTAACTCAATAAACACACAAGGCTAATCAAATACAAATAGTACATAAATGCGGAAGCGTAAATAATCATAACAAGAGCACAAGTCATACATCAATAAATAAACATACACATATAACATCCATACAACCCACATCTCAAAATAAAACACGAGCTACAAAAAGGGATACAAGATCTATCGAGCCCGACAAAACAAAACATCGGGTCTCGTAAACTTAATCAAAGGTCCTAAAAATATAAAATCTGACTGTGTGGTCCTCGGGGACAACTCCTGACAACTCCTGCTGCAGATCACCAGACTCTGTACCTTAAACCCACGAAACAACTTGTGGGTGAGCGACGAATCGCCCAGTATGTGACCCAGAATTTATTCCCTTAGGGGTCCTCTACGGTCAAAGCACTTTTATTTATAAAATTGCGTACAGTTATACTTGTAAGTAAATATGCACATGTGTGAATCTATCTCAATATCTAATAAAAAAGAAAACACTTTTAATCATGATGCGAATATCCTAATATGCCAACATGCGAAAGTTTCCCCAAATAAAAAAAAATCCAAGAAGAATATATTATTGATAGTCAAATCGAAAAAATCAGTATCGGAATACTGAGTGTATAATTTATATAATAATAGTACGAATAAAAGTCACCCCGTGCTGTGCTAATCGAATCAAAAATCATCAAGATATGTCTTAGGACTACGATCAGAGAGTCCAATGATACACGTTGCCTATTGACACCGAGCATTGCCTCGTATGATTAGCACGCTAGCCGATTGACATATCTCAATTCGGTGTTTGCTCATTTCTCTAAAACAATTCATAACCAAACATATAAAATAGGAGATATCATACAAAACATGTCGTAAAAATAGTTAATCTCATCCCTCATGAGCAGGTGAGAACTCTACCGTCTGGCTAGATCAATAGGAAAAGGGACTCGAGATCGACCCCATACATCAAGGCTCGAGATCGGCCTTCGGAACCGTTCTAGGCAATGTAGCTCCTAATGTAGGTGGAGATCACTCCAGAATCGTTCGTGCCTCAGGGCTCGAGATCGGCCCGCACGTAATGGTAAAATGATCCAAAATTGTAGATATAATCAAGGTTTATACATATAATTTAAGTCCTAGAAGACCATCCGGAAAGTCAAGTGACACCCCAGCTCAATGACTGCGAGGCCGACTCATGTCCCCTCTGATTGAGATATAATCAAGGTTTTTTTAATTGAGGTTTTTTTAATTGTAGATATAATCAAGGTTTTTTTAATTGAGATAATTGTTTTATTTTTTATTAAAATATTAGAAATTTTTTATATATTTCTTTGAAATTAGATAGAATAATATATAATTTAATTTATTAAAAAGACTGAAACAAATCAATATTTTTATTACCGAATATCTCTTTATTAAGCTTAAAATTTAATCCTATCATCTAACTTACCGAATTTAAAATTTAAACACTACCTTGTGCTTTATTTGACATTAGTCTAACAACTGTTCCCTCTGATTGTCACCTTGTGCTTTATGTGACATTAGTCAAACAACTTCTCCTTCTGTTTGAGGGACAAGACAACACTTTGGATTTTTCATGCTACGTGACAGAAAACACTTTGGACAACCTAAAACAACACCACAAAAGGAATGTCTTTGCTAATTTTGCGAAACAATACTTTTTAGACGGGCGCCTTGCTAATTTGGTTGTTGAAAGGAACTTGTAAACCATCTACTTCATTGCTGTTTTGATTGGGTTAAAATTTGGGAAATAAATCTGCTGTGATTCCAATAGAATAATAGGGCCATATTATTCCGATCTCAACCATTCAAAATTTTATATACGCAAATTCTTATATACACAAATCTAAAATTTACGCAAATTCCAATAAAAAAACTTTTATATACACAAATCTCAACGAAGTTAATAACTGGCATCGGAATAACAGTATCCTGTTAGTCCATTGGAATCACAGTTAGCACTACATTAGGACTTAGGAGCAAAGATCCCTGCTTAAGGCCTCTTCACTAAAAGGAATATCCAGATGGGAAGCCCAAAAAGAAAATAAAACTTGTTAGGGACCACCTAAGAAAAAGGAAAGATAATCACCAAAAACTATTTGATGATTACTGAAATTTATATCCAGAATCGGTTGGATGTTACATCAGATTTCACAACAAGCGGAAAAACTAAATGCTAATATTCTGATTTGCGAAAATACAATTTACACAACAAAACATATATTATTAGAAAAAAAAAATCCATAATTTGTATCTTTCTTCACAATTAGAACATGTCTATTATGATCCTTCTGTGTTTAAATGTAATAAATAAAACATCAGACCAAATAATAGCTTAGAAAAATAAAATCACAACAAAAGAAAAACAAAATAAGTCTCCCCCTCAACAACAACCGTACCGGCTTGTTTGCTTTTGTTCCTCTTGCTCATCGCCATTGAGACTAACCCGATTTAGTGAGAGCTCAGCCTTGTAAGAGTCTGAATTTAGAATCTTGCGGCTTACGTTTTTATAAATCTCCTGAATCACAATCTCAAAGGCTTTTTTTACATTAGTCGAATCGAGGGCAGATGTTTCCATGAAAAATAAGCCCTCTGACTCTGCCAGGGCTTTGCCCTCGTCTACTGACACTTCCCTAATGTTTTGCAAGTCGCACTTGTTGCCAACTAGCATTTTCACCACCGTCGTGTCAGAATGTGCTGCAGTTTGGATTTCTTGATTAGTTATAGTTTAGAAAGATAGAAATGATATGACAACTATAAAGAACTTGTTGGATCAGTGAAATGGTTTCAGAAAGATGCATTGGATCAAAAATGCAATATAGTGTGTGCAGACAGTTTTGGCTATAATTTGGGGTCAAATGTGTTTTGGCCAAAACAATGTTTTCACATTATGACAATATATCATAACATCTTCTGGACTAGAAAATGCTTCTAGTCATCACACATATGTCATTTGATGTTATACACTACAATTTCTATGGCTTTGCCTCCACAATTTCCTATTATATCAGTGCGTCTTTATTAGTTCCATTTCTGAACCAATTCATGATTCTCATGTTCAATGAAGCCCCTGCCCAATAATGTATTATTTACCAAATTTAACATTGACAATTCAATAATAGAAACCAAAGAAAACATGAGCAGCTGAAACCAACTAACACTGCACCTCTAAGATCACTTAACACTACAATCAACCAGTCCAACTCAATGCCTACCAATTGCACAGCTTGACCAAAAGACATGAAAGTATGTTACATAAACAGTCAAAATTACCAACAGTGTCCAATATAAATTTCCTACTATTACCAAAAATATTTTAACCACCTTACACCCCATCTCATCTCTTGCTTTAAACTTCAAATGTAATAACAAGCAAGACAAGTGCAAACTTACATTTAAGACAAGTTAACTATTTTTATGCATGAACAAGGGTCTTACATCTTCAAAAAAGCATAATAGTTAGGACCAGTAACTCCTTTTAAATGTTACTTTTACTAAAATTTCCATGAATGTGCAACTAAATAAGGGAAGTCATTTGATTTAAACTTCTCCACAGGCTAATATATAAGGACTAAGTTTCTCGAAGGTTGAATTAGATTCAGTGTGGCACCAGTTGTAAGAAGCCAATGTAATGATTATAATTGGTGTTGCTCATTAGTAAGACAGCAAGTATCGGGATTCTTAAAAAAAATGTACTACATGGTACTACAAACTAGGGGACTGTGCAAGTTAAAGAGTGTTTCAGATGAATGGAACGGGCATTATGGAATTTTTTTCAGAAGAAAAAAAAAACATGGTACTGCCAAGTACCAACAGCTTGTGCTCCAGAAATTTTCAATAATAAGATGCATAGGATAAAACTGTTGCAGTAATTAACAACTTGAAGGCCCACAGAATATCAACCGACATATCCATTCAATTCTAAACAAGGAGAAACATATGCAAATATTGATCGTTTTGGTTACCCGATAGTTACAAATATAGTAAATTTCCTCTTATCTTGATCCATGTAACAATATATTGGCCTATTCCTCAGAATTAATATACTCAAGCAAATGCCCTGGTGTTTTTTTTTTTTTTTTCAAAATTAAGGCTGATGTTACTTTTGTCATATCAGCCTCAGTTACCATGGCAAAGCTTCAGTAATTTAAATTTTTCTTTTTCTATGACAAAGCAGACACAGATAGATGTACTTGTCAATATTTACCTTATAGTGGTCCTGCAATAGAAGTACTATCTGCTCCTAAAACACACATAAAGAAAGTAATAGATGATATCTCTATTATGCCCACCTAATTCGTGGAAAGTGACATTAACCCACATTTTAGCCAAAACCATATGATATAACAGAAACAATGGCAAAGAATAAATAAGTTTTGTTGGAGACAACAAACCAAAACCCAACTAGACAGCAATGGGTGTTCATTATCAAAGGAAACAGAGGTCATAATAGGGAGCAGATCTATCAATTATCAAAATCAATTTTAAATAATGAAGTTGTCAATACACCACCTAACTTTCACTGCCGATGTGATTAACAATTATTAACTAACACTCCACACCAATTATGGAAGGAAAGAGAGAGAAGAAGGACAGATGGACGGTTGAATAAGGGCACGTAGTGGAACAGAAAATCAAGTTAGGAACAACTACTTCAAAATAAAAGTAGAATCTGAACAAAGGCCAAAATGGTCCATAGAATCCAAAGGCCTACTAAAAATGAACAAGATAATTTAACGAGAAATAGAACAAATGCTATTCAGATCTACCAATCATACCCACGTATGGGAGTAACACAATCAAAATGAATCATCATAGGTCAACTTTTCTGACAAACTACTACATAAATCTAGAAAGCTAAAAATCTGCTAACCACAACCCGAAAATACAATACCTCAGAAAAGGAAACAAAAAGAAGATTAGGTAATTTCTTCAAAATTATATTCCTAAATATAAGGATAATCCATGCAACTAAGCACAAGCCTGTTCCATATCCACATAAACGATACCATCCGTTGTTCTGATCTGCTGTACTACTAGATCTGAACTAGCTAAACTACTAGATCTATCAATCACCACAATAAAAGAGCAGAAAGAGATACATACTGTTAAGCTCTTGAAGCCACCGACCGACATTTTCAAAGGTTGATCGCCTCGAGATATCGTACACTACCAGAGCCCCAAATGCACCACGGTAGTACGCTGACGTGACAGCTCTAAACCGCTCCTGGCCAGCTGTATCCCAGATCTGCGCCTTCACCTCCTTCCCGTCAATATCCATGCTCTGCGTCTGAAACTCCACCCCGATCGTTGCCTTCGAGTGGAGATTGAACTCATTTCTCGCGTATCGTGAGAGGAGGTTCGATTTTCCGACCGCCGAATCGCCGATTATGACCACTTTGAAGAGGTACTCTTCCACCTCCTCTTCGTCTTCCCCCATTGACGACGAGAGATGGTAGATTCGGTTGTCGATTAATTAAAGCTTTACTCAGCGTCAATGCACTCGCTCCAAATGGAGAAGGGGAGGAGGTTATACGGGCGAAGCAAGAACTAGAAAGGCAGGGTGGTGGTTTGTACTGTTTGACTCTGGATTGGAGAGGAGGAGAAGAAGAGCGCATGATTTAAGTAGAGTGGGTGGCATGACAGAGGAGGGAATGGAGAGAGAAATTAGACCAACTTTGTCTTTCCTGTGGTGGTCTTAATGTGTCCAACTATGCAACGAACAGTATTGCTCATAGTCATCGAGACAAACAAAGATTATTGTGGGCCCGTAGGAGACCGGTTTCTAAATTCTAACTAGCGACTCGTGACCTGCCAAATCTCTCTTAAGTAATACTAATTTCAACTAAATTAATTATCGAAAATTTATATGGTTAATTTAGCTTGTTTCAAGAAAAAAATTGATATCCTTTCTCCTCAAGAAAATATCATCGCCAATACCAAAATATTGACGACAATAAAGCATGTGATACTAGAAGTGACATTTATTATTTATGTTGAATATATTATTAATTATGATGTGTGTTTTTACTCGAGGAGGAGTGAATAAAAGAAAATGAAGTCAATTTTAATATTTTTTTAAATGTGTATATTTATGTATGACTTTCGATATAATTTAAAATAAAATAGTATGATATTATAAAATTTATCTTTATTCTTCATTGAAAATTTTTGTATGATTAACTTTCATAATTTGATTGAATTATTTTATTATTTATTTTATGTGTTGTTATTTATATTGATCATTATATAATTTAGTCAAATTGGATGAGAACGTGTTTATCGTGTAGAATGTGGAAAATCATTGGATAGCAAATTGATCGATCAAATCAATAATATATTTATTATTTTTTAACTCTTAAATTTGCAAGGGGTTCAAATGTTTTTTATATTTTGTGTCTCGTTATGCCTTCAGTTTTAGAGCTACAATAAATTAAAATTTAAAACTTTAATGTCAAAATAAAAAATCTATATCATTTTCTTTATACAAGCGTAAAATATTATGATTTTTTTTATTTAAGTATCAAGAGCTTATAAAAAAAACACCTATATGGATAAATTATGGAAGTTAGTCTTTCAACTTGTTAATTCATATAAAACCAAAATCGAAGTGTCAATTTTTTTTGTGTAAATGTAGAGAAAATAATATTGATCACATCTAACATTTGATTTTGCCATATAAATTTTAGAACTTTTGTTATTAGAAAACTAAAAAATGGAGACATGATAGAGGCATTTGAACCTCCTCAATTTGCATTTAAAATAAAATAATTATGCCCGCTTCACACACAACAACAGAAAATCGAGATGCAAAAGTTTAGCAGAGCAAATGAAAAGAAGATTTTAGAAATAATCATCAGTTGGAATCCCTTTGCCTTGTGAGATTGGATTCTTACCAGGCTCAAATATAAATGTTGGCTTCAAACAAGAATACAATATTTAATATCTTAGAATATATATATTCATGAAACAATATTGAAATTAGAATAGAAATAACTGAAATTAATTTAAAGTCAATTTCAAAAGCACTGCATTCACAAATAATTTAATTGATTTTAGAGTTCAGAAATTGAAAACAAAATGCTCATACATCTTAAAAATTAATTTATAATATGGATGAGTGATTAGAAATTAATATTTTTACCAACACGGTGTTTTTATAGTAATTTTATTAAAAACATCTTTCTATTTATAAAATTACAAATTTACAAATAAAATTATCACTTAAAATTTGAAATTCAAATTAAATAATCGATTTATATACATGCTTCTATATATCGGATCTTTATAGAGGGTCCTTACCGTTACATTTTTTTCTACAAATTAAGAGATACAAAACTGAGAGTGGAGGTGGGCATGCGCGCCTGTCTCGGCATGAATGATGAGCTGTCGTCTGATCGTGCGAGAAAGAATAAAAGGGAATTATTGGCGGTCAGAAATTGGGACCCAGTTAATTTCCCTGTGTCTCGTTCTCGTTGAACGGTGTGGGGATATGTAATCTTGTGCAGAATACAATATATTATATGGCGTCCTATTTTATGTTGACCAGTAAACCAGAATGGTCCAGAATAACAGATGGATGTGGCAGTAATACTACGGAATTAAAGTTGTTCTGTGTTGTGTTCCGACGTGGTATGTTCGGAACACATGCCAATCGTACTGTTAACACGGTGAACTTTTGAGACTTGTCATGCTACCATGTACTATATACAGAATTTAAGATGAAGACATGAATCACGTCTATGTGTTCATTCTTATTTCTACATGTATTTAAATTTTGTTACTTTTTTCATTATTTAAAATACAATAAGTATGTGTCTTCACTCTTCACACATCACGGCTAACAGGATGTCTCGTTGTGATGTATCTTTAGTCGTTCTTACTTTTTTTTTTCTTGGTATAAAGGCCGTAGGCAGTCGTTGTTACTTATTTTTGTGATTTTTTTAAAGTTCAAATAGTTGATCTAAAGTGCTCAACGTGTTCTCCATATTATAAATTTCTATAGTATTGAAAAATAGTGGTTTTCAAATCATCTTAATAAATAATAAAAAAAAATTAAAAAATATAAAATTTGATCTCCAAGTATTTTTTTTTAATATAGATTGAACATTTAACAGTTTGAATTTGTTGTCTGAATATCAAATACTAAAATATGAATAATTTAGTCATACTATGTGTATATTTATAGATAGATACATAGATAAATATATCAACAAAAAAAGGTACTATTGAAGCTGACAATGCGAATCGACCAACTTTTGCTGCCAAACTTATATAGAAAATATATATCTTTTTTCGTGAAGATAACAAATATGTTGCCAAACTATAGTCAACTCTTACTTGGGATAACGGAACCAAAACATCTGGCTGCCTAACACGATCGAGATTTTACTTGGATCAAAAAGCCCCTTTGTACCGCTTTTGACCCGATGTACCAATGAATTTGTTGTATTAACTCAAATTTTGAGTTAAGATCGGAACCATCCAATTTAAATCGGCATTAATATTAAATGACTCTGTGTGTTATAGACGTGGACTGAAATTGGTTGAATTCCAATTGTTTTTTTTTTTAGCACTTGGTAAAGGCTACCAAGTAGGTTTACATGTTAAGAATTGCTAACACTATCTGTAACATAAAGCAATACTGACCAAATTTAATCCACAACTCCCCAACTGTACCGCTCGGTACGCAACAATTTCAGGCCTGATAAATTCCTTTCTAAACACCCTTGCATTTCGCTCCTTCCAAGCACTCCAGCACACTGCTGAGAATCTGACACCCCATTCTGTAAACGACATTGCTTTAGTGGCTTTAACTAACTTCCAAGAGTGGTACCAGGCATGAGGTATCAGTCACCCGTATCTTCTTTTGGTACCATGAACTTCAATTTTAACAATCGTGCCACCTCACCCCAAAGATTCACTGAATATACGCATTGGAATAGGAGATGCTGGGCATTCTCAAGGAGGCACGTACGGCACTGCACACATTTTTTTTTTTCGTTTTTACCCCTCTTCTTTCCATCAGCTCTCAAGTCAACAGTCTTTCCTTAATCAGCGGTCTTTAAGTGTATGATTCAAAAATTAACTCAAACATTAACAATAGGTTAATGCAGAGAATGCAGATTCATGTAGCAATTGCACAGGTCATTTTCACAAAGGCCTACAACAATCATATTACATAACAATCATGTATTTGACAATTGTCTCATGGAAAGGAACATTCTGACTACCTCAATCAAGGCGGATCCAATGTAGCTTAGAAATAGATACTTACCTACTCCTAAATTTGAATTTTGTTTAGACCCAATATAATAAAAAGAAATTGGAAACAGTCTGCATCCACTGTTTAATTTTCACGCACTACGAATCGTTCTGCTAAGAGTCAGCGGATTAAAACTCGCGATCCATGGAGAAAAAACAGAGGCGCTCCGCTCCGGAAATTTTGTATTCATAGGAATTATAAAAATCAAATGTACAGAAATAGAAAGAGTGCATTGTTTTTATCAAAAATAGTAAGATCGGACTCATTGAGTCCTATCCATGGATTTTTTTTAACTGTGCAGAGAATTTTCAAAAAAAAAAAAATTATAGTGATAGTGATTTCGATCCATAAATAGATTGATTTTCTACAGCACAAAACTCTCTGTAACTATTATATTTTTACGGATACAAGAATTTTGTGCCACAGAAAATAAATTTTTTTATGGATCGGAATCACTGTTCACGATCCATAATTTTTTTTTTTCAAATTTTCTACTTAGTTCAAAAAAAAGATCCATGGATCAGACTTATTGAGTCCGATCTTACTATTTTTGATAGAAACAATGCACTCCTCTTATTTTCATACGTTCAAATTTTATAATTTCTATAGGTAAAAAATTTCCCTCCGCTCAGCTCGCAGAGAAATAAAAGAAATGACATGCGCTCGCTCGGAGGCAGAGGAGAAATCTAGCGATGCAAATTCAAAAAAAGTTATATTTTAATGGTCAAAGAAATAATAAAATTATTTGTATTAGTTTGTAAAAACAGGATAACAAATACTAATATTCATAGCAATATAAAATTTATTTAGATTGTATAATATAAAACAGAGTTAATTCGTTATTTTTATAAAATATTAAATTAGACAATGCTTAATCTAATACAACGCTATTTTAGAAAGAAGCAACTTAAAAGGCAAATATATTTTTTGATGAAAAAAAAACAAATTAACAACTTACAAGTCAAAATCAATAAAATTTGTCAAAAAAAAAAAAAAATAGACAAGTCTCTAAATTGCAGAGAGTAGAATTGTGCGTCTGACTAGAGAGTAGAATCGCACGCTCACGCTAGAAAGGAAATCAGTTGCCATAAAAAAAGAATCGTTCCAACATTTTCCTTCGCCTCTTATTATTCTTAACAATTGCCAAGTTAACTCTAATTTTTTTTTTTCCTTTTAATATGATATGTTATCTCACATCAGTGAATTATAAAATGCAATGATACTTTGGTATGCAAAATTACAGGTTAAATTGTATGTATTATGTTGCATCCCATTAACTAAAGATAAAAATAAAATAAGAATGAAGACAACATAGGTCTAATTCAGATACCAACTATACCTAAATGATCCTTGTTTGATAATTTATTTGATGCCAGCAAATTCAATTGTTAGATCTGGAGCTCATTGTAGTCTTCTCTCTCTGATGCAAATTCTTGTTATATCTATCTTCTCTTGTAATTCAAACTCACCTGACTGATTCGCAATACACTTTCCCTCTCTGCCTGTCTGGTGGGCCCTAACACCTGCCTTCATATGAATTCGCATTCTCTGAGATATCTCAAACTTTGCATGACTTTATGGAAAATCTCAACCGTTCAAATACGTTCTGCACGAATTTCGAAGCACAAATAATACTGCCCCTTCACTATTCCCGAATAGACATCGGACACGTTGGTCACGCAAAAGTTGAGATATCTCCCTTCATATCACCTAAGGTACCTCATCCTTTTTTACTTTTAGTCCAATCCGTTCGTTACATGTCGGCACGCATCTTAAAGTGGTCCGTACATTACATGCTTAGGCCAGATTTGCTCGAATTATGATCAAATGGTCTGAATTCAAACTCAAACATTGAGGTAATAGAGATGATCCGGACTCGCGTTCCGCAACTACATTATTCAAACATGAAGCGGATAATACCGAATTCACATCCTCTGAGATATCTCAAACTTTGCGTGACATTTTGAAATATCTAAATCGTTCAAATACGCCCTGCACTAATCTGAAGACTCAAATAATACTGGCCCCCTAAATTCCCCCGAATAGGCACCGGACACGTCGGTCACGCAAAAATTGAGATATCTCAGAGGATACGCACCCCTTAATTCCTGGGTCATCCATCTTTTAAATGGATGTTGGTTGCGTCCAGATCCTCTGCAATGTACAGAGCCGGTTCACAGTTGTGCTAATAGAAAGCCCAATTTGATTAGATAGAGATTCTCGATTCACCTTTCTTTAACGAACGGGTTTTCGGGCCCATTAAATGAATGAGCTCGTATCAGCTAACTTTTTTTTTTTAAAAAAAACTCTATTATTAATTTGGACCGTAAGATTTCTAAGGTTTGATTTAGAATAGACGGAGGATGATGCCTACAGAGATAGAGCTAATACTGATACCAATATGAAGGACAGTTGAATTGCTTTACTGTTTTGTTGATGAATGAGGAATGTAGTGTAGCTATAGATGTTAATAGTATGATAGGAAGTATTTTTTTTTTTCTTCTTTCGTTGAATGGACAAAATGTGTAGGATTTGGTATTTTTTGCCATAGGAGTTAGGTGACAAAGAGGTGATTAGTATAGAGAGAGTATTTTTCTTTTCTTCTTTTATAATTTGTTGTAATTAAATGTTTCACTCAATGAAATGGGTATTTTTGCCTTTTTTCAAAAAAAAAAAGAATAGACGGATCCCAATAATTTTTTTAATATCCTCAATTAAATAAAAAAAAACTACAAAAATAACCTCATTTTTTGTTTATTTTGAAAACTGACCCAACCGCCACACAGTGGGGCGGTCATCTCTGTTTTTATTTTAATTGAGTAGTGAAATTGTTCATCAATTAATTTTTTAATGATTAATATCAAATTGATAATATAAAAACCACACTAAATGACAGAACAAAATATAAATATTGTATTAGTTCAATTAAAAAACAAGGAGCATCTTTCTTTCAGACGAATGTATATGAATGCTCCAACAATTATATACGGATTTATTGTATGATCCGTGTATGATAAAAGAAATATAATATTTTTTTCACGTCATTGATCCGTGTCTTTCTATTGTAATGCATCTATACCTATTTTTTGTAAGTCATTTCTCCCATTTCTAAAACATATATAGGTTGTAGGTTGTACATGTATTTATCTAAGACATCTCTTGTAAATAGGCGAGACTAGAGCAAGAGATAATACAAGAGAGACAATATATTCACTGAGAAGACGAAAAATGACAACAAAACTTTATACGGCCATATAATGGCGCTCGAGTGTCCAATTTTTGCAAATTATCACTGAAAATTTGTGAGAAAATGCATGCATTGCTAATTGCTATGTTTGTTTTTTGAAATTCAAAATTGCAAAGAAAAAAAAAAGGAAAAGCCTCATAGCTATTAAGTTTTTTTGACCTAATTTAAAAAAAAAAAAATTGTCCTTTACCATATTTTTTCTTAGGCATTATTCATTTAAGTGTATAAAGTATCGAGAAAGGGGAGGTAGCACAGTTAGCTAGGAGAAAAGTCTTAGAATTGTTGGTTACCCAAAAGTCGAGAGTTCGAATCCCCCTCACGACTTCACAGCTTCTCTGAAGATTTTCATAAAAAAAAAAAAAAAAAGTGTATAAAGTGTCAAATTCAGAGTTTTTTGTTGTATTTTTGTTTTTTTAGTTAAATTATTAATCATGTAACTAATAATATGTATGTGATACTTTTTTTTAGGCATTGTTCATTTAAGTGTATAAAATATCAAATCTAAAGTTATCTGTTGTATCTTTATTTTTCTTAGTTAGAATATTATTCATATGATATAATATGTGATAATTTTTTGCAGACACACAACAACACTGCAAATGCAATCTAGCAAACTATTATGTGCATATGTCCATTTTCATGCACGTAAAAAGACAACTTAAAGATTATCTATCGCTTTTTACTAATTTTACCATAATAATAGTGATCTAAATTAAATTAACAGAAGCACGCACTAGGGCATTCCATCATTATTTTAGTATAACCAGGCCAATCTCGGCTCACCCTTGACTTCTCAGTTGAGGCTTGAGACCTCATTTCAATATCTACTTGGCATAAAATAATGTTTCTCATATGTGGCCTTGTATCAATTTGATTAGTTTTTATTGTGAATTGCTAAAGCAAAAAAAAGTAATGCAAGAACATTGCTCTTAAGGTCGTTTGATTTGATAATTTCTACGCTCGCAACAGAGTGCAATGCATACCCCTAGTTTCTTAGGAAGTTTGCCATTGCAATTTCGACTATTTCAATTTGCAATTAACTACCGGGATATACTTAACTAAGTCAATAAGCGATGAATATAGTTCGCATAAATTATGAGACCGTGAATGCAAGTACCAGATAGTTATTTATTGAATGAATATTCATACCCGTTTATTTTGTAATTAGGAATTAAATCTCCTAGATTATTCCGTGTTTACACGAAGATAATTATTTAAAACGTAAACCTCACAAAAATTGTTGACAAACTACACTATGAACATGAAACTTCAGAGAAATGATACCACATACTGCTATCAAGGACTATAATCAAATAATCAAACCTAACTCGTTTGGTGATTTTTAAAATGTATTCTCCCACAAAAATGCAATCAACACTCATCAATGAATGCCAAAAACAAATGCAATCAAGAGCAAAACACAATTTCACATATTGAGGAAAACAAAAATATAACTACCAGCTCCACAAAACTACTACAAAACTCCATAAAACAAATGTCACTGATCAGTTTCATCCTCAAAGCACAAGGGGGTAACAAAAGTAATCTTTCCTACAACCCTTTTTTCCCCCAATAAAGAACAGTAGCAAGATAAAATTATAATAACTAAACAAGACAGAGAAACTACTCGTCTTCTTGGCTCCGGAGCCTGGCTAGCTTGTTGGTGACAACAATGTCGAGCTGACCTGCACGCTCCACAATCTCCTTGCGCTTCTTAGTTGACACATCATGCGCTATCTCAGCACAGTATATCCTGTTAGAATACAAAATCACAAAACAATCAAAATCCAACGGTCAGATTCGTGAATGATGTACACACTACATTGTAATCAATGCAAAATTGCTCGCAACAGCAACCTCAAATTACACCTATTAGATGACAGGAAATATATTACAATTTAGTGCTGGCCCTAGACACTGATTGGATTTAGGAATACACCTCAAAAAGGTTGAGAAAAAAATAAAATAAATAAGGCCTTCCTCAGACAACCAATGTTAATTGTTCTATGCACAGATTCAGAGCACTATCGATCATATTTGAGACGCGGAACCGAAGTTCTGTTGCATTTGAAATTCCATTGCCATGTTATAACGCCATTGCGTTAAAGGCCCGCTAGGTATTAACTCTAATATTACAATTCAACTTGCAACAATTGATTAAAAACAAAGTTAGGGGCAATTTGGTTATGATTTGGATGACTTAACATCAATAATTATTAACTCGGTATCTTTTGCTACCACCCAGAGAGAATATAAAATAACATTATGAATATATTCCACGAATAACATTAAACAGTAACATAATGACTGACAAAATTTGCAAATGCAAACCTGTTGTGCATCATCAGAAGCTCAAGATCAGCGACATTGTGAACAACAAATTTCTTGAAGCCGTTGGGTAGGTAGTGGCGGGTCTTCTTGTCAGACCCATACCCAATATTGGGCATGAGTGTGACTCCCTTGAACTTTCTCCTGACCCGGGAGTCAATACCCTTGGGCCTCCTCCAACTAGGCTGCACGTATCCAAGAAAATTTTTAATGCAAACATCTTAGCAATAGTTAAATGAATATGTTTGACAGATAGTACATGAGAGTAGAAATCTATTCCTGAACCCTAAGTAATTAAAGGCTCAGTCTTTCATGACAATACAATCAATGGCATCATCACAGAAAAAATGAAAATGTAGTTTTATATCAACTTAAAATGTCGAATAGAATACTGACTATATTGCCCTCTAAATATCGGACTTTTAAAAGAGATTGAGATAAATAATAACACGTACAAATCACACAAACAGCAATTCAATTGAGCTTCCAATTATAGATCATCAGTAAGTTAAAACATCAACAGATCCAGGTGATCATGGTTCTAGTGGAGACGAGAATAATCAAGACTTAACCTACTAAAACAATATGATTGATACCTTGACGCATATCTTGCGGTCGCTTTGGGGCCTCTTGAAGTGCTTCACGCGCTTCTTCACGATCTTCTTCGTCAGCAATGGAACCGCCATCTAACAATTAAAATTCAAAGAAATGAAAAACAAAATCAACCTCCTATCATTATTTTTCTTACAGCGATCAGTTTAAAATTGCAAACAAATTCTATAATCCACAGAAAATTTCGATTACATTTCGAGCGGATTAGTACCTTCGAGCTGCGAGATGAAACCTGGAGAAAGAAAGAAGCTGAAGAGCGCGGCGGCGAGAAGTGGGGGGGTTGCTTGTCAAAATGCTTTATATCGTAAAACCCTAGGAGAGGGAACAGATGAGAGATGGGATTTGATCGTTGCTCGAATGGACGGTAGATATTTGTTTCAAAGACAAAAGAACTAATTGGGCCCACGTTTATGGGCCTAATAAACAATTAAATTTCATTCCGATGGGCTCGTATATATTGGGCCTTGATTGAATTGTCAAACGATTGAAAGAGAAGAACAAATTTGTTCATTATTCCAAATGCATTTTAGCCCATGTTTGCCTCTGTGTCGATCTACTTTGTAGCTGTAATTGGGCTTTCCAAGTTTCCATACACAGTTGAGAAATTTATCGTTAAAGCCCGCACAGATTAATTTTTCATTTAGGAACTTCACAAATTCTACCCATCATATATTAGTTTACGCTGATTTTCTTATTACGATATCAGATCATTTTACTGTTGAATTTCACAAATTCTTCCTATCATATATAATTTATTCCCGCGGAAAAAATCATCACTTAAGATTAGAATCAAAGACAGTGATGGGCTTCAGATCAAATTTGTTTTGAATCTCGATGATAACAGTTCAATCGCATCAAATTTTGCGTAGATAGTTTTAAATTTGTGCGGATCAAATACACCTAGGGTGTTCAAATGGTTCGATTTATTTAGTTTTTAACCGAACTGAAAAATTTTGGTTTAAATGGTTTAGTTCGGTTGATTTTATGAAATAGTTCGGTTTGGTTTTGAATTCCCACAACCGAATAAACCGAACCGACCGATTTTATTAATAGTTTGAGACTTCGTGTATTATTTTTGTTCATTTTCGGTTTTGAATCTACATGTTTTGATTTTTTGAGATTGAATTCCTCTATTCTGTTCAACCAAACAAACCAAAATTTAAATCGGTTTAATCAATTCAGTTTTAATTCAGTTTGCTATTTTAGTTCGGTCGATTAGATTAGATTTTCAAAAACCAGAAGAAAAAAAATGTATTTGGTTATTTTAATTTGGTTTAAACCAAACCAACCGGTTGAACACCCCTAAATACACCTGAATCATAATATGGATCAGACAATTCTAACACATCAGACTGAATTTATTCTTCTGATGTCCATCAAACTGTCCCATGGAGCCCTGAAGATAATATCAGCGACAGCCAGGTTTACAAATGATCAATCATTAATCAACTTAGTCGCTATCATTTTACATCACTCGGTAGTTAAAAGGAACATTAATTAATAACCGGATGTTTCTAAAAAGAAAAATTGAATTGAAATATGCAGACTGTTTTTATTCACAAAAATAATAAAAAGATGCAGACAGTTTTGTTTGCACTAAGAAGATAATCCCAATGTAGGAGGCTGGAAAATTCCTATTCATCATTTCATAAAAGGAAGAGTGTGTGTGTGTGTGTGTGTTTTATATACATGTGATCATAAGTTTATGAACTAACGCAATAATTTTGCCAGACAATAAAGCTACATTAGGCTTCCTAAATTATTAGCTAAGATATACACATAGCCAGCTAGCTCAATTATAATACATGAGAATAATGCCATTTGTAAAGCTAAAATAATGTCATGCACACTAAGGGTGTGTTTGGATGAATCAAGAATAGTGAGAAGATAGTAGTTATTTCAACATTTTGTTAGATTAGTAGAATAGTGAGGTATCCCACAAAATACAAACAAAGAATAATGACTATTTGCTAATCCAAACACACCCAAACGTTGATTAGTAGCTCGGAATAGTGCTAATCCAGAATAGTAGTTATTCTTCACCCATCCAAACGCACTCTAAGGAAATAAATATGCTGTGATTTCAAAGGATAGCAAGTTCCTGCAATTCCAATCCTAACTATTTATATATTTCGAGATTTGTGCACACAAACTAATTTTTTTATAATTCCTGCATTTCATTAAATGAACGGTTAAGATTGGAATTGCAAAAATCCTGCGATCCTTTGAAATCGCAGCAGATTTATTTCCGTGCACCAGTAGATCTTAACAGAAATTTACACCTACCATTCAGAATAAATTGCAGATTTTTTTGTATGTGCCATTAAAAATAAGATTTAAATTCATGATCTCAAATCGTCAAAAATCTTGAAACATAGCGAAAACACGGTTAATGACTAAGTTTCAACCCATACAAAATGCTATTATTGATAACGTTTTACATCTAAAAAAACAGTCGTTTTACCCGTAAAACAAATATTAATTAGAAAAATTAAAGCAACATAGTGAAATGTTGTCTGTAACAGCATAATTTACTTCAGTACGATAATTGTCATTAACAGCATTTGTGCTATGTTAGAAGATTTTTCAGAGTAATACTAGAGTGTGATGTGTTTGTCAAGAATATAACTTTAAAAGTCTATTAAATTGTCTTCAATGAGAAATCCAAACTGTTGAAATCAATCTAATTCATGAGTGATGTATGTACATGAAGGAAGTTTCGAATAATTTACTACAAAGTCAAGCATTAAAAATATATATATTCACTTTTTATCATTTTTTTTACCACTTTTGTACTAAATGAATTCGATGTTTTTTCAAAATTTTACATGTACGTGCATAAGTAGATAGATTTCAACAATTTGGATTCGTCGTTTGAAGCCAATTCGATTTATTTTTAGGTTGTGCTCATAAACTCCTCTTAATGAGAACATCATACTCTAGTTTTGCTCTATTTGTTTAATGCTACTAATAAAAAAAGGAGAATTTCACGTATACTCCTCAAAAACTTCAAAGTTATATATTTTTTCCTCTAAAATTTGAAATTACATATTTCTCCCTCTAAACTTCAAAAACTCACATATTTACTCATTTTATTTTCTTTTGTATTAGAACTCATTCTAAATCTATAAAAATACTCAATTTACCCTTTATTAAAAGTATAAAATGCACCCCATCGAACTCAAATTTGAATATGATTAATAGTTTATAATTTTATTAATTAATAAAAGGGTAAACTGGGTATTTTATGAATTTAGAATGTGTTTTAATATAAAAGACAATAAAATGAACAAATATTTGAGGTTTTGAAGTTTAGAGGGCCAATATGTAATTTAAAAATTTATAGGAGAAAATATATAATTTTAAAGTTTTTATGGGGGTATACGTGGAGTTTTTTTTTATAAACCATAAATAAAAAAAATTAATTTTCGGATTTCAGCATGAGTACTTGGTTTTTTATAAAAACCATAAGAAACGGCTTGGCAGTCTGTTCCCTACAGTAATTGACATTCCAGAACGAGCTGCCAATCTGTTTTTAACCAATTTTCAAATTTTAACATCTGGAACTCTATGGCCAACCGTGTTGTTCACCTTAGACCGGGTTGCCAATCCATTCTCCACAGAGAACGGACTGCCAATCCGTTTTTCATGGAGAACGGACTGAGATTTCGTTTTTCATGGAGAACGGGCTGCCAAACCGTTTCTTATAGTTTTTATAAAAAACCAAGTACTCATATTGAAATCCAAGAATTATTTTTTTTATTTATGGTTTATAGAAAAAACTCGTATACGTGACCCCATTAAAAAAAAACGGTAGTGTGCTGAGTGTTGTACAAACATGAAGCTAAAATAAGATCCACCTATGCACAGATCAGACTACCGTTTCTCCTTCTGCGGTGCACTTTCCTTGGGGTGCGTTTCCTCTGAGATATCTTAACTTTTGCGTGACCTACGTGTCCGGTTCCTATTCGGGGGAGTGTAGGGGGCCAGTTTTATTTGAGCTTTCAGATTCGTGCAGAACGTATTTGAACGATTGAGATATTCCAAAAAGTCACGCAAAGTTTGAGATATCTCAGAGAATGCGAATTCCTTTCCTTGTGGATTGTGGTAGTACACTTTTTTTTATTACGCTTAGTGCAGTGGAGCGCACTATTAAATTGCTCGCATGTGAGATCGATTTGACTTGTGACCGTGTTTATTACATACGCTGTGCTAACGATGACCATCTGTTAATTAACCTTTTTATAAGTCATAAATGTGGTCAGAATAAAGTTTTGAAAAGCATCTACCAGTTAGATTAGGATCCCAATCTTCTACTGTAATTTTAAACTTTCTGTAATTCAAATTCAGTCCTCGTCGAACTATTTTAAGATGTATACAAAAAAAAAACTAGTTGTTTTGAGATGCATTCTCAAAAAAAAAAAAAAAATTGACCGTTGGATTCAGATTGCAGAAATTTCAAAATTACTATTTAGTAGTCACGGCTTTCGAAATTGCAGCAGATTTATTTTTCGTTAGAAAAAAAAATCTAAAGCCATAAATGCCATTAAAGCAAAACTAAGAAAAATATATGGTGATTGTCGCTAATGGTATATGGGTTCTCTATTTCAACTTCAAACTATCTATAAATTTTATAGAAATGGCCGGATTTAAATCAAATTGGCATTTTAGGAGCTATTAATTTGAGCTGTTCAATCAAATTATAGCTGTATATTATCAGCAGGATAGAAATCCCAAAAAAAAAAAAATGATCTCAAGGTTATAGCTGTATTTTATCAAATCACAAAACAATAAATCAGTACAATGACAATGTAATTAAATTCAGAAATTAACCAGACATGAAATGAAACACCCATCTGAATTTACACATCTAAAAGCAATAACCACATTTGCCTTATTGTTTAGCACCTAACTACCCACCAAACTCAACCTCCCCAGTTTGAGAAAATAAAATCAACAATACCAAAAATTAAAAATAAAATAAAAAAGACAAAAACACACACTAAAATCTGACAATGTAACAAACCAAAAGTACCACTAAAATACTCCACATGCCACTGACACCACTTCTCCAAGCTGCATTTGGTGAAGAACCAGGGCTGGAGGTTTCTTTGGTCGATGGTGAACCAGGCAGGGCCGGAGCAATCGATCTTCCGTCACTCGGTGCTGCTGCCGGTTCCATGGATCCAAAATTAGCACCAGTCACTGATAGTTCTGCTTTGGATGCCAAGTTCTCGGGTTTGAACGCGTGCTTATCTGGCACGCCATTCGTTACTGACGAGCCAACCTGGTACACCTGATTCAGGCTCCCTACAGATTTACCGATCTTCAACGTAGCAAACAGCACAATGTTGCCGTCAGATCCGAACACCGACGACAGATCGCTTGTCTCGTATAATATCGGCGATTCCTCAATAGATTGGTAGCTGGATATATTGTAGGTCTTCACGGCCATTGAGCCGTTGGATTCTTTGAATGCAACCAGGGCTTGCGTGCCCACCATGCTCTCCGCAGTTGGGTTAATGCCCCACGCTACCCAACCGGTCGGCGAGGCCGGTGGCGCCATGAATGCTATAGAGAGCGTGCCATTGGCGCTGTATGTCCAGTGAATCGAGGCGCCGAATTGGTCGAGATCGGTACATTTGGTGTATGTTTTGTTGTTGGTAAACTTGTATGAGGAGCAACTACTCTTGGTAGCAGCATGGCTTGTTGGTACCAAAGAAATGGAGAGGAGAAGTAAGAGAAGAGGAATAGCCATTGGATAGCTGGTGAATGAATGAATAGAGGAGTGTGCTATTCTCAATCCTTTTTGTGGGGCTTGTGTTGGTTTAGTGCAAGGAGGAATTTAAAGGAGATTATATAGAGATTTTAAAAGATACGCTCATGAAATCTTTCCGTTTAACAAAAATGACATTTAATGGGTTCAGACCCAATTAAAGGAGGAGTTGGTGGGGCATGTGTCATGTTTCTCGAAATTTCATATTTTGATTCTGGTGCGTCATTGATATAATAAAAAAAATATTAAAAAATGTAAACGGTCAAATTATTTTTAGTTAAATAATTGTGGCACCTTAAATAGCATGATAACGGTTATAGTTTCAACGGTAAGAGAGTCTCCATTGCAATTTTGAAATGTTGTAAACGGAGATTTATTTTAATTAAGTCTTATGCTCATAAAAGAAAATTAAAGAAAAATAATTGTAGAGTCTAGATTCATTGGTTTCTGAGGCCGGCTCGTCCGGCCCAGTCCATGAATTTAAATAATGGAAATACAAGTTGGAATTTGGAAAGGGTTCATTTTATTTTACTTTAATTCAATGATACGATGATTCACTCATTTACATTTTATGCTTCATACCACATTTGATTGAGGTTCATAATATAATTGATCGTGGAGCGAGAGGTACAGTATATCTCATGTTTCACGCTTAAGTTATCAAATGAGGAATAAAATTGAATTAAGAAATTTAAGATGGAGTAAATCCTAAATTAAAAAAATCTGATAATATCTGTAAAAACTTGTAAATCTTGTAAAATCTAATCTTCGCTGATTATATTCATCAATACGTGAGTATATCTAATTCTGTAAAATTAATTAAAAAACTTAATATACTTTTTATTATATGTTGTATTTTATTTTATAATATGTGTCTCACCTTGAAAAATTAAATTGTATTCTCCATGTCAATTCCAAAACGTAGTTCTATATGAACTTGAAGTTCCAAAGACATCTTGATATTCATTGTGACAACTAAGAATTGTGATAGCTTGGAGTGTTCATCAATTCAGTTCAATTAAAATCAAAATAACATGTATAAATTATAATTTTATTCAGTTATAAAAAATACAACTGAAATAAATTATAAGTTTATTCAGTTTTAAAAAATACAACCGAAATAAATTTATCAACCAAATTGAACTAAATTTCAATTTATTTGGTTCAACTGAAATAAGAAAATTAATCATAAAAGTAAAAATTTATTGTTACTTTTTTGAATATTTTTAAGAGGACACAAAAATATTGTTGGTTCGTCCTAACCGATTTTAGAGCGAACCAAGCAATATACATTTATTTATTTTATTTTGGTTTGGATGGGGACTGGTAAAAAGAATTTGGTCAGTTCGATCTAAACGATTTCAAAATTTTGAAACCGAACCAAACTGAACAATTAAATTACTTTTAAAAAATGAATGGAGCCAATCCATTTAACCAAAAAAAACAAACCATTTAATCCGAACTCTCTCAGTTTAGTAAAAAATCGATTAAACCGAACCCAGTGAACACCCCTACTGATAGCGGATTTCAGATTTGATTCATATCATACTTGATATTTTATTTAAAATGTCAAAAATTGCTGAATATATGCATAACAAGAGCGAATTCATTTATTTTATTTTCAAAATGTTTAGATTAAGAATCAAATCTGAAATTGTTGATTTTCAAAACTAAGAGATTTATATGCGGATTCAGTAAGCAATCGGGTATATCTTTTAGTTTTATATACAAATTCATATTGAATTATCGGATAATAAGTGTCTATGAGGAGGAATTCAATTACACCATAAAATGGTGATACATCTTGACATCATATGCTTATATATCTTTTTTGCAATTTCAAAGTCCAAACCGTTTAACATGATCTTCATATTAGAATGTGTTTGGAGACCAAATTTTACATATTTTTTGAATTTTTTTAGTATTTATTAAGATGTATACAAAATTGCTCTTTTGAGACAACTCTGAATCATTGAAAAACAACTATTTTAAAAAATTCTAGATAAATACTAAAAAAGTTCAAAAAAAAAGTAAAATTTGGTCTTCAAATACATTTTAATATGGAGACCATTTTGAACTATTCGGATCAACTATTTAGACTTTAAAATTGCAAAAATAACTTATAAAAATATAGTATCAAGATGTATATCATAAAATAATGTAGTTAGATCCCCACTCTTCTTCTTCTTCTTCTTATTATTATGATCATCGTCGTCATCATCAATATTATTATTTCGGCACGGTGTTATTATTATTTTTATTATTATCTTGCCCTTCTTTTATAATTAAACCATATTTTTCATGTAAAGTTTGAATCTGCAAAATTAAATAATAAATAATGTTAAAATGTACCAAATTCAACGCCTCAGTACTCATCAACTAAGTATCAATCAAACAACTTTTTTGTTTAATCTGCGTTTGAAGTTTCAACGCAACAGAAGATACAAATTGACGTAAATTATGTGGAGTAAATTATGATACTCCACAAGAGAAAATGTACACATTGCACATGGTACTCCATAGGTTAGTCCGCTAACGGAAAGATTATAATTTATAAAATACTCAAATCTATAACTTTTAAGTTCTAAATTCTCATTATTATTTTTTAAGAATTAATCTTTAAGAATTAATCTTTAATCTAGTGATTAAATAGGACATTACATCCGCTGCGATATTATGAATTCAAAATCTGAATAGAAAATCTTTTCTAGACAATTAAACAGTAGTTAAAAAATCAGACCTTTATCTTTCTATCTACAATATAATTTCGTTATTTTTGCATTAATTATTTTCCATTTAAATATATTGTTAATATCTAGCTCCTGTAACGTAACGACTAGGGCTGTAAATAAGCTAGCTCGGACCGAGCTGGGCCTTAGCTCAGCTCGTTAATTCTGGACCGAGCTGTTAGCGAGCATCTCAGCTCAAACTCGTGACGAACTAGCTCACGAGCCACGAGCTGGCTTACTGGGTTTGGTTGGACCTTGTTTTAAGAAGAAAATAAATTTTACAAATATTTTTTGACCAAGCTTGACAGTATAAAATACACACAAATTTATACAAATTCACAAATTGATGTCTAGCCGAGCTAACTAAGGCCTTAGCTCAGCTCGTTAATTTTGGCTCAAGCTGTTAGCGAGCCAGCTCGTAACAGCTCGGTCTACTATCAAATGAGCTGTTACCGATCGAGCCAGATGTGAGTCACGAGCGAGTCACAAGCTACGAGCTTTTTTGACAACCCTAGTAACGACTAACGAGTCCGTATCCTCTGAGATATCTTAACTTTAGCGTGACCGATGTGTACGGTGTCTATTCAGAGATAGTACAGAGGCAGTATCATTTGTGCTTTGAGTTCGTGCAGAATGTATCTGAACGGTTGATATTTTCTTAAAAAAACACTCAAAAGTTTGAGATTGCTCTGAGAATGCGAATTCGCAACGTAACACGTCTACAAATAAATGATATGTATTCCTTATTTTCCATTAAGTCGACTTTGATTCCGTTTTGTTGGAGAGGAACCAAATCCGAAAAGGAAAAAGCGCAAAACAGAGAGCTTTTTTTAAAGATGATAGGCCAAGTTACACGCGATTGTGAAAACATAATCCCAAAAGAATTCATACACGGAAAAGTTTATGTTGGGAAAAAATAGTATATATAAATTCTTAAAATTAAGAAAACAAATCTCCGTCATTAATCAAATCATACTTGGCTAAGGACCATACTACATGTCGGCTGATTAAACTTAAAAACTGATGACATAGTTAAGAAGCGATATAATATCATATGGTACAATGATATTCTTTTCCACAGCTTTATCTCGTTATAGACCTACTAATTTTTATGGAGTGGGACCGGTCTGATGGTCATCGGATCAAATTTCATCTGATGTTCGGTCGGAGCGGTACAATTTCTGTTGAAACTCGTACACACTTAATCCGTATGAATTTTAAAGATATTTATGTAAGAGATCACCTGCCCCCAGTGAGACTGACAGGTGGATCCATATGAGTTTATAAATTTAAATATTGATTTTTAATTTTGGTGTGGTCCACTAGTCAGTGACTCAAGAACCGGAAAATCCTGGAGGGCAGAGAATTCGGTCCCAATTTTAAAATAGATTTGACTAACTCTGATTGGACATTGACTGAATTTAGTACGATTTTCTAATTTTAGAGGGTGAAGATGCATAAAGACTTCTGTGCAGAGTGCAGACTGCAGAATGGGGTCTGGTTAGTGGTTTAGGCAAGGGGGCTTTTTTTTGTATCAAACATTCTAGAAAGAATTTCTTCAAAGCATTAATTATATCAGCAAATGATAAAGGCCATTACCGGCCCATTCCACAAGTCGGCCGAGACTTGGTTAAGAGGGAAAGATATAGCATAAAAGAAAAATGATACAAGTTCATTTATTATGTTCCGCCATTTATTATGTTCCGCCGAACCATAATATAACTAGAGTCGAGTTAAAATGTATTATTAGTTTTGCGCTTCAATTATTGTTCCAT
This sequence comes from Carex cristatella, assembly GCA_024447775.1. Classification (NCBI taxonomy): domain Eukaryota; kingdom Viridiplantae; phylum Streptophyta; class Magnoliopsida; order Poales; family Cyperaceae; genus Carex; species Carex cristatella. The sequence goes on along the minus strand of JAJHPF010000033.1, from coordinate 3,817,350 downwards.
ATTTTTATTTCTGTTTTAAAAGTTTACTCAATATAATTTTCATATTAAATTGTATTTGGAGATTAAATGTTTTGTTTTTAAAAAAAATTTAATAATTTTTTAGATATATACAAAATCATTATTTTAGATGGTCCAAAATATTACTGTAAACAATAATCTTGTAACTATCTAAACAAATAGTAAAAAAAATAAATCCAAAAGAGTTTAAAATTTGGTCTCCAGACACGTTTTAATAACAAGATCATGTTGAGTTGTTCGGATCAAATGTTTAGATTTAACAAATATAAGGATGTGAAGTATAATTGTAGCACAAAACTAATGCCGTATTTTAACCCTGCTCACATAACTAACTGGTAAGAATCTCTTTTTTTTTTAAAAAAAAATTGACAGCGACTGTCAATGGTGCTATTAACATAAAATGTTCACAATTACAACCACTCGTCATTCATCAATCATCATCACAAGAAACTTATGAAAACATAAAAAACATAAAAACAACAACCCACTTAGAATCGTTACACACCCTTAGACCTATATGTGAGATCCCGTACCGTTGACCCCCTGTTACGCTATTTCTCCTGATCAGCAATGCCTAGTCCATAAAATGATCTCATGGTAACAACGGGCTGCTACCACCGTCGGTCTGAGTACCTGTTCACCAAAGACCACTGCATTTCGACTCTTCCAAATATGCCATACCACGCACATGAAGTAGGACGCCCATATTTTCCTTTTCCAGTTACCTCTGTGTGCCAATCTATTCCAGGGGTTGACATGATTATCAGTTCGATGTCTAATATGAATTGTCTGATTTGTTTTAAGATTATCATACACAATCTTGAGTCGAATTAAACAGTTTTGATTGGACATCGAACCAAAGTTTATTTGACACCCATCGATCGGACTGCTCCACTATCTTTCAATTCCAATGTTTATTTTTTGAAACAAAACATGAAGGTCTAGCTTTCACATTTCAATAATGTAAACACGTAATACATTGTTCAAGACAGCTAATCATAAGACGGCATTGGTTCCACCATTGTTATTGGATCTGTAAATTAAGGTCCACTCCGTTTTGTTACAACTTCAATTCAAATTTGTTTAATTTTACAACTTAATGAAAAAGATTTTCTTATAATTATCCAGCTGTTAACAGTTTAATTTTATAATTTCTGGGAAACTTTGTTATTTTTAGTTGAATTGAAAGTATGTATAGATAATTTACTAAAAAAAAAAAGTATGTATAGATGAGATGTATATGTATTATTTGAAAATATGCGTTGGTTGGCGGTTGATTCAGAACGGTTAGTGTAAAAATAACGGATTGATATTTTTTTGGAATATATAAAATAGAGTAGAACTAGGGTGCTCCTAAGTTCACCCAATCTCTTGTGAACTTGATTCTAAAATATATCGAATTGATTTAAACGATGAATTCAAACTGTTGAAATCCTTCTACCTAATGATTGATGCATCTACGTGTGAAAATTTTAAAGTTTCGAATTAATTTAATATAGAGTTAAGTGGTCAAAGGAGTTCAAAAAATGAATGCATTAAGATTAATTTATAAACCTTAAACTTTTGACCACTTGACTCTATATTAAATTAATTCGAAACTTTAAAATTTTCACACGTAGATGCATCACTCATTAGGTAGAAGGGTTTCAACGGTTTGGATTTATCGTTTAAAATCGATTCGATATATTTTAGAGTCAAGTTCACAAGAAATTTGGTGAACTTAGGAGCACCCTAGTTCTACTCTATAAAATATTATGCATGAAAATAAAATAATAAAAGAAAGAAGGTCAAAACCTTGCACGTTTAATATCCACATTCATTTGCCACTGACCATCAAAAAATAATGTCCACATTCTTAGAATTGTCCACTCAATTAATTCTCCAACATATTTTCTAATCTCTTTTGAATGCCTGAAACTTTAATTTTAGGCAGCGAGGAAATATCTGCAACGTGAAAAACCACCACACCCACCATGTGTGCATGTTATCTTCAGCCGAACAGCTTTCCATTCAATCAACTATTAAGCAGAATAAAAAGTTTCGTTATTTGAAAAATAAAAGAGGCCGGCAAAGTAGTGATAAAATTATATTCGTATCTGTTTTTATTTTTTAGATACGGATACACATCAGATATTAGACGGATACAGATTTGGATCGGATATTCGCTTTTTATAATAGTGAATAACATAAATTTTTCAATATAATATATTAAACTATATATTATACATCTACTATTCGGATACAGATAATTAAAATTAAAAACCATATCTGTATCCGTATCCACATGGATATTCGGATATTGGATATCCGTATCTATAATTTTCAAATACGAAGTCGGATACGGTCGAATAATATCTGATCCGTTTGCACCCCTACCTGCAAGGGTGTGATAAAAACAAAAACCAAAATATTTTATTTTAGAAATTTGAAAAAAAAATTATTAGAAAAGAAATGAATTTTTTTTTTTTATCAATTTGGTTTGGTCTTATTGAGTATCTACTGCCTTCTGGGATCAAATCAATGGTTTGATCTCATTAGATTTTAAAAATTGTAGCGTGTTTTGATCATGTGAATCTAGTATATAAATTAATTACATTTGAGTTAGAAGTCAATGTAACTAGAACATCGGTTTAGTTTTATTGAAAACACGTTAATAATTCGGTTATATTAATTTTTCACATTGTGTGACTGTTGATGTGAAAATTATAATAAAAATAATAGAAAATTGAATTATTAATTTGATTTCATCTATTTATCAAAAAACAAACAACAACAAATTTATCTTGTTTTTTTTTGTTTCTAAAAATAATAATAAAAAAAACCCGGTAGAGAGCGGAGGCATGTCATGTGTAGGCGCATGAGAGTCCACACTTCACACCCTGTTCCTTTTGACTTTGGACCCTGATCCGTAAAGCACGGTGCTTTGATTCCAATTTCTACGCTGTTTTGCTTATTTGCTGTGCTGACTGCTGAGTCGTCGCCGGACTTCACTTGCATTCTTTTTCTTTCTTCACTCGAATCGATCTCTCTTTCGTTGTAACTTACCATCATGCGTAAATCACGAATACGTCATTGGCATCGTCATCAGCTCATTCTTTCCCGATTCTCTGCAAATGGTATGCACGCCACAGTGTCTGCCGTTTGTCATTTATTTATTTGGCTGTTGGAAGTTGGAACTGAGACATCCGGTGATTGCCCAAATTGATGGATTGGTTTTTGTTAGTCACTTTGATCCCTAGGGCTGTTCGGCTCTATCCCCATGTTTGGTTATGGCCTAAAGGGTGGAATAAGGGATTTAGGCCTCGTTATTCCACCAAACGAGCATTAATTGAGCCGGACTAAGATGGAATAATCCAATCTTTAGGCCAGCCTAAATTAAACCACCTCGCATGGTGGTTTAATTTTATTCCACGCCGTGGCCTAACTCTATTGATTATAATATATTATTAATTATTATTATTAGTAGTATATAATTATTTAATTAATATCTTATATTGTTAATATATCAAATATTTATTATAATAATATTATATAAATAGTATTTTTTTTGTGAATAATTATTATTCATTTATAATTATATAATTAATATATTTTATTGTTAATATATTAAATAATTATTATAATAATATTATAATATATGTAATTATTATTAATATATTAATATTATATAATTAGTATCTTATTATCAATAACTATTATTAATATATCATTACATCATTAATATCTTATATTTTTAATATATTAAATATTATCTATAATATTATTATATAATTAGTATATTTTTATTAATATATTATTATATAATTAATATGTCATATTAATATATTAAATAATTATTATAATAATATTATCATATATTATTAGTTATTATTAATACATAATATATAATATATAATTAATATGTTATATGTTTAATATATTAAATAATTATTATAATAATATTATAATATCGTATAGTTATTAATATATTAATATTATATAATTAATATCTTATTATCATTATTATTAATATAATTATATAAGTAATATTTTATATTGTTAATATATTAAATAATTATTATACTATTATTATCTATTTAGTATCTTGTTACTAAAAATTATTAAAAATATATAATTATATAATTAATATCTTATACTATTAATATGTTAACTTATTATTATTATAATATTATAATATATTATAGTTATTATTAATATATTAATATTATATAATAAGTATCTTATTATTAATATATAATTATATAATTAATATCTTATATTGTTAACATATTAAATAATTATTATAATAAAAATAATATATTATAGTTATTAATAATATATTAATATTATATAATTAGTTTCTTATTATTAATAGATAATTATATAATTAATATCTTATATTTTTAATATATTAAATAATAATTATAATATATTATAGTTATTATTAATAATTATAATATATTATAGTTATTATTAATAATTATAATATATTATAGTTATTATTAATAATTATAATATAATAATTATCTAATTATTAATAACTAACTAATTTAAGTTTTCAAAACTTTAGTCCACCAATTCTAACCAAACAAGGAATAACTTAAGCCATGATCTAACTTTAGACCTCAACCAAACATGAATAATTTAGACCGGCCTAAGTTGGAATAATCATTTAGGCCTCCTTAGTTTTAGTCCACAACCAAACATGGGATATGAGACTTAATCTGCTTTTTAGCTTCCTTAGTCGCTTAATACTACCGAATATCAATTCTTTAGTGTGGATTAAGAATACCTCTTTTAGCCTCATTTTGCCCTGATCTTAATTTCATGTCCGGATCTTAAGACACCTATACCCCCTCTTTAAGCGCTTAATCCTTCACCCACGGATTAAGACAACCGAACATCGATTCCTTAGCGCTCTTTAAGCTCTTAATTCTTTGTTGCCAAACGACAGTAACTCAATTTTTGGGTTTTGGATCGAGACTGTTCAATTATCTCGGATTCGAATCTGTCGCTTGAGATGTGTGCGTTCTAAATTTAAATAGATTATCTCAGATTCGAATCGGATGATCCCGATCTAAAATTCAATTTTTTAGTTACTTCATTGGATCTGAATTGGTATCTCCTCGGGTACTTTGGACCGTGAAGCAGATTAACTTTGAGTCGGATTTGACTTAATACTGTGTTTCTTTAACTGTTGGAGATCCCCTTTACGATTCGCGCAAAGTCAAAAGAATGATCTGGATCTACTAATTCTAGAAGATTTCCTGGCCGGTACCAGGAAGATTTTAATTCCAGTCACTTGAGGTGCAAATTAAAAAACTTTAATTCAAACTCAATTCAATGTCTATAGAAATTATAAGAGTACACTTTGGAATTCTTACCAATTTAAAAGAACGGTTTAGATTTACTTATTGCACATCAGGTACTTGAGGAATCCGAATTCCCTTCCAACTGTACGGATTAAGTGAAAGGAAAAATGGTTGATATGACCTAAGTAACATAATATTTATGTTTAAATTTGAATTGTCCGATCAAAATTTGTATAAATATTAAAGGAGTCTCATGTATTTCACCTCCAATCCGTAATTCTGGTCGAAAGATTGGAATCTATATATAAATATTTTGTTTCCTCGGATGATATGGACTCAAGAAATTGGGGCCTTTTAATGTGCATTGAATTAAATTTGGTTTGCATATGCGTTAAATTTTTTGTGAACAATTTATATTATAAATTGCACAGTTAATCTAAAATTCTAAATTAGACCTGCGATTTTTTAATGCTGATCAAACAGTATAAATTGGACATAAAAATGAATTTGATCGTTGTCATTAAACGCCTCGTTTTTTCTAAGTGCTACTAATTTCGATAGATCTAGATCGTTAATTTCGGATCACAATGTTATCGATTCTATCCAAATGTACATGCGAAACCCGAAACTTGATCTGAATCGCCTAAGGTAAGACCTAGGGGAAGAAAATCTGAATTAAATTGGTTCAAACATGTTTTATTCAATATCACTCACTTAACACAATTACGACTTCTTTGATTAAAAGAGTGAAGGTATGTAATAACACGTTTGTGATTTGATTTTTTATTTTAAATTATTTCTCCATCTTACACTTTCAAAAGATATTGCTGTTTATTTTAAATCAATTACAACTCTAAAATTTACTACATAAATTTGATTTTATTACTGATATAATAACGCTGGTTTTTAACAATGTAATCATCATATATAATTAACATTTTATTTCAATCGACATATATAATTAACATTTTATTACAAGAAGCTGGGCTTTTACAATTATTCTTACACAAATTCATTATTAATTTACATCCTTAATGATATATTTATAGAACAGAAATTTATTCGCAACAATTCCTTTTTTTTTTTCTTTCATAAAAGTGGGCATAACTAGGGATGTAAACAAGTCACGTACTATAATTCGTGTGTCCCGTGACATGGCTATTTTTAAAAAATTTAGCATGACACGCGAAAGATCTGATCATGATACATCACGTGGTTGTGTGTCATTAGGACCGTTAGATCTCGATCTAATAATGACTTTTGAATAAGCTAACTTAATTTATGAAAAAAAAAAAACAGTTAAATATAAAATCATTCACGTGCCGTGATCGTCTTTTCAGATTTAATAATGTCACAACACGTAAAAATCTTACTTAATCACAACACATGACCCAGTTTATAACGTAACTAATCACAACACAACACTACACGTATTTACATCCTTAGGCATAGCATAACCCACCCACCAATTTTCTTAATACGTGATATTGAATGACATTAATGAGCTTACCTACACCTACTCCCCGTATAAAGACTTAACAAGTCAACCTGGAGGGGCTGTGTTTAGCATTTAGTATCGATCAAGGTGACCCAGCAACAATATATGCTTGGTCTCGGCAGTCTCTACCAAGTATTTAGAAAAAAACAACATATGCTTGACTAAAAATTTATTACACTACTACATTATAAAATTTAAAAATGTATTAATGACTTAACCTTTGACTGTCATTGTTCATTTTCTTCCATGTATGTTAAAAAAATTAGTTAATTTTGTCTAACGGTGTATTACTATCATCGTTCATTTTGTGAACATTTGAAAAAAAAAAAACTACAAAAATTGAAAATCAGAAAGACCAGACTTTTAAAGTACTGGCGAGTGGCGACGATTCTTCGGCTAGACTTTGAAAATCCAACTACGATTCTTTCCGGTTTATATTAATTGTAATTAGACTCGACTTTATTTTGAGGGTCCTCCTTTGCCATCTATGACCGAGACTTACAAAGTTCAGTCTTTTTTGTTCAATATTTTCAATTTTAATTTTTAAATATTATTTGTTTTATGAGTAGGGATAAAATATTTTATTATTTTGTGCTTCAATCATGTCCGCATTGTTATCTCTGTGTGCAAATTCAAACTTTCAATCTGAACCGCTTAACATGATTTCTGTATTAAAAATGTGTTGGATGCCAAATTTTCTATTTTTTTGGAAATTTTATTAATATTTTTAGATATATATAAAATCAGAAGACAGCGTACAAAAACAATTATTTTGTATCTATACAAAATTTTAGTCAAAAATAAAAAACTGGTCTCCAGACATGTATTAATATATAGAGATCATATCAATCAGTTCATATCGTCTATTTTTAAAAACAAAAATAAAAACGCGAGACATGATTATAACACAAAATTAATAAAAACGTTAATTTTTGCCCTACTCTTGTTTTATTTATGTTTAAAAAAGTTCCTCAAAATAATTTGGGTCACCCATAATATACCCCCAATCCCCATGCATGCACAATTGTCACGGTGATTGTACTTGGTCACACACAAGTTGTTGTTGTGTGACATAGATAGTGATATGATAGATTTGATAGTTGTAAAAGTTTACGGATCGATTTTTCAAAAGCGTTTCAAAATGTTTTTGATTGATTTTGTATTAGTTCGGACACTTCTTGAAGTTTCAGAATACTTTCAATAGCTTAAAAGATTTTCCTAATATATCCGATTGTTTTTAATTACCAATTGAAAAAAAATACTGAGATGTAGTACTTTTTAGAAAACATTCGGTAATTAAATTATATTTTGCTTTAATTAGTAATACTCTTGCTTTTCTTAATCCATGTTTTTGAATAAAAATACTCACAATGTTGTTTTGGCTTTATAGATCGCAAATCGCACAAGTCGTTTGTTTTATTTATTTAAATGGAATCTACATGTAAATAACATTACTTAAATGTTGTATTTTTTTTTTTATCCTTTTGACATATTTTCATAAAAAAATCTCAAACAAAATGAAATCTAGAAAGAAATGAAGACATGATTAATCAAATATCAATAAATTCAAAATTTTCTTAAATGACACTTTAAAAATAAAAAAAATCATGACCAATCAAATAAATAATACAATTTGCATGTAGAGAGTACGTGTGGCGAGTACGTGACTAAGTAAATTTAAACTTCTATACATAAAAAATAAAAAAAAGATACATAAAATCAAAATATTTAATGAAATTTTTTATTTTTAATCAAAGCTGTTTGCAGATCAGGACATATATGTGCTTAATATAAAAATGGAGATGTGGCATGCGGCTTTATTCAGCAAAAGTTATACGACTGAACTATTGATTAGCTCAAGTTATATTTTTATATCGGAAATAGTCTGGTTTAATTTTTATTGATATTAAGCAACCCAACTGCTTTATAATAAATCATTTTTATATAAATTAAATACGATAGTTATAATATGCTATTAAACTAAATTATACAGTGCATATTAATTGACACGGTCGGAACCAATTTGACATCCTTTCGTTATTAGATTTTTTTCACTTTTCTCTTTTGCTATTTTTATTTTGGATTCAGCGCCTAGTTGAATAGATGAAATAATGTTTTAAGGCAATTTTAAAAGAATCCATCATTGATTCGATTTTTAAAAATAAATGTAAGTTTTTTGGAACAGAATCTGCGAAGTAAGTAGATAGATAAAAAAACCGAATTAATAATTCAATTACAAATATTAATTCTATAAATAGAAAAAAAAAAATCTAACTTCTCTTGCTGCAGATTCGATTAGGTTCTCTATTTTTTTCATATGGACCATTTGAATCAAACTAGTGTTTTGCTATGACCCGTGAACCCGTGATCCGGATTGGTTTGCTCTTGATCCGTGCCTGCCCGAACCGGACTGTGCATGGGTTTGGCACGGGTCAAGAGTAAGTCAGGACGGGCAAGAATCCGGACCGGACTGTTAATTTTGAAAAAAAAAATTGTTTTACCCGCACTCGGGCCGGTTTGAACCCGAACTGCCCGCACCCGTGCTTTGGGACTCGTGCAGAATTAAATCACATCGCTTTGGGATTCGTGCTAGTGCATATATTTTGCTTTAAAATTTGTGTCAAGTTAAAAAGAATAGTCTGGATTGAATAATTTTGAAAGATTTCCCGCCTGAAGATAAAAAAAATAGGAAGAAAAAAAGAAAAAAAGAAAAAAAAAACGGTCTGGGTTTGACCCGGGCCGTCTTATCCCCGACCTGAACCGTCCGGACCGTCGACCCATGTGGGCATGGGTCCAAGAACAGACAAGAATCCGGATTAAAAAAAAAAACCCGTCCTACCCGTCTGACCCGAGATGCCCGTGCCGGAGTTACCCGTTCCCCGCTTGGGTTTGATCCGGTCCAGACCGCCCGGTCCACCAGGACAACACTAAATCAAACCAGGTAGAATATAAAATAAAATAATTTGAAGATTCGCAGTTTCCAAGAGATAACTGCGAACCATGTGATCTCTTAATGTTGCTTTTACATCGGAGAGAGTCCAAAGAATTTTTCTCTCTACAGTGAGATACCAACAATAAAATCTTTGCTTTTATTTATCATCTATAGGTGATTAGTGATTAGATTTGAGGATTAACTAGGCATTGGGCAGCAGCATGTTTAGGAACGTGAATTCAGATCAGGTAAGATATCTGATAGAGACATATTACATCCGAATTATTTAACGTAAATTTATAGAATTTTAATATAATATCATTATATTTCAATCTGGAGTGGAGTTAAAATTTTGAATTATATATGAAGTTTGAATTTTAAATAATAGAGATTAATTTACAGTATTCATGATATTTTACTCTAAATTATATGAAAAATTATATATAGATACATTTTTTTCTTAAATTAGAAGTTAATTGACCATATTAATTGTACTTAAATATTTTCCTAGTTTAAAATAAGTTTGAATTTTTCAATGATTCGGTCGCAACTTCATTCTATTATTTACATTTATTGTGCTACCAACAGAAGTCAATTATTTAAAAAACCAAAACTGTTATAAGATTTTAACAGGGCCTAAGAGGCCCCATTAGTCTAAGTGAAGAAGAATTAACAAAATTATTTGGACAATAAAGTCCATGATATTGGGCCTCTGACCAATATTTAGGTCATTCTTCACTTAATATTATTAGCTTTCAGTAGTTACAAAATTTAATTCATAAGTCTGATTAGTGATTGTGACAATAACAGCAATGACTGCTGTTTATATTTAGTTGGACCACAGAAAAATAATAACGTCGATAATTATTTTTGTATTGAACATGTTGATAATTGTTAAGATAAATCATTAATTAATAGTTTAATTGTTCAACACCTTAGTGACTCCAACATACACTGCAGTACCTGTAAAAGTCATCAATAACAATATTATAATTATAGAAAAAATATAAAAGAGGCAACACAAACAAGAAAAGTTCGAGTGTTTGATTGAAATATATTCACAATAATCAAGAAAATTTTCATGTTTGAGACCCATTTTTGTAAAAAGTTTGGAGTTTTATAGAAACATACTCAAATATGTAAATAAATAAAGAGGGAGCATAAGGTAATATGCATATTACAGATCAATATGTAATATGAATTAATATTTTTATTTTTAAAGTTCAAATAATCGATTTCAAATATTAATATAATTTTCATATCAATATGTAGTATGAATTAATATTTTTATATTTTTTTTCCTAATTTTTAGATAGATAGAAAGTCTTTGCTTTTGATGTTTTTAAATTTTCAAATCAAGTCATTTTCTATCTATTTAAAAAACACGAAAAGATTTTTAAAAATATAAAAACTTGATATGCAGATATATTTACGTAGGTTAATAATATTGTATGATTCGGACAATTATTTAAATTTTAAGAATATAAATACAAGTCCATAATGCCATCTGTTGTATAGTATGCATATTATCACCATAGCCTCAGTGATGAATGAATATGTTCAACGGTAGTAAGATCGGAGTTAGCGATCACGATTCGTAAATTTTTTTTTTTTTTAACAACGCAGAGAATTTGCAAAAAAAAAAAAAAAGTTTATGGATCGTGAACAGTGATTCCGATCCATAAATGAGTTGATTTTCTGCGGCACAAAACTCTTGTACCTGTAAAAAAACAATAGTTATAGAGAGTTTTGTGCCGCAGAAAATAAACTCATTTATGGATCGGAATCACTGTTCAGGATCCATAATTTTTTTTTTTTAAATTCTCTATGCAGTTAAAAAAATAAAAAAAAATTCATGGATCGTGATCGCTGAGTCCAATCTTACTATATTTGTTACAATCAAAGTACTCTTTCTGTTTATGTACACCTTATTTTTATAATTTCTATTGATAAAAAATCGAGTAACAAAACATCATCAAATGATGACATCATCATGACATCACGATGAGGTGATCTGTCGTTCGTGTTGCGCCAACCTTAATTTGGTGCATTGTCTTACCTATACATGAACCATCCATCCACCGTTGCATTTTTTTTTTTTAATTTCCTTTTGCTCAAAAAAGCCAAGAAGAAGAAGTTCGTTTTATTGGGGTCGCACGATTTATAATATAATAACCGAACCGGACATGTGCTTGCGTGTCAAAACAATTAAGATACAGTAATTTACTGTACAGATCGTCAACAATTATGAGCAAGCAGTGAAGCACGCTATCAGAATATTTATGAAAAATTACAATTATTGTTAATTAGGATTAGGTTTTGTTAACAGTAAATTAACTGATAGTCTTGTTTGGTGTAAACAGAATTTATTTTTGAAATATAGCATTAAAAATGATTATATATTTATATTACATGCAGCAAGCACAAGTAGTACACTATTTTATTTTTTTAGTCAGATGTTATATTCATTCCACTAGTCCAACATTTTAATACTATTTTTTGAATTAACAAATTAATATCATTCAATATTTCGAATAACATAATATTAAAATTATTCTTACATTATTCAAATTAGCAATTTTTTGGGTACACTTTCAACACTAACTCAAGTAATATTTTGTTTGTTGCGCTCTCTTTGACGATAAATCACATATGAATATCTGATGCATTTGTTCAACGCACAAGTAAGCTCCACCGTGCAGACCTTAGTGCTTAGGTTAGTTTATATTTTAAGAAAATATTATATATGTAGGTAGGGTAGGCCAAAGCGGATCTGACTTAATTAATGGATCCCGCCTAACAAGTCCTCTGTAATATATATATAGATATGATGTGATCTCTATATTAAAATGTGTTTGGATATTAAATTTTATATTTTTTTTGAATTTTTTATCATTTATTAAAACATTTTGAAAATTACTGATTCAATAGTGGCTTCTAGTTTCACTGTTTAGTTAAGCTATCGTTGGATCAATAATTTTCAAAATGGCCTAATAAATAGTAAAAAAAAAAAAAAATATGAAATTTGATCTTTAAGTACATTTTAATATAGAGATCACATCTAACGGTCGTTTGGATCGACTTTTTGGATTTCGAAAAATTGAAAATCAAGTTAGTTGCATTTCGGCCGAAATGCTACCAAAAACATATTAGTCAATCTCTCTCTATATATATATATTGGCAGAAAACACAAAAAAGGTGGTCCTTTAACAGTTGAGTTTAAGATTCACTAATTTGTAGATTAACTTTTTAAATGAACCAATTGTTTGTAACAACAAAATCAGTCTTTAATTTAGTAAAATACAATGTTTTTCGTGTTAAAAGTTGCGGATGATAATTCATATAAAAAGTTATTTATTAATATTAGAATTTAGAAGGCCAGATTTCCATTTAAAAAAATAAAAGGAACATATAAAGAGCCCTGTATTCGTTGGATATATGCATATGTTCCAGCAAGAAATTAAAAATATCTAGCATACATGTTTCTTTTATTGGAGAATATTGACAAATGTAACATTATAATTATTTATATTTTTGCTTTTCAGCTTTATTGATGCATTGAGTAATTGCTTATAATGCTTATAAGATGGTGACAATTTGAACACTTGGCAGCAATATAACAAAATAGTACCAACTTTTTTTTTTATTAGAACTATTAGATCAGTTAAATGTTTATATAAGCAATAAAAAATGAAACCAGATTCCCAATGAAATTAAATTAATTTCATGTATATTGCCACCTACCTACGGGCCAAAGGTCAAATTGGCTACCAACATTGACTTGTGAGTCAAATTAAAGTAATCACTCTAATTTCCAAACCTTTTGTAAATTGCAACGGGACCAAATTTCTTCTTTGATTCAATTTGGTACATTCAAATTATATTGTGATCCTTGCATACTGATGGAACAATTTTTTATAATAATAATTAAAATTCAAATCATCCAATTATTTAATATTAAAAATCATCCTAATTTAGGGTTATGAATTTAGTGTTTTAGGATTCCATAATTCATAATTTAAGGTCTAGAATTTTGAACATTTATCTTTTACATGAAAATGTTGGGTTTGTCACTATCTAAAGACTGGCTCTCGTACCAATGAAACAGTTGTTCCAGTTAAACGGCCACTGAAAGACAAAAAATGAATGATAGTGCACAAATGTACCTTTCTTGTATTGTTCAAAACTGAAGAAGTTGGGAGTTGAACATTCAATTCAATTAACGAAATTCAAGTTGACCAACTCTCTTCTACGTTGTTATTATTAATCAAGAATAGAGCAAGAATAAAGCTAATTTTAATTTTGAGAATAGTAACTAATTCAACATTTTGTAGAATCAGTAAAATAGTGAGAAAATTTACGAAGGACAAAAAAAAATAGTGACTATTCGCTAATCAAACACACTCAAATATAGAACAGTAGTCTGAAATAGTGCTAATCCAAATTAGTGACTATTTTTCACCCATTCAAACGCATTAAGCCTAGGAACTTAATTTCAGCAAAGAGTGAGTTTATGATTTAATTACAAAACATTATTAATATAGTTTCAAACGCAGAATTTAAACGTTGATTTACTTAATTAGTGTTGACATTTCAATATGTTTTTTTTTTTTTTGCAATATTAAGTAATTGAAATAATTGTTGTTCCTTTTTTTTCAACATTTTCAACATTTTTTAGATCAACTTTTTCAACTTATATATCTAGCAAAGGATCCCTCGACTGAATTTTTAGATTCCGCGACTAATGACATTAATAACATGACTTATTCATTAAATTAAAGAATAATGCTTAACATTTGCAAATTATAACATTTCCGTCAAATTTGTGTCAATATATAATGAGCAAAATTTTGCAAATTTTAATAAGACTTGTATATTCAAATCATATTTGTGTTCAATTTGGCACTTTTTTTAGTCTCTTTTGAGTTGCTTTTCAAATATCAGTTCATTTTGCGAGGATTAAGACCAACTTCTTATATTATTTTTTGTTCAAAATCTTAATTTCTATATGGATCATAACCTTTATATCATATGATTGAATTGAGAGTAGGTCTGATGCTCCTACCTTTTTCGATGAGTGAAATGACCATCAGATCTGCATTTTGTGTGAACTCACTAAAATTCGTGCAAGTATTTTTCAGTTTCCGTGCGCAAAAATCTCAATGATAATTGTACGGTGTTAGAGCTAATTGAACCTAAAAATAGGTCCGATGCCCATCGGACCTACTCCTATTAATATAAATGAATACCATTTTTTTAACATGTGCTAAAATTTAATTCTAGCTTTGTTACCGAACTATTCCATAAAAGTTTAGGTCTGCACAAATATCCAAAACCAAAATCCATTCTTTTCCTTAATATTGTTGTATATGCAGGTGTAAATATCATCTGTCTGTTGTTAATTAAAAATTAAAACTTAGACAAAATATCACTCACCGGAATCATCCGTTTCCAATTAATCGGAACAAATTTTGTACCTACCCTTCAATCCATGAATTCGGATCCTTAGTAACTCAACATTTGAGTTTGAATCCGGACCGTCCGATCAAATCAGGACCCTCGATCCATAGCCACCATCCCACGGTTACTAACAGGCGACTTTGACAACGAGTCAGTAGTCAAATAACACATGATTTCTCCTCCTAGTCAAAATTGACAGTAAAATTATACATTTCTAAAGCAAAAAGAAACACATGACATAATTTCTCATTTGATGTAACCTTATAAGAGGTAGAATGGGACCTAACATTGACCAGTCCCAAGAGTCCAACCCGTATTGTAATTTAGGATACACGCGGTCAGATAACCTTGAAATATTTTCTAATAATTTAAGCAAATAGAAATTACATTTTTACCTTCCTTTAAATGCGGGATAAGAGTGCGAAGACAGTTACCAGGATACTTCATTTGTAGGTTAAGCATTTTGTCTGTAATTAACTGATGTAAGGATCCTTCTCGATCAGATTTGTAATATATGCCTGAGTTTGTTTCTCAAAAAAGAAAGAAAAAATAAATGTTGCGCTGTTCTTGCACTTTTACGGCCATTCACATTTACCGTGTGAAAGTCGGTGCGTTTCCTGTTAGCGTCCTTTATGCCCCTTAGACCTCAGCAGATTCCCAAAAAACCAATGATGTTGATCGCTAGTTCGCTAGTAAAATGATCAAATAATTATTTGGCAGAGATAAAAAGGAGCTACAAGCGGAGTCCGGATCGTCTGCATTTTAAGTTTGAATTCGGAACATTCAATTATAATTTGGACCAATGCGATCCAAGATCCAAGCCTATAATGCATGATTCACTTTAAAATTAATCTCAATGAAGAACTTTTGATCTAGCTGTAAAAGACATATGGTCTCTATGTGAGAAGTCATGAGTTCGAAATCTGAATGGAGAAAATCCCTTGTTATAATAACAAGGATATTAAATAGTTGAGTCGTTTGACCTCCAACTTTACTAAAAAAAATTTAATGTCAATGTATAAATAACAGACTAGATTGAAACTCAAAAGATTAGGTACGCAACTGATTCACACGAATATAAAAAAAGTCAACACAGATCTTGATACGGATCAAACAATTCTGATATCACATTGGACTGCTCTTGATTCCTTGCTTAATCCGTTCGAAACTAGAACCTTGAGCTAAGGATGTTCATTGGGTTGGTTTAGTTAAAACCAAACTAAAATAATCAAACTAAAATTTTATTCAGTTTTTAAAAATATAATCAAACTAACTGAAAAGTAATAATTTATTATGTACATATAAATAAAATAATATAGATCATATCTAATGACATTTAAATTGTAGAACTTTTAATAGAAAATTTAAAAGTAAAACATTGATAGAGGCACGGAAAATAAAAATATTTAGATCCTCCTCCGGAAAAATAAAGAATACATTTACAATTTTAAATCATTGCATTGGAAAATAATTTATTAGATATCAATTTAATATACAATTGGATTTGCCTGAATTACTATTAAATAAAAGTATTCAAATTTAGTATCATTCGTTTAAGGAAAATTATCATATCTATATATATTTAGTACCTACCATTTTATTTCCATCCACTTAAAAAAGAAATTACTAACTTTAATTTTTGGCATTGATGCATGACAATATATTTACAGAAAACAAATTAAATGCGCAATCATGATTCCTCAAATGTTAACAAGTGTGGATGAAATGTCAATCAAACTTAATGTCAATGAGTCTACCTTACCGTAGTGTTACGTATAGGTATAGCTAAAAGGAAGCATATTTTCTACAAAATAAAAAAAAAATGAAAAGATAGTAATAGATTGGAACATTTCTTAGGATCTCTCTAAGATAGTTATTAACTTTTAAGACCTTCTAGAAATATTTTTGCGGACCATAATATTTTTACTAGAAATTGCCTTACAATGGAACTCGGATTAAACAGAAACTCGGTGTCTCTCTGGCAAAAGCTACCCACGCGCCTCTCCCAAATCCACGCGCACGCGGAGGATTAGATAACTTCCTATTCCTTCTTTATTCCTAATCACCATTAATCTGGAATATCTGCAGATATACCCCTGCAAATTTTAACATTGCATAAGTACGTTCTTCTTGATTTTCTTGTTTGTGAGTAGAACTAGGGTGTTCTTAAGTTCACCAAGCTTCTTTGTGAATTCAACTCTAAAATCTATCGGATTAATTTTAAACAATGAATTCAAATTGTTTTAGTTTAATTTTGTATAGAGTCAAGTGGTAAAAAAACGTCCAAAAAATGAATGCATTAAAATTAATTTATAAAAATATTTTAACGGTTTGAATTTGTCATTTAAAACCAATCGGATAGGTTTTAGAGTCGAATTCACGAAAGGACTTGGTAAACTTAGGAACACCTAGCTCACTCCTCATTTGTAATATATCTGAATGAGTATGATAAATGATTATCCGGAAAAAAAAAGTATTTCGTTGTATTTAGTTGGTTTTAAGGATGCAATAAAAATAAGAAAAGGGACGCAATTGAAGAAATCTTTGAGCTGAGGCGGTGAGCTAATTATTCATCTGACAACTTTTAAGATTAAGGTAATCAATCCTTAATCCAAATTCTAATCCACCCTCCCAAATAATAAAAAGTTAAAAACAGGTACACCAACAAAACGAAACAAAAACATCGCTCTTGTTTAAAGCATTCTTAATCTCTCCTCGCTAAGTCGCTAACCCATCCACCTGTCCCCTTCCCTCTTTCCTTCCCTTCCCACTCTTCCCCCCTTCACTATAAAATCTCCTTCCTCTCCCTTTCCCCTCCTCTAATCCCTTTTCCTTTCCTCTAATACCTCTCCCCTCGTCTTCACTTAACAATGGCAGCTCTCCTCCCCTTCATTCCCCTCCTCCTCTCTTACCTCTTCCTCTTTCCCTCCACCTCCCTTGTCGCCGCCACCTGCTCCTCGGAGACCTTCTCCAAAAACCGCGTCTACACTGCATGCAACGATTTACCCTATCTCTCCTCCTCTCTTCATTTCACCTACGACAGTACAAATGGAACCCTCTCCCTCGCATTCGTCTCCACCCCTGGTTCCTCTTCGGGTTGGGTTGCATGGGCGATTAACCCGACTGGAACCGGTATGATCGGCTCCCAGGCATTGATTGCATTCACACAGCCTAGCGGGTCGATGGCTGTAAAAACCTATAATGTATCCGGTTACGCTTCAATTGAGGAATCCGCTATTTCTTACAAGACGAGTGATCTCTCGGCCGAATACGGGTCGGATGGGAAGATCCGGATGTTTGCTAATGTGGTAGTTGGGAAGGGCGTGTCGACTTTGAACCAGGTTTGGCAAGTTGGTGGATCGGTTACAAATGGCGTGCCCGATCAGCATGATTTAAAGACCGATAACAAGGCTTCTATGGGGAAACTGGATCTTGTCAAGGGAGTTAGTACGGGTTCGGGCGGAGCCGCTCCATCAGATAACAAAAAAAATGTGAGTACCCCTATCTTAGTTATCTAATCATCTTAATTTTATTTGTAGTTACTGCTTGTTTGTGTGTTGATTTCAAATTAGACCAATGTTTTTTTTTAGCATATATAATCCCTGAAGTATTTCTCACAAGTTGTTAAATTAGTCGTTTCCCCTTTTGTCTTTCAAAAATTTCTCTTCCCTTACTCATCCATTAACTTTGGAAAATTAGTTTTTTTTTCTTCTTTTGAGGTTTGTTAAAAGGAAACTTCGATTGAGCAAAAACATATTCTAAACTTCAATAAAAACTCATGAGGGTATGAAAAGAGTTTACTACAGGGCTTTTAAAAGGATTTAGAGTTTATGTAGGGGGTTTTCATTATTTAATTGCGGGAGGTTGGCGCTTTAAAATTGTAATATTTTTACGAGTTAAAAATATGTGAAGGGTTTTTTTTACTAATAGACACATTATAAGGTGTCAACTTGTCCAATATGTTGTGTGATTCAACTGTTTTGACTATTCTTGTTCCAAACGAGAGGCTCAATTTTTCTGAAAACAGTTTCATGTCAATTTTAAAGTGTGAATTGAGTTAAAATCAATTAATTGATAGTTCAAACGATGTGGTCCTTCAGTATGATCATCCCAAAATAGAAAACCAGCGTGAGTCTGAAAGAAAAACAAGGACTGAATGTTAACTACATTTCCTGATACTTTAATTAGATATTTTGCTGGGGTATGCTTGTTAAAAAAATGCATGTTGTCATAATCTTATAACTGACAAGATTTTCTTTGTAGTAGGACTTTGAAATAATCCCAGCTCTATGTTGAAAAGAAATCTAAGACCCGTTTAATTCAGTCTATTAGTCTTTGACTGAAGTTCAAAATATACTAATTTAATATCACCATCTTAATAAAATAATCACAAATTAGTTTATCAAGCATTGATGTTTTGAACCCAATTAAACATTGGCTTTTTGTTCCTGAAACCCACCCCAAATACTTTTGTGCTCAGTACTATGTTTTAAGTTTTAACTATTTATTAGTTTGACAATCAACCAGTCGGATGCTAATTCTAATTTCTTCTTTTGTATGTTTTACAGGTGCATGGAATTTTGAATGCGGTGAGTTGGGGCATTCTTATCCCACTTGGAGCTATCATAGCAAGGTACGTGAGAGTGTTTGAAGTAGCGGACCCTGCATGGTTCTACATGCATGTTTCTTGCCAACTTGCGGGATACGCCATTGGTGTTGCTGGGTGGGCCACAGGCCTCAACCTCGGAAAGGAATCCAAAGGAATCACCTATGCCACCCATAGAAGTATCGGGATTGCCATTTTCGCCCTCGCAACTTTACAGGTGAGATTTCTAGTTTTCTACATAAAAAAGGGAAACCTATAGGTGAGATTTGCTTCAATACGAACATAGCTTCAATCCATGTGTGCTGATGCAGCACATGATAAATAAACACCACCAAATCTTTTAGGGAGATGTACTTAGCAAAAACTTCAATGTGGACAATGCACGGAAGTGGTACGGTACTATTGGTGCTTTGACTCTTTTGGCTAGTTGGTACTACCTGGTATAGCTGCAATATCTGATTCTAAGCCTTATAGTATGGTATATCATCTATACAGAAAATAAATTACTTATCTAATCAGAGTTTTGCTATCCTGCCATGACAAGTGGTTATGCACTTAGGTATCAACAACCTAGTGTGTCTCTACAAAAATCTGAGGTTTGAGAAATGCTATATAGTAACTTCTTTTTTTCTTATTAATGAATAGCTTTTTGCGCTCTTCTTGAGGCCGAACAAGGATCACAAGTTTCGGTTCTTCTGGAATGTTTACCACCACATGGTCGGGTACAGTGTCATAGTTCTCGGTGCTATCAACATATTTAGAGGCCTCACCATCCTCCAATCCGAAGATAAATGGCGCACTGCATACATTGCTGTCATATGCGTCTTGGTTGGGATTGCCATTATTTTGGAGGCCATTACTTGGATGGTCGTGCTAAAAAGACGGCGTGGCAGCAAAAAGACGTATTCGAATGGTCATAATGTGCAACAACCTTTTGGGGTCTGATCTTCTATTGGTTTGATTTTATGTTTTGGGTTGCTGGTTTTCTTTTCTTTCTTTCCTTTTTAGGGGTTTTATTTATGCAGAGAAATATAGGTGCCCTTGGCGTTGCATTTTCTTCTTGTGTGTATATCTTGTGCTCTAGACTGGTGACCTTCTTTCTTGTATGCTATAGTTCCTTTCATAGTAATGACATAGGCTGTTTCATAAATTTCTACTCTGTGATCATTTTGGATGATGCTACTGTACATGGCAATAGATTTTTCGCCTCATTACTCATTAGTCTATTTTTATTATAATCTGAGTCGTCAAATCTAAAATGAACAAATCGGACTGAATTGTTTAAGAGAGAAGTTTCACCTACCATTTCATGTTTAAGATTGGCCCAGATCTGGACAGATGCGTTGCTATCTGGACAAATAAAAACAGCAAAAAGAAAAGAAATGTATTCAAGTAGATTTAATTCATTAAAAATCTGTTTGGTGTCTAACTAATGATCTATTTAGATAAATTTGATCAATACTTGAGCGATACTATAAAGATTATGCATTCTTTTCTCTTGTATTATTAGTTTATGTAACTACTATTACGCCCATTAGTAAGTAATAGAAGACCGAATAAGAAAATTCTTTGAGCCCTAAAAAAACTATTTTTGCTTGTGTAACTTTTATACACCTACTGAAGTGATATAAAAGGAGCAAAGTTTGTGAGCTATGCTAACCGAGAAGTTGATCTACTTTACAAGTGATATATGTCTATAAAAAATTTTAAATTACAATAACTGAAGTTTTTTTTATCACATTAGTAATTTTAACAATTATTTGTCAATAAATTTCATATCATCTTTATTGTTGCAGATAATAATTTTGTAATTCAGAGTTTTTATATTTTTATAATAATAATTGCAAACATGATATCTTTATTCTGATTTTTCATTTAACTAATTATTAAATAAGTGAGATTTTTATATCCTGCAGTTGAAACTAAATTATACTGTCATATTTGCAGCTCTCATGTATGAACTACTGTATTTAGTTTTGGTGCCTGTTTTAGGTACCAGACCTGGTACCTGTGATTTCAATATGAAATTTATGGATAAATCCACTATTTTTCAAAAAAAATATACTGTCATATTTGCAACTACTTATACAGTGGGATGAAGATATCCGCTCTGATTAGTAGTGCTACAGTGACACCCTTCTTTTACCTTTAGCTCAAAAAAAGAAAAGACACCTCTTCTACCCAACAAAACAGGCGATCCATTCACGTTTTTAGTTTTTCCATAATCTGAAGCATATTTCATTTTCATTTTTCAAGTTTTATTTATATCCAGGAACTCAAAAATCCTACTGTATATGAGTATATGACACCAAAAAGAAAATAAATAAATAATAGCATTTACATCAGTAAAATAAAAAAAATACAAAAAATCAGCAACAATCAAATATAAATTAAGTTAATTGTAATTTTTAAACCTCTACACTTGTGTAATTAATTTTATCAGCCACCTCAACCATTATTACTAAAAACAGTTACAACGACAGTAATGAGTAATGAGACCCAATAAAAAGCAATTTCTTTCATTATTTTAATTAAAAATTACATTACATTTCAAAAAAAAAATGTCAGCTTATTTTTAAAAATAGAAAAAAAAAATTCAATACAGATGCTAAATGTAACGGTCAGACGCAATATATATATGAGGAGGGATCCAATTACTACAATTTTGAGTTACCACAAAATTACAACAACGGTTTTTTTTATTTTCAAAGTTCAAATTATCGATCCAAACCGTTCAACATGATTATCTAAATAAAATGTGCTTCCAGATCAAATTTTACATTTTTTTGAATTTTTTTACTATTTATTAAGATGGATACAAAAACTAGTCAAATTCAGACCATTGAATTTTGTACCCATCTTAATAAATAGTAAAAAAATTCAAAAAAATGTAAAATTTGATCTGGAAGCATATTTTATTTAGATAATCATGTTGAACGGTTTGGATCGACTATTTGAGCTTTGAAAATGAAAAAAACTGTTGTTGTAACTTTGTGGTAACTCAAAATTGTTGTAACTTGATCCCTCCTCTCTCTCTCTCTTTCTATATATATATATATATTTTGGGATACGGTGCAGATGCTCTCATGCTGCAAGGTTTAGAGAAATAATAAAAGTGCGGAAAGCAGGAATTTGACTGACCGCTCTTTCCACCACCACCTCTCTTTCCCTTGAAGCAGTTTCTACAAACTTGTGTGGTGCGCTAACTAATTGATCTGATTGCACCTCAGCCCAAGTTATTCTCACATTACAACGACCTTGTCTCAACTCTCAAGTGCTGGAATCACAATTTAATGTTTCTTAATTGTTTGTTTCCATTCAGGTTAGCTGTCTGAGTCTCCCTCTCCCTTCCACTAGGTTTCGTAATTTTAAATTTTTTTTATGGGTTTATTTCAAAAGTGACAGCACCTGAGTGAGGTGCGAGTGTTTAACTACCACAAAACGGCAGCTAGCTTCACCAACTCTTTTCTTTTTCTTTATTTTTTCTTTTTTTTGGTTACACACCTACTGCTCTTAATTAGATAGAAAGGAAGAGATTTTTTTTTCTCCTTTTCTTTTTACTTATTTGTCTCCTTTTCTCATGCTTTTTGTTCCTTCCCAAATAATTTTTGTAAGATGCGAGTAGGAATTCTGCAAATAAATTAGATTTTGTCCAAAGAGATTTTAATATATTTAAAAGTTGATAAATTTAATCAAGTCTTTAAAAAAATAAAATAAACAATTTAACTATTTTTTTTTTAATTTCAAATTTTACCACTTCCGCAGGTATAAATTCCGGAATCAAATTAATGCACTTTGGTCTCGCAGTTTATACATGCGGTTCATGCGAATAAAAAAAAGTGGTTAAATTGTTTATTTTTTAAAATGGTTTTATAAATTTAAATTGTTCGTGTGAATTTTGACGCTAATTAAAAGGTTCAAACCAATTAAATTCTTTTTAGTATAATTTTACTTGGTGAAAAAAAAGGTTCCACTCCACAATTGTCAAATAGTAACTACTTGAAGATGTGAAAATTGACCAGCAGTCTATTTTTTCTGAACTGTGACCAAGACATGCATGCTGGTACAACCAAAAACTATTCCTTTCTAGAAATGATGCAAAAAGAAAACAAAGCAGTGGCTTGAAAAAAGAGGGAGAATCCATGTCGTTTGTTCTTTGGTTTTTGGTGCTTTCAATGGGGATTCGCATGATATAATTGATATTCCAATTCTAACAAAAAGATGTTCCCATTCAGAAAAGGAAAACTTAGAACACTCACTAGTGAGTTTGGTAGTGTGTAGCACATGCAAGCTCAAAATTAGTTCACAATACATGTTTTATTTGGTTGTCTATTCCGTGGCGGAGTTTAAGTGAGCTCTAGTTTATTAATTTTTCAAAGAACTCCTTAAATTATGTAAATTTGTAATTTTATCCAACAAATATTATTTTGGTTGTGTTACAAGAATTGTTTATAGAACTTGTTAGATTAAGAAAATTATTAAAGTATTTTTAGCATTTCGATTTTTCGTGTTAAATATTTTGTAAATAAATGTTGTGTAGTTTATTGGATCCGTATCCCTTTAGGTGCTATACCTGATTGTAGAGAAAAGAACGGTTCATATTTAATCTAAGCCGGATCAAAAGAAATTTGGTTCCTATTATAGATCTAGTGGGTCCGTTTTGAGATTCATGCTAGAGTTTAAGAACGGTCTAAATTTGATAATTGTACAAATGGTATCGGGAGTGATCCGAAATCTAGTTTATTCCAGGAATTATGTATACCCTTCAATAATTTTTAAATCACGTATTTCGCCCTAAAAAAATTCATAATATCATATTTACCCTTCTAATTTCAAAACCTCACAAATTTACTCAATTTATTGCATTTTCTATTAAAACTCATTTTAAATTTACAAACATTTCATTTTATCCTTTATTTAAAACTAATAATATATAGTCTATGTAAATAAAATATTCAGTTTTCTAATTAGTTAGTTTATAAGGACAAGTTCATTTCTCTACTTGTAATGTATATATAATGACGTTAGGTAAACGATTGTGTGTGAGTTACAAGTAAGAAAATGAATATTTACTTTCACAATAGATCAATAGAAAATAAAATATTTCTTTTAAACTTGTTATGTATTTTTCATTTAGATACTTACAAAGGAATTATTTCACAAAACTCGAGGAATGCTAGAAATATGGTAATTGAAAGAGTCTGAAAATATGATGATTTTTTTTTTAGAAAGAATGATAGTTGAAAAGGTATGTTTCGATGTAGAGCTGAAAATGTGCAGAATGGTGGATATCAGATCAAATTTTGATCTGATATTTGATTAGAATTGTTGATTAATATCAGATTCGTATAAACAAATTAAAAATTGTGCAAATCAAGTGCAGATGAATCTTTGTCCATAAAACAGAAGCTGAGTCTTAACTATGCCTATAAGACCGCTGCTCTACTAATAAGCGTTGTAACTGAAGATGAAATAATATCAATATGAATTTACTTGATCTATATCTTTACTTTCTCCTTTTGCTATTTCTTTCAATTTTTCCCAGAAAAAAATGGATATAAATCACATAATTATTTTATGAAATTTAATATTTATATAGATGGAACCGTGAACTTAATGCAGTGACACGAGTTCTGACGTGTGCAATTCTCAAAAAGAGCTTCAAAAGATGCTGTAGTATATCATAACTCTTTAATAAAAAAATATTTATAATAAATTTTTCATTTAAATTTCAAACATGTGAAAACATTATCTTTTTTAGTTAGATAAAAAAAAAACGATTCTCTATTTCTCTCGTTTTTATGCACTTTTGTCTTTTATCATTTTTTTCGTTCAAAATAACATTACTATTTAGATTAATAATAAAGAGAACAAATAGAAATGAACATTTACTTGGCTGGGACAATCTTCCTTCTTGAATGCATGTAGTCAAACTAAATCATGTGGCCATATAACTTTGCGATTCTTCTAAAAATAAAATTTGCTTTTCATGTCGAAATCATGAACAAAGAGGAAGATATTGATTTAACTTTTCGAAAGGAAACATTATTCTATACATTTCCGTCTCAAATTTCAATTATTTTAATTCTTAAACAATCCAGTCATAGGTGCAGGTGTAATTATACATACACACGAAAATTTGAGATATTCTCATTTCCATTTGATTAATACTAGTATCAGAAAAGAGAATATCTTTATTTGTTGTTTTGCCTTCATTATTAAATCAGAGCTTTCTTTACTTTGCATTTGATAACTAGAAATTAAGATATATCATAGTCAGTTGTATATACACGTTTTGCACTGTCTCATCAAGAAAGTACTAAAATCATTTAATTTCCACCTCATCTTTTGTGCCTTTTGCTTTCATTTGGGGGCTCTCCCAAAGAAATATATACGAGCTAACTCATTTTTAGAAATTAAAAATGGTGTTTTACTTTTTCTCTCTATGTATGTCTATCAATTGTATTGTACACAATATATAACATCAAATAATTAGCATAAAAAAACCGAACTTTAATCTAGTGACAAAAGACAAAGTTTTCTATGTAAGAGATGCAGGTTCCAAATACGAATTGAAAAGATCCTTTATTGTAATCAGGGACGGACACTGTTTAGACCAGTGGGAGGCAATTGCATCTCCTGAATTTTGAAATTTTATAGAAATTTATATGTCTGGACATACTTTGCTCCCTCTTGGCATTTGTCCTCCTCTGAAATTTTGATTTGTAATTAATGTAAAATTTAGAGTTAAAATTATGATAATTTTTTTTAATTCTAATTGGTAATTAGAGGTCAGAGCATTGTAAATTAAAAATTAGAACATTATTTTTTTTTAATCTAGTACTCAATTAGGTAATGTGTTTGAACCTGAATAACTATTTAAATCTTATTCATTATTTTCTTACTCCTTTGAATAAAATTCTGGATCCGCTCATAATTATTATAACATGGGTAAGATTTGAAAAACAAAGACCTCCATTTCTATTTCATTAAAAAAAAAATAGTGTCACAAGTCGTTATCATTGTATGTTGTGTTAGAGAAAAATTAAAGGTATTCTCAATTAAAGAGCAATATGGGATGAGATAATGCATCTTAAAACAAAGGTGGCTGTCGCAATTAAACCGCAATCCCAAAATCATCATGCATGTCTTAATCTAATTAAGCATGCTACAACTTCATGGGTTTCTCAACAAAACACTATTTTTTTTATTGTTATTCTTTTCCCATGAAATCTTTCACTTAAGAAAATCTCTAAGAAAATATATAAAAATTAACTTCCAGTATTCCTTAAATTATGTTCAGACAAACTTTTAGTCTAAGATACATGTCTACATACAGATCCATCCTGGTGCAGTATACTGCTTATTTAATTATATATTTTTTTACTCATATTTAATTGTGGTATAAGTCATGAAATAAGTATCTTATTTTGTACTTATGTTGTAAGATCAAGTCTGATAGAATAGTATGGAATAAAAAATAACGTATGTTGTCATAAGTTAATATCTAGATGGATTAACTTATTTCACGTGATTGTTATTGTTGTTATTAGCATCATTATCATCATTATTATTATTATATCATTGTCTTCATTATCGTCATCATCTATTATTATTATTATTATTATCATCATCATCATCATCATCATCATTGTACAATTATTATAGTTGTTATTAATGTTATTAAAATTGTTGTTGTTGTTAATAAAAAAATTATATTGTTGTTGTTATCATTATTATTCTAATCTGAAGTTGTCTAATGCTACTGACATTGCTGCATGAGATATTATTTGAAATAATATTAAGAACGCATTGTGAAAATAGAGTTGGTAGAGAAATTAAAATTACTTGTAATGTGATCTATATTGTCGCTTGATTTATATTTTTCATCTCTAATTTAGTATGTTGTGTTCAAAATTATACAATGTACGTTTTTTGTGTTTACACAGTAGTATGTCATATGTGTTTAAATTTATGTTATGTAAGAACAAACTTAGTTTTTGTGCATCCCGCCAGTCCCAATAATGCGTAAGACTAAACTAACATTTATATATATTTTTTAATTTAAAAAGCTTGCTAATTGTAATTAAATGCATAAGACAAAATATGAAAATTAAGAGGTTCAACTTTTTCTATAATAACTTTAACCGACAACCAAATAAGAATATCTTTTGTCATATTAACTTCAACAAAACAAGAATAAATTCAACCTTTTCTATCATAACTTTAATCCACAACTAGGACTTTAATCACAACTAGGACTTTAAGAAGTAGAATTTATTCTTTGGTTAGATTTATAATAATAATAACAATAATAATGAATTTTGATGTATGCGAAAGGGAGAACAGATGATTATGAAAAAAATCTTAGTTATTCAAAATTCAAGAATTCGATTTCTCTCACAACTTGCCATTCAAAAAAGAATTTTGATGTATACACATCACTATCAGCATGACCTCATTCTTATATTTCCATTTCACCAAAAAAGAAAAATGGAAAACGCACACACTAGGAGGTCAAATTAGTCAAAAGTTAGTGCATCTACGACAGGGCTCGTGTCCACTTTTTTGTGGTGTAAACTGGAAAAAAAAAAGTAGAGATCAATAATTATATTTCTTTCTAATTGTTAAGTTTGGATATAATAATTCAGGAAACGATCTTATACGTGTCCGGGAGGAGACACTCTCGCACTTTCTAGATCTTTCAGTAATAATAAAAACAAAAGAAGCAATATCTACTTGACTACTTGCCAACCATATTATTTCATAATTATATTTTAAATAAACAGCGCACGCGTTGCTTTAGTAGGGAGACAATTTGGGAGGCACATTTTGCTCTCAGCAATTAAACAACCCTGCACTTCTATCTTAGTAATAATATAAAATACTGAAGGAGAAGTGTGGCGTGATGTGATCAATACGCTACAACTTGTCACGTTAAATTATGTAATAAAATTAATCTTTTACATAATGTGATTAAAATGATTACAAATAATTATGTTACACGAATAATTACACTATTATTTTGATCACACGTAACATATTCAAATAAATGACTTTGAATGGTATACAAGTCACGCCACTTATAACTAATTTCTCTGATATCAATCTTGTCATTTCTTTTCCTAGCACTTAATTATGCTAAAATGATACTGTAACGTTTTGCACTGATATGGTATTTTTGGACCAAGTTACGCCTTTTGGTTTTACGCAATACCTATTTTTAGTTAAAGAGTAGGCTTATTTCGCCGTGTCAGTCAAAGAGACGGTTGCACTTGCACAGCTGTTGCTTGGGGATTAATAATTGCCTTACAGACCCATCAAGAAAATACCAGTTCAACAGTTGTAGCATCTAAATGAAACATTGAGCTGACATGCGTCTTTTCTAACATTTGGTACCGTCATAAGATCTGAAAATTCCTGTCATTATTTACCTACCACCTCAGATTGGTTGCAACTAAATCAATTAATTAGTTCAGCTGTAAAGTGTGATCAGCGTATAATGACACCAATATAACCTTCATTCATTAGTTGGGGAAATTGGTTGGTTTGACCAAATTAGAAAGATTCTTACTTTTTAAAACTTTTGATTGAAATTTCGTTTAGTACGAGGAAATTTTGAGCTGTATACTCCGGCAGGTGAGGCATTATACTCTTTTTTTTTAACAAATACTACTATGCAAGTAATGTTCCTGCAACATCTGAAACAAATTACACCCCCTTTTCACCAGTGGAGATTGCTACAACACATTTTAAAATCATAGCTCAGAGAATGCCAACATTGCATAATAAAACATTTCTAAGAAATCAGATGTTTGAGACTACAAAAGATGTAAAAGAACAATGATGAAACAAAGATTATAAGAACATAAAATAGCGCTTACGTTTTTACTTAAAAGTCCCTAAAACTCATCTTTGGATCCACATTCTTCCCCCTTCCTCGTCCCCGCCCCCTTCCCCTTCCTCTTCCTCTGCCTCTTCCCCTCCCCCTCCCCCTTACAGAAAATGACTTGCTGTGTTTCACCTCCACCAAGGAATGAAGCAACTCGTCACACAAAATGCACCCTTGATACAATGTTTCGCCACCACTGAGCGGTGTGTTGTTCTTGTTAAAATCAACCTCAATAATAGTTGAGTCGCATGTATCACACCTCTTACCAGTGGTGCTGATCCTGTGCGCTCCTTGGGGCAGCAACACCAGGCAATTGCACGAGTTGCAATGGAGTCGCCATTTTGGGGCACTTACAGGGTCGAGAACTAGGGTTCCCGTGCACTCGGGACATGCGCACACACCTTGAGTTATCATTGAGTGGCGGCATGTGGGGTGGGGGCAGAGGAAGCAGGGCATGCCAATGATGTTGCCCTTTTTAGGGTTAGTGTTAGGGTTTATTGTGAGGGAGGCAAGGAGATTGTCAATGCCTTCGAATGGGGGACTGTTGTAGCAGAAGGGACAGAGTGGGAATGACTTGGCATCGGGGCCCGCCATGGAGAATAGGAGCAGCTCAAAACCGTCCAAGGGGCATATTAGTTCTTTGTATAGCTGAACAAAATATACGTGCATATTAGGAAAAGCCTTCACAAAATTTGTAAAGAAGATTTCTGTTTTCTTCCTTTTTTACTAATAAAGTGTTTGCATCCTGCTTCAAAGAAATTTATGTATCCATTTATCTCAGCTTCTTTGGTATTTTGAAACAGAATCTCTTTTTGTTAAAAAAAGAATTCAAAGATATAGTGATGCAATGATGCGAGTTGAAAAGATGCAATAATGCAAAGATAAAGATATTTGGGGTCCCATCCATTAATTATGTACTGCTAGCATTACAAATCAAAGGTATTTAGTGATGCAATGATGCAATGTCAAACCATGCCCATATTTTAAAGACACCAATCTACCTATAGTTTAAACAATGCTTTGTAAAAATTAGAAAATTTCCATCACACACTATTAATGATCTAAAATATCACACATCAAACATATTTTTGTATCAGTTAGAGGATACTTCTTGTCAGTTTCTCATTCTTCAGGCGGTCCCAAGTAAATATGATGTGTTTGTATTTAAAAATTCAATCAATAAAATGGAAATTGAGTGATCACGAGGGACAAAAGGTGACAGCTTAAAGCAGCTCTCCTAAATGACTTCCATAAAATCTAGACCGTTATAAATAGGAGAGGACCCACATAAAGTTGCCTCCCCTGGATTTTGAATTTTTATGGAGATCTATGGTCCAACCAACTCCCCCCCTAATTTTTTTTGCACCCCTCTAGAATTCTAATTTGTAATTCGGATTAAATTTAAGGTTAAAATTAAAATAATTTTTTTGAATTATGATTGGTAATTAAAGTTAAGAGCATTAGAAATTATAAATTAGAGCATTGAAAATTATAAGTTAAAAGCATTGTTTTTTATATAGTACTCGATTAGTTAATGGGTTCAAACCCGATTCGCTATCCCCCGTGGACAAAATTCCTGGATCCGCCCCTGGTTATAAAAGGCACATGCCAGCAGTCAGTTCATTCATTTGATGCGAACGACATAGCAAACTGATTGGAACAAAATAAAATTCAGCTGTTTGAGACTTCAGAAGGACAAACTGAAATTTACAGACCAATCTGTGAATAATGCATAATTAAGTGACCTCGGCTCCAGTATAGTTGCCTCATATTTAATGGTCAGGTTCAATACTAATAACATACAAAAATTTGAAAAGAGGGATGTCCCTCAATCCCTCAATCTTTCTGTTTACCTTAAAAGGGTATTCTTTTGGTATCGTGCTTAACAGTATAAAATCTAGTAGACATACCTTGATAGTGCCATTTTGAGGGAGGTTATAAACCTCCTCACAACCAATGCAGTATAGTCTTGTCGGTCGAGTGGAGATGTATTTCATGTATCTGCTGCACTTTCCGCATTTACTAAGTAGTCGACCCGAATCAGCCAGAGGGGAGAATTGTGCTTCAAACAGTGCATCCATGTTTTCCATCTGCACAGATTAAAGTTTTAGGTAAAAGGATATTGGCACCCAGGACACCGATATCAACTGACAGCAATCATTACAAACCAGAGATGGCCCCATTTGTTTATAACCAAAGCACTGTAATGTAAACCAAACATTTCAAGTAGAGTACTTGATAAATAGCATTTATATAGCAAATGCATAACAGTTTGTCACTGGTCAAATGCCACTTGTAATCTCTGATAGGGCTTCTATTGTAAACAATTGATTCTTTGCGGCATAACTAAAGCATAAACATCTTGTACAGGCCAAAAGGACTGCAAAAAAATATATAATATCTTACAGATATGGCTGACATTTGTTGACCATAATGGTTGACTAGAACCCAATTTAGTTATGTTTGCCCAATTGTTCAATAAATGGAGGTCAGGAGAGATCTGGATCTGCAATTGGCACCAGTCTGTACTGACCTATCTAGCATATTATTTTAGATTTTTTTTTGGTTTTGTTGAAATATAGACTAAGCTAGTGATGCTCTAATATCTGTCAGCAAGAAACAAAAGAGGATGAAAATGTAATATGAATAAAAAAAAACCAAAAAGAACAATTTAAATAACAGATCAGTATATCCAGATCCACTAGCATATTGGATAAGTCTGATGATGAATCCTGCTATGCTGGCACACTGTGTACCATTTGTCTGAAAACACTTCATATCAGCTTAATCAATAATGGTATGATAAAAGTAGCATAACACCTTTTTGACAAAGTAAGAGAATTTCTGTCTGAACTGTTGCAGTACGTGCTGCACTACTCGGGTATAATTGGCTTTGCCTTTGGCAACAAGGGTTATCTGGTGTTCAATGAAACCACGTATATCGGGTAAGCAGAGGTCGGGATCGATACACTGGTATCCTCTTATTAGAGTGGTTCCCAGTACTGTTGGTGCCAGTCTCCTACCGGAATTGACCTGAAAAAATATGTAATTACAGAAAAAAATATGAAGAACTAAACAAGATCAAAGACAAAACCATGCTTATCTTATATCTATTTCCTATATAGTATACAATTTCGTATGTAAAAGTGAATGTAAGCCAAAAAAAAAGTATATTGTAAAATAATGAAATTAAATTGGTACCTGAACATAATTGCGCTCGCATATGTTATTAATGTGTACTGCAATTGAAGCATCAGTACCAATTCCATGCTTTTCCATGAGGGATATCAGTTCACTCTCACTAAGATAATCTGGTGGCTTTGTGCTTCCCTAATAAGAAATATAGACATGGAAAATTTTTAATTGCGTCAAAACAATAATGAAATATAGGTAATAAGAATATGAATTTAACATGTGAACCACCATGAATGTGTCAAATTTAATATTATATAGTGAAACATCATGCAAATCTCCATGAAACATAGGAAACAACATATATATGGTGCAAAAAATGAAATTGTTCTCGACCTTGTTATATTCTTCAATTTCTTCTTCTTCAAAAACAAAAACACCCAAACCGCACCCCCCGGTTTTCAAAGATCCGAACCGCTCAACATGATATCCATACTAAAATATGCTTGAGGTGAAATTTTATAATTTTTGGAAACTTTTTAATATTTTTAAAGATAGGTACAAAATCACTGTTTCTGGACCGTTCAAAAACAGTGATTTTCTACCTATCTAAAAAAATTCCAAAAATTATAAAATTTCATCCCCAAGCATATTTTAGTATGGATATAATGTTGAGCGGGCCGAATCGACAATTTGAATTTTGAAAACGAAGAGATATAAAATATAAGGTATGATGAGGGATGGAAGGCATGAGGTATTGGAACCCTGCTCCCTTAAAACAATGATTTTGTACCTATCTAAAAAAATAGTAAAAAAATCCAAAAAATATAAAATTTGATCTCCAACATATTTTATTATGAAGATCATGTTGAGAGATTCGGATTGACTATTTGGACTTTGAAGATGGAAATAAGGATGTGGAGCATAATTGGAGCACAAAACCATGGTGCATTTGAACCCTCCTCCAATATAAATTTGGTTTCTGGGATAGCATGTGGCACTTTTTTAGTAACAACTAAGATGATTTTTGCCCCAAAATTGGCCTTGTGCACTTGCCTGACCTAATAGCACTGATGCATCAGTTAAACTTGACTCCTTTACCTTCTTTTCTATTCTGTACATTATTTTTGGTATAACACATTTTTTCTAAATTACGTAGTCTCTTGTTTTAATGTATATTTGTGACTTGGTACACACTGCTGTAACTTGTAATTTACAACTCAATCCAAAGTTCTGTGTAATCTTTTGATACAGCCCTTTTAGCTCAATTTATTCGTGCCTCACAAATAAAACAAATCAACACGTAAGGTTTATTACCTCATTAAGGTCGACCTTGGCAATATTTATTTTCTCACCCTTTTTAAATTGGGGGAGATTTTTCTCACTAACAGCCAGCCATGGCATTATGGATGTAAAGCCTTTAGAGCTGACACGTTGGCCCCCACAGCTGAACATCTCCCCACCACACAAAAAATCAACAGTTGTCCTAGACAGAGAGGCAAGAAATAAATAAATTCCATAAATCCATATCCAAATTTTTCGTGATAATTTTATTAGTTATTCCTGCATCAGTCCTACATCCCGAAATTTTTATTCAAATCCTAAAAAAAAAAATTCCAAAGTTGCCCTCAGTTTGCAAAAAATTCCAAAAATGTCCCTACTGCTGGCTTTTCCAGCGGTATATTTCATAGACAACCGCTGGCAATTCTAGTGGTAATATAATGCAGCTCTAGTGGAGTGGGAAAGTAGTTGGCCTGTATTCTAGATGTCCTGGGTTCGATTCCTCCTTGAAGAAATGTCATTGGCGTGAATCGAACCCTAGTTATCTTGGGTGAGAGTCATCAACAAAAACCAACATGCCACACACATCTTTAAGCTATATCTCAATTTTTATTTATTATATACAATAACATTTCATTCTTTTAAATTTAAATTAACATAAATTGATTAATTAGTATATTTGTTATAGTTTATGATTTTATGCACATGTCATAGTTTAATTAGTATATTTACTTGTTTGCTATTTATTTGGGCTTATGTCATATCATTATTGTTTTATTTGATAATTCCTGTTATGTTCGTTAGCCATTAACCTAAAGGGTAGGGAAGGCTACGGTAAGACTAATGTTTAACAGGTAAGGTAGCAAGTAACAAGGCCACCACATAGTAACGAGCAGAAAAAAGGGTCAGCTTCAAACAATGAATTCTAACTGCTGGTCATGAACTACTTCATGAATCACAAGTGATGAGCTTATTTTTTAATTTTTCAAATTTTGATCTGTATTTGACAAAGAGGTTGAGAAACTTATTTTAGTGTTCACAATTCTGATCCCTTGATCTTTACACAAAATGCACTCGCAAAATTATAAATTTAGAATGTAAATGCATCACACAAGAAAATAATCATGATAAAAAAAGTGGATTTGTTGCTTGAAGCAGATGAGATGAACTTTTATGTTAAGCTTTTAGTTTTCTCTTGTGTCATTTTGGAAACCAAACCACATAAAATTTACCTCGTGTAGCGGCAATCAGGGCTGACACTTCCAATAAAATGCTGACAGATGTATTGGTACAATCTCCAGGCATCATTTCCGAGCATATCTTCAGTGGCAGGCCTCATTGGGGTAATTGGAGGGTGGTCCCCTGCATCATGGCCCTGACGTGGCTTTGCAAAGCCATCAGCTAACAATACCCTAACTTCATTTCCCCAGATAGGGTTATTTTGTTGGGAGACGAGAACACTTCTGAAATCAAAGGACACAGGGTAGGCTGTGCTTTCAGTTCTTGGATAGCTGTAAATTTGACGAAAGATAGTTTCTTTTTAAGTATGCACGGTAAGTTTTGAGTGTCAGACAAGCAAAGGAAAATTTTAAAGTGCTAGAGAATTCAAATATTCATGTATATCTCATGGGCTACAGCATTTAAGGTTTTGTACGTCTTATACACAGAAATCAAACATCCAATTAATCCCAATGCTCCAAGCCTCCAACCCTTTTCAGATTCTTCAAAATAGGAAAGCTAACAGTTTCTTTCTCCCCCAGGGGTAGTTTAGTCAGTTTCAAAAGTAAAAGTTAGAGGTAATATAAGATATCTTCTATGTATTTTAGGCATAAAGGTGGCATTTCCTATTTTATGTAGGGGTACTAGTAATATTTTTTTTGATAATGCACTGTTTTTGTGGCATAGGAAAACAAAAGGTACTGCTCGATGGAGAAAGAAAACTTTGAATCTGATGTTCTAAAGACCTGATAAAACCTTGAGTGTACAATCGCTCAGCCAAGTGCATGGCTGTGTGCGGTCCTATCCCTAAAGAACTAGAAGCAACCTGAAAAAAAGTTGTAATTACATAATTGATATGTGGTTCTCCACAGTTAGGTGACAAGTTGGAATGTTGGATTGTAAAAAGGACTCAAAGCAGTGTACGTCAGTACAACAGATTAAAGTGTTCTTTCATACTCTGACATAGCATAGCAAGTATGTGTCTTACAACATTAGCTCAGTAATCAATATTGACCAGGAACTACACACACACACACACACACACACACACACAATATTATCAAATTTGTACTAATCAATTTGGACAATAACCATTTACAATGGTACCTTACAATAAGGTAGGTGGGGACGGAGGGATGGGGAATTGAGGGTATGGTGTACCAACAAGAACAGCCAATACAAAGCGCCATTATTTTCTAAGAGACTGACACTGCTATGTGTACCTTAAGCATATTAACTGTGTTAAGGCCAGATGGACGACCCTTGCACTCTTCTTTTGTAGACACATCAGTCACTTTTAGCATACCATCATTGACTACCATCTTTTGAAACATAGTTGTAACCTAGGAATAAAAGAGAGACATAGAAGTACATTTATATTTGCTGAACCATGTAGCAGTACAAACATTTGTCAAAACATATAGCATTTTAGGGATATCAAAAGAAATTGTGGAAGACAAAATTTGCTAAAACTTGTCTGCAGTTCAGCAGAGATTGAGGCCACATTACTCTCTCAGCTCATAATAAAGGGATACAAAGTATAAAACATAGCGAATATGAGTTACATTTTTTAAAAGTATAATACTTGTCATGCAGCTAACCTTTGTGCTTTAACTAACTCCACTAGCTACTCAGAAGAATAAAATGAGTACTACAGCAATTCATATTATAAACATAAAACTTACACTGAGATCAAAAACCCGATTGCGGTTCCACTCCAGCTGTAGCTCATAGCCGTCTTTGATAATAACAGGACTTATGTACCAGAATTTCTCTGGCTTAAATGTGCTTATTTGCATGGAACGTTGCACACAAAAACCAAGTGTCGGCGTCTGACATGGGCCATACCTAGAAAAGAAGAAGCGCACAAAATGAAATTAGAAAACATCAAGGATTGAACAGGAATTTATATGTTAAATACAGGCAAAATCCTTACAGCACCTTACTGGATGTTTCCAGTTCCTAACACCACTTAAACGATAGCAGCAGTAAGACACTACAGTGAATCAATTAATCTAGCTTAAGCCCATTTCAACTAGATTACAATGTTGTTGATGGCCAAAACCCATCTACGATATGTCAATAGCAAACCAGTGAGTGGTGGTAATATTTTTACCTTGGCATTATTGTCTTTCATTTTCTCTTTCCATTATCTGGATTTGGTTTGTTTGGGGAACCGCATTTGGTTTCAGGTCAAATGGGCATATATATTTCCTCTTCTATTGTAATCAAGTGCTTTAATTTTGTCAAAATAATAAAAATGAAAGTGCAAAGGGGATAGATAACTCACGAAATAACCCTAGAGTCAAGATTCCCATACTTCCCCTGAAAATAGCGTGTCTGAAACCGTGTAAATGCCACCCCCACTTTCAAATCAATCTCCTGCCGTGCGTCTACGGAGAGTGCCTCATCCTTGTTGGGTGCACTTAGGGTGTCCATAGCATTTCTTATATCCTTGTCAGTTACAGAGGAAAAACGTGCACGGAAAATCCTCCTCCCAGCTTCATTTTCATTAATTCCAGTTGACTCGATTACTAAGGCACAAAAAAAAAATAACACATTAACATATTTGGAAATGATAACGGTACTTTGTACAAAGATTATTAACTGGAATCTTGAAACACAGACCAGTTTGATTAGAACTCTCGAGTGATCCTTTTTCTTCACACATTCTTTGGTTTTATCCTGAACTTTATGCTGCTTAATTGCCGGCATTAGGGGCTCTGATGCAAATTTGGTTGATTAAACAATAATTTGGATCTTGGTTACACATTTAGAATTAAAAAACTAAAGCACAATTGCAAAATCAGAAATCAACTGAGGCTAAGTTGGGCTGGATGGTAGTACAAAAATGAGGGTTAACTCATTCAAAGCTCAATGAGATCACACAGGGTTAAAGGCAGAGTTAATTGAAGATAGTATCATAACAGTCTGGTGCTACTGGTTAGATTTTGACATTATCTACCTGTATGTAATGGCTTAAAATTGGTACCTTCATAACATATATTTTCTCCTTCGCGGTCACAATCCAACCAGAGTACCAAGTAGGCGCACCCACGTGCTTCATTTGAAAGATGCCTACATATATGTGCCTTTTCAAAACACAACAGAAGGATTGTTAGATACATGTATTGCATGGAGAATTCTGATCAATTCGGAAATATTAGGCATATAGTATGAAATTGAACTTCATTTTAAATTAGATATAATCTCATTAACCCTCAGCTGTGCAATAAGTATCAACTTACCCTTAATTGTGCAATTTATAATCCATAGTGAAGCCATACAAGTGCCATAGCTTCAGGTACTGTCAGTACATAGAGTAGGAAAAAGTACCTTGGGGTTACATTCGGACTTTATTACTGGAACTTCAAACAAGTCTATTGGATCAGTTCCTTCCCAACTTTGGTACGCATGTGGGAAATCAACACTGGATATGATCACAATTATCAATATACAATATATAACCAAATTAAGATAACCTATCTCGAAAGGAAAATTTACAATTACATAGGATAACTCATTGCTCATTTTGAAAGGAATGCAAATAAGCCAAATCTACCAGAGATATGTTCAATTAAATCTCAGTTGAGCCTGCTTTAGCCCCTTGAGGCCTCCAATTTAGCAATTAAGTTTCAACCACTCTATACAGGTTTTGCTTACATAATCCTCAATTTTGCGATAATCCATCATCTTGACCCAAATTTACCCTTGATTTTACTAGAAAATTCTAAACTTGCCAGAAGACTCCATACTCATCTAGTGCACTACTATCTCCTGGATGGTATATATTAAACATATACTGTGACCATACTTATAGCCGGTATTGTTCCCAATCCACTATGATAATCAACATCTGATCCTAATGACCTTCTAAAAACTTAATTTGTCAAATTGATGTATGCACAATATGTATATGAAAAAAACGCACCTGAAAACATGACCAATGACAGATGTCACTTTAAATTGCGCATGGGTCCCCCTGAACATTCCTTCAAACTCATGCACGTCGGTGCTACCCCTCCGTGTAGACATCTATGTCAGAAAGGTCATAAATTAAAGCAAAGAAAATAAAAATATGAAAGCCTTTAGTGGAACAGTTAATAAACTTCAATAACAACAGATGATTACAAATGAGCTAAAAAGTAAAACAAAAAAAATAAAAGAAAAGCACCTGACCACCAGAAAGAACAGAAGCAATTGAAAGAGCTATGCTAGGTTTCTCAGCCACCTGAAAATGAGATTAAAAAAAAAAATGTAATGAGAATGACGTGCGGCTACCACTGGATCTAATCTCCATCTCCCTGCTTTGAAAAATATACAATTACAGCGTCTGTGTCCATCGCCCAGCGCCTCGGCGCATTTCGACCCCGAATAGTTGGAGTTGCATGAAGTATAAGAGATCAGGGAAAGGGGAAAGGGGAAGAGAGAGACAGAGCGAGCGAGAGAGAGAGAGAGAGACCATAAGGACTTTAGGCGCCATGGCGAAGGGATGCTAGGGGAGGAGAACAGCAGCTGCACAGAGCTTAAGGCGGGAAGAACCGAAGAATAGAATAGAAAGAGAAAAGAGTTGAGGAATCGACCACCGACTCAGCGAGAGGCTCCACGCCTCCACCAGATTGCACAGAATACATTTCAGAGCAGTCTAGGTTTTCCTTTTTCTTTTTCCAAATACCATTTTTCTTTGTATTAATTGCCGGCATTTTTTTCATAACCAAAAAATAAAATAAAGTAATGTTAATAACTAGTAGGGCTGTAAATGAGCTGGCTCGGGCCGAGCTGGGCCTTAGCCAGCTCGTTTATTCTGGACCGAGCTGTTAGCAAGCCAGCTCGTTAACAGCTCGCGAGCTAAAATCTCAGCTCAAACTCGTGACGAGCCAGCTCACGAGCCACGAGCTGGCTCACTGGGTTTGGTTGGACCTTGTTTTAAGAAGAAAATAAATTTTACAAACCTTCTTGGACCGAGCTGGGCTGAGTTGAACCGAGCTGGACCAAGCTTGACAGTATAAAATACACACAAATTTATACAAATTCACAAATTGATGCCTAGCTGAGCTAGCTCGTGAGCTGGCGAGCGAGCTAAGGCCTTAGCTCAGCTCATTAATTTTGGCCCGAGCTGTTAGCGAGCCAGCTCGTTAATAGCTCGGTCCACTATCGAACGAGCTGTTACCAATCGAGCCAGATGTGAGTCACGAGCGAGCTACGAGCTTTTTGGACAGCCCTAATAACCACGATTTAAAAAAAAATTCAAAGATAACCAAACCGCCCCCTGGGGAGGCGGTTTACCCTTCATACCAGACCGCCCCACGGTGGGGCGGTTTACTGTTCAGGACAGACCGCCCCACTGTGGCACGGTCTGCTACGGTTTTTTTTTTTTTTAAGGATTTGAATGTTACAATTTAAATAATGAGAAATGTTCAATTTTTGTACTAAAGTTAGATCGTGGCTTAAAGTATTCCTTGTTTGGTTAGAGTTGATGGAGCACTAAAATTTTGAAAGCCTAAGTTGATTTCTTATTAATAATTAGATACTAATTATATAATAACTATAATGTGCCAAAATGTGGCAAAGCGTTTGCGGTACGTGATGATTGACACACTCATGAGAAAAATTGTGAAAAACTCTGGTAAATCTATACTTGAAACAAATATTTTTTAACAACATGGATCTTGATGATAATGATGATCAAATTACTTCAATTTGATAGAACTATAAACAATTAGTATATTCATAGAAAATGAGGTATCATGGTACCATAAACAATTACTTCAATAGTTGAGAACACTACATTGCCCTTGTAATGCGAGAACACTGTTATATGGCTAGAAGCTACACATATGAGTTAGCATCACGATCGGAAAAAACTCCCAATAATACAGTTTGGTCTTTAGGATAATTGCATATAACCAGATATTTTCCTAGAATTGGAGTTCCTAGTGCCTGTACAGGCATGTACACATCAATTATGTTATTGTAATAAGTGTCCTAACATTTTACTGATTACTCAATATGTAGGCATCATATTACAATTGAGAATTAAAAGGGTTGGCAATTGAAGAAACAAAATACAACCTTGATGATAATTAAGAGATCTAAACCAGTGAAATTAAGTTTGAAGAAATAAGAGAATCAAAACAACTTTGAATTTAAAAGATACAATATATAAAATAGAATTTTGAATTTGTTCTTACAGGTTTGCTGTCTCCTGAAAAAAGGTTTAATGAAATTATTAATATTGATCTATCGTGAATGAATATAAAGGAAGCATTTTCTAAATGATATCTGATGATTATAGAATGCTAACTTGTTTTATGAATTAAAGAGGGTATTTTACTTCTCACTCATATTTTTATTTTTCAAAGTTCAAATAATAGATTCGAACCTTTCAATATGTTCTTCGTATTAAATTGTGCTTGGACATCAAATTTTACATTTTTTTTTAAAACAATCAACTGCTAGCATTTCTAGTGCAATGCTGATGGTTGGTACTAGCGAAATCTATGCAAAGT
Source organism: Carex cristatella (assembly GCA_024447775.1). Lineage (NCBI taxonomy): Eukaryota > Viridiplantae > Streptophyta > Magnoliopsida > Poales > Cyperaceae > Carex > Carex cristatella. Next base: position 3,775,513 of record JAJHPF010000033.1, on the reverse strand, counting down.
TTCTTTGACAATTTTTTTTTTTTTTCAAAAATGAAAATTGATCTTCTCCTTTGTTTTTCTAGCATTCCTGTTTTCCTTTTTAAAAAAACAGCTGACCTTTAATCTCAAACGAATTAGAGTCGGTTACAGATAAAACCCAACCGGAGTCACATAACCAAAGTAGGCTACAAAGTTTCTATAAACCGTAGGTCCTTGACCATGAATACAAAATGAAAACTAATCTTCTCCTTTGTTTTTCTAGTATTCCTGAAACATTATTTCAAGACGAGAGTAATTTTAGGTTTCTACTGACTAGAAAGTTGAGTGCATAATAGACTATAGTAATTAGATTTCAAAAGAAAATTAATGATAAATTAAGAGAATTATAGTTCTTCAAAAGAAAGAGAGAATTACAGTTAAAATTATTTAAATTAAATGAAAAATTATGGTAGATATTTACATTTTGATGAGCTAACTTTTTTTACAATACGATGAATAAATAAATAATTAACATTTTTCCTTGGACAAGATATCACTATAATTTGTACCATATGCACAAGGTGTGTCCATCACTATAATGAAGTTGTTGAGAATACAACTTCGCCATTTAATTGTACTTCATGTTTAAACTTTTTTTTAGCTCCATTGTCAATAGGTGCTGCTACTTTAATTAATAAAAATGTTGTTCACCATTCCCCAAGTCAAATTTATGCTATGATCCATTACCAGAAAGAAAGGATACATAGGTTTAAATCAGCGCAATCTAGAACCCATAAACAAGTATGTGAATTTTTTTCTGGTCAAACTGAAATCAAAAGTTCCCATTGAAACAATTTAATACTGCAGTTAACTAGATTACTGAAATCTTTCTTTTTTCGTACATCACCCTCGTACAAAATGTAAGAAATTAAAATCCATTTCAAAACCTCGCAAAAAGAGAGCCAAAACTTCAACAGCAAAGAAACAATCATCATCCAAATGCCATTAAGCCTTGTTTCCATGAATCAAGCTGCAGGCTTAGCAGGAGGTTCATCTTGCGGCTTCATGGCTGGGAATAGCAGTACCTCCTTGATATTTTGAGAATCAGTTAATAACATAGCAAGGCGGTCAATGCCCAGGCCCCACCCACCAGTGGGTGGCAGACCATACTCCAGAGCAGTGCAGAAGGTCTCATCTAATGCCATTGCTTCGTCATCACCTGATTGCCGATCCTTGAATTTTATTAAAAGAGGGACCAGTTAGACTTAGTGATACATACAAAGACAACAGAAGCATCAGTTGGTAACTACTAACAAATATGATAACAAAAATTCAGGGGATACACTCCCATACTGCCCAGTTGGCAATTTTTGTGTTTGTCAATCACCTTGACTAAACAGTACAAGAACAGGACACCTAAATAGATGATACCAATATAGCAGTCTAGTATTTACAGCAAACTTAGGGTGGAACACTAAATTGATCACGACCACCCCATTTGTTACGATAAAAGTGAAGGAAGAAGTGTGCCATAGATTGCAAGTGGACCGTCCAATCTTAATAAACATTCTTCAAAGCCTTTATTCCCAAACAAGTTGGGGTAGGCGAGAAATGAAACCCAACCGAAATCAACAACACAAGGACTTCCCAGGAGGTCACCCATCCTAGTACTACTGCACAATTCGTTTAGGGTTTCATTTCCATAAAGAGGCTGTTTTTTTACTGCTAGCTCGCCAAGCCTATCACGAACCCTCCTTTTTCCTGGCTTTAGGACAGGCTGTGTAGAAACTACAAAGGCGGAGTTTTAATAAAATGTTCTAATCAGATAATAAAATCTCCCCTAAAATATCAAGGTTTGATCTGGACCGAGTGATTTTGATCGAATGGCTCAGAATAACTATTGCAGCAGGTGCTATACTATCAACACAAGACCGACTTCGCCCCTCCACCCACCCAAAAAAAAATAAAGAAAGAAAGAATAAAACACTGCAATATTTTATGATGTTCAAATAAAAATTTATTTGTTACACCCACAAAAAAGTTATTTGATTTCACCTTGAGCTGTTCCTCAAAACGTTGCCTTTGTACAACAGGATCATTCAACTCCGTGTATGCATTGCATAGCTGAAAGGCAGAAAACAACAATAAGCAAACACAAATATGAAGAGAATAATCTTCTTCAAGTTTTGGATTAGTAAAACAGCAAATCAAAACAAACCTCGTGCTTATTGATGAAAAGCTCAAACCGCTCAGTAAGGCCTGGCCGTTCTCTATGGTACTTGGCCAATGGGCTCATTATCTCTGGATGGTTGATAATAAATGTAGGGTTCACACATGTTTCTTCAAGAAAATGACCGACAAGCTGCGAGAAGTACAATAATATAATTGCTTTCAATAACAAAAGACAATATGGAAGTAACAACATATTGCTTTGGAGGGTGTACAAGTACAGAGAAAATTGGTACTAGCTCTTGCAAAAAAAACTGATTCATCAAACATATAGCCTTTCTATGAGTAGATAATACCTTGTCAAGTATCACCACAAATTGAAGATAGATTTATAACAAACAACGCAGTTATAGAAAAAAGATAACATATAAGAAACCTTGTCAAGTAATCTAGCAGTGGTTTGAGGAGGTGGGCACTTGACATCAAACTTAGTGCATGCATCTATCAAGTACTTGTTGGTCTCTTCACTTGATAGATCCTTTGGTATGTTTAGTTTCGCTATTTCTTCCAATCCTTGTATCATATCTAAACGCCTGTGACAAGAATCAAATGAAACCAATTTTAACTTTGACGTTTTTAAATACAAAGGTAAGTTATGAAAAAAATGTGTTAAGAAAAACAAGCACAAACCTAAATGGTGGGGTGAAGTCGATCTCAATAGGATCCTTGTCAACACCGTTTGAATGGTACTTGATCTTATATCCTCCAGTCAATTTCTTGACCATACCTGTCAAAATTAAACACAAAATAAAATAAAATCTAAAACTAGAAATATATAAATCTGCATCTCATAGATTAATCATGTGATTAGGTGTTTGACCATTACTCATGCATAAATAACTATACAAGGAAAGTAACAACCATTAATCAGTCAAATATAGTTACATGCTAAACAATACCGAACTAAAATACAGTACAAACAAATTGAGCTTTGTATTTAGCTGGGAACCTGGTAAAATGACTCTTACAAGGTTCCTTTTACAAAAGAAATTTCATGTACCTTACTAGAACTGCTATCATGCATGATGATATTCAAAACATGGGAAACTAATGAACTTCATATTAGATGCTGGGGTCTGGTTGGGGGGGATGGGATACAAATAATTTCAACAGCATATAAATGGAGGGAAAAAGAACATGCTTAGTGTTGGCACCCTTCGACCTCTCCACAAGTGGAGAGGGAAATCTCTGATTAGACCCAACTGGAGAGCAAAGAATCCGGGTTGGTAGAAAACATCTCTTCAAAAAAATCAGAAACCTAACAAGGGAATCTATTAGCTTTTCCTTTCTTTTAACTTCATTTCCCTAAAAACAACGAGTAAAAGGACACATAAACCCAAGCCCCAAACACCAAAACCCTTTTGATTCAAATGTTTGGATCTTTTTGGGTTCATAGCGCCAAAGATTTCAAAAGCCACACACCCTAACATGAGATTTTGACCTAATACGGCTCCTATTTCAATTCTTTCGAAGTAATTGGATCCTTCTCTTCGTTCGAGATTTTCTTCCCTTCTTCCCCTCCATTGGAAAGAGTAACTAAGACCAATTCAGTCGCACTTTCATGTTCCAATAGAAGACTTGTTCATTTATGATCCAAGGAGAAGATTTCTCTTTTACTAAACATATGCAGATGAGCAGTATTTTATATAATTTCTACATGTATAGGAATTAATCTTCATTTAAACAAGTATAACCTGATAGGAGATCTTCTGTAAGCTTCATTACGTCATTATAATCAGCATATGCCATGTAGAACTCGCAAGTGGTGAACTCAGGGTTGTGTGTCAGGTCAATGCCCTCGTTTCTGAACTGCTTGCCAATTTCATACACCCTGTCCAGGCCACCCACAACCAGCTCCTTGAGGTATAGCTCAGGGGCAATGCGCATGAACAACCGCATATTCAGGTCATTGTGGTGTGTCATGAATGGACGTGCTGCAGCACCACCAGCAATCATGTTCATCATTGGGGTCTCCACCTGAAACATATGCTTTTTATTTCTATCTTACAATAAATTAAAAACTGATGGTACGTGATGTGACATCACTACATTGTGTCCCAATACTAAACTGTCAGCTGATAGGCTTACAGGAGGACTTTGAATAAATTTATAACTTAGGAAATCCGCAAGCAAAATGAACAGTACATAAAATTTTCTTTTTTAAAAAGGACAAAAAGAAAATAATATATCTTAATTTCAAAAGCCATTCCCCCATATATTATAACGCACACCCTACCTTCCCCAGTCGGCACAGGCTTTAAGGGATGGAATTACAGTAAAAAGTAATGCCTGACTAACCTCTAGGAAATCACGCTCATTAAGGAATTCCCTGACATAGTTAATAATCATGGAGCGTGTCTTAAATATATTCCTCACTTCATGATTTAGCATAAGATCAAGATATCTCTGCCGGTACCTAGTTTCCTGTATAAGATCACCAAATTAAACACAATAGTTTTATAACAGCCATTTATTTCCTTGTTTCCAGCTGGTAAATAGAAGTGAAAGACAGTAATCAAAACCTGATCCTTCAGAACATATGCCTCGGGATTCCTTGGCATCCCCGGAGTCCAAGGCTCAGACACTGCCTTACCGTCAGTTTTCTGCCAAAAGTAGATAAGTGTTACAAATAAGAATCTTTCAAGCAAAATATAAAACCAAAATAACAAAGTGAAATGCAATTTTGCAAATCAGCCTAGCAATTTTGTATAATAGTTATATTTCCTTTTTCTCCATATATCACCTTTGAGGCTCCATGGTCGGAGGCAGGACCTGCCTTCTGGCGAGGCATCATGTGAAGGCAAGGGGAAAGGACCAGAAACTTGTTCGGGAAGATACTTAGCTCACCTCTCTTACTCTTACCTGTTGCATAATACATTAACAGTGATAGATCAATTAACAGCTTCCTCTCTCGCACGCCATGGAAAAACCACACATACCCCAAATCACAGGAAAGGTAACTTTGTTTCTCATACAAAACAAAATATCTCCTGGCATTCCTCTATTTGTTGCTAAATATACAAAACAAAATATCCTCATTCGTGTTCTCAACATGTATGAGAAAGTAAAGCAAGACACTTTGGGTGTCTGCAAAATAGGAGTAAAATTACACGTGTAGAGGGACAAATGAAATAATAATTGTTTTGCAGAACATTGATATTACAAAACACATCTTTAAAGGGGCAGGACTGGTCATTACTCATAAATCTTCAAGGGCACAAATATAAGTTCTCAAGATCTTTTACATGAGTAATTGGCATTACTCCAAAATTCCCTTCCAGTGGGGCACCATATAGCCTAGAATCCTGATAATTCTCAAAGTGGCAAAACGGAAATAATGAAGTTTTGTGACAAGGATTACCTGGATATCCGCAGATACCGACAATATCACCACGCTTCACATTAGAGTGATACCTTGTAAACTCTGTTTCATCCATTTCCGAATTCCTTCAATCACAAGGGAAACAAAATAACAGTGGGTTTATAGTTCGTAGGAAATAATAATAACCCTCTTCGGAAATATAAATCAAATCATAAAAAATGAATAAGCAAATAACACTAACAACGTAGAACCCAAGCCTGATCTTTACTTTATCTTGAAAATAAAAGGGAGCTTGTCAGGGTTAAAAGGAAAATCTGTCACGTTTAACATATATGTACATTTTCCATGATTTAATTCCACAATTAGGTCTATTTTTAAAAAAAAATCACTCTGGTGTAATTCTCAAAAACTTTGGGTCATTCAGATGCAAAAAACACAGTACAAATATGAAACTAACGGAAAATTATAGAGTTACTGGTTAACTTTTTTGCTATCCAATGCATCTTCATTATCTTATATAAGAGACAATAATTGACAGACATAGGGAGACTTACAAAAAGATACCACAATAAGAACATAAAGCAATAAATAAAAAACTTCCCCACTAGTTTGGAAAAACAGAGATAAAGCAAAATAGTTGAGTAATATGCTATTATATAATCAAGTATCTATCACCTTTTTGTTAGATTAGTAAAAGCAAAAAGTAAATAAACTCAGTTGATCAAGCTTAAACTTATGTTTAATAACTTGTGCAAATTATGTATGAAGAAATCAAGAAGAAATCTTAGTTTCTACACTACAAAAATAAACAAACTAAAATTGATGTTAACTTTGTATAGCAAAAAAGATCACGTTACTTGGCATCCGCCATGACTTGAATTTTGACACCACCACCATAGAGATCATAAAAGAATAGCTTTGATGAGGATGCTCTCTTATTCATTATTCTTCCTTTAAAGAAGCAAAGAAAATATGTTAATGATCTTCATAAAAATAAAAACAAAAATAATCAGGTGCAACCATTTCTTATGAACTTGGTCAACACGTTTCTGACAGAAGCGGCCATAAGCAGGTTTCCCAAAAGGACACGAGAAGCCTCAATTTCACAGAACTATTATGCTGCACAACATACCTGCCACACTAACTATTTCAGCAGCACGCTCTCCATCAGCTAGACTCCCAAACTTGTTAATGTACTCAACAATTTGCATGCCAACCTCAAACTTATGCGGGTAAGGATTTGCCCCAGAGGCCTTCACTGCAGCAAGCCCTTTCAGTCTGTTTTCATAATATTGCTGAAAAGAAATAAAAGGGCATAAATAATATAAACCTACTCTATTCAATCTGTGGTTAATTATCAAAGGATTATATCGAAGTCCCCTCCCTGGTCATTAATTTTGAAATTAATGAGCAGTTGAAATTGGTAAGGATATCTTGACAACTAAAATTATAAGGGTGCTTGTGAATTACTCCTGCACATCCAATGATGTATCTATATACCACTACCCTTTTCATTCAAACTATTCCTTGGATACTCACTCTTTGATATTGTGAGATAGAGAAATGAAGGATGTATTCAACAAGTAAAGGTGACATTGCATGCATTTGCAGGTATGTAGGGCACATTTTAGAATTACATCAGTACAGCCAAAATGAAAGTAAGGGGAAACTTCATGCCATAGATACAAATAAAAGTAAGGGGAAAAAACCGTGGGGTCCATTTCATCGTCATCGGCAGGAGGCTTCTGGGACTGAGAAGCCATAGCTGGAGCTGCAGCAGCCTACAATTTAAATTAAAGCATCAGTAAACAACTGCCTAATAAGGCAAAATATTAGATTTCTATTTAAATTATTTTTAAAATTTCGGACCTTATTCTTCTTCTCCTCTTCCTTGAGCCTTTTCTCCTCCTCCTTTTGTTTCTTCTTCAGCTCCTTCTTCAAAGCACTAATTTTATCACAATCAACAACAAACTAATAAGATACAGGTACAAAATACAATGACATCATGGGCTGAATCTGAATCTAACTCATACTCCTCTTTGAGATTTCCAACCAAAATAAGGGGAAAAAATTAAACTGAGCAAAACTAAAAAATGAGAAAAAGAATCATACTTTTTGCTGACAGTGCCAGTGGACAGATCGGCGAGCTTCTCAGTGGTTTCTTCAGTAGGGTCCATTGAAACCCTAATCAGTATGAGAAAATTGAGAGCGAGGGGAAGAAAGAGGGTTTTAGGTTTAGGTTTCAACTGAGGCGCTTGATTATAGACTGAGTAATGAGAGAGCAGGGACGGAGGCGGGGGTTAAGCTTAGCAGCTTCACAACCCAATCGCCTAATATTTACGATTGTGTTCCTACACCGTTAGATCAAATGAACGGTCCAGATATACAATTCACGCTTGGCGTTTCATTGGGCTGGAGGCCTGAAGCTGTGAGGAATCACATTCTCTGCGGAGTTTTTACCTGAGCAGCTGTGCGGTTATTTTAATCTGGTCCGTTCGTTTTGATCGGACGGACCAAATAAGATTGTAGCACGAATCTCAAAGCAAAATTAATACTGCCCCTCCATATCTCGAACACTCACCGGCAGATTTAATACCGTCCGATCATCTCCGCACAACTCCGCAGAGGATACTGGTTCTGTGAGCTGTCTTGGGCGCCAAGGTTAATAGGTTTTCGGCTGGAGAGCTGCGTTGTCTTGGGCGTCAAGCTGGGTTGATAACGCGGTCACGGCTCCCACTGACGCGGCCTTGAGATCTGGGCTCAAGCTTTCCTTGAACGACAAGCATGCACTGACGATTTACTAACGAGGCAGGTATCACCCAAAAACCACTTAATTTGTAATCACTAATGACACCACATTTCCTTTCCAAAATTTCCAATTAATGAAGAGTGTCCCCTCCAAGCGTTTCATCTGACGAGTGACGACCATTTCATTTTTTTTCTCTAAATATGTACCTTTTTTGTTTTGAAAAGAGTGGAACAAGTTCACCAGTTGTCACTGAAACTAAACAGTTCATTATAATTACTGCTATCTTTCTTAAAAAAACTGGGTATAACAAACGTAATGCAAGGTAACAAGATTTTTTTAGTCCGAATCATCAGACAGCTATTCCAGCATCCTCACATCCTTAGGTTGAGCCACCTGCATAGGAACAACATCCAAGTCCTTGGGCAACCAGTCATTGACAGCTGCTTGTCATCTATTGAACAGGTTAAGCCACCTGTATAGGAACAACATCCAAATTCTTGGGCAACCAGTCATTGACAGCTTCCTGCAATTCTTCTCGTTAGGATTTCTTTAACGATTTCTGGAAAGAAGAGGAGGCTAGAAACAAGAGAGACAAAATCTTATGATGAAATTTGATTGCATTACTTGACTTTATTATTACATAGAGTACAAATTACATAATTTATTGCAACATAAATTTTTAAAAAAAGAATTTTATAAATGACATGTTCTAAAATACTCATATACTAAAATATTAAATTATTCCTTCTTAATATAACCTACTATTCTAACATGTTACTAAATTAAACCTAATGAAAATATATAATGAGATGAAAGACATACACAACACTTCTTTCAATTGACCTGTCCAATAGATGACAACAACATCACTAAGGCATCATTAGAGAAAACTTAAAAAAGAACTTGTCACCTCCACTTGTATACAATAAGAATTTGTGAGTATTCACAAGAGTAGAAGTACTTAACATTGTCGGTATCGATCCTCGCAATACTTCCGTCGTTAATAGCGATGTTCTCGAAAATATTAATTTTTATTAGTGTATTCTTAATAATATTTAACTTTTACTTTTAAAGATACTCACGTATTCTTGTAAATATATATCGAAAGAAAGCTAATGAAAATATTTTTACACCTACCAATTTAAGAGAACTTCGGTGCCCCTAAAAAACATTATACGTTTCTAATCAAATAACCCAATAGCTGTAAGTACTCCAATAATAAAAAAAAATCTAATAATTTCAACAAGCAATTTTTACTTTAGTGGAATTTAAGCATAAATGTACCATAACTCATAAAGATCCAAATCAGTACGTAACACCTAAATCACCTTGTTGTCTACTTTTACACACTGGTGGACCATGAAATCAAAACATATTTCTTTTAACTATGTCTCCACCAAATCACAAAAATTAATTTTCTTTTAAGTTAATCAATTTTATACCTAACTTTCTTAGATCATTGAATAACTCCATTAATCTTAAACTTCGTTGGCACCCTGAACGATCAATTAACCACCTGACCAGATTATAATCACCACCAATAATCCAAGGATGTTGAACCAAATTAGCAACGCCCTGATTTCCTCTAGAAAAGCCGGTTTTAGAGCATCAACCGAAGGTCCATACACATTTCTAATTAAAATCAGAGCCCCCGAATTTGTTTGCCGCAACAAAGCAGAACATGTATGTCTTGAACCCCATGAGCTAATCAATTGGTATGTGTGCTTCCAAGCAATTAGAAACCCCCCCCCGTCCGTCGTGTTAGTTGCATGCACCATCACACAATTCTTCTTCTAAAAAAAAGATGGCAGAACACAAGAGTAATTTAAATTTTCTTCATTGCATTTAGTCTCTTGAAGCAAACAAATATCACATCTGGATTGACGAATTACATTCTTAACAACATCACATTTATCAAGCCTCCCCAATCCTCTACAGTTCCAAGATAAGACTTTAAATTTTCTCAGTTTGTCTAACATTTAATAAACTAAAAGAACAACAGAGCTACACAGAAACCGCGATTTAGGCATCCTCTTCCTCATAGGTGAGCTCATCATTCGAGTCTAACTCAAATCTAGCAAGATTAGGGCCATCCTCTTCTGAAACAGTAGATAGAGCGGTGGTTTGGGCCGCCACCTGTGATAGCCTTTGGGCATTGTCAGTTTTAATCGCCTCTTCTATTGCACTGTTGTCGAAGCCACAACCGGTAGCAAGGTTAGAAATGTGCTCATAATGAACCTTCACCTCATAAAACCCCTCTGAATTGAACAGCTCCACCTTGTCCTTATCTTTTGTCTTGGTTACTGACTTCTTCGATGATCCTGCTGGTGGGTAAGTAGCATTTTTTCTCTTGTTACTAGATGCTGCTATTATTTTCTTAGTTACTTGAGCACTATTTGTAACCGGCATGGTCCATTTGTAAAAAGATTAAGATTCATTCATATACAATCAGTATTTGTTACTAGATGCTGCTATTATTTTCTTAGGCATCATATACAATCAGTAGAATTTTGGAAAAAAGATTAAGATTCATTCATTCACCTCAAGGGGTTATATGGAGGGAAATAAATCTGAGAATCACAGGGTTCCTTACTTTTTCAAATACAACCATTTATTTGTTTCGAGATTCATGCATTTCAAAAAATAAATGGTTGGATTTGAAAAAACAGGAACCTGCAATTCCAAAGAATCGCAACAGATTTATTTCCAATATGGAGTACACATCTTTCACATAGCCATAGGTCCCCAGACTATTTCATAGTTGTCCTTTTTCACTTAGGTCCCTAGATTATTACATAATTGCCATTTTTCACTTAGGTTCCTAGATTGTTACATAATTGCCCTTCTTCACTTCACTCTCACAATCCTATAGCTAGTACAATGTTATAATTGAAGGGAGAAAATATGTAAATTTATTCTTTCTAATAACTCTTTCTGGATTTTAATCTTCATATCGTCACCTTTACTGAGTAGAAATGCCTCCACAGTCCACAGATATAAAATAACCTTTTAGTAGTCCCATCTCTTCAACACTAAGCCACCACCGCAATGGTGGCAAGGACAAACAACATTCACACACTAGATCGACTTACCAAGTCGGCATTACTTGATTTGTTTTTGTTCTTTTTTCTCTTTTAATAAACTAAATAAGGGATTAATGATGTCTGAAGAAGATAATTTTGCTTGATTGAAATTGTCAAAAACTTCTTGATTTATTCTGTTTCTGTTTTCAGTAGTATTACATATATGTATGGTTGTCATTGATCACAATATTTGGGAGCATTGTGATTAGTTGTACAAAATCACTATTTTAATAAGATTCTGGACTATCCGAAAAAGTGATATCGTGCCTATATAAACAAATAGTAAAATAAATTTATAAAAAATAAAATTTGGTCTCCAAGAATTTTGTTATTATGAAGAACAGGTTGAGCGGTTCGGATTGACTATTCGGACTTTGAAAATGGAGATAAATAATGTGGAGCATATTGGAGCACAAAATCATAGTGCATTTGAACCCTCCTCTACAAAATTTTATCTCAAACTGAGTTTTTATTTTTCTTGGTTGAAAGCCCTCAGCCACATTCATTTACCAGAAAAGTGAGTACAAGGATTACAAGAATCAGGGTAAACAGTACAGATCCTCACGTGAGATGTAAACACCTAGTACATAAAGCTACAGCCATTGTGACTAGGAAAGAAAAAAAAAACAAAAACAAGGCTGATTACATAGACGAGAAGAGAGGATATGTGAATCCTACAAAGGAGAGTCGTGCAGTTCGTGCCAGGTTAGCAAGTTGATGAGCCTTGTGATTCTCTTCTCTCAAACAGAGTTTGAACCAATAGGAAAATAATTATGTGCCCCCATTGGTTTGTAAAACGAGAATCTTTTCGAGACTCGATTGACCCCATTTCCCAGTCACGACTGAAGAGACTCAGGGTTGGAGTCAAACAATTGAATAGGATTGGGCAAAATTTTCAGGATTGAGCATAATTATATAACTATTTTCAACACATGCATATGTTTGTAATTTTTCTAAAAAAACCATGACAAAAGAAGTATATTTAACAAAAAAAATTGGACCAGAGTAGGCCTGTGCCTTCCCTGGGCTTTACTGGTTCCGCCTCTGTCAGAAGTTACTAATGTAGAAGGTACCAGCTCACTGACCAATCATGCGGTGTTGACCTGTTCCGAGATGGCAAACATTTTCCATTTGTACTGTCAAAGATCCTGAGATTAAGCACAGTCACTACTTGAAATGTGAAGGTAACACTAAATCAAAATTCAAATAACTTTTAAGAGTTAAAAAAATTTACAGGTGCTACTTTATGCAACATATAAAATTAATGCTTTATAGATAAAAGAAAACTAAAGCACAAAACTATTAGCACACTACACGAGTTCAGTCCCCTAAGAATTCACAACAGAATTCAGCACTCTCTATACCATTTTTTGAATTTTTATTTTTATTTTACATTATAATATGAGTCCGCTTATCTTCATCTATAGTTAGTATGTACACAAGAAACAAAAAAAAAAAAAAAAATTCGTGAATTTACACTTTCATTCTACTTCCGTCAAAGCATTCTCAGCGGGCTATACTCGGGCACCTTTGAGCCCTCTAATGGGTTTATATCAGTTCTTTGCAAAATATTCCTCTGGTTCGTTCCAGAAGTCCCTTCTAAATTGGTCTTATCATTACACAATTCCTTAGATGAGTGGCAATGCCTGACACCGATCCGATGGGTTGTTGCGTCGGTGGAGTTGGTTCCAGTCATATTAACTGATAGTACCACTTCTTTGTCCCTTGTATCTTCGCACCACCAATTTTGTGGTATACCATCAATAAATTCTTCTTTTGTGTAGAAGTCCTCGTGATGGATTGTTACCTCTATTGTCTGGTTGGGCTGTATTATACCGGTTACTGGATATACCTGTAGTAAAATGTAACAAGAACTTTTAGGATGATAAAATAAACAATAAGAAATAACGAAAAGTTATTATGATCCATACAGCATCTACCCAGAATTTAATTCATATCTAGAATGGTGTAAAAATCTACATCAAACACTTTGAAAATGAAATCATTAATCTAGATTAAACTAGTTTTATACCTCCAACCAGGTGGGAAATCCAAAGGAACCCCTAGAAGAGAGCTCTGAGACATTCCCATCACCTTTAACAATCCCCACGCCTTCACAAATGATATTATACACAACAATCCTTTCACCACTTTTATTTGTTATTCTGAGGATGGTCGTCCCTTTGGTTTGCAGGATGATGTTATTTGTGCTGACAATTGTTTCGGGTACACTGCAGGTGTCTTGTAGCAAAGACCGAATCCTTTCATCCGATTCGATTATTTGCCGGTACTCTTGCCGCTTAACTGATTCATCCGGACGTGCAATCTCCACATTGAACTTGCACCTTACAGGTTTGTGGTCACTTTCAGTCGTATCCATGCATGCATCATACCTGGAAAGATAAAAATTCTTCGAGTTGAGGCAGTAAACATGAACCAGAGCGAATAATGAAAACTTGTATATAGAAAGTCAAGATTCATCTTAAGACAATATTAGAGCGATAAAGAACAACGAGAGGTGCTTAGTATTTAACTGTGTAATTGAAGCAACCACAGGGCACTCTAACGAGCAGTCAGCCACAGAAATAGAACGACTGTCACGATACAATATTCTATCACACCAAGCTGGAATGCGCTTCTTCTCTCCTGAATCGTACCCTGCATAAATTAATATGACATATTAGCCTTCAATTAATATCATGATATCATATAGTCAGGGGTGGAGCCAGACTTTCGAACTATGGGGGTCAAACAAAAATTTTCTAAGAAGAATGGGGTTCAATTTGACAACATCAAATCATTTTACTCTAAATTATATAGAAAATCATACGTAAATACAAAAAATCAAAAAAAAAAATGGGGGTCAATTGACCCCCATTTTGTCTTCCTCCCTCCGCCACTGCATAGAGTGGCATTTTAGCAGTTGGGGTCTATATTCCATTTAGCTTTTAGTATGATATAGCGTCTTATAAACGAATTCGCATCCTCTGAGATATCTCAAACTTTGCGTGACTTTTTGGAATATCTCAATCGTTCAAATACGTTCTGCACGAATCTCAAAGCTCAAATAAAACTGGCCCCCTACGCTTCCCCGAATAGGCACCGGACACGTTGGTCACGCAAAAATTGAGATATCTCAGAGGATACGGACTCCTTAGTCCTTATAAACAGGGGCGTAGCCAGGAACTTGAGATTGTGGGACTGGATAGTTTGATGGGGGTAAAATTACAATTTTTCAATTTATGGGGGTGGGGGGGTGGGGGGGGGTGGGGATCCAGCCTTGCTCATAAACCATGATATCCCTATAATTTATAAGATCAAATTTCTTACTTTTATAGAGCTGAAAATATCAATAATACAGCAAAACATCGATTCTGTCATTATAAATTAAACTTCATATTTTGCTCATTGCAAAATATTTACTAAATAAGATATTACCACAAAATATGTTACTTTTAATATGCTGCTATTTAAAAGCTTGTGATACAGAATTAATTTATTCCCATAGCCACCTGTCTCATACTTGTTCTAGGGACTTCTGCCAATTTAGGGTTCTTTTTGCTCATCTTTAAGCCCCTGCTTGATTGGACAATACTATTTGTTCCAACTGAAAAAAATATGGCAGGAGCATGGGGTCATAACTCATAACTAACGGGAAGAATAAACAAAGTACCTCCAAGACCAGGTACGTTTCTCTGAAACTTGTAGGTAGGTGGAAAGGTGATCTGGGCCTCACACATCCCTTGAAAGACCCTCCCAGCCTTCATCTCAGCCCTGAGTTGATCCTTATCTCTTAACCAATCAAAGCATCTCTGAGAAATCATGTCTCTCGCTTCGTCATATGTGATGCTGTGGAGCCGATAGTTGAAATCCCCCATGAAGACGATCATGTCTGCCTCTGACAGCTCAGGCATTCCTGTACTCTCTGACTGGGCCCCATTTGTCTGTGCGTTGCAATAATTATTAGGACATGTGCGGTACTTGGAAGTGGAAGTTCCAAAAGGAATGATTACAGGTGTAAGGCCTTGTTTCTATAAGAAATGGTAATCGGCTAGTTCCAACATTATTTAAGTGAGGCAGAGATTTGATCTCGTTCTATTTTTATCTTAGAATTCTTTTCATTCAATGATTCTAGTTTTTAGTTTCCATTTTATATTGCCTAACCAATAGTTTGATGCATCACAATTTGTCTGTTCCAAGGGGAAAAAAATATCAACAGATGCACTTACATTTACTGCTCGATGCAATTGTACTGATGTAGCACCAGCTGTATACAAAAATGAAAATCAAGTTAGAAAAAATATTCTCAATTCTTGACTGTTAATTCTGTTCCCAGTAGATCAATCTGTATATCAATGATGAAAATAATTATTTTTTAGTTTTTAATCATCTGGGTTAATATCCCATGTAGTCCTACAAATCGTGGCAATGTAGAGTATAGCCAAGATAAATAGGAAACTCTGCCATAAATTTTAATTGAAAAATGGGCACAGAAAAATGACCACCAATATAAATATATAAAAGATTTCAATGAACAAACAAATCCAATTGGATGTAATGTGACAGACCCTGTGTTCCCTGAACTCCAATAGAAGGTCTGCTGAAGGATAAGCCCCGATATATGAAATCAAAGTCGGCGTTTCTTTTGTTAACCGCTTCCAGATGTGCTGCAAAATGGCTATTTACAAAACACATTGTTCGGTCATACACTCTCATTCTTAGGCCTACAGCTCCCTGAGCATGAAAAAAGATCTTAGCATATTAATTGAAAAGCTATCCTGTCTCTAATTAAGAGGAATTATTATACTGACTTTCTAGTATGTTAAAATATGCGAACCCAACTAGCATAGTTGTAAGTTGTCCAAGGATCAGGATCAAAAGAATTTTGAAAAAATTTCAAGCAACTATGTTCATTCCTCAATTAAGCAATGCTCTCTGTATTAAACCTTAGTTGAAAAAGAAGCAAGGCAAGACCTGCATGTACCAGTACTGCCTAGTACATGCATAAAATATCACCAGTACTATATTGAGGAACTTTGTGATCATACATATCATATAGTACCTTATTGCCAATTGTTCGCCCCAAGGCACCTGTTGCAATTGCTGCCGCATCAACATCACCAATATATGATCGAAGGTTCGTCCTTGCCCTGCATAAGGTTTTCAAAATTGAAAGTCATGTGTATAAGAATTTTAAAATTATACCTTTGATTGTTGGGAATGTCCTAGCTGGCTAAGAAAATTCACTTGGGCTCGTCGTGCTGAAACAGGACTCGTGTGTTTCTCATGATACTCTTTCATTACATGTTCATTCATTCAACTAATCAAGTTGCCAGTTCAATTAATTAAGGCTAATGCTAGTACAAATAGAAATTGGCATTTCAAATATATTACAGTTCTGTTGTCCTGATTAACACTTGCAATTTGCATGACATTGAGTATATCAAATTGACACTTCATCCAAACTAAACACTTAATATGGACTGGGTTCTAAATCAAACATAATATAGTATTTATTTTTCCCAAATCAACACTCCAATCACCAATGTATCTGATTACTAATATTAAGAATAGCTTGATGACTAAACACTGAATAAGAATTCTAAAAATTAAGATTATTCCAAACTACTCAATTAGAGAGGGAGAAGATACCAAGAACCAATGAGTAATCCTGCAAGCTGTCTAGAACCAACACGCTGGAATGTCGTACCCTCATCTAGGGTTCTTCCAATGGCATCTAACCACCATTGCCCATTGTTGCTACCCTCAAGCCCTACCTAAGTGTTTAATAAATGAATATTAATTTATGAAAGTCAAAAGAAAATATGCTGCATTAGTTTCAAAATAGAGAAGGTAATATTTACAGCCATAATTTCAAAACAGAGAAACTGTGGACATCAAATCTTTTTCTGGCGAACAAAGAGTTAAAGTACCTAAAAGTCTAGCTTTAGAATTTGGATGATAGCATAGTGTTTGGTTAGCATCAAAACTTCAAAATGAGGGGCAGAGACCATGTTCGTGCTGGCACATTTATGGTTTTAATCAGTACTAACACTGACATACTCTCTTCTATGACAATTGGTTTAAAGGCCATAAGAATTGTAAACATAAAATCCAACATCATGATTCCACATGAGATTAAATAAAATGTTAGAAGGCCAAGGTAAATTGCCAATTTGAAATGCACATGGATATACAATAATTACTTTTTTTTCCTTCTGAAAACAGAGTGTTACCATATTCACCCCAAGCACATGAAACCAAGGCAAGAAGGAAAGTAACACTTACAGACTCTTTAGCAGCTGACATGGCAAGAAAGCCAGCACCCATCTCCACTTCTTGTAATCCAACTACAACTAATCCAACATCTGATACTGCACTACCTAGCCAGGATATAAGCGAGTCAGGGCCCGCTTTCTCTTGTCCTACATTCCAGGTGCCAGCCAAAATCTTAATTTCCTCCATTTTTGTATATGCAAGTTCCCTTCTTGCTAATTCATTTCTCAAAATATCATCAACAGGCCCTGGCGATGTCAGGTGCCACCCACGAATCCCACCATGGTGGGCCAGAGAGTATAGATAAGATCCAGCTATGGCCATGGCAATCACAGGACAGCTGTGCCCAACCCATTCACCCATTAGATTCCCTAACAGGTCTATTAGTTGGATAACGCCACTCGCGTAACCAATCCACAGTCGATCGGCGAAGGAGCAGATGCACTGGACCGAAGACACATGATATTGAACCTCTAGCAAGCGGGTTCCAGACCCATCCCACTGGACAAGTGATCCATTTGTGAACCCGGTCCAGATCGTCCCGTCAGCCCCTACTGATACTGCACCAATTCTTCGGTTATCTTCCACAAAAGCACTTTTAGTTGCAGCCCTATGTATGGTCAGTATTGATATTGTTAATTATTAAGTGAGTCCTATGTTGGTACATTGGAACATCCTTCTTACTTCTAAAAGAAATTCTGCTTTTGACCCATGATCTATTGCACTTGTTGGTTCAATTGATCCCTAAATTTATTTTCTGATGGAGTCCCTAGTGATTTGGTGCATGCAAAGTGCTGCAGCTGTGAAGGGGTGAACTAGCACCAAAATGGCACTATTTTGATTACATGGCAACAATGTTGCACACGGACTAGTCACGGTGCAGTGCTAAACCATCTTCTATAATTTTATTGACCAAATTCAACCAAATGCAATAGTTCAATACTAATTAAAAAAATATATTAGGATCCTAATTGAATCAAGTTTAAGACATTCCTTTTCTAATTAGCTTGCTTAGGAACCATTTGGAAGGTTGCATTACACGTTTTGAACTATTTCAGTTGGCATATTTCAACCACTAGGAAGGTATGTTACCAGACCAACACAGCATACATTAGTACCAGGACCCAATCTGATTAGCAAGCTACTACATAAATCCACATATGGTACATACTAAATTCTAAAACAACTTATGGGTGCAATTCAGCTTTAATTTTCCAATAAAGTCGTAACGAAACCTCAAATTACCTCAAATTGCAATCCTCAATTATGCAGTTAAACACCTAAGGACAAACTGGATCGTATTGCAGTCAATCTGTAATTTCTAGTACATACTAGTACAGGTATCTGCGATGCTATACTTCCTCAAATACCCATCTACTTAATTACTAGAAACCTTAGCATCTTAGCATTATATATAGAAAAAAAATAAAATTCATCCACTTGTTCAAAAACCTCAAATACACACCTGCGCACAGCATCAGCTGCACCTATCAGAGCGTTTCGAGAGCGCTGGAAGAAGTTATTTGATTTTTCCTTCTTCGAAACGGACCCCGCCATGAATTTCATCTTCATTTCATCCTCTAAATTTGGCTGAGATTCATGGTTAGGTGGTGGCAGAGCCTCAACCCTCGTCTCATCTCGACCATCTATGCTAAACACCTTCAGGAGCTCCCTCGTACGTGCATCCCTTGTAAAAAACATCAACAAGCATTGGTTTGTTAGAGCCCTTTGAGGCATAGTTTGTTGGCCTATACAGAGGAAATCATGATAAACATACCAAAGTGCAAAGGTGAGACCGGTGGCAGTCCAAACTTTGGATTTACATTTATCTGCCACCATGAACTTGATATCTGAGGCTGGTAAAGGACAGATGCCATTTACAGTGACCTGGTTCCTTAGGTCGATGAAGGATCTTTCGACCAATAATGCTGACATATGCGTCTCTTCCACTGTTAGAGAGAGGGATTTTCCTATGGCATCCCAAGGCCACACTCGTATAGACCCTCCCTCTGAACCCGTCCATATATCACCTGGTTATTAAAAAAGGGGATTGATTAATTAATCTTTTATTTGTTTTGGAATGAACTAATGAGAAAAGGAAATACTTTCCCAAGTTAGGACAGATTTATTTTTCTTAGATTCTAGAATAATAAATAGTTAAATACAATATCTCAATTTCCCAATTCTTAGAGTTCACTATAAAAGAAAATATATAATATTCACTGCAGATAACTTAGAAAGATTTGGACTGATGTTCAATATATGTTGGCTGATTAAACTTGACTCTTAGCAAGATAATGGAGAACTTGTGGGCTTAACAGAGACCCTTTACACAACTCTTATACCCCTATGCAGGTACTCAAATCCTTGAATAAAAGCAAATGTGTTAAACCAACTAATGTGTCCCAAGTCCAAGTCATTACAAAACCAGAGTATTTGGTAAACAGAGCAGTGAACACTAACCATATGATGTGATCACCATAGATAACACTGGGTCTCGTGCATGTGCCTGCCATGAAAGCCCCTCAGTAAAATGACTCCTGCAACCATTGCCATTACTTGATTTGTCTTCAAGACCCGAACCCGGGGCCATTCCCACATCCATTTTCCACGACCGAATCTTACCATCCTTGTGCCCGCTCCAAACAAAACCGCTGGCATGGTCCACTGCCAAACAAATAACAGGAGAGGTACTAGACGTCTCGTAAAATGGGGCAGTATCTTCATCTCCTCTCCTCACACCACCAGCACGCGGGCCCCACATATCAGAGAGGTTCCACATGCGCAGGCCCGACTCAGAAGCGGCCCACAGTTGTTTCCCATTGGCTGCCAGGGCCCGAAGGAACGACCCAGCTTGGGTTTCCCTTAACGGGTGCGGGCGGAGTTCCAAGGACGGTGGCCGGGTCGGGTGCACAGCTGCACGGGCCGGGACCCGAAAAATCCCTGTGTTACCACCACCACCTGTGAATTCAGGGAGAGTGCCCGGGGCCCCACCATACTCAGAAATTGCGTTATCCAGGGTGAGAGAACCACCACTGCCGCTGATAGAGTGGGAATGGTGGCCAGGCGGGATGTTGGGGTGGTGGGGGAAGAAGGTAGGGGGAGGGGAGGAGATGTAGTGGGGGTAAAAGAGAGAGTGGTCGTCGTCGAGGCTGTGTTTGCGGTGGGAAGAGCGGCGAGGGGTGGGGCCCAGGGCTGGGGGGTTGTAGTTGGAGAGAGGTTGGCTGTAGGAGATAGCCTTGCGATTTGGTGGAGTCGGAGAAGGGATGGGAGTTGCGGGGTTAGTGTTATTTTTTGTGCTATTTCTGTTTTTGGTACTCTTTGTAACAGTGGCGGCGGCTGTGTCGGAGGCGGAGGTGGTGGTGGTAGTGGTAAATGAGGAGCGCCCGTCGGATTCATCTTCTTCCATGGTTTATGAATACGAAGGAGAGTTGTATCTGACGGGGATAAATTTGGGAGAGAATTGGCTTTAATCAGGGAATGGTGAGGGAAGGAAAGAATGAAGAGA
This sequence comes from Carex cristatella, assembly GCA_024447775.1. NCBI lineage: Eukaryota > Viridiplantae > Streptophyta > Magnoliopsida > Poales > Cyperaceae > Carex > Carex cristatella. Next base: position 3,754,388 of record JAJHPF010000033.1, on the reverse strand, counting down.
GGTCAAAGGAATTGGGGATTACGAGTGGGGAACGACGAAGGAAGGGAGGAGAGAAACGAGAGGGGAGTTACGCGGGAGAGGGAGACGGAATCCCAATCCACCCGACCACCCGTTAGGCGAGGGAAAGAAGAACTGTTTCGTACACCTGTTCCAGTATTACTTATAGGCCGAGATCAGACCACATCCCCAGGGAATCACATCATCTGCGGTGCAGTTCTTTTAATCTGGTCTGTTCATTTTGATCAGACGGACCAAATAAGATTTTAGTAAGAATCTCAAAACAAAATTAATACGGCCTCCTTTATCATCCCGAGCACTCACCGGCTGAGAATAAATCTGGGCTGTCTGATTAGCTCCGCAAGTAAAAACTCTACAGAGGATACTGACCCACTTCCTCATAGCCCCAATCCACATCAAATTTGGTCTCGAGTACTGAAACATAATCAACATGTCATAATGTTACATGTAAATTTATAATTTTTAAGTACGGTGGGTTATGAACAATTTTTTTTAAACTATATGCATATTGAGTGTAGTTATATTTTTCTTGTATAATATGCATGAATTTCAATATTTTCATCGCTAATAAATTGATATTTGTACTTTATTATGAACAATTTTTTTTTAACTATATACATATTAAGTGTAGTTATATTTTTCTTGTATAATAATATGCATGTATTTCAATTTTTTCATCGGTAATAAATTAATATTTGTTCTTTATAATGTGAAAAATATAATAAAGATGGTTGAGCATTGATATTCTTGTTTGTCTCATTAAATATTTGATTATTGTGTAAACTAATCTGATTTTATCTCTGTTAATGAGCCATACATTAAGTATTTGATTTAAAATTTAAATAACAAATATTTAATGCATGACCATCTGACAAAATGTACTAAGATTATAAAGATTTAAATCACTTATCATAAATAATAATAATAATAATAATAATAATAATAATAATAATTTTATCAAACAAGCCATGGAAAACGAGATAATGTTACCAAGATATTAAAGAAAAATAATGGCAATTCATGGTGAAGATATTTTCTAAAAGCAAGTTCGGTGCAAAGCATAAAAAGGTAAATTTAAGTTAGGGGAATCATCCAAGTCGAGCTAATTTTCTTCATACGTTTAAATAGATGCAATTTACATAATTCTCAATTTAAAAATTGTAACAAGTATCAGCATACTATAATAATTCAAGCCTGAACACAAAGTATGATCAAGTACACTGCCCTCATATTACTTTAAAATAAAATTAATTATTAGTCGGCTTTCAGCTTGTTAACCAATGGATGAGCGCCACATCATCTGTGGAAACAATCATGTTCGGATTAGCATCCTTCAAATTTAAGTCTCTCATTAGTTAAAAAACTTAAAATAATTATAGTGCAGCTCCACCAGGTCTACCCAAATTAAAGTTCTTGCACTCGGTGTAACAAAGATAGTTTCATTTGGTGGGGCTGTGTGGTCCTTTTTGGGACGGCTAAGGCAGTTGGACGGTTTCCTTGTTTGTCCCGTTTTGCATATCCGGTCTCACAGTTTATGGACTTATTTATTATTATCTTTTTTGTTTTCCATAATTTATGGACTTTACTTTTTAAGGCTTTAGCACACGGAATCAAATTTTGCTGCTCATTTTTAATACAAATGTGGGCGTAATCCTCATTATATATATATTATGCTACTTTTCTCTGAAAAAAAGTAGGAATTTGTTTTTTTTTTTTCATCTCGACTATTCAAATGTTTTTAACAGTTCAAATTTGTTTGTTATGTTACAACCTGAATAGAAAGAGAAAAAGAAATAAGAAATCTATACTGTTAAAAAAAAATACAACGGTTAGTTTCTACTTTTATGTGAAAAGAGCAGCAGACTTAGATCCTCAGCACGTTGGGGTTTGAACATATATGTGTTTTTAGATGTATTAAAAATAAACTGTTCTATGCATGATAATTTCGATAGAAATATATTAAATTTCGAGTGAGGCTATATATGATACTACACATATTGTGGATTAGTCCGTACTATGGATTATTATTTTTGTTTTCAGAGTTCTAATAGTTTGATCCAAACTATTCAACATAATTTTCATATGGAAATTTATTTGCAGATTAAATTTTACATTTATTATATTTTTTTTACTATTTTTTTAGGATAAGTTGAAAATCGCTATTTTTGAATGGTGTAGAATATTTAGATCAAAGGATTTTCTACCTATTCAAAATAATAGTAAAAAATTCTAAGAAAATGTAAAATTTTGATCTATAAGTACATTTTACATGGTGAATCATTTTGAATAATTCAGATCGATTGTTTTGGACATTATAAATGGAGATATCAAGATCAATATGTGCTGATCACAGTACCATAGTCTCACTATTGAAGTTTTTATAATTTTGATATAAATTTTATATTAAACTTGATTTTCAAGAAGATTTTTATACGAAGATTATGTTATGCAATTTAAATCGGTTATTTAAATTTAAAAGCTGTGATTCTATGTGAAGTACGGAATGATCCGTACATTATAAGGAAATAAATCGATTTGCTGCGATTCTTTAGAATCGCAGGGTTTCTGTTTTTCCAGATCAAACCATTCATTTTTTGAAATGCACAAATCTCAAAGTAGTTGATTTTTATGTACGAATCTCAAAACAAATGAATAGTTTGATTTGGACAAGCAGGGACCTTGTGATTCCAAAGAATCGCAGCAGATTTGTTTCCACATTATAAGGTATAATAACCTAATTCGCATTAAAAATATAATTTTATTCTTGATGTTTGCTAACTGTATTTTTTTAATGATTTTAGCTGCATAAAATCTCAATCATCCATTTATCCTCTTTATGGCTCACTTTAGGCCGGACAAGCAAAATATTTCGTCCATATAATTATATAAACCGGTTGAAATTAAATGCACGATTAATACTTTACGTAAATTTAGACTTAAAGATTTATGAACACTCAAATAAAATTAAGAGTTGATACTTGTATGATTTGAGATTTCTTTAGCTTTCTGGTAACAGAGACCGAACTAAAAGTTTTTTCTGAGAATGGTGCAGAGCCGAATTTTTTTAGGCACCGTTTGAATGAATAAGTTATATGGACTTGACATTACTTTTTCAAAATGTTCATTATTATCCATCATGTATATATATAATAGCTGCGCACCATCCATTATCTGTGTAACCATGTGATATGACTGCAGTATTAATTGCATATCTCAATTTCTCCATTCTTAAGCACGTTAATATACTGATATGTCAACAGCTACAATTGAAAGATGAAATTTCGAATTTGATATCAGCACTTCAATCACATAATATGTCATCTTTTGATTTAATACATCTATTTTATATATATAAGTTTAAATTTAGTTAAAAGAAGACTCGTCACACGTACAACCACATTATATGTCACAATTAAATTTGAGTTAATTCAGTTTTTTAGTGATATTTATCTCAAAATATGTTTCCTTATTTCTCCATTCTTCAATCATAGTTATAAATGAGGAACAGAGTCTGCTGATCAGAACTAGAAAGATAGCGACATCACATACACATTCCCCAACTTGGTAAATGAGATGAATTGTCAGAGAATTAGAAGAAAAGTTACAAGTAGATCTCTCACATTTTTATATTTTAATTTAAATGGGCGAATAGTTAGATAATTTTCTACTTTTAAATTTAATTTTAGAACTTTACATTATAAGTCAGTAGTAATTTTTTTTGTTTTTTTATAATACATCTACGTTACAATGTACGGACACGATAATAGTTGCAATTCAGATTTGGAGAACAATCATTTTGTTTGAATTTGCCAATATTCCGGCCGGTGTTTCGTTGAAACTTTATGGATTTAATCAAATGGAGTTATCATGTTCGACACATAAACCTTCAATAAGAAGTAAAAAAGCACGAGCGCGTTTACACTTAAAACCTTTGCTTTGCTAATTCAAAAATAGAAACACTTAATTAATTAAATAATTAAACCATAGATAAAGACAATACTTTAGAAGTTTTGATAAGATAATGTAGCGGCGGTCTCTTTCATATATCCCTCGTTGAAAAAAAATATAGTGTGTTGACAAGGCAAAGCTTGCTATCTAAATCTAATGTTGCTATAGTTGAAAAAATTAGCGAATTAATTTATGAGTGTAATTGAAGCTTTGAACTAACATTATAATTTTAGAATTCTCCAAATCATGACACGCCAGTGAGTCATACCTTCTTCCCCAACCACAAAAAAGAAAAGGAAAAAAAAAATGGAAAGTCATGTGCTGAATATAACGAGGTCACTCTGTTGGTTCATTTTACGTCTTGATTCTACAAAGGGCTAATCTTTCCTTGGAAAGTTGTCACGCCATTTTATAATTTGTACTTCTAAAACCAAAAGAAAAATGAACTTGTAGTTCTGATGGAAATGTCCAATTTAAAAATCTATGATGTTGAATTAACGATAATAAAATATAACTTGCAATTTTGTATTTTTAGAAATTAAAAAATTTGTCAAAAATAAGATAAATTGTTTGTTTTCCCGATAAATGGATGGAAGCGAGCCGATTGTTCGGTCCTATCGGAAATAGGCCAATGAGACCGAACCAATAATTTTGTTCCACTAATTTTCATAATTTACTACACTAACAACCACACAATAATTAATGGGACCCAACTATTTCTTCGGTCTCATTAGTCTCTCCTCAATAGATGCTCGGATTGAAGGGATAAAGTGAAAGAGAGAAGAGGGCAGGTTTCACAACTCCTACTAAGATCAAATTATGGTTTTGATACAAGTAGATTTCTTATTTTTCATGACAAATACACTACGGCCCTGTTCGGCCGCTCCATTATTCCCGCGGAAAAAATAATTCAGTTCATTTCCACGTGAACAGTAATTTTTAGTTCAATTCCCGTGTCCATACTCATTCTCAATGGCCCGCTGAACAGGTCCTACGACTTATATAAACTATCGGAACCGAGTTATTGATTTAGTATGACCGAATCACTGCTTAAATTCTATCTAATTCTATCTATGCAAAAATAAAAAATCCATCTTATATCTGATATGTAATTTCTTAATTTCGGAAAATAAAAAAAAATGTGTAACGTGTGCTTGCATTGCTTGTTGCGTAGAAATTTTAAGTATTTAATTGTGACAAGAGTATAAGACAATTAAATCTTTTGTCCGCTGTCCACACTCCATACTTCTACTTTTTGACGAGCTCAATTAAAGTATTACTCTGCCACTTTGGCAAATATGATTGGATACACAAAACTGTCCCTCCTCTACTTACCACCAACTTCATTCTATCTTCAGACAGGAAAACAAACAGATCGGATTGTGATAATAAAAAAAAATGAAAAGGAAGAAATCGAGACAAGTCTATAGCGAACTTTAGGATTTCTTTTCAGAAAAATAAGGATGTCTATGTGTGCACGGATCTCTAATCGTATGCATCCGGCGACAAGTGTTTATTTATCTTACTATTTTAGTTTTCGTTTATAAAGTAATTAAAAGGTATATTCAATTTTTTATAGTATATTTATTTGATATTTTATATTAGGAAAAATTAGTTATTTGCCGCTTCAAAATCTTCAAATCTGAAAAATGTCATCACAAAATTATAAATCTGAAGAATACCACTCTAAACTTGGTTCATTCTTAAATTTGCCACAAATACACAATTTTTATATTTTTTTTATTAAAAATTAACTGAAAAATACAGTTTTGAGATATGTATTTTTGTATATCTCTATATACCCTTCAGACCCCTCATTATATGTATCTCAAAACTGTATTTTTCAGTTAATTTTTAATAAAAAAAATATAAAAATTGTGTATTTGTGGCAAATTTAAAAATTAACTAAGTTTAGAGTGGTATTTTTCAGATTTATAGCTTCATAATGGCATTTTTCAGATATGAAGGTTTTGGAGTGACAAATAACTAATTTTTCCTTTAAAATAATATTGTTCAAATTTAATAGAGAAGATTATTAAATGGAAGTGTTCTTTATAATTTAGATAAGACATGTATTAAATTTTAATTTGAAAATGAATTGATTTATCTTATCATAATATCGTTGAAAGTCTACCTTTAAAAATTAAAATTGTATAACGGAATGATACTAGTTTTTAAATTTGTACAAACTTAATACATACATATTTAAGAAATGGAAAACACATCTAATGTAAATTCATTATTTTTTTAATATATCAAAAAAATATACATAAAAGTTAAATCAACGCTGAAATTATTAAAGTTTATAATTAGCAAAACCGAATAATGTGTCACCGTACAAGATTTTTGGCCCTTGCAATAAGAATTTCATCCGTAATTTTGTCGTTTCAGGAATAGAACTTGAAATGGGAAACAGCTTGGGTCTGATAGTCATCCGATCCAAAGTGGTTCCAACAGATTTTCTCACCGTCAAATCCGTGTGCACGGATTCTAAATCAGATCCGATCGTAATTTAACTCGTTAGAACCACTTTGAGTCCGATAGCTATCTGTCCCAAGCTGCCCAAAATTCTACTGTAAAATTATGATTGGCGGCATTTGGTCCGTCCTTCATGCGAAACCATTTTTATTTTAATTAAGAAAGGAATGGATCGATTAGCCAATCAGTATACCATTTTATTATTGTGTACAGCGTTGTTTTAATTTTATACAGACCATAAATAATAATGTTAAAATGAAAAAAAATATATATACCTCCTGTGCTTCTAGAAGTGAAACATATTGGTTATGGATCAAATAGTGATAAAATTATATTTGTATTCATTTTTATTTTTCAGATATGAATACGGATCAGATCGCATCAGATATTTATTAAAAAAATATATAAATATTATTAGAAAAAAATCAAAGTTCATAATATTTATCTAATTTTAATAATATTTATCTAATTTTAATAGTGAATAATATAATTTTTTCTTAATATATATTAAACTATATATATTTACTGTAGATATAATATGGATAATTAAAATTTAAAATTGTATTTGTATCTATACAAATATTCGAACATTGAATATCTGTATCTAATTTTCAAATACATATTGAATACGAATCGGATAACGGCCACTCTGTTTTCACCCCTGTACGCTGCACGAAACTAAAAGATCATTATTAATACATTTACTTCTACTAAAACAAGCCATGTCGTTGACAAGACCAAATCTTGAATTATACTGATATGGAAATTAAACCTTGGATACAATTAACAAATGATACAATTGCTATTCATAGTCTGGTTGCTTTATACAACCAAAAACAAGAGTTGAATTGCTAATAATTGGATCTATAAAAATGGCAAGGTTATCAATTTGGTAAGATGGCGTATTTTATCTTCTTCTCTCATTCCCCTACTTTCCCAGAACAGGATAACCAAAGTTGTTGCCAGTTCTTCCCAATAATTGTTATTTTAAATGGTAAAATAAAATATAGTACCCTTGGTGATGAGGGCCCACTTTATAAATATCTCTCTTCTCTGTATACACATGATTGTTATTAGTCAACACCTAAATCTAGCTAGCTCTAATTAATTAGTCTTATATTGGAAAATTTAATATGGTGTACCTTGCTTGGCCTTTTCATATATTTTTTATCATCTATATTAGATGTGTACACTATTATATGGAGGTCTTATGTCAATAATAGTAGGATATAAAAGTGAGCATGGCAAGGGACACACTCTATTAACATTCCTTCCGTTTTTAGTTATTTATTATCATGCTTGAAGCATGCTTAAGAGATTATTTTCTATTCAAATTGATCAGATAGCTAAATGGAATATAGTAAAGGAGGGGGGTTAAAATGCACTGTGAATTTTATGTTCCAATCATGCTCTATATTCATAATTTTATTTTTAAAGTTCAAACAGTTGATTCGAACTATTCAACATAATTTTCATGTTAAAATGTGTATGGAAACAATGAAAAATGATGAATGATTGATTGTTTGAATATGATCTTCAAATTTATAGCAATTATTGATGGTTTGAGCCATGAAAAATGAGAAATGATAACTTTAGTTAGCAATTTATTAGCACCAGCTTTTTTTTTTGGCATTCAGCCCTTAATTCTAACAAGTTGTTTGTGTTTTCTTGTATTTAATTATAAGGATGATAGTAAAATAGGCTCATAAGACAAAATAAATGTTCATCAATTCAAATTTTACAAAACTTGACTTTAGCCCACATCATTAACCAGTGTGTATAAATTGCCGCAGCAAATTTTGAAAAAAAAAAAATTGTGCTTTTAGCTCGAAGTCAGAACACCATACTGATGACGTGTCGGATTGTAGTTGGTGGATTATTAACAGAGAACGGGCCCACTGAGGCTTTGACTTATAAAACGTTGTCATCATGTCATAAAGTGGCGGCACAAATAATTAAGATTTGGAGACGATAATGAGGCTATACCATATCTCCTGGCTCGACAAAATGGATTTGTCCATTGGTTTGGTCATTCCGTGTATTGTATTCCTAGTTGAGGAATTTCATGTACAAACACTTACCATAGACACTTTAAACAATGGAATTAGATATTTTGACATTTGTATAAACACTTACCACACATCACCAACAGGCCTTTTTATTAGTCTTCGGTAATATTTGTTGGACTATTTGGAAACATTGCAATGAGAGTTGCTTTCAACAAACTGCTATTAAAACGGGTAGGCAAATTATATTACTCACTATTTCTTTACTTGAATACTGGACAGGTGGCAAACGAGTTAAAACAAAAACAAAAGAGGCGGTCTGTAGCTGGATGCCAACCTCAGAGGAGATTGAAGTCATTCCGCTCCGGGTCTGGATGCCGGGTGATGACCAGTTGACACTTCATTCTACTGCTAATATTACTCTTGAATTTTAGGGAGGTGTAGTATGAGTGCTTCTGAAATATTCAATCATAATCGGACGATTCATGGATCAAAAATAACTTTCCAAAATTTAATCCAATTGAAATCACAAATAACGCATTACTAAAAATGATATCAACAAACCGATAGAATAATCTATAGTAATCGTGATCTGACCCTTTTTTATTCTTTCATTAATGCCTCTCACAATCACCTCAAATTTTGAATTTAAATAATTAAAATAAATTGAAGTAAAATTTTGGGTTTGTCTTTTTTAAACCATTTAAGAATACCATAATGACTTTACGGATAGTGTTATTTAATAAAATGAATAGATTAATTTTATGCAAAGTGTATGACATGTGGTTATATTAAAAATCCTTTGTTTCTCTTTTCTTTCTCCCCGCATGTCATTTAATTATCTCAATTACTAACTACTAATTAAAAAAATAAGTATTATAATTTTGTAGTGGAGTTTAACTACATTATAGCAACTTTTCACATTTTGAATCTTTTACTAACTCCTCTTTATCAATTTTCAATTTATCTTTTAAGAAGTATTGTAAGTAAAATCATAATGGCTTTTTCACTAAAGCACATGCTAATTGTTCAATATGACTCTAAATATGTCGCTATTTAAAAAGCACTAAATCAAATAATTTTCTTTAATTAGCACAATAATGTCTATCAAACATTCATGCTAAAGATACCGCTACGGTTTGCTATTTGAATCATTAATCTTATTGCAGTTCACATTAAAAAAAAAATGGTGTCTCCAGTTTTAGCTAAACGGAGGCAAATCTTGAACAGTTCAAGGATCTGTGTTCCAATAATTTAAGAAAAGTTAGGTGGAAGACCTAACTAACTTGGGGCCACCTATGGTATTTGAATAATAATAAAAAAATGTTTGGGCCACCTGTCACTTATTTGAACCAATGGACGGCTTACAGCCCAGGCCCACTGTAGCAATCCATCTAACGGTCTGGTGTGGTGTGGCTGGCACTTTCCAGCTAGCGACTGATCTGATATGAACTCATGACTGAGACATGAGTGACCTCAAAGTTACATTAGTTTAGATAAGTTGGATCACAAAGCCAATCAGTGAGGGTACAAAAACAATTTAAAACAGAAATAAAAATAAAAATAAAAAGCTTGATAAAGTGGCCAGGTTCTGGAATTAATTCTCTCAGTAATTTTTTAAGTTTTTTTATACCCCTTTTAACAATTAAAATTGAGTAGAACTAGGGTGTTCTTAAGTTAATATTTTTTTTTCGAGCTTAGCTTAAAAAACTTATCAGATTGACTTCAAACTGTACATCTAAATTATTGAAACCAATCTACTTCATGAGTGATGTATTTAACTTATAACTTATTATTTTTACCGCTTGATTTTATACTAAATTAAATTGAATTTTTTTAAATTTCACATGTAAACGTATCACTCATAAAATATATTAGTTTTAATTATTTGAATTTATCGTTTAAGCTAACCCAATAGATTTCGGAGTTAACTTACAAAGAGACTTGCTGGTAAGCTTAAGAACACGTAGTTCAGTAGTCCTACGCAAGGTACGTTCTGTTGATTTATTCAGCACTTTTATGTATTGATTTTTGTAAAATTAAAAATTACAATATGGAATGATCTCATCTATTGTATGTATATATTCTAAGTTTGAATTTATAGATTAGTTAAATCAATTTCAAAATATTCATATCACCTTTACAAGTAAAATAAGTTTCATTATAACTAACTTTCACGACTATGTTAATGATCTTTAATACCTTTTTTAGACCTAACTTATGTTTACTATAAAAAGTTTCTATGATAAATGAAAAATTAATTCAATTGTTTCTTCAATATAAATTTTTATTTCTCGGCGATGTCTAAAAACAATCCTAACTTATTAGAAAAGAAACAAAAAAAAAAAATGACTTACGAATTGAAATTTATGATCGGAACCATACTATAATCAGCTAGAATTCATCATGAAAGGATTAAAAGTTACCGAATTTTTTATTTATCTACCAAATGGCAACAACTAGGTTTTGGAATTGGAGCATAGACGAACACGGAGTAGAAAAATTGAAAAAAATAAATAAAATAGAAATTATTACTGAGAGAAGAAGACAGAGAGGTAGAGTCAGACTTCGAACTATGAGGAGTTAAATACACAATGATAATTAATTATATAAAAAAATTTATAGAGAATGAGAATTAATTTTACAATAACATGATATTTTATTTTAAATTATATAGAAAAGTATATATTAATAAAAAAAAAAATGAAAGTGAGTTGACGCTTCTTTCACTTAGGACCGCCCTCAAAAGAAATGATGTTGATTTAATTGAAAAAATTTATGTCAATAAATATTAGCTAATACATGAAAGGACGGCACGAGTGCGAAACCATTTTAAAATTTGTGTCACTTTATAACAAACGGTCCGAATTTAATGTCAAAATTAAAGTTATCTATATACTATGAATTTGGACGGCAGAAGGTAATGGCAACTTAATAGTCTTGTCAATTCTCGTCCGTACAAATGTCACATAGTCTGAGACAAAATCCGCACTCTGCTGATGCAATTTGAGGGATCAGAATCTGCTCCTTTTCTTCTGTAGAGCACCCTCCTATTTTCAAATTTTGATCGTTCAAAATTCATCGTAAGGCCTTAATTATTTTTCATTTTCAAATCAATTTAATATATTAAAATGATTCAAATTTAATCGAGACCGTATGATGGATTTTAAACGATCCACAGATTTGAGAATAGAAGGGTGTTCCTTTTCTAAAGAAAAGGAGCAGATTCTGATCCCAATTTGATGAGAAAAAATTGAGTCTTTTTTATAAAACATAAATAAATAAAAAATTAATGAAACAGCATGATTAGCGCGAGATTTACAAAAACCATAAGAACCGGTTTGGGAAACCGTTTTGTATTCCTAGAACTGGTTTGGCAGTCCGTTTTTGATAAATTTTCACCACCGCAGCAATGGGCGCCACAGAAAATCCAAATAATAGAGAAATGGGTTCCTAAACTGTTTTTATGATCACAAACCGGTTTGCCAAACCGTTTTCACGGTGGGAAAAAAAAATAAAAAAAACGTAAACCGGTTTCCCAAACCGTTTTTACGGTGGGAAAAAAAATGCAAACCGGTTTCCCAAACCGTTTCGAGTAGCACAGACCTTCCTCCCCAGCTCGTTTTCAAACCAAACTGAGCCATTCTACCCGTTTTCCTCTCTTCCTCTCTGCCTCCGAAGCTCCTTCAGGTTAGGCTTCTAATTTTTTTTTCCAGCTCTTAATTAGTTATCATTCCTTAATTTAAGTACATATAATTATAGGTTTCGTTGAGAAGAACAAAATAAACTTCAGATCTACTAATTTCATTAGGTATGTAGTTTAATTTTTTTTTGGATAATTAATCTGAAATTTTAATTTTCTGTTAGTTTAAATAAGTAATTGTAGTTAATTTCACATTTGTATTGTTAAATTAAGAGTTTTTGTAGTATATCTCCCGTTAATTGATAGTATATTACGAAATTGAGGATATAAAAAGAAATTGGGGGTACATGAATAAATTGTAGAATGATTTAGTATTTTTTAGTGTAATTTAGGTATTTATTTTTATAAAAATCCAAATTTTTTTTTTTTTGGTATAAATAAGTTTTTGTAATTTAATTTTTTTTTTTGTATAAATAAGTTCTTGTAGTTTAATTTCATTTTTTGTAGTATAAATAAATTTTGTAGTGTAAAATTGAGGGTTTGTAGTTTAATTTTAGGGTATATAAATAAGATGTATAATTATTATTTTTTTTTAGTATAATTTAGGTATTTTAGCGTAATTTTAATAATTGTATAATGATTTAGTAATTTAGGGTTTTGCATGTAGTATAAATAAATTGTAGATTGTTTTAGTTTTTTTAGTGTTATTTTAGTAACTGTAGAATGATTCACACATGGAGTATATTAGCTCATAAAATTTAATTTAATGAATGTAGAATAAATTTTTTTGGATGTAATTTAGGCTAATTTTTTCGATGAATTAGAGAATCTATTTAATTTAATTTTGTTTGTGGGATTTCTTTGAATAATTTCTTTTTTTCTTTGCATTGTAGTTTATTTAATTGTAATTTTATGTATATAGGGTAAAATATATTATGAACAACCCTTACCACTTTTGTTGGTATTGTCTGAAGACCTACACAAAATAAGTCAGACGAGTATGCATGTATTTGTCATAACTTGGCGATTTTGCTTGAAATTTACTTATAAGGTTGGATTAAATTTTGGGATTTAATTTTTTATGCATGGCAATTATCGTTACAGGACGAGTCCACACTACGTACTAGCACTCGTCAAATAGGCATTCCTTACCACGCTCAGATGAAATCAGGTTTGGTGAATTTAGGCTTGTTTCAGATGAACCATTGGGTACGCTTGTCTAACTGAATTGCGACATGCTTTTATTGACATCTCCAAATCCATTTCCAGACTAGGTTTGATTATTTCTGCAATCTTTCTAGCAGTCATCTGACTACTGTCTGTTGTACAAGTAATACTGAAACAATTGTGCTGGTATGGGTTTGTTGCAATTGTCCACTTTCCAGTCTCAATAGTTTTTGCGTATAACCTCCATGGACACCCCTCTGCTTTACATATAACAACATAGCCAGTACGATTCGAATGAGTTTGTTTTGTTTGTAAGTTATGATCCATGGCAAATCCACCCAACTTGGATTTAAGTTCAGCTTTTGACTCGAATATCTGTCCCATTGAATTGCGACATGCTTTTATTGACATCTCCAGATCCATTTCCAGACTAGGTTTGATTATTTCTGCAATCTTTCTAGCAATCATCGACTACCGTCTGCATTGTACAAGTATCTTCGAAACAATTGTCTTGGTATGGGTTTGTTGCAATTGTCCACTTTCCGAGTCTCGGTAGTTTTTGCGTATAACCTCCATGGACACCCCTCCGCTTTACATATAACAACATAGCCAGTACGATTCGAATGAGTTTGTTTTGTTTGTAAGTTATGATCCATGGCAAATCCACCCAACTTGGATTTAAGTTCAGCTTTTGACTCGAACATCTGTCCCATTGAATTGCGACATGCTTTTATTGACATCTCCAGATCCATTTCCAGACTAGGTTTGATTATTTCTGCAATCTTTCTAGCAGTCATCTGACTACTGTCTGTTGTACAAGTAATACTGAAACAATTGTGCTGGTATGGGTTTGTTGCAATTGTCCACTTTCCAGTCTCAGTAGTTTTTGCGTATAACCTCCATGGACACCCCTCTGCTTTACATATAACAACATAGCCAGTACGATTCGAATGAGTTTGTTTTGTTTGTAAGTTATGATCCATGGCAAATCCACCCAACTTGGATTTAAGTTCAGCTTTTGACTCGAACATCTGTCCCACTGAAAATAAATCATTGATTCTGGGTGCATGACCAAAAAATGCTTCATCTTTGTACGGCATCGGCACATCATCATTAAATATCGAACAAGGATCCTGCAAACCCCGATTAATAAAGGGAATAGACGATTGCCACTCCTTTATTACCTCTTCAACCCTAATCTCATCCTCAATTTCAGCCATGTCCTCTTCCCCGACAACCATCAGGATCAGAGTTTGAGTCTGAGTCAGTATCATTGTTTAGCTGGTCAAAATAATTAGGCAAATCATCCGATACTGGCATTTCAGGGGGGGCATCACAATATATAGGTGAATCAGACACCAGTCTGTCTCTACTACTTCCAGGTACACTATCCGGATATGGGTCACAATTATTCTGACTAACAACCGGTACTGACTCAACAACCAATTCAAGAAGTTTAAAATTCAATACCGAAGTGGCGTGTTGAAGCACCATCTGCCATACCATTTCGTGGTCTATGTTTAACAATTGGTATTTTTCTACTGAGCCAGGTGGCGCCGTGTTCAAACGCGCCCTAATTGTGAGATCGAACTGGCTAGGGAGCAAATGAATACCAACATATACATGTCTTCTTAGCTCATCAAGACTGGTTGTGTCAGAAATCGCAAAAGTACAGGTCGGTACGTCTAAAATTTCATGATGATAGTACACATTTATTAATACTTGAGACATTTCCTGAATATTTTTTTCACAATCAACCTAAATATCATTCTGAATTTTACATCCTAAAAAATGATCGGAATTGAAAAAAAAAACTTACTACAACCTTCAGACGAATGCGGAAAATAAAATGCAGGGGTCGATCTGTAGATCACAATTAACTCTCAAAATTTTAAAAAAAAATTCACCAACTCTCTGAATGAACTCTGAAGAATTTTGAATGAAAGGAGGGATGCCTTCTCTCTTCTCTGGTCGCACTCTCCACCGACAGAAAAAATTGAGAATGATAACACTTCTCTTTTCTCTGAAGCATTGATATAATACTCTCCACCGACAGAAAAAAGAAGAAGAGAAAACGGGATCCCAAACCGTTTTCAAGGGAAAACGGATTCCCAGACCGTTTCACTGCATGCCACACCGGTCGCCACACAGAATTGATCAAAACTGGTCAAAAAAGTCAAAAACGGACTGCCAAACCGGTTCTGGGAATACAAAACGGTTTTCCAAATCGGTTCTTATGTTTTTTTGTAAATCTTGCGCTAATCATGCTGTTTCATTAATTTTTTATTTATTTATGTTTTATAAAAAAAAACTCGAAAAAATTAAGCCAAATGCAATTGGAGGCTGTGCTGGAGGTTTTCATAGTGTACTTGTCACAGCTCTGACAATTGGGCTTTAATGGGGGTCCGGATCCCCTAATGTAACTCAATTTTTGGGTTTTGGATCAAGACCGTCTGATTAGAATCCGACGTTCCATCTCGCACGATTCATCTCGGGATGTGTGCTCCATCTCGAATCCAACGCTTCATCTCGTGCGCTCATCTCGAATCGGACGGTCCCGATTTAAAACCCAAAAATTGGGTTACATTACTAGATCTGGATTCCTTTAATGGGGCGGTTCGGTAACAAGGGTCTAAGAATGAAAAATTAAGAATTTAAATAGTTCTAAGGAATCAATGTTCGATGTCTTAATTCATAGGTGAAAGTTAAGGAAACTAAATAAAAGGATAGATGTGTCTTATAATCTGGATTGGGATTAAGATCCGGACAAAAGAAGACTAAAAGAGGTGATCTTAATATGCGCTAAGGACCAATGTTCGACAGGATTAAACGATTAAGTAAGCTAAAAGAAGCTGATTAAGTTTTAAGGAAGCTTAATTCCGTGTTGCGGAATAACCTATTGAGTTTGGTTGCAACTTTTATTTCAAGAGGTTTAAGTTGCTTATTTCATTTTAATTCTCATATTTTACATTTTGTTTGACAAATCAAATTGTGGTTTAAATTAATCTGTCTAAAGAAATAAAGGATTAGAAAATGAATATATGTTTATGATAGTGAACTTTATAAAAGAAACAAGTGTGGAATAAGTTAATCCGTCTAAAGAGTTAAAATAACTTATTTCTGACTAACTCACCTCTTATTTTATTTTACTCTTTGTGACACCGTCTGATAAGAAATTCACAATGACACTAACTAGTTCAACTGATACATTACTCAAAAAGGAGCAAGCTCGACTCAACAGAAGACATAAAATTCATAATAATTCAAAAACTTACAAAATAAGGTTGGCTTCTTTTAGAGCCCCAACAAAATATAGCAATAACATAATATAAATTAAATTTATTCTCCCTAGATTGACTATATAAAACTCACACCTAATTCGTTAATGACACTTAGACTCGAAATGGACTAGTTCTCTTAGCACACATGTTTGACCATGATACCTCTTATTTCTAAGAAAACTCAAAACATAAAACTTGCAGCACTCATTGTAAGCTTTCTACATAATTTTGAATCATCTAAATTGAACCTTGCATTAAGAAGTTATGATCAAATTAATCTGTCTAGTAGACGTTCCAAAGAGCTGGGTCATTACTGATTCTAATTGGGTTAATATTGACTTGGATCATAGTAATATTGAAAATATTTATTAATAAAATAGCAAACGATACAAGGTATTGTGGGACTCATCAACTAAAAAAAGACTCACTCAATCTTTAAGGGACTCATTTACCCAAGAGGGACTAAATGGGACTCACTTAAAAAAGACCAAAAAAAAACTAACTCATTTTAAACTTAGCATCACACTAAAACAAACAGAAAATAAACTCTAATTAATATGCCCTCTTTTAGACTTGCTATTATAGAAGTTTGAAAAATATGATAAAACATCAGCAAGATTTAATTGGATTTTTTTCTTATTATGCATGATATTCTTTCTTCTAATTAGCCTTTTTTTTAATGTTAGCTAGTATCGTGCCCGTGGGGACATATTATAAGATTGAATAGAATATAAAAAGACATGTCATTTTCTATGGTTCAAATATTTAGAGGAGAATAATCCATAAAGAAGTAAAATTAAGAAAGATATAATTAAATGATTCAAATAAGAATTTTCTCTACATATATATTCTTGATGGAAATTATTTAACGATGAAAATTTCTCTATATATCATCACTCTACACGAAAGTTTTAGATATTCTTTATTTTCTTATTTCTCCTCTTGACACAATGAATATAGCATATAAAAAAATAATTTCTACAGATTCAGAAAGATTAAATAATTTTCATTGTCAAAAATATAGAGGAAGAGGAGAAATGAAACAGAGAAAATAGAGAAATAAATAAATAATTTAATTGCAGTTATCGGAGATATCTTTAGGAGAAATAAGGAAATAAATTGTTAGAGATTCATTAAATTTTAATTGTGACAAACCATATAGCAGGATGCGTGACGAGTATTTTTAACTAAATTTAGACTTCTACACATTAAAAAAATATTTAATAAAAAAATACAAATTATGTGATTGGAGGGATGATATTAAATCTGAAAATTCATCTTTCAATCTCAGTCGTTAATAGATCAGGACAACTACGTGCATAATATAAGAATGGAGATATCTTGCAAAAGCTAGCCATATTTTTCTTTTTTTAATATCGTCATAATTAGTTGCACCAAATATGAACTTGAAAAGACAGCATCAGAAACCCAAAAAAAAAAAAAAAAAAAGATTCAGCATCCTCCTAATAGAACAATTAACTTAAATTGAACGTGATGATATGATCTATACCATTTGATCTGCATTAAGATATGTGCACTTCGCTTTAAAATATGTGCATGTTTGCTTCAGTTTTTGTGTGCACATATCTTAATGCGAATCGGATGATATAAGAGTTTATTGGACTAAAAAGTAAGTCCGATGCTCATCAGACTTACTCTGTTCTCATCAACGGCTACTTGGTATAAAATAGTAAACCTCAAATTTAATTATTATAAGTAATTACCATACTAATTTATCATTTTATAAATAGTAAATCTCACTTTTCTTCGCTATTTTTCTCCAGAGCGAAACAAAAAGTTAACTGAACAAACCCTAGCCGCCGCCACTTCCTCCCGCTTCTCCATCCTCATTCCACCCCTCCTACCCTTTCTAGACCTCACCTTGATACAACAATATCCTCCCCTCATTCTCCTCTCCGCTCTACCTTTTCGAGCTGAGAAGAGAATGAGGGAGAGGGGAGGGAGCCGAGTCGAGCGGAATTGACCGGAGCTGAGAGCGCGGTATCATCGAAGCTCAGAGTGTAGAGTCTCTATCCCATCTCAATCGGAGCGTGACGGTTAGCAAATCCGGCCGTCAGAGCGCGACTGTTATCAGATGAAAGCGGATCCGGTCGTGGAGAGAGACAGAGAATGAGGTAATAGGATATTTAAGAGTGTAGATAAATAGGATTATATTATTATAATAGTTTAGATTAATTCATAAAAACAAAAAAAATTAGATCTAGAACTAAGACTAAATATATATTTTTTTCAATGAAATCGTTAGTATGTATTTAAAACCACCAATCTTAATTTTAAAAATAGTGAAGCTCAAAATTTAATTACTATAAGTAATTACCATACTAATTTATCATTTTTTAACCTATCATTTTAAATATCTAATTTATTATTTTGACCTAGTCAAAATAAAAAACATGGAAACTGTGACTTTCATGATGACAAGAAAAGGTTGCTATATAACAACTTTTGGTTTGGACTAAAGTTTACTCACTAAAATGGTTATCTAAGCTGGTTTTACTGCAACAGACAAACGATTTCAAAATAAAACCAGTTGCTATGTGTAAATAAAAGTGAATTCGTTTTGCAACTTTCTAATGTCTTGGGAATTTAATTGGCAGGATAGGTGCCGTCCCTCCATATCGATCTCCGAATTTGGTAGTGGATTTTCAACATTTAGTTAATTTGAGGTGAATTTCTGCTGTTTAATTCAAATGTCACACCTTAACTAAGCATCCCGAAACGATCTGAGGCAACTGAGCATCATATTTTGTAATGTTTATAAGTAATGCACTACTTCATTAGTAACTAGACATCACCTGGGGTGCTGATGAACCGAGACCAGATCAAAACATAACTTGTATGCTTTCCAAATTGGTAACATGTCCGTTCAAATGCAATAACAGGCAGACAATCAATGTCAGATAAATTCAAATTTGTTAAATTGAAATCACCGATCCGAGCATTCTGACTTACGGATATATCTGAAAAGTGCATTTGGATACTATTGGCATAGTTTGGCCATTCAAAAACCAAACCTTGCAAACTTCCGTTTGTACTATTACTTGATTTCCTGCAAAGGATAATTTAGTAGCCTGTCCCTGCTTTAGCATTATTAGAATTGAGTTAAAATCACAAATTAATAGGGCAAACTAAAGATTACAGGAGAAAAAAAAAAACAATTCCCAACTAACTTTCTTCACTAAATGCAATTTTTTTTTCTTTTTTTGAAATAACACTTGCTTGCAATTTTACGGACCGGAAGAACACAATATATTTGTTTTACTGAGATTTCAATGGAAGCATCAAGTAAGAGCACCTATGCCACACACACAAGAGCATTTACCAAACTTATTTGTCATAGAGTTCTTCTCATACATGATTATGAAGAACAAAGTATATACACATCCCATCAAAACCCATCCAACACCCCCCCCCCCCCCCAAACCCCCAATACATCCAGCCCTGACCCCACTCCTCGTAATTGTTTTTACATTAGTCTGTCGCACATTGTACAACAACCAAGCTGAAGAAAGTCTCTCTCTGTGGTTAGACACTAACATCTTATTAATCAATTATCTGAGGTGCCTAAAAAAGTGGAATTTCGAAAAGCATCAGAGCTACTAGGCATCATGCGTGTTAGGCTATTGAAACTGTCACTAAATCCAAGTTCAGGACCCTGGTATTTGATTGCAGGAACATCCAAATCCAATCCAAGAGAATCAGGCTGAAAAACAGAGGGACAAATGAACCAAGAGTTACTGCAAAGTTCTGATATATGGTGGTAGGCCAATAGAAAAATTCTAGAAGACCAAGAGAAAAATGCTATTGTCGAACATGCAAAATCATTCTTCAGCTAAAATTTTGCTAACTAAACCATGTGAGTGTTACAATCATGTTACCCCCACCACCTGGCAACGGGTATGTACTGAATATTGGGACACAAGAACTGGCAATAAGCTTGTATGATCTACTTAAAAGTCCTAGTAAAAGACTTACAGGCAGCAGATCTCATATACCAGTTGATATTAGCATGTACAAGTACCAGAGCAAGCTGTAAGGATAAATTCTGCAAGGCAGATCCTTTTCAAGAACTAGATGTGTAAGGCTCAATGAAACCTTGATCTTTGATTCCAAAAACGGCATAGCATAAAAAGTGCAGAAATATTTTTGCCCGATACAAAAGAGAATAATTTGATAAGAAGAGAAGTTTTGTTATGGCGGTTATCTGAGCAAAACTGGTAGGAAATCTGCTGAAACCAATTCGGCCAGGTGCATTCTGGTGACCTACTAAGAACATACTACACCTGTAGTAAAAAAGAATTGGACATTACCCAGTAGATATCAGTAAAGTTCGCATCAATTGGAGCATTGTCCTTGTTATCATCGGAAGACAGATCTTTAGCCTCTGAATCATGATTGTCTTTTGCTTCCTTGATAGCACGTTCAATGTAATTGGAAGCCGTATTTCCAGAAAATTCCTAGCAAACAATGACTTTGCAACATTAGAATATGCCGTGAACGAAGTTCAAGATCCCCACATATTACATCTGTACACACATCCCATCACATTTCAGTATCAGGGGGTGGTACAAGAAAGTACTGTTATCACCACTATTCGCCGAAAGCATAACAGAACTAACCTTCCGAAGTCGTTGGAATCCTATACTGCTTGTACAGGCTGCCTCGTAGGAAAACCCATCACGTGTCTCCTCAGCACCAAATAGTGACACGTTATTGGCGGTGGATAAATGTGCAGCAATAGTTGCATCAAACGAGTCAATGCTGTGCGCAGCCTCATCGATCTGAGCCGTGTTCTTATTTACAGATGATTCGGCACAATCAAGATGAGCGGCACGGGATGCTTCAGAAAGTAAGTAGCCGACACTGATGTTGGTCAAGCTGTCAGCCCATTCCCTAGCCGACATATCCCCTGTAAAAAGCTGGAAGAAAATAACAGTTTACTATTATCAATATTGAGAGTTGTACAAGGGACCAGCACTCCATAGGGTCCACAACTCTGACATGGTACAGCCCAACCTGACCTAGTCAAGGTGTTATAATTGGCTAGTAAATAGGTGCAATTATGACCAGTATAATTACAGATAAAAAGTTATCCCATTCATTAAATTTTTCAATGCCCCTTCTAACTATTTCTCAAAACAAAAGAAAACCAACATTGCTCCTGATTCCATTAACAATGTTCCAAAGCTCTTGTACGTCACGTAGGCACATAGGAAAAACACCCTACCAAAAGACGCAATACCATCTGTAGGAAATAGAAACATGGTATAGTAATACTTTTTACAGGGAGTAGAAAACAGTACCACAGTAAAAAGGGAAGAAATGGGACATACCATATAGTTATCTTGGTTTCCACCAACTTCCTCTACATCATTAGGCCTAATCTGCGAGTTGAAATGTTTTAATTCAAAATCCACAAGAAGCTATCGTATTATCTCATTTAAATGGGAACATGCATACACAAGCATATACA
This sequence comes from Carex cristatella, assembly GCA_024447775.1. Taxonomy (NCBI): domain Eukaryota; kingdom Viridiplantae; phylum Streptophyta; class Magnoliopsida; order Poales; family Cyperaceae; genus Carex; species Carex cristatella. The sequence goes on along the minus strand of JAJHPF010000033.1, from coordinate 3,732,353 downwards.
GAGATAGAAGATAGTGAAATATACCAGGCAGCGCCCCCCAGATTGTTGAAAACAATGGCTACTGGTAGGTGATAGGAAATGGTTTCCAGTCTGCACGCCTTGTGTGATTACACTATTACTAGATGCGATCTCAGTATTGGTGAACCAGCCATATCTAACAAAAAACAAGAATAATATTACACACCTTTATTTGTACTGAATTTCAAAATTTTGAAAAAATGTAAGAGATTAAAGTCAAAAATTCAATTGAAAATGCCCAGAATTATCTGGTTATATATTGCATTGAACTGGTGGATATAGGATTTGCCACAGGCACATTACCTTAGTTGGAAAAAAAAAAAAAACAAGACAAGATCTCTATGGGTATGGATTTACATCAGTTCAATGTAAATTTATCATTTTGCATGTGTTGGGGGCAGAATTTGTGACTAAGATGTAATTCTAAGTTAGAGACTAAACAAAAAGAGGTCAAGAAAGGATAGGAGAGACAAAATAGCCTGAAGCAAACATAAAACATGAGTGAACCTTAAGCGAAAAACAGCAGGGCTGCCAACAGAAAGAAACACATCAGCAGCGGCAACAGTGTCTTTAAGTGTCCATCTCTGAAAACTTCTCAAATCACCAATATTAGCATTGTAAGGCAGCAGAACAAGCTCACCATACGCCACATCAGAATCGCCCCATTTCCGGTTGAGATGTTCCAGCACTGATGCTATTCTCTTGCGGCCACTCAAGGTGAGCTCCAGGTGTGGGTTGTGTGAATCCTGTCCATGCAAAATATGTTGAGGCAAGCTAGAGTAATAGTCTCGTCCTTTCGAGTTGGAGGATGGGGATGGTGAGTTGGGATTAATTAGTATGGGAATGCATACCTTTTCGAGTGCCTTTCGGGTAGCCTCATTTATTGGAAATAGCTGTAACTTCAATTTCATCAAGGATTGTGCGCCTGCATTATCTGTATTGTTGCAATAAGCACCTGCTGATCCCAACCAGTATTACAAAACTTCTCTATGTATACAAGTAAAAGCTTTGGAAAAAATTTGGAGCAACTATTTTTTTTTGAGGAAAGTAGGCTTCGTCTACTTAAAATTTTATAAATAATAAAAGGATGGAACAACTATTATTATTGCTTATATAATTACTATTAATGGTCATGATTGTACTTGGACGGGTGCTTACCGTTGTGAGAACAAATCATATTAGGATGTGCAGTGGGGAGATCTTTATCTAAATTGGCACGCTCTAGCTGTTCAGCTGCATCAGCAACAAGCGAGACACCTGCCATTGCAGCTTTCTCCCATTTCTTATATGCGGCGGATCCCGCCATGCCTGCATTAATAGTGATAATTACACATCTTAAACACAACTATATGCAATAATTTAACAAGACAAAAGCAAGGCAATTTACCAGTACAGGGCCTGTTAGAGTCAGTTCCGTTTTTCTTTTTTTCTTTCCCATTTGCTTATTTTATTTCTAATAAAGTTTTCACATATACCAAGAAAGGTTTTCTAGTTGTTGTACCACACAAGGTAGGCATTGGACCACCTTGATACATAGGGCACTTGCGTGAAGAATAGTTACATGTGAGACATACATCATATTTGCAGAGGGTGCACATAATGTTTCTTATTAGTAGACTTAAGAAGGATGCTGATTCGTTGGAGAGCATGGAATGACATTGAAAATGAAAAAGCAAAAGAAGGAGATAGTTACCCCCTCTACGTTTTTGTTTCACAGTTTTTGTGGAAGCATGGTCCCCCTTTGTAGTTCCCAGTTTAAAATTAGTGTTTCCAGCTCCATCCACATTAGCACGCTTGTGAGGTCCTTTCAGTGGTAATTTTATACCATTTGTACTGTCAACCCCTGAACAAGGGTCATTATTCCCTGTCCCAAGTCCCTTGCCTGAGTTTGGCGATGCAGGAGCTGTGAACACTTCGCCTTGTGTTCGTTTCCTTCTAGACTTGTTTCGGTCCTTTATGAGTTGATTCTCCTACAACGTATGAAAGAGATTAGAAACTTCCAATGGTGAAGACATGATTACTGTACCAGTAGGTTCATCTCATTGCCATTTGCCTAAAGATTAATTGAGGTAATTTTTTTTAATACTCAAAAAATGAGTACGTAATTCCTCTCATTAACATCCAGAAAACTGTACAGGCCTTAGCATGCTAGTGCAGTTGTAGTTTGTGTATCATGGTGTTTATAGTCTCCAAAGTGTCCAGACATTAGGCCCCAAGTAACAACAAACAAACACACACAAAAATAATGATATAGAGCTGTAAGGACAGCATTTAATCAAGTATCAGCACAAGTTGGTGCCATTGAAAAAGTTGTATCAATCAGCCATAAAATCCTGTATCGCCTTTTAAGAAATTGGTTAAAAAAATAATGTGAAATATGTGGAGCAACGACCAAAGAGAAGTGACATACAAATGCTTCAACAAATGTCTTAAATCTTCGAGGTTTAAGACGCAACTTTGAAGCCGTGCAACTGAATTTTTCAAGCAAGGACCACCTGTTGATTTCATCAATTAGTATCTTTTTATTTTGTCAGTTGTAATAAAAGTAAGAATTATGCAGGTGAACTTCAACAGAGGTCAATCAACTATACTCCATATCTCAAGGTTGATCTCAACTTTGATTTGCCTCAGCTTGTTCCCTCGACACTCATGTGAATGTAGGTCCCTATGTTAGTATGTTTATTTCAAATATACATAGAGCATGACTTGGTTTATCTACAAATCCCACAGATCCCCAAATTGCATGGAATTGTTCTGTCCAAGGAAGGAGAATCTCATGATTTAACTATGCCAATCATGTATCTCATGAATTTCCACCAGAAATTCATGCATGGGTTGACAAATTAACTGAACTAATACATTATTACATATTTTGAGTCTAAATAAAAAAGAAAACTAATAACAACACAATGAAGGTGAGAAGCTGTGACAAGATGACTGAATTTTTTTTTTTTTTTTTTCTGAGAAAGATGACTGAAGTTAACTGACTTTAAGGAATATGGAGTATAGTTCAGTGGCCTCCAGTGAAATTACCAAAATACGCTTCTGAAAGTTTACCATCTAAGCATTGCAGCAATGGTATCTTTGGAATTTTTGGCATCGAGACAGTAGCCTGGGCCAAGAAGCTTGTTCATCCGTCTGACAAGACGATAATAATAATGCCGTACCTACATTTCAACAGGAGACTTTTAGCAACAAATTTCTATGCAAGACCTAGTTCAACCAATTATTAATAATCAACCCATGTGGGACAGAATAGAAATTTGGTGAATTACAACTACAAACCAGCAATCTATAATTGATACAGATATGAACTACAATTTTAAAGAAGCAAGCACCTGATCCTTATTCTTGCTTTGCACACGGCATGTGATCTTCTCAAAATTCTGAACATAGCATAGAGACCAAGAAAACAGAGTCACCAAATGTTCAATTAGAGAGATTAGTTACATATAATATGGTGCAAGAGAGACATTGTACTTTGCCAACTTGTCTCAAAGCATTGAAAAAATTCTCTTCCTCTTGCCTTGTCCAAGCAGCCCACTGCCTTGGCTTTTTCACTATAGAAATACAAAGCAGTGAAAAATAGCAGTTAAGCTCTTTAGTTTTTTACTTTTCCATGTACAATTTCTAGTTGAGCTCTTTAGTTTTTACTGTTCTATGTACAATTTCTAGTAGTTTTAATGAAACTTCTGTGTAAAGCCTAATAGTACTTTACCACATTTCATCAGCTAACTGCCTTAATTGGTACAGATAATAGAGCCAGCTAATACTGTGGCAAACCAGTAGAGTGTAGATACCATGTTATTTTTACTTCTCTATTTTTTTTTTTCCTCCACGCCCTCATGATTAATGACTAGCTAACTGAGTTGTTTTTTTTTCTTTTCATTCTTTTTTATTCTGAGCCTTCATGTTCAGATAAAAAGACCCACTCAAACATACTGCAGCCTCGATTAAATAGCAACACAATGTTGATAACACTCTGTTGTTTTCTATTTTCCTTATTAATTTTTTTTTCCAAACCTTCATGTTTATATCCTCACTTAAGCCTGTTAAAGCCTCAGTTAAATAACAACCAAAACCCTCAGCATCCCATCAGAAAAGAGAGAAACAAATAAATAAATAAAACAATGAAGAACCAGAAAGACACTCACCGGGTTTCTGATTTAGCAAAGGAGTAGCAGCAGTAAATAATAAATTGTTGTTTGTACAGGCATGACCTTCTGATAGATTTTGCAGATATGTTTCCATTTCGCTTCTCTGATTGCATCTGTCAGATGGCTTTTGCACGTCTGCCATTCACAGTTTTAATGTCTCAGCATCTGGTACAACCTGACCAGCAAATTATCTGGTTTAGAACATAAACTCTTGTACTTTGATAACTCAAAACGAAGCATTAAGCCGGTGGCAGTCAGGGAAGTGAGGGGGTGGCCGGCAGCACCTCCGCAGTCTCCATCCAATTATTGGGCAATTTTCCAAACCGACTGGCCACGCTTTGGGCGAATCAACGCTTGAATCGGAAGAAACCCACCGTCTGAGTTACCAGTTACGCCAATTATTCCTTCCTAGTTTTTTTGTGACTGACTGATTATTCAGATTTAAAGTTTTACTGATTCTTGATGATCGGAAGAGAAATTTGGGTTGCGTGAAGTGTGTTTCGTTAATTAAAGGAAAAGGAAGATGATTCTGTCGGGTGGGATCCGATAATTAGTAAATTGGCTGCTAAAGAACAAAATTGAATTGGAGATTTCTAGGTCGGTTCTCCGATTTCAATCAATCCGGATCAAATTAAATAAAAAAAAAAAGCAGACAGGTCACATAAAAAAAACTAAGGTGAAAAGGAGAAAATTAATTAAAAGATGTACCTCAATTCGTTGATTTCTACTTTAGGGAGAGTTTGATCTGGTGAAAACGGCAAGGAATTCTTCGATTTACAAGAGATTTTTATTTATTAATTTTATTTTATTTATTTCGTCTGGAAAGAGTAAAGTTGAAAGTTTGAAGTGCATCTCATTTCACACCTCACGAAGAAACAGGATAACGGGTTTGAAATTTGATTAAACCCAATAGCATCTTTGCTTTTAATTTGAGATCCGTCAAGTAAAGCTCTTTTTTTTTATTAATAGAAAAACAAACAAAATGTTGATAATGGTTAAGATTTTAGAAAATTTTGAAATATACGAAAAATTATGACATGTTTGGATGTCATTAAGCCTAACGGTAGCTTAACCGTGGAAACAGTTGATCTCTGGAATTTCGGGTGAGCCAACCGATTTAATCCAATGCGGGAACCGTTGTCATGATTTATTCCATGGTACAACGGGTAAATGATTTCTTTTATCTGTTGCAATGGTTCCTGAACCGTTGCAACGATAGGCTTTATTTAGATCAATCTCAAACGTATTTTACCAATTTGACAGATTGTATATCCTAATTTTGAGATAATGCTTCTACTATCTAATGCCCAGTGCTTCATGACTGCATCCTTGATAAATATAGTAATTGTTCATTCATGCTTGATGTGTGTATTGTATTCTCCAATAGTCATGAACTTGCACAATATCTCAAGACAAGAAAACTGTAAAATTCAATTAATATATGTTTTGTAAATCTAGTCAAACAGACAAGTAAATTATGACATAATCTAACAAATCTCCCTCCTAATGATAACAAAATGCATTTTCAATTTTGTAATTTTTGGTCAAATTTTTTCAGTAAGAAATTCAATCCTTAACAACCCGTTTTTTGTTATGCAGAGGGATGCCTAAATATTTAATGCGAAATGACCATTTTTTTACAACCAAACAAAGAAGCTAAATATGTATGACAATCTGCGGTTATGTTGTTGCAAAACTTTAAGGCCTAAATATTTAATGGGAAATGACCATTTTTTACAACCAAACAAAGCCGCTAAATCTGTATGGCAATCTGCAGTTATGTTGTTGGAAAAACTTTAAGTTTTGTCTAAATTGATTCAAGCCTAGGTTCTTGAGTCTTGCCTAATCTTGTTTTTAAAATTATTAATAGTTGTCTTATTTTATTCTTTACGATTTAATAAAGTTAATGTGTTAATGTTAAATATATCGATAACAAAAAAAAAATTCAATAAAACAAGACGAAATTAACCTGTACCCGTTAAATATTTTCTGTATAGTTAACAGTCATTACCCATCAAATTAATAAATTGATAATCCTGAAACAAATCTGCTGTTATTATAAAGGAATAACAGGATTAGGTTATTTTTATCTTAGCCGTTAATTTTTATCGAGATTCGCACATGAATTTTTTTTCTTTCTAGAGATTCGTAAGTGAAGAACTTTGAATGATTGGAATAAGAATAACAGAGTCCTGTTATTCCAAAGGAATAACAGCAGATTTATTTCCATCCTCTAATATACAAAATTGCCCTTGCTTCTACCTCTTTAATCCTACAATATTAATCATATTGGTCATGTTTGATTGTGGAGTAAGAGTGGAGTAAACCCCTTACTCCATACTTAAGGAGTCAAACAAGAAGTAAAATAGAGAGAGTAAGATGGAGTAAAAAGAAACTTAATCCTGAGTAACTTACTCCACCTATCTAAGTGGATTAACTTATTCCACTTGTATGGCCCACTGTCATAAAAGAAACACATTTTCCAACATCTTACTCCAACAAGTGAATTAATTTAAGTCATAACTCCAACTACCAAACAAGATATAAAATATGAGGAGTAACATAGAGTAAGCAATTTAATCCTCATTAATCCTTGTAATTTAATCTTCCAACATTAATCCCCCTAAAAAATACAATATCGCGAGAATATATAGAAGAGCTCTCCGAACTCCGAAGAAGTAGGTTCATTCTTGCATTTTTTAATATGAAATAATCTCAACCTCTATTGCTTTTTTAGAAACTAAAATTCGTGCAAATGTGTTTTGGAAAAAAAATTGCTTCATGTACCTTTGTTATTTGACTCATTTGTGTTTCTCGTTCAACATTTTTTCACCTATCATATTAATACTCTTTTTTGGGTCATCTTTGGTTACTACTTAATTTAAGAATGATTAAATTATTTATTTCATCTTACTTCTTTAATTTACATCTCATTTGACAGTTTAAGTCACAAATTAAATTAATTCTTATGAAGGAATGAGATACTGGTGAATAAATCTTTGTCTATGATTGTGTTTTACGGACGAAGTAAGTGTGAAGTAAATTAATTCGCATGGAAAGATAGTTAGATTATCCACAGTTAATCTTATTTGTTCTGTGTTACTTCATATTTGACAGTTTAAGTGTAGAGTAAAAAGTTTACTTCACAATCAAATATGACTGAATTATTTCCTTTCATGACTTTCTCTATACAAGCAATTGATCATGATTCTTTAGGCTGTGCTCCAAAAAATGTGCGCGGAGAGGAAGGGGAAGGAACGGAGAGGGAGGTGATCATCGATCATTCACCCTTGAACAGTGTTTCTTACACCCCGATTTGGGAGTAACAAAATTCAGCAAATTACACAGCGCGCTTACCTCCGAATAGTGTCGGTTTCCTTCCGTTCCCCTCCGCTCCCTCGTCGCTTTTCCGCTTCTGGAGCAGGTGACGAAAACCGGGCAACCACGGTCTGGTCGGTTCTTCACCTCCTCTTCCTTTCCTTTTCTTTAATGAATGTCTTTTCCCCTCTGTTGGAGCACAACCTTAGAAGTGAGGCAAGAATATCTAGAAATTAGATGTAAACTTGCAAACCAGTAAAAAAAATCAGTTTAAATTGTTATTTTCTTTGGAACGATTAGTTAAGGGAACTTCACGATAATAAAGGAAACATAATATTTGCAAAATATGTGGTGATTGTACTGAAAATATCAAAAAAAAATTCTACTGAAAGTTATTAACAAAAAAGAGAGGATGAAGATTGAAGGGTTAATTGAGGAAATATCTAACATTTAGATTTCAGAGAGTTTTGTTTGAATAAATGTTAAAATTTATTGTTTTGATGGGCAAATATTTAAAGTATGTGATGGATATACACCTAATTTTGTCTATGAAAAAAATGTCTACTTCAAATTTGTGTCTATGTTTAGAGTTTATACAACTTTTTGGATGCGCCACTACCAGTATCAAGCAACAAGTTCCAGTCCAAAAATCTAATCTATATCAAGTATCAACACAGATAATTACGTTCTTAAAATTAGATGTTTATGGAAAGGGTGCAGTTATTATAAGATAAAAAATATATTTGTATTGATAATTTCTCAAAAGTTATTTTTAAAATTAAAAGGTATATTGTTAGTGTTCAATTAAAATAATTAAAATTATAGGTATTAAGAAGTGGAGTAAACTCCTTACTCATTGTTAGGGTTGTTTAAACGATTAATTCGGTTGGATCCGAATTAAAATAGTCAAATCAATTTTTTTTTCAGTTTTTAAAAATCAAATCACACTAACCGAATTAAATTGGCCATTTCGATTTATTCAGTTGAATTGAACCAGATAGAAATGATAAAATTTCAAAAAGTCAAGACTCAATATATATACCAAATTACCAATACATTAGTTATTTCATAGAAATAAATATCAAGATAGCATTACACACATTGTTTAGTTCCATACAAAATATGCTAAAATATCCAAACTAAAATGAAAGAAAGAAAACGATAATTGAATTAAACAAAATACAAACCATACTTGCACTGTTGTAATTCGACTGGTTTGGTTTAGTCGGTTTTACAAAGTCTAAACAGAATTGATCCATTAAATCAAAATAATTTAAAAATTGAATCAAACTGATCCATTTAAATTAAAATTTTTCGTTTCGGTTGAGAACCAAATAATTCAAACAGCCCTACTCATCGCCATAAACGATTAATAAATTCTAAACTGTTCGTATGAATATCAATGCAGATTAGATTGTTTGAACTCGACTTAGAATACAATTTTCTAAAATTATTTGGAAATAAATTCAATTCTTATAAATAAATTTTTTTTCGTTTTCCAAATAAAAAACCAAAAAAGTACTCGAATTTTGTACCAACGACAAGAAATCATGCATGCGCACTATCTATTAATTTAAGCACGAGCACAAAAAACCATGCAAGCTCACTATATTTACCAATCTGAGCACATCGATCCAAATGCTCATCTCTTGTAGTCAGAGCATGCCTTTTTCTATTTTTTCTTGTCTAGCATTGTAATTTTTTTTTTTTTGACTATAATGTCTTTATGTACCAGTACAAAACTTATATATTTAATTGATTTGTCCTAATTAATAAAAATAAGTACAAATTGTTATTAAAAAAATTATTTTAAAATGTTACAAATAAAAAATTCTGAAATGGCACATATTTAAAAAAAAAATTCTCAAATGGAATAGAGATGAAGATTAACATATTTAATCTTTTTTATGTATGAATAATTAAAGAAGAAAAATAAATTTAATTTTTCTTTCCATTTTATTTATTATTTAATTAATTAAAATTTAGAAAATCAGTGAAAAATTCGGTGACTATTGGTTTGTGATAAAAAATTTTGAATGACAATTTTATTTAAGTAAGATATAAAGTTGTGTATTTGTGTTATTTTTTCTGAAAATATTTATAACAAAATTTATTTCAAATTAAAAAAAAATAATTCTATTAATCATAATCATGCAATGCAATATTAAATATTTCACCACTAACATAATTTTATTAACCAAACACCATTCTAGTAAAAATTTTCTTTCCATTCTCTTCCTTTTTTAATCTCCAACCAAGTAACAATCTTGAAACAAATAAATAAGATTAACTCGAAAGATTTCATTTTGAGTCAATGCAGAGGATCCGAATTCCCAAACAAGGTGTCAGGAAATGGAAAGGGAATCTAATAGGAATATCACATGATACAGTAGGATCCGTGGAAGCTAACCCGAAGCCCGCCAGTCTCTGTTCCCCTCTCCCTCTCCCTCTCCCTCCCCCTCTTCCACTTCCTCTTTCCCCGCCTCCATTGTATTCTATTGATCTTCTCAGAAGAGAGAAAGCTCCAAAATATCTCTAGCGATGCAGCTAATCTGGCGGAATTTGGTACCTAACGGACCCGGTACCGTCAAGGTTTTCCCCTTTGTTGCTCTCGCTCTCTCTCTCAATTTCTCTGGCTGTAAAAGATTTGAAAATAGTTCTATGCGTCATGCACTAATTAAAAGGAAATAGGCAGAGATATGGTCGAGGCCTAATTTTTAGATTTTTTGCCAATTTGGGTCTTTTCCTTTGATTCCATTTTTTTTTTCAATGCCTTGTTTTTGAAAAAATTGTGGAAAAGGCAAGCAGAAGACTAAAGTTACCATAATTTTTACTCTAACTTAAAATAAAGCCTAATCAGTTACGTGATCAGGCACCGAGTTATTAAAGTTTGAAACTTTCTTCTTCGTATCAGCTTAAACCAGTAGAAGATGATGATATGTGGCATGCTTATAACCTCATCTGTCCAGGAGACACAGTTCAAGCCACAACTGTTCGGTATGATACCTTCTTTTTATGATGAGTTACAGTTTGGTAAAAGAGGAATCTAAAACGTAATCGTGCATGGATTTTTAAAATGACACAGAGAGCTTCAGGTACAGTCTCTGCTGAGGAGTACTGGCAAGTTGGCCAATATCTTGGTCCAACTGTTGAATGGTTGTTTATACCAACATAATTGTCTTACGTTGTGATCTTATGTTGCTAAACGGCTTAATTGTTGCTTTTGTTTGCTATTAATGCTTCAACATCAATATTAGCAAACTGAAAAGAGAAAAAGCCAAAATGGTACAACTTTAAACTGGAAGGTGGTGTTTTGAAAAAATGCAGAAAAAAATAATAGCAACACCAACAATTTATTGTCATTTGCAAAAATCTCATTCCTGCTACAATACCAATTTTTCCTAATCCAGTTAGCCCAACAGAACTTCAACCAATTTAGATCTTATATTGTGGCCAATAAAGCACTTTAATCTAAAATGAATCAACCTTCTGTTAGTTCCTTGCAATTTGCTCTTATTCCATGGTCTTATTTTCTGACTCTCAACAACAACCACAATAACCACAACAACAACAACAAAGCCTTTACTCCCAAACAAGTTGGGGTAGGCTAGAAATGAAACCCAACTGGAGTCGTGAGGGTTTCATTTTCATAAAAGGCTGTATTTTATGTTGGCTCACCATGCCTATCATAACCCTCCTCCTTTTTCTGACCCCCAGATTTAATTATTATTTTGTCAAGACGACTATGAGATGACATGGTTGTTTGCAAACATAATGGGGACCTAGTCAAGAACAATAAACAATACATTTTTAGAGACTAGAATTTTTTGTGAGGATATGTTTCTCCTATATAAAAGTGGGAAACTTTTGCAAGTACCAAAATCACATTATTTACCACTATCCGTAAATTGAAATAAAAGGCAGAATTATTTCTGGTATTTGCAAATACCAGAAAAAAGAAAAAAAAGGTTTACTGTTTCCTCAAACGACGATGGATTGGGTTTTTCTGGCATAAGCTCTTAATACAAAAATAACTTTTTTTTGTATGGCAGAAAGGTGCTCCGAGAGATGGCTTCAGGTGGAAGAGATGCAGAACGAGTAAAGTTGAAGCTAGAAATCAGAGTTGAGGTAAAATACATTCCAGGGTACTTAAATCTCAGATTTTGTTGTGGGTACAATAGCTGTTCAAGCCAGTCACCAACTTCGTCTCAGATTTGAAGAACTTCTGTATTAGTTTTTTTTCATCATTTTTTGAGTGCTTAACTAGTCTTTGTTATGTCATTAACTTCTGAGGCCACATTTCGATGTGGGATATAGTGGAATAATAAGGGCTAAGCTCTTCCCATGTGACAGTGGGGATAATAGTCATCCTCTTATCCCTCACTTTATACCTCTCCAAATCATAGCCTATTTATCTGTTTGGCATCTCTCTGAGTCTCGGTAAAGCAGTAATCATGTTCTCAGATCTTTTACAAGATCTGGAAGCTGTTGATTTAACATGACTTAACTGCTGGTTTAATGGGTCAGGCACAGCTCAGATCACTACATTGTGGCGTGTCAACTCATCTCTGGCTAATCTGAATTTGACCATCTGCTTATTTGAAACCATTTTGTGGAAATAAAGAATAAAATCCAATTTGCATTTAATACAAGTCAAATTTGACTATGGAAAATCCTAACCTATTGTGATTGACTCAGCATAGAATTAATTGATCATTTATCTCGGCAGGTTGGGCTGGACCAAACTACTTGATTATGCCTACACAACCATTTTCTAGCACTGATTTTTATTCACACCTCACAAGTTATGTCTTGCATTTTTCCTTTTTGTTTGGTTTTAATTATCTCTTATGAAATAGGCTGTAGATTATGATAAAGAGGGCTCGGTCTTGCGTGTACGTGGCAAGAACTTAACAGAGAACGAGCATGTTAAGGTTGGTTAGTCATGTTTTTAGACATCATATGGTTCCTCATTTCCAACATAAAAGCCAGGGATCAGCATGCACTGCTTGCACCACCATACGAGTTTGCGAATTGCTTGAACTTATTTTCATGTCTATTCCACTTCTTTTTCTTGGCTTGTGTTTTTTGTTTTACAAGCCTGAAGGAAGATTGATGGTACTGTTGGCACTGTAAGGTTGTAATAGAACAATTTTAGAAAGTTTAATTTTTGTTATGGAGTTTTTTTTTTTTTTTTTTTTGATGCAGATTGGGCAATTTCATACTTTGGAGCTCGAGCTACATAGACCTTTTGTAATAAGCAAGGTAAGAGCATAGTTAGTTCCAGTTTTTCTTGAATAATTTGAGAAAAAAAGTTCAGTTGCTAGTAGAACTAATCTCTCATATTAAGTTCATATGATTAGCTTGATCTTACTATATGTTTTATTTTGTGTAAAGTTTTATTCAATTTAGAAACAAGGTCATCGAAAAAAAACTAGATCTCGGTTAGTGCATGTGTGTGTGGGATTGATTTGTTCATAACATATACTGGTGCACTTTAAATTGATTCCTTTGTGCGATACATTCTTTTTGAGAAACTTTCTTTTCTCTTTTGTAATTTTGTTAGGAAATTTGGGATTCCATTGCACGTGATATTCTCCATCAAGCAAGTGGTATGATCAGCAAATACCTTTAATTATTTGATAAGCGTTCCCTTTGTCCAATTTGTGTTTTACCTGTGGTTTGCTCATATGAATTAGTGTCTATTGAGGATTTTAATATGAAACCTTTGCCCTCTCCTCCTGCCACCACCCTCCCCTCAAAAAAGAAAAGACAAATTATTATATGGAATCCAACAGTATATGTGTTCTGGGTCCTGCAAATGGTATTGTAGTACTGAATACCTCTTCCTTAAATAATAGAAAGTGACTTGTTGTATTTTTCAAACTTCTTTTCTTGTTTGATGTTTATTATGTATGCATCTAATTTAGATCCTGCTGCCAGTGCTGATCTCTCTGTTATTCTGATGCAAGAAGGCCTTGCGCAGCTCTTCCTGATTGGCCGGAGGTAAGCTGTATGTGCTGTTGTCAGTATGATCTAGATTCCGAACTGCTAGTTCGCAAATGTACCAGTAAGGTGACAAACACGGATAATATGGTATCTGATATGTAGATCACGACAAATACCCCCAAAAATTATTGCAAATTTGTATAGCTAAGATATCACTAAATGGTTATTTGGTAAAGTATGTTGACTAATTAGGTGTTAATTTAACAAGTTTGGCATATAATTCAACCCATTAGACCTTCTCTGGCTGAAGTTTTTTTCTTTTTCTAAATGGAATGTCTCTCCTAATTCCTTTTTATTCTGAATTTTAAGCTGATTTCTTTAATTCAATTTTCTTGAAGGCATTGCTTGTCCATCCTAATCATTTACTTTCCAGCTTATTCAAAATGGTGCTTTATGCATGCACCAATAATTATGGCATTTTCTGAAAAAAAAAAAATTGCCCTTTATTCCTCTTTCATGAAAGGCCGAACTTGGTACTATTCTGACGATCTTGTAATGTACTTGAACAGCATCACAACAGCGAGGTCACGTATAGAAACATCCATCCCTAGGAAGCATGGCCCAGCTATTGCTGGTTACGAATCAGTATGTAACAATTTGCGTCATTCCATGCATGGATCTGTTACTGTCATTTATGTACCAGAACTGTGTCGATATTGTATGTATTGTTACTGGGAGTGGCCTGGTACCGTTGATCTTGTAAACCTGTACGCATTTAATAGTAATAGTTGAATCTTTGAATTTCTTGTGAGTATGAAGATCAGCAGAGGTTCTGAATGGAAGGAACTTAAATACCAACTGGTAAAAAAAAAAAAAAGAACAATGTCAACAGCTGTTTGATATCTCCACACTTGATTTAATGTTTGATTTTTTTATCTTCTCTATTGTAGGCTCTCAAGAAATTCTTTGAGAATATTCTTCAGGTTAGTTCAAGGAAAAACTGAGAAAATTTCAGGGTTTCCCTTCATTATGCAATAATAATCTGTAGATTTTATACCCGTACGAAGTTTGAAACATCACAGACACCCCTTCTGAATGCAAGAGATGTCCTCATTGACCTGCCTCCTTTACATCGTTTTTAAGCACTTTACCAAATTGTACCGTATGTTAGCCAATTCAATTTCGTTTTCAAAGTTATGAACAAACTTTTTTTTATATGGAGCAAGCAATGCAGGGGGCTTTAGTTGGGGTTTTTATATAAGTATGAGAAGAGGAGGGTTTTGGTTGATATTTTTATGATTTGAAGAGTATAGTGACTGATATTTTTTTTGTGCGGAAACAAGATTTTTGTAGAAGTACCTTATTGTAAAAATGAATTCATTAGCAAAAAGCTATTTTTCGATGCAATTTTGACTTGGAATTTCTTGTATTTCTTAGGCTTGGTTAAAGCATATTGATTTCAGCATCGTACGGTGTGTTGTGATTGCAAGCCCTGGTTTCACAAAGGTTAGACTTAATTTCTCCACTCTTAAATTTACAACATCATGTTTGTAGCTTTTATGAATTTATAATTTATTTTTGTTATTTGACAGGACCAGTTCCGTGATTACTTATTCTTGGAAGCACAAAGGCGGGATTTAAGGACAGTAATTGAGAACAAATCACGGATTATCCTTGCACACGCAACTTCTGGTTACAAGTTAGTCTTCTTGTTTACATGTTGGTCCTTGAACTATAATTATTTGCGGAAATGCTATATTGAGGAATTCAGACTGCCAAAAGGTTTTTTGGTCGAAGAAGATAATAGGAAATGGCCAAATCTACCATTTATGCTATAATTTTCATTTGTTTAATTGAATTGACTAAATTTAGTGCAAAGTAACTATAGGGTTTCAAATAATGAGGTTGTTAGTATCAAATGCTTGCAACTTGTCATGTCTTAAACTACATATACGATACTTATATTAAACTTGATTGTGAATTTATATTGAGTATTGATAGCAATTGTTGCCTTAAATTCTTACAATAACTTGTTCTTATTTATCTCTTTCTTTTTCTGATATGTTTTCTTCTAGAATTGTTTATGTAAAAAAAAAATGCTAAAATACTGCTAATGATTTCCATTTAGATGCCAAAGTTTGCCACACAGTAAGAGAGTTTAATGCTAATGATCGCATATGATGCAGTTGTTAACATCATCGCTTGATTTACAATTTGACTCATTGTTTATTATTTCTTTTAACGTAACTTGCAACAATACAGGCATAGTTTGAAAGATGTGCTAGAGTCTCCAAATGTAATGAACCTAATAAAAGATACAAAGGCAGCCCAAGAGGTATACTTGTTTAAAAATGCAAGCACACACTTCTAGTTTTTGAATTTAATTTTGCTGATCCTAATTTGTTATTTTAATTTTGAGACATGCTGACATTCTTTTTCTTTGATTATATTTTGTTTCTCAATTACAGGTTCGAGCCTTGAAGGACTTCTTTACTATGCTCTCAAATGTAAGAACTGTTTTCCTTACTTTTTAACCATGACAAAGTCTCTTATCCTGTCAATTTTTGGAACCAAAATCGTAATTTTTTTTTTTTTTTTTTGTTCTTCTATTGCATAATTATAGGATTCTTCACGTGCTTGCTATGGGCCTAGGCATGTTGAGTTTGCAAATGATAGGATGGCAGTCGAGACTCTTCTAATAACTGATAATCTTTTTCGGTATTACATTCTTTTCTATATTTAATTTCAGAATTTTATACTTTTGTTGGGCGTTGTGATAGTCTTGTTTTCCCACCAAAAATTGACCCCCAAGTTTTAAGGCAGAAAGGCATTTTATGTCAGCACATGCTATGATATGTGATATTCTTTTATTATGCGAAAACTAAAATTTCATTAGTGTTTTTGAAAAGTTATTTACTTTGCAACCGTACTATTTGGTTATAGGAGCTATATGCAAATTCTTATTGAAAACTGTAGAATCCTACTGTGTCATTTTCATCAACTCATTATCTATACTTCATAATAAAAATACTTATTTGTTTTCTAATTGTTAATCAACTTTTTTCAGTAATGCTGATATAGCTGAGAGGCAAAGGTACGTGCGTTTGGTGGAGTCTGTCAAAGATTCAGGTGGAACTGTGCACATTTTCTCTTCTATGCACGTCTCTGGAGAGCGTAAGTATACATTTTTTATCTACCTTACCAACTTAAATGAGGTTTACTAGCTGTTGAGTATGTAGATAAGTTTTATTGCTTCTTAATTTAGAGCATTGATATCATAATCTAATGTCATGCACTCATGCCACTTCTTGTTTGGCATTCCATAATGCCAAAACTTGAATTACTTACAAATAGGAGAGTTGTCGTGCCTGAGGTTTTGTCCAATAAATTTAAGTTTCATATTTCTTATTAAATTATGGGTTTGTTTTCCAGAGCTGGCACAATTAACTGGAATTGCAGCTCTACTACGGTTTCCTTTGCCAGAATTAGAGGATTTAGAGATGTAACAACTTGATGCAAATCTCTCTCTTGGTTCTATTTCGAGGTAGTCCATAGATTTCATAATTTATGTACTTGTCAGAGATGTAGGAATAAGAAGGCATAAGACTAATAAAAGGAACTAAATGATATATGTTTTTTTTCTCTTCTAATTTTATTGTTGTTCTATGCAATATTAGTTTTTTTTTTCCTCTGAAGAGTGATAATGAATTAATTATGAAATCTTGAAGTACCAGACATCTCAATGATATAAACAAAAATTCATAAGGGCGCGTTTGGATGAAAATGCGGGTTAGTGAAAATGGCTGCTAACCCAAGCTAACCCCAAATCGCTAACCCAATTGCTAACCCAACAAAATATTGGGATAGCGCAATAGCAGAATAGCCACTAACCCAAGAAAGAGAGAGTGTTTCGTATGGTGTTTCCATCCGGGTTAGTGCTATTCTGTGCACTGCTCCAATTGTAGAAACCATGAAGTGATGCTTGAAAAGAATAAATTTTAACCTCTGACTAACACAGTCATAAATTTTTTCATCTGACTAAGTATTCATTTGGCTTCATGCAGCGCAATATTTTTCTCATTTTGTATCTATTGATCGTGCCCTGCATGAAGTCAAAGTAGCTCTGTCAATATCTTTACACACATAATAGAAGTCCTAGCTAATTTAAGTTGCTTCTGTAATTGTATCTCTGTTAATATCTTTACACACCTGCTTCTTCCATTCAAAATATTGCAAATCTACGTTGCCAAAAGAGAAAATGATGATAATGAATAAAAGAATTATGTACAACACGATTCTGCACTGCATGAGTTCACACACGATTGCACGAAACATCGGTATTTGTAAACGAGAGAACAAATAAAAAACTAATCAAATCAGTTCATATTTTTTATATGCAGTGTAATTTTAATTTGAACTTCTAACAAAATGGCACACCGGATGTTTATGTTTCTATTTTTTGTTCTCTTTTTATACTCTTATCCTAATGTGTTATTGAGATTTGAGAAGAGGAGTAATGAAACCTTAATTTGTTGAAATTTTCAGATTTTATTAGAGAAAATATTGTTATTTTTATCTAGAGCGGAGGTCCAGTACTCATAAATTAAGATCCGACTCTACTGCTCTCCAATTCCAATAAGTGCTAGTAGTAGCATTTCATTGAATTTTCCAATTACTTTCTTGAGCAGTTTACATATCATTTTTGCTCTCTCGTGTCACTGTTAATATTCGTTCATTTTTCTCAATCATTCTCTCAATTACGAATTAGAGCCTTAATCACGATGTAGAGGTAAAAAAAATACCGTCTTCCCTTGTTGGCTACAGAGATCGTGAATTGAACACGAACAACCAAAACATAAAACCAATTTTATTGAATTCAATGAAAAGGGGATACAACGACACTAAGGCCAATTCTAGCTAGAACTTCAAAATTAAATATATTTGACTATTCCAACTAGATTCAGAAATAAACAAGAATCAAAAGAAATGGTGAAGTAGATCTTCGAAACGTACAGTGTGATGCCATGTGGCGCTGACTCAGCAAACACATGCTGATCTGTCTGTCCGCCTCACTCTTTTTTCAACAACCTTCGAGGCTTCGATCAAATATTCAATGGGGGTCCCATACTGTGAGCCAGTCTAATTAAAAGGTGTGTTTATCCACCAGACCACTCTGACCTAAATCTTCGTCTTCTTCTTAGAGGAATTTGACAGTGATAAAATCAGAGCCCAAACGGGTTGATTGCGACCTGGGATGTGACCTCTCGAAACTGTTTATCAGCGATATACATAATGAGATCTCAGAGAGGAGATAGATAGAGATGATGATGATTTAAACCACCCAGAAATGAGACGAGCAGGACCAGTCAGCTATGTCAGTAAGCGATGAAAAAGGAGGAGAAGAGACTAGAGAGGGGAGGCGAGAGTGACACGGTGATGGCGCCAAGGAGGTGTTTTTTTTTTTTTATTGTGTGGTGTGTGTGTCGGATTTTGGCGGCCCTTCGCTCTCTCTAGAAATTGACCACTTTGCATACTAACCCTTTCTTTTTTTTCTATTTTTTTTTTACGTAACGTAAGTTACGAAAATATTTAACTGTGTGAGGAACGATTTTGTCAGAATTGATGCACATAAGAACATTGCATAGAAGCACAGAAAAATAAGTGCCAGTAATGCATTTGTAGTTAAAAGTAAATATTCAAATTCAATTTTTTTTTTAATCTTTTTGGCATAATTATGTCCGAGTAACACCAAATTTGTTTTATAAATTAGGTTGTTATAAATGTTATTTGCAGGTGTACACAGAAGTTATTAAGCAAGCAAGTTGATAGATAAGATTAAAAAAAGTACATACATATCACATAATTTTTGGGAAAAAAAAATGGTGTGTCATGCCTCCATTATTATTAAATATTATAGAGATAAATAATTGTAATATATATTTAATAGTAGAACTGGGTGTTTTTAAGTTCACCAAGTTTCTTTGTGAACTCAGCTCTAAAACCTATCAAATTGGCTACAAATGACGAATTCAAACTGTTTAAATTCTTCTACCTTATGAGTGATGCATCTACATGTGCACATTTTAAAATTTCGAATTAATTAGTATAAAGTTAAGTGATCAAAATTAGAATGTCTATAAATTAATTTTAATGCATTCATTCAATTTTTTTTTTAACACATTTTGACTACTTGATTCCATAAAAAATAATTTAAAATTTTAAAATTTTCCTATGCAGAAGGATTTCAAAAGACAGAAAAATAGTGATGCAAGCTTAAGTCAAAATACAGAAAAAATCTGGAAGTCATTTCATGAATCATGATTGTAATCATGATACAATCAATAAACATAATGTTTCTTAACTACTCTGCTCATGCAAACGACATGTGTGTGAAAAAACCTTTTGCATTTCTATGACAGGGACCCTCGTCTATTATATATTTGTGATATTTTAACGATGATATTTCGATTGATAATTACTTATTTAGAATCAAGTTAAACATTATTTATAATATGTCTAAAATTAGTCAATGACAAATAGTTTCCGAATCCATTAAGACATTGGAGAAAACTATGATTAAATTTACTAATCGACTACGTACCGTGCTTGATTTTTTAATCATTGAAAAACATTAACATTTTACAACTACATAATTTGGGATTCTTAATAAAGATTCCAGGTGAGAATTTTTTTTTTCGAGAAAATATTGATAAAATTGGTGAATTTAAATCCAAGCAGTATTTAAATATTTTTTTTTTCCTTTTTGTGAAATGAACCTACAGCCAAAATAACTAAAACTAGTATAATTCAGAAACTAGTACTCTAAAATTTTGTTCATTTGCATTTTTCAAACATTATTTAATTTGATCCAATTATTAAATAAATCATATCTCAAGTGCTTATCTTTTGATCAGTTAGAGATTAATTAGCCAATTCAACTAATTAAATGAAATTACTTTGTATCCATATCAGCAACATTAAAACAGACATATACATCTCATTACAGTTCTGATAACCAAAACTGGAACAACTGACTTATTCATAATTTATTTTGTTATTTGACAGAACTAGTTCCTTGATTATCTATTCATGGAAGCACAAAGGCGGCATTTAAGGACAATGATTAAGAACAAATCACGGATTATCCTTGCACATGCAACATCTGGTTACACGTTAGTCTTCTTCTTTACATGTTGGTTGTTGAACTATGATTATTTGCGGAACTACTATTTTGAGAAATTCAAACTGTCAAAAGGTTTTTTGGCCCTCCAAGAAGATAATAGGGAATGGCCAAATCTACCATTTAAGCTATAATTTTCATTTGTTTAACCGAATTGACTAAATTTAGTGCAAATTAACTATATGGGTTTCAAACAATGCGGTTGTTAGTATCAAATGCTTGCAACTTGTTATTTCTGAAACTACATATATGATACTGATTTTAATCTTGATTGAGAATTTATATTGAGTATGGATAACAATTGTTGCATTAAATTCTTAGAATAACTTGTTGTTATTTTTCTCTTTCTTTTTCTGATATGTTTTCTTCTTTCTTCTAGTATTGTTTATGAAATAAAAAAAACAAGCTAAAATACTGCTAATGATTTCCTTTTAGATGCCCTATAAAAGTTTGCCACACAGTAAGAAAGCTTAATGCTAATGATTGCATAGGATGCAGTTGTTAACATCATCAATTGATTTACAATTCTGTTTATTGATTTACAATTCTGTTTATTAATTTTTTTAATATTCTCTGCAACAAAACAGACATAGTTTGAAGGATGTGCTAGGTAGAGTCTCCAAATATAATGAACCTAATAAAAGATACAAAGGCAGCCCAAGAGGTATACTTGTTTAAAAAAATGCAAACACACACTTCTAGTTTTTGAAGTTAATTTTGCTTGATCGTAATTTGTATTTGGTTATATTTGGTTTGTCAATTACAGGTTCGAGCCTTGAACAATTTCTTTACTATGCTCTCGAATGTAAGAACTGTTTTCCTTTCACTGTGACAAAGTCTCTTCTCCTGTCAATTATTGATACCAAAAAATCCTCATGCTTTTTTTTTCCTATGTGTTCTTCTATTGCCGTTATAAATTAACCTACCTATCTATTATTTTTTTTAGTAACATTAATCCACTATCTAGACTGCATAAGTTATGCCCCACTTTTGTATATAACTTTTTTTTTTCTAGAAACCTCAGTCAAGTAATATGAAAATAACTATATTATTTTCAAAGTTTCGATACATCTTAAATAGTTTTAGTGTGCATACAATTTTATCTTCATAAAAATTGTCAAAATTTGAAATTCAACTTTTCTTCATTAGATATTTGTTTGCAACAAAATCTGAAAATAGAAATAGTTGATATCATAATTAAATATTGCCATTATATTATTATTGATTTCTAATATTTTGATTTTGACTAACATATTACAGTTTTTACTAAACAGGTTACCTAAATATCAGATTGGACCAAACAAAGCAAATTCCTATTCATTACGTTTTTAAGCTTGCTTCTATATTTGTAATTTTGCAGCTTGCATCTATATATATTTGTAATTTCTAAATTAAGTATCGTTATTGTGTAATTTTAATTTATTTGTAAGTTTAGTTTAAAATTAAATTACATAATAATCAAACAAGAATAGTTTGATTTAACTTTTAGTCATAACCAAACAAAAATACTGATTTTTTTATTAATAGAAAAATAAAATAAAAATAACAAAAATGGAGTACGAAATCATAACATTTTGAAATATAGAAAGAATGTTATAGACTATAACGTCCAGCACACTGTAGCTGGATGTTATAGTCTATAACGCCCAGTTAATCCGGTCGCTAATTAACTCGCAAAAAAAAAAAAAATTGTAGCTGAATGTTATTGTCAATAACGTCTAGCTACAATATTTTTTTTTTGGTTTAAAATTTTTAACTTGATGCTATCAAAAAATGATACCTGAAAACAAAATCTGATAAAAAAGAAAAAAAGCATAACAACGGAATAATACTGGTTTGATATGGATTTTGAGACCATCAAAACCATATTTTATTTCAATAATTTCACGAATATAAAATTGAAGTACATTAAAAAATTTAAACCAAAAAAAAAACATTGTCCTGTACGTTATAGTCTATATCGTTCTTCCTATATTTCGAAATTTCATGATTTTGTACTCCTTTTTTGATTTATTTTATTTTATTTTTCTTTTAATAAAAAAAGCAGAACAAAAATAACTTGTGTCATCTTAATTTGGTGTGAGCAATTTATTACACCATTTAACCCACAAGGGAACAACGGCTACTAAGGTAAAGCTAAAATCGTCCATTTATTTTCGGCTCTTGTCCCTGTTCCCAGAATAGGAAAGAAAAGCTAATTAAGGAATGTCACAGGATATAAAAAGGGGTCCGTGGAAGCTAACATGAAGACCGCCAGTCTCTGTTCCCCTCTCCCTCTTCCTCTTCCCCAGCCTCCATTGTTATCTATTGATTTTTCAGACGAGAGGAAGGTCCAAAATATCTCTAGCGATGCAGCTAATATGGCGGAATTTCGTACCTGATGGAGCCGGTACCGTCAAGGTTTTCCTCTTTGTTGCTCTCTCTCTCTCTCTCTCTCCCTCCCTCAATTTCTTTAGTTGTAAAAGATTTGGAAATAGTTCTATGCATGATGTACTAATTAAATGGAAATAGGGGAGGCAAAATGTGGTCGGTGTCTAATTTTTAGATTTTTGCCAATTTGTGTCTGTTCCTTAGATTCCAGTTTTTTTTCAATACCTTGTTTATGAAAAAATGTGAAAAAGCTAAGCAGAAGACTAAAGTTACCATAGTTTTTTCTTAACATAAAAAAAAAAGCCTAATCAGTTATGTGATCAGGCACCGAGTTACTAAATTTTATAATTTTCTTCTTTGTATCAGCTTAAACCAGTAGAAGATGATGATATGTGGCATGCTTATAACCTCATCTGTCCAGGAGACACAGTTCAAGCCACAACTGTTCGGTACAATACTTTAGTTTTATGATGAGTTACAGTTTGGTAAATGAGGACTCTAAACTTAATTAGTCGTGAATTTTTGTTTCAATAATGACAGAGAAATTTGAGAGTTTCAGGTACAGTCTTTTCCGAGGAGTATTGGCATGTTGGCCAATATCTTGGTCTGACTGTTAAATGCCAGTTTATACCAACATAGTCTTACAAATTGATCTTATGTTACTCAACGGCTTAATTGCGGCTTTTGATTGCTATTAATGCTTCAACATCCATATGACCATACTGAAAAGAGAAAAAGCCAAAATAGTACAACTGATACCTTCACATATTCGCTGAAATTTCAGCATGTTGGCCTTACTTTAACCGGAAGGTGGACTTTTTGAGAAAATGTGGAAAAAAAAGAACAGCAACACCAGTGTCATTTGCAAAATTCTCATTTCCTACTACAATAGCAATTTTTCCTAATTCAGTTAGCCCAACAGAACATCAACCCATTTGGATCTCATATTGTGGGCAATAAATTACTTTTATCTAAAATGAATCAATCTTCAGTTAGTTCCTTGCAATTTGCTCTTATTCCGTTGTCTTATTTTCTAACCCTCAGATTTAATTATTATTTATTCAAGAAGAGTATGAGATGATATGGTTGTTTGCAAACATAATGGGAGCCTGGGAGGGGTAACTTGGTCAACAACAAAACATTTCCAGAAACTAGAATATTTTGAGAAGATATGTTTTTCCTATTTAAAACTGGGAACCTTTTTGCATGTACCAAAATCATATTAATTACCACTATCCTAAAATTGAAAAAAGGGTAGTAATATTTCTGTTTACTGTTTCCTCAAATGAGGATGGATTGGGTTTTCTGGGATAAGCTCTTGATATAGGAAGAACCATTTTTCTGTATGTCAGAAAGGTGCTTAGGGAGATGGGTCCAGGCGGAAGAGATGCAGAGCGAGTAAGGATGATGCTAGAAATAAGAGTTGAGGTAAAATACATTCCAGGGTACTCAAATCTCAGATTTTGTTGTGAGTACAATATATCACTGTACCAGTCAGTCACCAAATTCGTCTCAGATTTTATAAACTTTTGTAGTAATTTTTTTTATATCGTTTCTTTTTGTGGTTAACTAGTTTTTGTTATGTCATCAATTTCTGAGGCCACGTCTTGGATATAGTGGAGTAATAAGGGCTAAGCTTGACAGTGGGGATAATAGTCATCCTCTTATCCCTCACTTTATACCCCTCCAAATCATAGACTGATTTTTTCTATTTGGAATCTTTCTGAGTCTTGGTGAAGCAGTAAATCATGTTCTCAGATCTTTTACAAGAGCTGGAAGCTGATGATTTAACATGAGTAACTGCTGGTTTAATGGGTCAGGCACATGTCAGATTGCTACATGTGGCGTGTGAACTCATCTGTTTATTTTAAACTTATTTGTGAAAATAAAAAGGGCTAACTTCCATTTAGATCAGCAAGGTATTAATAAAGAATAAAATCCAATTTGCATTTAATACAGGTCAAATTTGGCTATTGGATTGACGCAACATAGCATGGGTTCATCATTTAATTGGTCAGGTCTAGGCTCACTCTTCTTGACCTGTTGGCAGGTCGGGCTGGACCAAATTACTTGATTATGCCTACTCAACCATTTTCTAGCCCTGATTTTTGTTCACAATTCACAAGTTATGACTTGCATTTTTCATTTCTTTTTGTTTGGATTTATTATCTCTTATGAAATAGGCTGTAGATTATTATAAAGAGGGCTCGGTCTTGCGTGTACATGGCAAGAACTTTACACAGAACGAGCATGTCAAGGTTGGTTAGCCATGTTTTTAGACATCATATGGTTACTGATTTCCAACATGAAACAGGGATCATTATGCATGGCTTACACCATATTATCCAAGTTTGTGAATTGCTTGAACTGATTTTCTTTTCTATTCCACTTCTTTTTCTTGGCTTGCGTTTTTTTGTTCCACAAGCCTGAAGGAAGATTGATGGTACTGTTGGCACTGTAAGTTTCTAATATAATTTTTTTAGAAAGTTTAATTTTAGTAACGATTTTGTCTTTTGTTTAATGCAGATTGGTCAATTCCATACTTTGGAGCTTGAGCTACACAGACCTTTCGTAATAAGCAAGGTAAGTGGTTACTAGTGGAACTAATCTTTAATATTAATTGACTGTAAGTTCATATGATTAGCTTGATCTTACTATATGTAAAGTCTGATTCAACTAAGAAACAAGGTCATAAGAAAAAAAAAACTAATTCTCGGTTAGTGCATGTGTGTGTGTGGGATTGATTTGTTCATAACATATTCTGGTGCATTATATATTTATTCCTTTGTGTGATTCATTCTTTTTGAAAACTTTATTTTTTCTTTTGTAATTTTGTTAGAAAATTTGGGATTCCATTGCACGTGATATTCTCCATGAAGCATGTGGTATGATCAACAAATACTTTTAATTATTTGATAAACATTCCCTTTGTCCAATTTGTGTTTTACCTGTGGTTTTCACAGATGAATCAGTGTCTATTGAGGATTTAATATGAAACCTTTGCCGTTCCATCCACTCTCCCCCTCAAAAAATAAAATAAAAAAGAAGAAGACATTATTATATGAAACACCGTAGTATTCTGTGTTCTGGGTCCTACAAATGGTACTGTAGCATTGAATACCTCTCTTAAATAATAGGAAGTGACTCGTTGTATTTTTCATACTTCTTTTCTTGTTCGATGTTTATTATGTATTTGTCTAATTTAGATCATGCCGCTAGTGTTGATCTCTCTGTTATTCTGATGCAAGAAGGCCTTGCGCAGCTCTTCATGGTTGGTCGGAGGTAAGCTGTAGTTCTGTTGTCAGTATGGTCCTTAATCCTTATTCCAAACTGGTAGTTTGCAAATGTACGAGTAAGGTGAAGGACATTGATAATATGGTAACCGATATGTAGCTCACAACAAATATCCCCAAAATTTTGTGCGAATTTGTAAAAAGAAACAAAGAGTTGTATAGCTAAGATTATCACTAACTGATTATTTGGTAAACTAAAATGACTAATTAGCTGTCAATTTAATAGGTTTGGCATATAATTCAACCCATTAGACCTTTGGTCATCCAAAGTGACCTTTCTTATAATGGAACGTCTCTCCTAATTCCTTTTTTTTTTTTTAATATTTTGAGCTTATTTCTGTAATTTAGTAAACTTCTTGAATGCATTGCTTGTCCATCCTAATCATTTATTTCATGAGAATTCTTATTGCCTAGATTATTCAAAATGGTGCTCTATGCATGGGCCAATGATTATGGCATTTTCTGAAAAAAAATAAGTTGCATTTTATCCTCTTCACAAAAAGGCCCAATTTGGTACTATTCTGACGATCTTGTAATGTACTTGAACAGCATCACAACAGCAAGGTCACGCATAGAAACATCAATTCCTAGGAACAGTAGGAAGCATGGCCCTGCTATTTCTGGTTATGAATCGGTATGTTACAATTCGCACCAGTCCATGGATCTGTTGCTGTCATTTCTGTACCAGAACTGTGCCAATATTGATTGTTACTGGGAGTGACCTCTTGTCAGTGCTGGTACTGTTGATCTTGTAAACCTGTACGCATTTAATAGTAATATTCGAATCTTTGAATTTCTTGTGAGTACGAAAATTAGAAGAGGTTTCGATGGAAGGAACTTAAATACCAACTGGTAAAAATAAAAAGAACAATGTCGACAGCTGTTCGATATCTCCACACTTGATTTGATGTTTGATTTTTATATCTTCTCTATTGTAGGCTCTCAAGAAATTCTTTGAGAATGTTCTTCAGGTTAGTTCAAGGAAAAACTGAGAAAATTTCAGGGTTTCCCTTCATTACTCATAATATATTGTAGATGTTATAACCATACAAAGTTTGAAGCATCACTGACCATCCTGCTAAAAATGCAAGAGATGGCCTCCTTGCCTGCCTCCTTTACATTGTTTTTTGATCAAATTGTATCGTTTTTTTAAGCAACCCCAATTTCGTTTTCAAAGCTATGAACAAACTTTTTTTATGGAGCAAGTGATGCAGGAGGCTTTAGTTGGGGTTTTTATATTTAGTATAAGAAAGGAGGGTTTTGGTTGATATTTTCATGATTTGAAGATTACAGTGACTGACTTCTTCTTTTTGTGTGGAAACCGAAGATTTTTATAGAAGTAGGTTTTTTGTAAAAATGAACTCATTAGAAAAAAAATCAATTTTTTGATGTAATTTTGACTGGGAATTTCTTGTATTTCTTAGGCTTTGTTAAAGCACATTGATTTCAGCATCGTACGGTGTGTTGTGATTGCGAGCTCTGGTTTCACTAATGTTAGATATTATTTCTTCACACTTAAATTTACAGCATCTTGTTAATTTGTGCTTTTATGAATTCATAATTTATTTTTGTTATTTTACAGGACAAGTTCCGTGATTACTTATTATTGGAAGCACAAAGGAGGGATTTAAGAATAATAATTAAGAACAAATCACGGATTATCCTTGCACATGCAAACTCTGGTTACAAGTTAGTCTTCTTGTTTACATGTTGTTCCTTAAACTATGATTATTAGCGGAACTACTATTTTGAGGAATTCAGAATGTCAGAAGGTTTTTTGGCCCTCCAAGAAGATAACAGGGCATGGCCAAATCTACCATTTATGCTATAATTTTCATTTGTTTAATTGAATATTGACTAAATTTAGTGCAAAGTAACTATAGGGTTTCAAATAATGAGGTTGTTAGTATCAAATGCTTGCAACTTGTCATGTCTTAAACTACATATACGATACTTATATTAAATTTGATTGTGAATTTATATTGAGTATTGATAGCAATTGTTGCCTTAAATTCTTACAATAACTTGTTCTTATTTTTCTCTTTCTTTTTCTGATATGTTTTCTTCTTTCTTCTAGAATTGTTTATGTAAAAAAAAAATATTGCTAATGATTTCCATTTAGATGCCAAAGTTTGCCACACAGTAAGAGAGTTTAATGCTAATGATTGCATATGATGCAGTTGTTAACATCAACACTTGATTTACAATTTGACTCATTGTTTATTATTTCTTTTAACGTAACTTGCAACAATACAGGCATAGTTTGAAAGATGTGCTAGAGTCTCCGAATGTAATGAACCTAATAAAAGATACAAAGGCAGCCCAAGAGGTATACTTGTTTAAAAATGCAAGCACACGCTTCTAGTTTTTGAATTTAATTTTGCTTATCCTAATTTGTTATTTTAATTTTGAGACATGCTGACATTATTTTTCTTTGATTATATTTTATTTCTCAATTACAGGTTCGAGCCTTGAAGGATTTCTTTACTATGCTCTCCAATGTAAGAACTGTTTTCCTTTTTTTTTAACCATGACAAAGTCTCTTATCCTGTCAATATTTGGAACCAAAATCGTCATTCTTTTTTAATTTGTGTGTTCTTCTATTGCATAATTATAGGATTCTTCACGTGCTTGTTATGGGCCTAGGCATGTTGAGTTTGCAAATGATCGGATGGCAGTCGAGACTCTTCTAATAACTGATAATCTTTTTCGGTATTACATTCTTTTCTATATTTAATTTCAGAATTTTGTACTTTTGTTGGGCGTTGTGATAGTCTTGTTTTACCACCAAAAATTGAGCCCCAAGTTTTAAGGCAGAAAAGCATTTTATGTCAGCACATGCTATGATATGTGATATTCTTTTATTATGCGAAAACTAAAATTTCATTAGTGTTTTTGATAAGTTATTTACTTTGCAACCGTACTATTTGGTTATAGGAGCTATATGAAAATTCTTATTGAAAACAGTAGAATCCTACCGTGTCATTTTCATCAACTCATTTTCTATACTTGTACATAATAAAAATACTTATTTGTTTTCTAATTGTTAATCAATTTTCTTCAGTAATGCTGATATAGCTGAGAGGCAAAGGTATGTGCGTTTGGTGGAGTCTGTCAAAGATTCAGGTGGAACTGTGCACATTTTCTCTTCTATGCACGTCTCTGGAGAGCGTAAGTATACATTTTTTATTTACCTTACCAACTTAAATGAGGTTTACTAGCTGTTGAGTATGTAGATAACTTTTATTGCTTCTTAATTTTGAGCATTGATATCGTAATCTAATGTCATGCCACTTCTTGTTTGGCATTCCATAATGCCAAAACTTGAATTACTTACAAATAGGAGAGTTGTCGTGCCTGAGGTTTTGTCCAATAAATTTAAGTTTCATATTTCTTATTAAATTATGGGTTTGTTTTCCAGAGCTGGCACAATTAACTGGAATTGCAGCTCTACTACGGTTTCCTTTGCCAGAATTAGAGGATTTAGAGATGTAACCACTTGATGCAAATATCTCTCTTGGTTCTATTTCGAGGCAGTCCATAGATTTCATAAAATGTAATTTTTCTATGTAATTTTTCTTTTAAATAAGATCCATAATGAAGTATTTATCTCTAAAATATTAAGTATTCATTTCTAAAATGTCATGTACTCGTACTTATTTATCTCTAAAATATCAAGTATTCATCTTTAAAATGTCAAATTATATTGTAAAATAACTTAAACCAGTTAATCAATTTGGTGCTTAAACATTTTGATAGGTACTGAACAAAGTATTCATACTTATAACTGAAGTATGAATTGTTACGTTGTAAAGTATTTTTTTACAAATGACTCGATTGTATTAATATGTAATATGGAAAGTATTCAAACATGTGTATTGATGTATGAATATTTATATTGTAGAGTAATTTTTTTTTTATCAAATATTGTTAGAGGAATGCATTTTGTTACAAATCTCTTTTTGGAGATTGATGGTATTAATTACATGTAATCCGAAAAATATTCATATTTATACATTGAAGTATGAATATTTATGTTGTAATTGACATGTAGACATTTCATTTCATTCATAATTTTAATTAAATATTACATCTTTCGTACAATATCGTAATATAAGAGGAGAACATATCCTTCTCCAAAATAAAAATACACACATGAGATTGATGGTATTAACATGTAATCCAAAAAGTTTTCATATATACCTGAAATACAAATATTTATATTGTAAAATATGTTATAAAGGAATACTAATACTTAACAAATTAATTAACAAGATAACAAATCTTGTTTCATACAAATACTAAATTCATTTAATCACAATTGAAAAGTAGTGAGAACTATGTGCATCTTCCAAGTATTGATACCTAATGCAAAGACATGTTTGTTGTGTATGAAATCAATTTTCCTAACATAATTATTTCACATTGCATCAGTTTTACAAGTGTTCAAACATTATACATATATTTATAAACAAGAATATACATATATAAGATGTAAAGTATTCATACCATCTAATAAATAATCATATATTATTCAAATTAAGAACCAAAATTACTCATAATAAATAAATAACTAAATGTATCATCGCTCAATTACTAATTAAAACTTGCCAGATTGTATTAGATAAACATCAAGGTTTATTGAAAGAGCTCCAGTTACCCACTTGAGTGCATGAATGAGCATTTAGATGGATCTCCAGTCATACCAAATCATTGTTCAATTACTACACGTTTTACAAATGTTTACTCAACAGAAACCTAATATATCTATACTAATTACTAATAAAATAGTCATACCAAATCATTGTTCAGATAGCACTGATATAGCCATCTGACGGTGCAGCTAAGATGGTGAAAATTTTAAGTGTGAATGCTTTGATTAAAAAACTCATACCAGTATCTAGGTGCTTAACCTTGACAGCAGTGTACCAGTTTCCCCAAGATGAGGTGTTGTGCCTTGTACCAGTAGTTGTCACACAGAAGCTCTATTATATCCCTAAAAAATCAGTAGATGAAGCAGCTCTGTAACGGTATTTCACACCTAACGAGGTATAATACCTAACAGCTTTGTACCTCGTCATCCAAAAATGGAAAATGATGCATCTCTATTGGTTTCACAAGTTTTTCACACCTAAACATAAGAAGTGTTCAAAATAACAACTCCCGACATACTAGAATTTAGACAAGAAGTGTTCAAAACTGATCAGGTACATTGAAGATAATATCCAAACATTTAAAATTTGAAATCCTTATTTTTGGATTGGTCATCTTTCTCTAGCTAGCTTTCTCTTTTTCTTGTTTGCATTCCACAGCAGAAACAAGTTCAGTATAGAGGTGGAGGTCGTATCAATACTGGCACCGTTATAAAACAAGTTCCAATATCTCCTAAACTATTTCTTTCGTTTTTGTTGTTTTACAGTACCATTAAAATTGATTTACCCTTTTATTTTGTATGAGCAGCAATGCATCAAGGAATGAACTAATTTTAGTCCTCCAAATGTCAAAATATCTCCTAAACTATGCAACATAACTACTCTATATCTCACATAATCTTATTTTATGCAACAGCCTGACACAACTCATCTTTGCAGAACAAGATCCGGTGCGACGCATGCTGATTTGAACACTGGCCGAGATAGACCAGGTGGTACCACCAGCTCAGGTTTCTGAGGAGTCTCCAGGAAAAGCAATGTTGCAATCTGCTTTATGTCGATAAGTGGACGTGACGGGCGTAGCCCCACATGAGGCACCTTTGGAGTTTGCGGTCTTGGTGCCAGAATCGCCTTGCCATCTCTCTTGTTGTAATTAATTTTTATTAAAGAGGATTGGCATTTCCCTATAGATGATACAATTGGTAATGGTGTAGCAGTACCTAGTGCCAGTACAAATCAAGATGATACAATTAGTACTGGTATAACAACACTCGTACAACAAATTTATATAGTTCTACAAAGTGAAATTCATTACATACAAGTATACAACAGAAGTTCTAGAGGGTATTATTAGGGTTTATACCGGTACCGTACAAGCTGCCAGATTGACGGTCCCGAGTGCTTCTCAAGCTTGTTCTAGCCATACACACGTCGTCTGAAGGGGAATCTCGTCGAATCGGAGACTATGCTCCGTGCTCACCTTGATAGGGGAATCTCATCGGTCGGAGTACAAAATTCATTACGAAAGTACGAAAGTACGAAAGTCGTTGACTGGATTGTGTGGGACTGATAGGGGACGGAAGGTCGGGGTACAAAATCATTATCCAAAAAAATAATGTAGGCAATTTCAAGGGATATAATCTGCTACGATTTCATTCTCAATCGTTCATTTATTAAAATACACAAATATTAAAAGAAATTAAATTTTGGGTACGAATTTCGAAATATATAAACAGTTGAAATTGAAATCGCAGTATCTGCTATCTTTTGAAATCACACCAGATTTATGACCAAATATTTCAAGAAGCATATTACCTGTGCACTGCCCGATTGTGGAAAATAGAAGTGATGCTTGAGCCAATATCTGGTAAAATTTCCTTTTAAAGAAATCAATTTTAACCGACAGTAATTAAACAAGACGAACCAATATCTGATAAAATTTCCTTTTAAACTAATAAACAAGACGAACCAATATATAGATTAAATTCCTAATTAATTATAGTTGATTATAATTTATTTAGCAAGTTAATTAATTATATCTGTTTTAATTCTAATATTACACTATAATTATAATTTTACTTCTTAAGCAAAAAATAGAGTATTAATTTCCTCAATCCCATACTTGAGTTTTATCGAATCCCCCAAAATTCCGAAATTTTTATAAATATACAAAATTAGATATTAATTTAACAATCTATACATTTTTTGAACGGAATTCGAAAACTGTCCATACCGATGACCAAATAATCGATTATAGAGCCCAAAACCGATGATCTGCTCATCAGTTTCAGAAAGCTTGAACCGATGACAGTGTTATCGGTTTTAGTCCAGTACGGTTTTTGATGCTTTTTGCACACTTTTTGAAACAACGAACGACTCAGATTAAAATACTGTTTGTAATCATTACAAAATTTTCTTGAACCGATTACCACTCCATCGGTTTCAATTTAAAATAATTTTTCATTTTTTTTATTTAATTAGAAAATGTTATAATTTATTTATTTATTTTATTAAAATATTAGAAATTCTTTTATATCTTTTTTAAATTAGATAG
Source organism: Carex cristatella (assembly GCA_024447775.1). NCBI lineage: Eukaryota > Viridiplantae > Streptophyta > Magnoliopsida > Poales > Cyperaceae > Carex > Carex cristatella. The sequence continues at coordinate 3,698,862 of JAJHPF010000033.1, read as the reverse complement.
AATACCATCTAATTTGATTTATTAGAAAGACTTAAACAAATAACTCGGATCAATATTTTTCAGATCGGATTTTTCATGGCTGTGAGAAAAATTAAAATATTTCTTTGTGTGCTATTAGAAAAAATAAAAATACTTTGAATCTGAATAATTAATTTCGGTTCAAAAGTCACTTCTAGGTAAATACAGAAAATATTATTGCCTTTCTATTTTTGAAAAAAATCAAAATTTGAGAAAAGTTTGCCGCAATGTAATGATTACATTTTTTTTCTCAAATTTTCATTTTTTCAAAAATAAAAAGACAATAATATTTTCTGTATTTACCTAGAAGAGACTTTTGAACCGGGATCAATAATTCAGATTCAAAGTATTTTTATTTTTTTTCTAATAACACAAAGAAATATTTTAATTTTTCTTACTGCCATAAAAAATCTGATCTGAAAAATATTGATCCGGGTTATTTGTTTAAGTCTTTCTAATAAATCAAATTATATGATATTCTATCTAATTTAAAAAATATATAAAAAAATTTCTAATATTTTAATAAAATAAATAAATAAATTATAACATTTTCTAATTAAATAAAAAAAATAAATGAAAAATTATTTTAAATTGAAACCGATGGAATGGTCATCGGTTCAAGAAAATTTTGTAATGATTACAAACAGTATTTTAATCTGAGCCGTTCGTTGTTTCAAAAAGTGTGCAGAAAGCATCAAAAACCGATGACACTGTCATCGGTTCAAGCTTTATGAAACCGATGAGCAGGTCATCGGTTTTGGGCTCTGTAACCGATTATTTTGTGATCGGTATAGACAGTTTTCGAATTCTGTTTAAAAAATATATAGATTGTTAAATTAATTTTTGATTTTGTATATTTGTAAAAATTTCGGCCCAAAATTAGTAGTACGGTTGAAAAAGTGCAACTACAAAATTAGTTCAGAAGTAGAAGCCCTATTGCTCTTAGATTGTATACTAAGATATTTCCTTAATTATAATTAATTATAACATAAATATAAACCTGTCATTTATATTAGTTACCATATTCTCAATTAATTAATTTGCTTTTCTTTCCGAATTTCTGTCACAGAGACAGGGACAAACGAGTCAAAAATTTACATAAATGATTTAAATCCTGTTGCTCAGATCAGATTTTCAATTGCTTTTAAGGACTCGGCAGTATCCTATTGCTAGGATAAACTTCACTTCAGAGTTCAGACTTCAGACCCAGATAAATAGGCTACCCCATATTTTACAATATCTACCTGCCACATAGGATCTGTATTTAAATAAAGCAAGTATATATAAGTAAACCCCGCTCACGCTCCCCTTCCCAAATCGGTTACCAACGGCTTTAGAAGAAAAGACCAAATGTACCAGCCGCTATATTACCAACTATATACCTTCCAAATTTTACCTCGGTTTTCATCAATAAACACCTTTGTAATTGGCTGCTTCTAAACTTGTCCGTGTTTAGCTCTTCTCAGGTTCCTTTACATTTCTTCTTTCCTTAATTATAAAAGTTTATAACCTTGCCCCTCTCCCTTCCCCGCAGCCCCCTCTCTCCTCTCTCTCTCTCTATATATATCTTGATACCTGATCTCCTGGGACCAAGAAAATATCTAGCAATGGCGCAGGAGAAAAAAATTCTCCATGCAGAAACAATCTACATACCAGAAGATCTCCTTCACCAGCTAATCTTACCTCGACTCCCATGTAAGCCGCTTACCCGTTTCAAGGCGGTCTCTAAGGCGTACCAAACCATGATCTCCTCTGACACAAGCTTCTCAACCCTCCAATCTGTTAGCCCATCTCCTGCTTCTACTGGATTTGTGTATGTCCAGGACAGCGGTTTATCATTCTTCCCCAACCAAGATGCCATAGGCATCCCCGATCCGTCCCTTAAGTTCATGGTCAAGTCCCCAGAACATGTCAAATTGTTGTCTTCTACAAACGGGCTTCTCCTTTTTTATCTGTTATGCCCGGTGAATTCTCTGTGTGTATGTAACCCTGCAACAATGCAAAAGGAGAATTTACCCAAGGAACCGGAGGGTGATATTATTAACAGAGAGATGGGGCTTGCATTTGATCCTCATTTGGTCTCTGGAAGGTACACTGTCGTCAACCCGCTATTCAAAACCAGCCCTGACGGCATAACATATAGCTTCAAAGTTTTTCAGTCAGAGACCGGCAAGTGGAAATTATCACAGCAAAGGGTTTTCGTTCCTGGATCAATTAATGCCCCGTCGAGACCAGTTTATGCTAAGGGCATGTTGTACTGGATGTGCTTAGATTATCTTCTTTGGTTTTATCCAGAGAAGGATTGTGCGGGCACAATATCGCTGCCATATTATAATAACTTAGAAAGTGCAAGACAGGAGGTTGAAGTCTTCAAAGACGAGATCTGTTGTCTGTGCCTCACCTCAGAAGGGCGTGTTGAGGTGTGGGTACTGACAGTTGGGACCCAATGGAAGAGACTTCATGAGCTAAGCATAACAAAGCAGATACATGAGAGCCCAGAGAATCAGTGCTTTGGTCTTCGTGGACACGAGATATTAGGGCATTACAGTGACAGTGTGAGGAATTTTGTAACACCGCTAGCATTTGATGGGAGGAATGTATATGTGTCTGTCGATTCGAAGGCATGGAGCAGAAAGATGGATTTAGTAACCACTCCTAAGAGGATTACCTTCGACAGGGATGTCTTGTTGTCTGTTGCAGAGGATTATAATTTCTCCTATATGGAGATTGACGCAGACGGTGATTGCGAAACCAACTATGAGGAGGATTTGCTGTGCTGTGATATGGTGATGGGAAAAGTGGTAAATACTGGCAAGAGTATGATTCGAACAAACCGCAATTACCGGGTCTTCTACTATCACAACAGCATGGTTGCGCTACCGCCAATTTCAAAATAGTTTCTTGGGTCAGATGAAGGTTCTTAATTAGAAAAAGTCTCAAGGAATAATTAATTAGCAGGATTTTGGAAAAATGTAGACCGTTGTAGTTGTTTATGTAAGCATATGATTGCAGTACTATTTCTAAAAAGAGGAGTTCGGTATATTTTATCAAATTTCTGGGTTTACTATATCTACTCTGTTGCAAATTTTATGAACCAATAAATCTCCTTTGGGTTTTGCTTATTTGATAGAGAATCTGGTCATGCGCACTGTTTAATAGAGAGATTAGTCGAACATGGCATCTGAAATTAATGGTTTGAAATTGAATGACTAAAATTTGGATGTACTTGCCATTTATATTTTATAACTTGCATTAATTAAAACTGTTCGTGCACTCTATATGTAGAATCTTGTTTTTGTTATATGTCATATGCAGCTAATTAATGCCGTATATCTATGCACTAACCAATTTTTTTTCTTAGATTTTGTTTATTTGAGAGCGAATTCATCATGTACGCTAAGAAAGGGAAAACTCATAATTTCTGATACAGCTTACACAATATAATTTAGTTTACAGCGGATACAAGTTTAATAAACAGCATCACATTATTGAATGAATCACAATAATCCTAAAAATAAGATAGTCAAACAACATCACATTATTGAATGAATCACAATTTAATCCAATAATGAATCACAAACTCAAGTGTTATTCATAACAAAATAATGAGGCACAATTAATGGCAACCCAACATTCTAGCAAAGAGAATAACAAGTGTGGAAAATACCGTAAACGAATTTTTTTTGTGACAATAAGGAGTCTTAATTAAGCACTCATCGATCTTCTCCTTCCCAGGTCTTGCTTGCGCTGGACTCACCTTGCCCTAATCTCAATTTTTCACTTATTTTTCCAAAGAAGAAAGACATTGATGAGAGTGAGGTGGCGTTGCCTTAATCTGGAAAGTAATATTGGACGGACTCACCAAGAGAAAAGAATGGAAAAAGAGAGTAGAGGATTAATTTTAAGACAAAGGGAATAAAATCTAGAGAAAAGAGGAAATGACACATGGGTGAAAATGAGATATTAGGTGAGGGTTAAAAATGTTAAATTTGATAATAGAAGAGGCGGCTGTTATGTGTCCCACAAATATATTTTTAGAACTTAAAAAAAAAATCAATTATGTATTATTCTCAATTAAATAATTACCATATTTGCACTTGAACCTTAGCATTTTAAAAAATATACATACTTAATCTATTAAATATACTTGTAAATCTAGTTTGCTTTTTTTTTTTTTATCAAACACATTTTTTTACTCCAAGTTAGTTAAATACCTAATAATATGAAAACTAAGATGTTTCAATCCTTCCCCTTAAGATATGTTCAGTCCTCTGAATATATCCTGGATAGAAAATAGTCTAGAATCTGAATCTAAGGATATTAATTCCTCCCACCTTAAGAAAATGTTCAGTCCTCTTCAGTCGGGAGCAGTATCATTATCTTATTCTCGATGTCCACCACGTTTCCGTTGCATATTTTCGACACGTTATCATCACGAAGTAGTCATCAAGTGCTTCTCATATTGCTAGGATTGAAGAGTGTCGATAGAGAATAAAAACGTCACACACATCTGTTTAAAATATAAAGTTTATCTACGACAAGACCAGACATGCGGTATATATGACATTGGTAATACTGTACGTAATAGAGTAGAACTAGGGTATTCTTAAGTTCATCAAGTTTCTTTGTGAACTCAACTCTAAAATCTATCGAATTGACTTTAAACGATAAAATCTAAACTATTAAATTCTTTATACCTTACGAGTGATGCGTTTACATGTGAAAATTTTAAAATTTTAAATTAATTTTGTATAGAGCCAAGTAGTTAAAGACGTTTAAAAAGTAAATACATCAAATTTAATTTATAAACCTTTTAATTTTGATCACTTTACTTAATTTATACTAAATTAATTTAAAACTTTAAAATTTTCGCATGTAAACACATTACTCGTAAGGTAGAAGGATTTTAACAATTTGAATTTGTCGTTTTAAACTAATTAAATATATTTTAGAGTTGAATTGTACAAAGAAGCTTGATAAACTTAAAAACACCTTAGTTCTACTTAATTAAGATGAAACCTCCCAGTGCAGTATTCACAATCGAGTTATGTGAGATGACACTCTAAAATTATACAAGAAATGAAATTCAGTTTCTGATCCAACTCACAAATCAGAAATCACATTATTTTAAGAACACAAATAATAATTTGAGTGGTGACTGGTGAGATGTCTTTTATGTGAAATGTACTTGCGTATAGTATGTTAATTCAAACTTTCCAAAAGCATTTATCAGGTGACACGTCAAGAATGTGTTTATTTGAAAAATGTTAAGTCAAATATATGGACTGCAGATTTGCATTTGATTTGCATAAATTTACAATCGCGGTATTCAGTCCCAGTGCGGTATTCAATTCAATATTTTAAGGGCGCTGCTATTCTAAGAGCATAATTAAATTGAGATTTTGAGGGCTCAAAGAAAATTTTATCGATTAATTTCAGATTTACTCTTTCTCTCTCCGACTTAAAAAGGAGCTAATAAAATGTGGGTCCTCCGGAGGAAGAAGAGAATTAATTAATTAATGAAAATCATTAATGAGTCAATTAATCTCACACTCAATTCAAAATCTAACTTGAGCACTGTCTAAAATAATGTTGATCAGCATCTATCATCTATGACCAAACTTTGATATAGTTGATCAAATATCAATTATATTTAATAAATCCAAGCATAACCAATTAGTTTTTATTCATTTATGTTGTATTGATTTAGGTTGTTGAGGTTCTTATATATATAATATCAACTATTTTATGTAATAAAAAATAATAATTACTGCAGCAATCAAACAGTGAATTAGCTGTATTTTAGATTAAAAAAGGCTAATTCATGACTAATGAGATATATAAAACAAGACAGATGATATTTAATTTTCATGTTGTTCTTCCCATCAGTTTGTTCATATAAAAATTCTCTCCTCTCTAGGTTTTATTCCCTGTATTCTTTTAAGAATAAAGCTAGCGTGCTACCTGTAGCATAGTGACATGTCGTGCTACCTCTTCAAAAACTTATTGGATATATTTTAATGGCTAATCCAAACCGTTGAAACCAATCTACTACATAAGTGAAGTATTTACATGCCAAAATTATAATGTTTTGAATTCATTTGGTATAAAATCAAGCTGTCAAAAAAATAAGAATTATAAGTTAATTCTAATACATTCATTTTTCATTATTTTTTTACCATTTGACCTTATACTAAATGAATGTAAAAATTTGTAAATTTTATATGTAAATACATCACTCGTGAAGTAGATCGGTTTCAACGGTTTGGATTTGTCGTTTGATGTTTATTCAATAGGTTTTTAAAGAGTTAGCACAACATGTTACTATGCTACAAGTAGCACGCCAGCCTTATTCTTCTTTTAACATATATAGCAATTAATTAATCATGCAAAAAAAAAAAAATCACTTTGTATTATAATTATTCTCATCAAAATGTGATAGAAACCTACATGATATATGAATTGCATATGTGTATGACCTTGTACATGATAATTAATTATAACCCCAACCATATTTATATATTCTACAGTACTTAGTCTATGTATAAGAAGTATATATAAAAATGATGCATTAGTTAAGTACATATTTAATATTTTAATGCTTTGATTGAACGAGGAATTGAACAAGGAATTCATTATAAATTGTTTGTTTTGAAGTGCCTTTATTGTTTCTCCTACCATTGAATTATACATAGAAACAATGATTAAAACATATAATTTCTACAATAATAATATAATGTTGTCTCATTAATTAGTGACTGCATATATTTTAAAAAATATTTATTCTCTTCTTACACTATGATCTTATTAATTAGTGATAATTAGTGACTGTGAACATTCTTACAAAAATAATGTCCACAAAAATAAATTTTAACGCTTGTAACACTTTAGCCCTCTCATAATTTTTTATTATAATAATTGTTTTACTAAAATACAGAATAGGCAACCCCATTCAGCTTTAATCATTGTTTTTTAAGATATACATGAATTTAATTGTTTCCATTTATATAAAATGTACATATATTAATGACTCTAAGTATGTATAGAATTTTAAAAAAATGTGTATTAAGAAGTAAGGATAAATTAGATATTTAAATAAAAAATATTCTTTGAGCTCTCAAAACTACAAAAGATGCACAGCACTCCTCATATTTTAAATAACGCTCTAACATTAGCAATTCCAGAAATTTACCGGCGCGAAGTTCCCGCCCTCCCTTCACTCTCTCTTTCCCTCTCCGCCATCCTCGCACACAACTCATCAAACGTTATCTCAATTCTCCAATTTTTGACACTTTTCTCTCTCCTCCAACATCCTCCGCCGCGACAAGCGCAATGCCAAACTAAATTCCCCAAAATACACCGGAAATCCAAAAAAATATCTAAAACAAAAGAAAATTCAAACCTTCCCACTCCGTTGATCAACCATGGGAGAAGGGGAAGAAGACAATTCCTCCACCACCGATGCTGTCTCCATCTCCATTTCCACCTCCACCACCACTACCACCACCTCCACCTCCACCTCCACCTCCACCTCTACCCCCGCCACCCCTTCAGCTCCTACCAACCGCAAGCCTATCTCCTACAGCCAACCTCTCTCCATGCAAAACAATCAATACTTTGGAGGCTCCACCCGTATCTCACCCCACCGCAAGCACAGTCTAGAAGATGACCGCTCGCTCTCCTACCCCCAATTCTCTTCTCCTCCACTTTCCTTCTACCACCACCACCCCAGCCTCCCTCCTCACCACCATTCTCGCGAAACCAACTCCCTGGGCAGCAGTGATGCATCTCTTACATTGGAAATGGCCATGTCTGAGTACGGTGGAACCCCCGGCACCCTTCCCGAAATAACTGGAGCTGGCGGTGGTGAAGGCATTTTTCAGGTTCCACTTCGTGCAGCAATGCACCCATGCCGGCCACCAGCACTGGAGCTCCGCCCGCATCCTCTAAGGGAGACTCAAGCTGGGTCCTTCCTTCGGGCTCTGGCAGCTAATGGCATGCAGGTGTGGGCTGCATCTGAGTCAGGTTTGCGAATGTGGAAGCTCTCTGACACATGGGGTACACATGGCGGAGGGGTGAGGAGGGGAGATGAGAACAGCTCGCCATTTTATGAGACGGGTCGGACCTCGCCTGTCATATGTTTGAAGATGGACCAGGCAAATGGGGTCGTGTGGAGTGGGCATAAGGACGGGAAGGTTCGGTCCTGGAAACTGGAGGTGGCAGTGGAAAAACCTCCGGATTCAGATCCACTGGTGTGCAATCTGGGTGGTGGTGGTGGTGGGCTCCATGGTGGTTATTTCAGAGAGGGGCTTTCTTGGCAGGCTCATTCACGTGCCCCTGTGCTATCAATGGTGATCACTTCATATGGTTAGTAGTTTTACATACTCAGAATTCAGAATGATTGAATTTTTGCAAAGTGCACCGAATTTTCTGTAGTCTAGACTCCAGATCTAACATTTCAAATACTTGTGACCCAGTCTTCACACTTTAATGCAAGCAGCATATAGTGCTATCCACATTTGTTATTAGTTCATACATTTTGTTGTGCAATCTTAGGATAGGGATAAGGTGAGCTTAACTAATTGGTTATGTTTCTTGCATAGCATTCTAGATATCTATCACGTCAAATTTATCTATTTCTGACAAGCAGGTGAAATATGGACGGGTTCAGAGGGAGGAGCAATAAGAGCTTGGCCTTGGGATGCAATTCATAAATCTCTCTGTCTCACAACTGAAGAGAAACATATGGCTGCATTATTGGTAGAGAGATCCTATGTTGATTTGAGGAACCAGGTTACAGTAAATGGTGTGTGCCCCTTGCCGGGTTCAGACATCAAGCATATGGTGGCTGATTGTTCTAGATCAAAAGTTTGGACTGTCACCAGCCTTACCTTTGCACTTTGGTAAGTTTTTAATTTACTGTGCATATTTCCCTTTTGGCAGTTGTCCTAGAATGTACAGTTATCGAGAAAGGCATCTCTTACTGGAGAACAGTTTGTGCTGGCATCAACCTGCACAAGCTTAAATGTTCTATCGTATTTAATTTGTAGAAAGATTACTGTGCAGGAGATCCCACTTATAAGTCCAGGTACCACATGTACCCGGCAGTACCTCAGTTTTTACTTCTTCTTTTTTCAGAGATCATTTTTTCTTGTGATAATCTTTTACTTTTTTCGACAGGTGAAAAGTCTTTTACTGTTTTCCATAGGAGATCCCCCTGATAGTCTTTTACATTTTTCTCCTTTGTTTTTCATTTATTTACCTTCTACCTGAGATACTATAACTATAAAAGCAAATGATGCTCCCCTAAATTATTATGTACTCGTAGGGCAAATTATGGTAGCCCGGCTTGTCGCTTACCAATATCATTTGTTACGACTTTAAACTACATTTCTTTCAGGGATGCACGCACGAGGGAGCTCTTGAAGGTTTTTGGAATAGATGGGCAGGTGGAGATACGGGTTGAGGCACCGCCATCTGGTCATGACTCCCAGCCACCTCCCGAGGATGAGGGAAAGGTTGAGGGAAAGGTTGAGGGAAAGGTCGAGGGAAAGGTGAAGGCGCCCAGTTCAAAGAAAGAGAAGTCCACCTTCTTGCAGCGTTCGCGAAATGCTATCATGGGTGCTGCTGATGCAGTGCGCAGGTATGCGAATGATATCCTTTGTTTCCAACAGGAGGTGCAACCTTCTTTTTAGGAGTTAAAATTATGTTGAATTAAATCTTGAAACTTTTAGTTTTTTTATAATAAAAACTAAATGCAAATAATAATCCTGACCAACATGACATCAGACTGCATCGTTTCCAATTCGGCTATAGATCTTCATCAGTTCCTAATGTTGGAACTAAACACCCAACAAGCCAACTAAAAGTACATGGTAGCATCATATTTATTCTATGCTTAGCTTGTATAATTTGTTAACTGATATTGTACCTTAATTATATGAGAAATCTTGATAGATACATTTTTAGCTGTTTGTGTGTCAATCAGTAAGAAGCATAACCCTGATATTTCTCCGGTCAAATCAACAACTTGACATTGTGAACCAAAAATATGTCTTAAGTTTCATGTAGCCTTTAAAGTAAAATTTTGTCAAGCAGATTCTCTATTACACTGACGCATCTGTCCACAGGGTTGCGACTAAAGGAACCTTGGTGGAAGACAACCGTCGCATAGGAGCCATAGCAGTCTCAGCAGATGGGACAATTTGGTCAGGATTCACAAACGGGACCATTGCCCGGTGGGACACTTATGGGACCCGCTTACAGGAGATTCAACACCATTTCTCATCAGTACAGTGCATCTGTCCATTCAGTGAACGGCTGTGGGTTGGATATGCCAGTGGAGTTGTGCAACTCATGGACCTTGAAGGGAAACTTCTTTTCGAGTGGCTAGCTCACAGCTGTCCGGTGATGGACATGGCCGTAGCAGGATCCTACATTTTCACTCTGGCACACCATGGTGGGGTCCGTGGGTGGCACCTGGCCTCACCAGGACCCATTGATGATGTTTTGAGGAATGAGCTGGTAAAGGGAGAGTTGGCATTTACGAAAATGGAGAATATTAGGATCATGGCTGGTACGTGGAATGTGGGTCAGGAGAAGGCCAGTCATGACTCACTTATATCGTGGCTTGGCAGTGTAGCATCAGATGTCGGTTTAGTAGTCATTGGATTACAAGAGGTAGATATGGGTGCTGGGTTTCTCGCCATATCTGCAGCCAAAGAAACTGTAAGCTTCTTTCTGTGAATATGTCAAATAGATATTTTTTGGATGTTAAGGAAAAACTATAGTGTCTAGTGAGAGTACCTGATACTTAATGGAAATGAATAGATAAGGTAGTATAACTATTTCCAAATGATAATAAATCACGAAAAAGGTCGTCATGGGCTCCAGTCATGTTATCTATGAAGCTGACCAGAACACTATACTTCCATTATAAATCGATCGAGGTAGATTTGGAATAATATAAAGGATTGGAATTAAACCTATCACAGTATACAATGCTGTGTTTGATTTTGCTGCCATATCTTCATATACTACTTGGCGTTAACGGTGTGCTTTATTAAAAATTGAAACTCTTGGGAATTTCTTATTCACCTTTTATAATCAAGAAAAGAAGCATGCCAAACTTTTTGAGCCCTTGCATCTGAGAAATTTGATACATATCATATTTTGGCATGATATTTTCATATAATCCTGGACAATTACCACTAAGTGCCAAATGCATGAATTTTGTTCACAGATTACATGTGTACATTTGCAAATAATTAGCCTGGTATTACTGCGGGGAAGGGCATAATAAAAGAAACTATGATATTAACAATTTGTAATTAAATCTGATAAAAAAAAATATTTGGCAAATTATAATTAATGCAAGAGTTGTACAGTTGTACTATTTATAAAGTGAAGTGAAACTTGGGATTGTTTTCACTTAGAATACATGGATCGGACTCTGCTGCTTTTCTTAGAAAAAAGCAGCAGAGTCGGATTAAGCATACATTAGAATTAAAACATTATGAGGCCCCATTGAAGAACATTGTACTTTTGAAAAACAAAAGAAAACTAAAAAGATGATCCACTTATGTTTTAACTACTGCAATTCATTTCACAATTCGATGAATTAAAAGGCTAAAAATGGGTTGTAGGTGGGGCTTGAGGGGAGTGCTAATGGGGACTGGTGGTTGGATTCCATTGGAAGAACCCTAGATGAGGGAGTGACATTCCAACGTGTCGGGTCTAGACAGCTTGCTGGATTACTTATTGGTGCATGGTATACTTTCCATTCTCACTTTTCATATTTCGTCCTTGAAATTATCAAATTGGAATCTTTGTCTGAGACTCTTGAGGAAAGTACCTACAAAGGCAAGAAGAGAAATTTATGTTTACTATTTGTGAGAAAACAGAAAGTGAAATGTTGCAAGTTTTTGTTCTCCTAAAATATATAGTATATTGGCTTCAATTAAGTGGTCTTTCACAGGGCAAGAAAGAATCTCAGGCCACACATAGGTGATGTAGATGCGGCTGCAATTGCAACAGGTATTGGCCGTGCAATTGGTAACAAGGTAATATTTTATAATGTAGTATTTGTTACCCTCATTGGGATTTATTATCGAAAGGAAAATATTTACTATTTATTTGGACTGCAAGCTGAAACTCGCAGGGGATATTCATCGAATTTCATGTTGCAAAAGCCTACCCCTATGTTGTTTACTAAATTTCCTCAATATTTTATTCAGCCTTAAGCTTATTCAATATAACCAAAAACCATTTGTGTTCTTGAATTCTTTTTTGTATGGGCATAGCCTCTTTTCCATGTAAGAAAGATGCTGATAGTTGGATGTCACAGGGTGCTGTAGGGCTAAGAATGAGGGTGTACGATCGAATAATGTGCTTTGTCAACAGCCATTTTGCAGCACATTTGGAGGCAGTTAACAAAAGGAATGCTGATTTTGAATTTATATATCGCAACTTGTCATTTAGCAGGCCATCTGCCGGAGTTCATGGAGCAAAAGGTTTGTTGTTTCTATCTTAAACAAAAGCACTTAAATATTAGCGTCTTTTGTTTTCTGGGTGGAATGGAGCAGGGCTACAAATTTGAGATTGAATGAGCTGACCTTAGCTCTAACTTGATTTGATTTTAAGTCAAGTCAAGCTTGAACTAAAAATCAATTGAGCTCAAGCTCTACATGGGGCCATTTATTAGGACTTCTTATATTGATTTTCATATTATCTTAAATAGTTAAGAGTAAAATAAATAATGTTCATCCTCTTTTAAATAATACTTATTTACTTACCAATATTTTGTTAATTTCATAATACATTGAAAAAATATATTTATACCTAAAAAATATGCATATTTTGTTATATTGGCTAGATGCTTCAAATTTTATAGTATAATTATAAATGGAGCTATTTTGAGTTGAGCTTGAGTGAGTCAACTAAAATGATTTCAATTTTGAGATTAAGCTGGCCAAAAATCTAATTGAGCAAGTCGAGGTGAGCTAGATTCGAATTGATCTCGAGCGAGCCACGAGTTGAATGTTTTTTTTTGCAACCCTTAAATAGAGAAAGATCAAGGGTTCCATTGAAGTCCAATGGAATGATATGCCTTAGTGACTTCTTCTCTCTAAGTATTATGACGAAAACCAAATGGATCTGTCACCCACTCTCAATTTTTTGCTCAACAGAGATTGATATTAAATTATATCATAGATGCATTTTGGTGATTTTGTTTATGCTTTGGACCCACTTAAATTTTTTGGAGAACATTACACAAAAGAGCTCTCTCTAACTTATCCTTTTGAAATACCTGCTACAGCGGGTGCTACAGCGGTGCAACTTCATCGAGCTGTCAATGTAAGTACTTGATTCCTTTCATTATTTTTCTTTTCTACTGCTTTACATTGTAGTCTGACTCAAATTCAATTCATTGGGATAGATTGATTCAATGCTAACTTGGAGTTACATCTAAATAAGCCTAGCCTACTACTCGAGAGTAGGTCATTGCTAGCACGATTTAGCTGAATATCTTGGTCTACAACCTGTAATTGCAACCTTCAATTGGATAATTGGATTTATTAATCCCAAAGAGATAGAGAAACAGTAATTCCCTCTTTTGTTCTTTCAACAAAAAAATGCCAGATAATACTTTGCATCTTCATTTTTTTCTTATTGGAAAAACACTGTTTTGTGCACCTAGTTCATCACAAATAAAATTTCTTAAATGGATTCTCATGCTTATCTAATTAGTTCCACTCAAATAGCCTCATAATTTCCTGAAACACAGACAAACGGGGCCAATTCAGAGCAGGAAATGATACCTGAGTTGGCAGAGGCAGACATGGTTGTCTTTGTAGGTGACTTTAATTACCGACTTCACAGCATCACCTACGATGAGGCGAGGGAGATGGTTTCTCAGAGATGCTTTGAATGGTTGAGAGAGAGGGATCAGCTCCGGGCTGAGATGAAGGATGGGAAGGTCTTTCAAGGGATGCGCGAGGCCCATATTAAGTTCCCTCCCACCTATAAGTTTCAAAGACATGTACCTGGTCTTGGAGGTAATTTATTTTATTTTTTTATTTATATTTTGGGAAAGAGTTAACGTTTTTGCAGTTTTCCCTAAGATTTCAATGTTTTGTCACTACTTTGTGCCGAATATTGGAAATATAAGGCTGCTAATTATAAAATTTTGCAGGGTATGATTCTGGAGAGAAAAAGCGCATTCCTGCCTGGTGTGATAGAATAATATATCGTGATAGCCGTTCTATTTCTGTTGCTGAATGTTCATTGGAGTGTCCAGTAGTTGCTGCAGTTACACAGTGAGATCCTACCCCCCCCTCTCTCTCTGTTTCTTTTTTTTTTTTGAAAAACTTGACAGCGTCTGTCAAGGTTGTATTAACTATAAATTTAGTACATCCTTAGCGTCTATTACAATCTACTTGCAATCAAACTGCGCCCTAATGGCCACGCAACACATGAATACAAATATTTAACCCTACCAATGCACTACCAACTAGTTGCTATGTGTTGCATTCTTGCCTCCCTCTATGCTCCTCGTCTACAAAAACCCCTCCAGAGCTGCACCTCTTGTATGACCCTACCACTCTCTCTTTGAAAACTCTAGTGTTCCTCTGTTTCTGTATGTGCCAGCGTGCGCCCATGAACATCATAGCCCAATCATTATAAGTGACACCAGCATTGCATTTTGCCTTAATCCACGATGAGCTCCAAATATGCTGGATCGATAGGTCTTGTGTCATTATCACAAATCCTACCACCTTCGATAAATAGAACCAAACCGTAGTCGCATAGGGGCACAGTAGGACAAGGTGTAATGCCGACTCAGTGGGACAGTTTTCACACATGAGACTTTTCAAGTCACAGTTCATCCTTCTTTTGAACATGACATCGTGTGTCAGTATTTTCCCTTGTAGTAGTTGATACATAAAAATCTTGACTGTTGGTGGAGCTGTGCATTTCCACATCTTCCTGAATTGCCACTTGATTTCCCTCCACCAATTAGCATTGTGTGTGTGTCTTGTCCTCTCTCCCTCTCCTCCCCCTAGAAAAAGCTTGATCAGTTGGTGATGTTATATTAGTATTGATTTAGGAATGCTATTACTCTTTAATCTGAATATAAATTTGCTTTATTTACAGAAACAGCATTACTATCTTTATAATACCTGTGCATTTGCTTGCTTTTAGCTATGACGCTTGCATGGATGTGACTGACAGCGACCATAAGCCGGTAAGGTGCAAATTCCAAATAGAGATCGCACGTGTGGATGAAGTAATAAAGAGACAAAAATACGGTGATATTATTGAAACTAATGAAGAAGTTCGGTCACTACTAGAAGACTCCCATGTTGTACCTGAAACCACTGTCAATGCAGATAGTATCATTATGCAGAACCAAGAACCTAATGTCCTAAAAATTACAAACAAATCCACGACTGATAATGCCACATTCAAGATCATATGCGAGGGCCAGTCGGCTGTGAATTGGGATGGAGATTTGTCAAAACTCGCTCCTAAGATTTCCTTTGGCTTTCCTTTCTCACTTGAGGTATTGAAAAAAAAAAACTAATTACAGGTGAATCTGATTAGTTAAAAAAAAAATTTGGTTCATATAGACCTCTAAAAAGTTAGAATTGTACGAGAAAATTATCTCAACCAGGGTTCCAAAATAAGTAGAATATAGATGTTCAAATTGTATTGGCATGAATACAATATCAATCACATTAACTGAATCCTTTCTTTAAGTTTTATATGGCATATTTTTGTCTTCTCAGTGAGCTGCTTTTATTCAAACATGTTTGTCCTCTAAACCGGCTCTAAATTTTGATTTCTAAGCTGAACTATCAGATAGAACTAAGATTTGCTTGATTAATAAATTAATTTGTTTGTTTTCATCCAGGTTCATCCATCCACAGGAGTAATAAAACCTGGACAAACAATTGATGTAATGATTCGGCAAGAGGACTTTGAAAAGAGAGAAGAATTTGTTGATGGAATGGTACAAAATTGGTGGTGCGAAGATACAAGGGATAAAGAATTGGTATTGTTAATAAATATAACAGGGATGAACTCAACTGATAGCTCTGAACATCGGATTCATATCAAGCACTGTCCTTCCTCCATTGAAAGAAATGAAAAAAAGTCTTCTTCTTCAAGAAAAAGCCAACCTAATCATCAGCAGAAACCAGATGCGAAACAGTCAGATGGGTCAGATGTGCCTGACTTGTGCCACATGAGAATGCTATAAAGCAAATCAAAAAGGGTTAGATTTGTTTGACTATTCCTTTTTGTACATATTTCAATAGAAGAAGATAACTCGGCAAATATTTAATTCTTTTGACATTCAGTTTTAAAGGATCGAACTAGTTAACTGTGTTTGTAAATGAATAATCTTGGAGTCTTATTTTATCTTATACAAAGTTTACCTGTTAATTTATTGAATGCATTGTAGAACGGCCTATGAAAGTGTTGGGATGCATGAAATTTTGTCATTTTTAGTGCGATGACTTCTATAAAACTTGAAAACTTGTCTAGAAAATTAACATCAAGTTGATACACAAAATTTGAAAGAATCACTGCACGAGACCACGAAAACTCAAATTCTATATCAAAAATGCAGAACCTTCTCTTTGCATAAACAACACATCAGCTTATAGTCAGCCATGCCTACGGGCCCTTTCTCAAAAAAAAAAAAAAAAAAAAAAAAAAGAAGCTTATAGTCAGCCGTTAGACATATAGCTCCGATTTTTTTATTAATCGAAATAAAATAAAAAAAATATATCGAAAAGAGGATAGATCTCAGTTATTTTCGAAAAATAGATAGGACGGGATAAATTTCAACATCCCTGTGGACGGAAATAATTATAGCGTCCCTGTTAATAACTAATCAAAACAGATCAGGGAGAAAAATTAAGCACGGCCAGAATTGTTTGTCCTGTCTGTGACCCAAAAAAAAATAAGGGACGTCCCTCATCAATCCGTCCCTCTAATTGAATATGCCAAATAATTTATTTATTTTTTCTATTAGAATATTATAAATATTTTTTTTTGAAATTAGATAGAATACCATATATTTTGATTTATTAGAAAGATTGCAACAAATAACCTGGATCAAAAAATTTCAGATCGGATTTTTCGCGACTGTAAGAAAAATTAAAATATTTCTTTGTGTGTTATTAGAAAAAAATAAAAATGCTTTGAATCTGAATTATTGATTCCGGTTCAAAAGTCACTTCTAGGTAAATACAGAAAATATTGTGATTCTTCTAGTACATTTAAATATTAAGATATTATATTTATTTTGAAAAATAATTGATGTGTCATGATTGAAATATGACAAAAAGTTTTTTAAATTTTTATTTTTTCAAAAATAGAAAGACCATAATATTTTCTGTATTTACCTAAAAACGACTTTTGAACCGGAATCAATAATTCAGATTCAAAGCATTTTTATTTTATTTTCAATAACACAAAGAAATATTTTAATTTTTCTTATAGCCGCAAAAAATCTGATTTGAAAAATATTAATCCGGATTATTTGTTGCAGTCTTTCTAATAAATCAAATTATATGGTATTCTATCTAATTTTAAAAAAATTATAAAAATATTTCTAATATTTTAATAGAATAAATAAATAAATTATTTGGCATATTCAATTGGAGGGACGGATTGATAAGGGACGTCCCTTATTTTTTATTTTTTTTATTTTTTGGGTCACGGACGGGACAAACAATTCCGGCCGTACTTAATTTTATTCCCTAATCCGATTAGTTATTAACAGGGACGCTGTAATTATTTCCGTCCATAGGAACGTTGAAATTTATCCCGTCCTACTTATTTTTTGAAAATAACTGAGATTCTATCCTCTTTTTTATATTTATTTTATTTTATTTCGATTAATAAAAAAATCGGCATATAGCTCCTTTACTTTCCATTTCGTAATCACTTTAATTTTAATTTTTAATTTTTCGTCTCGAATCTCAAATTTGACTTTGTAATGAACAAATAAGCAGAGGCAATTTTTTTTTTTTTTTTTTTTTTTTGTGAAAACCTGGTAGTGGCTACCAAGGGCCTAGACTAATGCTAATTGCAATCTGAAATTATTCAGATGCGTTTCCAATATTGATCAGGAAATCCAATGCGATGTAAAAAAACAAATTTTGGTCATAACAATTGTTGAAAATTGTAAACACAAAAAAAAGAGGTAGCACAGTTGACTAGAAAAAAAAAATTCTAGAAATATTGATTAACCAAAGGCGAAAATTTTGATTCCCTCTCATGACTTCAAGACCTCTGCGAAAATTTAAACACATAACAGGAAAAAAAAAAATACTAACACCAGACAGTCAAGTACAACTAAATTGCACATAAGTTAAATGTTGCTATCTTAAATCCCCGAAGAGGCACTACACTGCTACAGAGAAATTATACTGAACAGTACTTTTAACACTGTGACTGTATCATGCACTTTTAACACAGTGACTGTGCCATACTGAACAAGTACATATTAACAATTTACGATTAACTATGGACAAAACTCCACTGGCATTTATCATCTAGTCCAACCTTCACAAAGACATACTTACACAACTAGACAATAAAAGCACAAACTAAACACAAAAATTAAAGAGAGGAAAAGGATTTATCACAGTGACTGTGCCATAATGAACAAGTACATATTAATAATTTACGATTAACTATGGACAAAACTCCACTGGCATTTATCATCTAGTCCAACCTTCACAAAGACATACTTACACAACTAGACAATAAAAGCACAAACTAAACACAAAAATCAAAGAGAGGAAAAAGAGACCCTCATCTCCCTTCCAATCCATATACAATAGAAGTGAGCTCCACAAGCACTTACACTTGTAAGCTTTTTCTTGTATATCTTCTCACATAGTAAAACATCAATTGCCTAACATATCATGTGTCGATGCAACAATAGCAGAGACACATCAGACCCCAACTGAGGCCAGACCACATAGCTAGGTTCTACTTTAGGTACCACATTTCAACATACACGTCATATTACAGCATTTTCACTGTTCTCTTGATCAACTTCTTTCCGGAGCTTCTCATTTTGGCTCTGCAAACAAGATATGTTCAGTTAGTATGAGAATTATATTCACATTTTGTAGATTAAAGAGCAACCAGGTTTGATTTTGAACGCTATAAAGAATAATATTATCAGACATGGTATAAAAAAATACAAGAATATGACTCTTTGAGGGTAGAGAAATGAAAGCCAAAAATGTAGAAGAATGTGTCTAATAATCAAGAATTGTCTAATTCGTCATCATACCTAGGTAGGGATGTCCAATATGACCAAAAACAAGCAGATGTGACAAAAGCTAGAATTTTTTTGATAAACCATCATTAAAAAAACAATAACAAAACGGGTTAATTGCTGAGTTTATACAAAAACCATCAATACCGAACCGAAATCCAAGTTTGGTGCACACTGTGCCACCCATTTGCCGCCAGCTCTCCTGAGCCGAGCCACAGAAAATCCCCAAATGCCCATTTACCAAATTTGAAATTTGGTCCCCCCATGTGTACACCCATTAAGTACAATATTTTTAATATTTATTGGTAAAATAGTATTAGATTAAAAACAATATTATATAGATGTTTTTGATAAAATATTATACAATATTTGTTTACAGAAGCACAAATAAAAAATAAAAAATAACTGTACCAAAATTCAAATTCAGTACAATGGTGTACCGGAAAAGAGTGGATTATTTGTTTCCTTGTTGGGTGTACAGATGGGGAATTATTTGTTTATTTGAACCCCACCAACGTTAATTAATGTGACTATTTACATCACCCCAAATTAAATCAAGTTGAAGAACTTCACCAACATAATTTTCTTCCCATCAAATAAACAAATAATCACCCTGTACCGAATTTGAATGTCGGTTCCCCCATGTACCGAATTTGAATTTCAGTACAGGGTTGTTTTGTATGTAGCTATTGGTGTAAGATGTGGCAAAGGGGTATATTGAATTTAGATTTCCATACACCTTGGGTGTACTGAAATTCAAATTCGGGATTGATGGTTTTTGTAAAAAATCCTGCAATCAACTGGTTTTTTATTTTTTTAATGATGGTTTATAAAAAAAAAAATTCAAAAGATAACCCAAACCCAAAGGACCCTGCCCAATCAAAACCCAGCACCGAACCCAATAATTCAGAAGTCCATGATAAAAAAAATTAACTGCAGACCAAACCTGAGCTAACCTTAAACCCAACTAGACCTGCTCGACAAACCACCTCAACCTGCTCCCAATAAACTCCAAAATAAACCCAATCCAACTAGTCTTGACACAACATCCGAATCTGCCTGACCCAAGACAAGCTGAACCCCAATGGCCTAAGACTTGAGATGATCCTGAAAACTCAATGATCTGAGACCCCAAACAACCTGAAATGTACCTCACAAAACTGGGTCAGATCAAACTTAAGCTTGACCAGACCTAACCTGGCTGAATCCTATTCGCAGTTATGCAGTAGTTAAAACTATAACAGACCTGACCTGGTCTCAAGGTATAGTCAATGGTGATATAAAATAATACTCCCCCGTATATCACTAATGTATTTAAAAACAAGTTTAGAGGAAATGTGCTTCTTCGATACTATTACACTGTAAGTATGTTAATATCAAAGAACTGTTGGTTTTTATTTTAAATTCTGAAAAAATGAAGACAAAATTATGCTGGTATCGTTTCTGACATCACACTACCTACAATCTGGGCCAAGGATGGGGTTAAATTAAATCCCAAATCCTCCTTGGCCTACACACAGGCAGATTGTCTCAATGTGAGTATTCTACAATTTGAGCCAGTTCACCTTGGGCAGGAAAAGTACCAAATAATTAAGCCAGTCATGCACATAAACCTTAATATGTCAAGCAGCACCAGAACCAACACATATGAAGACTTTGACCAAAAAAATGAACCTTGTGATCTTTCTTTACTGTAATTTTTCCGACTGCTCCCATGTGGTTAGCTTCTAATTAGCTCATCCAAAAAAGACTCCCCAACATAAGAACACATGCCTTTGTGGCAGTTGGATTATTACATTTTTAAGATAAACCTAGCTTGTTCTTGGTGGAAAAAAAATCACAATGTCTAGAAATGTATAACAACAAAAAATTGTTCTTCAGTTTATCTAATACTATCCAAGTATCTAGGTATTATTAGCCTATGAAAAGCCTCTGATTTCATAGCAAGGTATACAATTTCACCAAATTGTGAAAGAAAGAATGCACCCAAAATAACAAAAACATTCAAACTTATTAGTCTCTCCCCAATTCTTAATCCCAAATTTCATCTAATAAGTCAGTACCCCAATTCTACTTCATTCCCAGAATCAATTTGTTACACCTCAATCCTCATCAATCTTTAATCCTAACCTAGCAATTCTTTGGAGTAAGAACTGAAAATTATCATAACCCCAAGAAATTGAATACTGTAGATATAAGATAAAAACGAACTCAAGAGGTACCAATCCATACCAGAGAAAACACCCTCGAAATCTCAGACCCGTCATCAGAATGATCGCCCCCTGTCTCGGGCGAACAATCAGGAGGCGTATCGAACAAGGAAACCGCGAGCCTCTTATTAACAACGCCTACGTTGAAGTAAATCACGCCAGAGCTGGGCACATCGACGCGAATGTCGAGGACAGGGAACCAGAGAAATAGATCCTGAGCAGAGACGCCGGAAATAGAGCCGATCTGGCCGGGGGAGAGCGCGCCGGTAATGGTGGCGTTGTACTTGACGGCGTTGTCGAGCTTGGCGGTGCAAGACTGATTAAGGGAGGCGACGAAGGAGCCATCGTCGGAGAGGGAAAAGTTGGCGATGCCCTTAGGGAAGAGGCCGCTGGGGAGGCCGTAGCCTTGTAGAGTCTTGTAGGCATCGGGAGCGGAGGTGGGGCGAGGGAAGGCGGAGGGGGGGAGGAGAAGGAGAAGGAGGAGCGAGAGAAGGGAAAGCATAGGAGTAGTTGTTGAACTGGAGGCGGAGGTGGGTAGAGTGAGGGGAGAGGAAGAGAAGGGAAGCACAGAGCTGGTGCTCGAAATAAGGGTAAGCAAGAGGAAAGACGAATGGGAAGATTTGGAGAGCAACTGAGGAAGGGAAACAAAGCAAAACCTCTGTCACATACTCCCTTGAACAGTTCTTGTTTTAGTTCACTGACCAGTGGATCCCACAATCTGGGGCCCGTTGTCAGTCATTTAGAATTGCCTCTGTGTGAGGGAATGAGGAGCAGGGAATCTGAACTAGGGAGAAGACGGTTTTTGTTTTGTGGCAGTGGGCTTTTAGGTGGTGCTATTGGTTGGACCCGTTTTCCAGGTATTGGGGCCGATAAGCATCGCAAGACGACAGATCTTTCCCGGCCCTAGGAAGGTGAGATTCTTATATTTTTTATTCGAGTTAGTGCACCTTTTTGAGCTCTTTTAATTAAGAAGAATTGATATATACCCATCAAAAGAACATGATTTATAATTTTAGATATAGTTTTTTTTCTTCAAAACTCAATTATATTATTAATATCCATTTCTTTATTTAATCAATTAAAATATAGGTTAATATTAATAAAAATTAAAAAGACTATTTTGCCTTTCATTTCACTAACTCGAGGGGCATGGTACCAATTTTAAGTTCTATGGGCTCATGATCTTAGATTAATCTTAGTCGGAACAAACTCAATCTGATTTCTATTGAAATTATAGGAGATCTGCTTTGAGATTTGTGTCATGTTAAAAGAATGATTTGGATTTATTACTTGCACCTCAGGTACCTAGGTGATACGATGTGTGCCTGCTTTAATTTAGTGTCCATCCATTTCAATTTTTATACTCATGGATCTTAAAACGAATTAAAACGTCCTGAAGTATATCAAACTCAAAAAGAAATCTCATACTCATCGCCCCAACTCCGCTCTACTCCCCCATTACCTTCTCATTGCCTTCATCAACTATGGCATCTCTCGCCACGTAACATGGGTATTCTTGTTTGCTGAGTTATTACATTTTTTTTTTTGAGTTAACACTTAACACACATTTATTCCGATTCTTTTATTAATAGAAAATAAATAAATAAAATATCAAAATAGGAGTGAAATTTGGTGAAATTTCAAAATATAGAAAGAACAGGATGATTTATCCCGCCCATTGGACGAGGATAAACCATAACGACTAACTAATTCTATTTCTAACCACGCAAACTCGCTAATTAAAAAAAAAGTTCCTGAAAGAGATAATCTATCTCATCCAGGTCACTTTTTTTTTTGGTTAGAAGAACAACATAATATTAAGAAAAAGAAGAATAAAAGTATTGGATAGGATGGACTATCCCGTCTAGAATTTATTTTTATTTTTATTTTTCTGTAGCGATTTTGCGTGATTAGTGACGAAATTAGCTTAACGGAATAGTTTATTTCGACCAGCAGACGGAATAAACTATTCCGTTATTCTTATATTTCAAAATTCCATAAAAAAACTAGTCTTATTTAATTTTTTTATATATTTTTCTATTAATAAAAAATCGGCACATTTACCAGTTGCCTACATTCTTGCAATTCTATTTATCAATACAAACTGCTTGTAAATATGATTAATATATGTTCATACTACTGATCATAATTTTATGTTCATGATTAATATATTTGGTCATTCCGTGCTACCCCAATCCTCCCCATGCCCCATCACACCCGTACCAGGTACAGATACTAGTACGTACTACGTAGAACCTAAAAGTATGTACGAAATGACCAAAAACATATAAAACAATATATGAGTAGAGATTGAAACACCTAAAATGGTGGTTGCAACTTCGATAAATGTTTATAAACTCAGGGCCCTGTCGAATTGTATTTTTTTTATTTTATAATTTGTTAATGTTTAATCTATAACTATGAGAAGAAGCCTACAAATTTACAATATTACTTAGAATAACACTACTGCTATTTCGGAGTATCAAAAGCTCATCCATTTGCTTATAATTTATAGACTCAATAACAACAACAACAACAACAAAGCATGTACATTTATTACTGGTACATAACCATAAAATAATTAGGGTCTGTTCGGTAATATGGATTTTTTTTTTAAATAGCACTGTTTTTAATTTTTTTTTTCATCAAACAAGCACAGTCTTGGTGGAATTTATAAAAAAACAACTCAATTAATTTTTTTGGATCGGTGGAGGTAAAAAAGTGTTTGCTCCATTGTGGATCAGTGGAGACATTTAATAATCTGACTATAGTATGGCCACAAAAGATCTCATAGCTATCGATTTTTTTTATCGGTGGAGTCGTTTTTTGTACCTTCAATCCAGACAGTGTCTGTTTGGTTAAAAAAAACTAAAAACAGTTATATTTAAAAAAAAAAAAGTTGGAAATTTTGTACTAATGAGAATTTTTAATATAAGAATGAGAATTTCATTTGTCAAAACCAAATTAATTTAACCCATGGGAAATTTGGATTCAAATCCTCTCCAATACTGCAGAGGATTTCCCCCACTTTACGGTTTAAAATTAAATCTCAGCTGGTTTGAGATTCAGAGTGACCTAGGGAGAAGTATTATTGGGTTTTGAGATTTGTACCAAGCTAAAAGATTGGTCCGTATTCATTTACTAATTGTAAAAGATTCCCTTGTGCAATATCGGAGACGATGTGAATTCAGAAAAAAAAAAATTAACTATAAGTAAAATATTGGTCCGGATTCACTAATTATAATTATAAAAGATTCCCTTATGCAACGTTGGTTTTTTTTCTTTTCTTTTATAAAAGATGTAATACTAAATTAAACTATATTATATTAAATGTATTGATACTTATCATATTAAGTGTATTGATACTTATCACTGATTATAATCAATATAATTGTATATAGAATGGGGTTAAAATGCACCATTGGTTTTGTGTCACAACCATACCCCATGTCTTTATCTTTGTTCTCGAAGTTCAAATAGTCGATCCGAACCACTCAACATGTTCTCCATATTAAAATATGCTTAGAGACCAAATTTCATATTTTTTGGAATTTTTTTACTATTTTTTTAGATAGTTACAAAATCACTGTTTTTGGATGGTCCAGATGCAGTGATTTTGTAACTATCTAAAAAAATAGTAAAAAAATTCCAAAAAATATGAAATTTGGTCTCTAAGCATATTTTAATATGGAGAACATGTTGAGCGGTTCAGATCGACTATTTGAACTTCGAGAACAAAGATAAAGACATGGAGTATGGTTGGGGCACAAAACCAACAGTGCATTTTAACCCCACTCTTGTATATATCAAATTCTAAAAAAATTTAAATAAGTGAATTAACCATACATTTGTATTTTGTTTAATTAAAATTTCTTGTACATTCAAATTATGTTTTGTTTAATTACTTTTAGCTTCATGATTGATCAATTATTATTGTAATGTTGAAATTCAATTTGAAGTTGTTATTAGTTTTGTGTTTCAATTTTTGTATCTATGTATTTTAAACTCTTTTTTCTTAATTACAATTTAATGATAGAATTAGGTCAAGTTGTTGATATCATGTGATGAAACCGATTTTTTTAATAATCGAAATTAATCTAAAAAAATATTGGAAAAGGGGATTGGATTTAGAATATTTCTAAAAACCATAAAACCGGATAAATTTATCCCGTCCCTAGGGACGGGAAAAAATTTGGCGTCCCTTTTTAATTAATCCGCCCACGCTAATCACTTAACAAACGGAAAAAAAAAAAAAAAAATTTTACGGACGGATAAATCCTGTCCGTCCATCAGGGACGGGGAATTTCTGTCCGTCCTTCAGGGCCGCGAAAAAATAGTCTGTCCGTCCTTCAGGGCCGCGAAAAAATAGTCTGTCCATCAGGGCCGGAAAATTTTTCTCCGTCCGTCAGAGAACTTGGTTAATATATGGTCGAATTTCTGAGGAAGAAGCTTCGCATTTCAAGCCTTCCGTTGCATTTCAAGCCTTCCTTGGCAGCAGTCCATTCCTACTGTACTCCAGCTATTCTCTATTACTAAGGACTCATCAACTGAAGGCTGAAGAATGAGTTGTGCTACTTTAATAGATTTACTTGCTTGATTGTGCTACTAGAAATTGTATTTGGTAAGTGCTCTGTTAAATAAATTCTTATATATTAAGTTCATGCACTACTAATGCCACAGTTTTATATAGAATCAACTGTAGAAATTAATGATCCACTCTTCATGATGAACTGTCTGATTTATGATAATATTATTAGATATAGCCCTTAATTCTCTTCACTCATGAATGCAAATATAGACTGGCATGCAAAAGTTACATATTACAAGTTGTCTGTTTTCTCTATTCAATTCAAATCCTTATAAATTTGAAATTTTATTATTATATTTTTAAATATATATTATTAATAGTTATCCAGTGTGTATTTTTTCTGCAAATTGATTTCGTTTCAAAGTTTGTCGATGCTTTGTCGTTCTGCAATCCGAAATTCTCAAACAGGTAAACTTATTTATATATTAATTAATTATTATTTTTTTACAACAATAAATTATACATAATTTATTCACTATTTTGTAGGCTAATTGATTAAAAAAAATAATCATGCTAATATTAAGGATTCATTTTGGCGGTGAAATACAATACAATAAAAGTGGAGCACGGTATAGTATTAGCTCTCTATTTGCATTGAGCGTAACTGGTGAATAATCTTGGTACGATGTGAAAGGTGAAATTTATCGACAACTTGGATATTCCGAGAGTGAGTACAGTCTCATAGCACATGCACGGGTTAATGTTGGTACAACAAACCGACGTTACTACGAGACCATAGAAATCGTGTGCGATCAGACTTGGAGAGGAATTTATAACCAAAGTATGCTTGCCCAGACCCAGTATAGTTATGTCGATTTATACATTGAGTTGGTTCCAACCATCCGTGAAGGGCAACCACAGTCATTCACTAATAGTATAGTACCGGAGACACAACCAGAACCTCGACAGACCCAATATAGTAATAACTATGTGGATCCCAGCCACCTCCAACCCCATCAGACACAACAAACACCGAGACGAGACCTTTATCTGCATCCGACACAACCAGAACCTCGGCAGACCCAATATAGTGAAGACTATGCGGGTCCTAGTTACTTCCAACCCCATCAAACACAACAAACACGGAGGCAAGACCTTAATTTAAACACTTATCCCGATGTGAACGATTTGTCACCGACTGTTCAGACAGAATACTGTAATCAGTACAGTCCATGGGCCGATCCGTCGGAGGTTCTTATCCTGAACGCAATAATGAGTATAATCCATGGGTTGATCCACCAGAGGTACGCGATCCTTGTGATAATCTTGATGATGTGCCGCAAAGTGATGATGAAGATGACGCTGACTCGTGTGAGAATGATGCTGACTAGGATGATGAAGCTGATTCTGAAGGAGATGTCCCGCATGATACACCGGTACAATCACACCAGCACCACGACTTCATCCGGTGGCAAGCTTCAATGACACCTCAGGATTCCGAGAGGCAGATGTCAGCTTCTTCGGTATGTCCCAACACAGTGATGATCCACTTGGTGTAGGTAAAGAGTACTCTTCAAAAGAGGCTCTAAAAATGAAAATACATCATTACCACATCGGAAAAAATATTGAAATAACATACACGCAAAGCAATAGAACAACCTTGGTAGTCAATTGCAAGGACATTAGGTGTGAGTGGCGTTTGTATGCGAGGTCTGGATTATTTTCATCTAAGTGGAAAATTAGAACAATTAGAGCACCACATACATGCTGGTCCCTTGCTAATCGTACTGATCATGCACAGTTAACTGCCGCAGTAATCGCCGACTGTATTAGAGAAGATATTAGGGAAGATGTTACCAAAAATATTAAAAGCATTAAAGGGCTAGTCCGTCAGAGATTTAACGAAATTACTCCCAAATATAATAGGTTGTGGCGTGGCCGAGAGCTGGCAATCGCACAAATATTCGGTAGTTGGGAAGCCTCTTACAACCTTCTCACCCCACTTTTGGAAGCAATTAAAAGATCACATCCCGGGACAAAATATGGAGTTGCGCACGTACCTACAGATGATCCAAGAGAAAGATTGTTTAAGGCCGCCGCGTGGGCTTACGGTCCGTGCATTCTTTGCGGTGCCTCATCTCGAGCCGGTCATTAGTATTGATGCATGCTTCCCGTCGCGCGGTATCAAGGAAGATTGCTGATGGCGTGCGGTTACGATGCTGAGAACCAGTTAATTCCCCTAGCTTTTGCAATAGTCGAGGAAGAGAGTTTCCAGACATGGGGATGGTTCATGAAGTGGTTGCGCATCGAGGTATTTGATAATAGGTTTATGTGCGTCCTTTCCGACCGGCACATGGGGATAAAAAAAGTATTCAAGGATAGATATGGTGGTTGGTACGAGGAAGGCAACGAGTCCGTTCACAGATTGTGTTCACAGCACGTGGCTGAGAATTTGATGAAAAATGTACACAATAAAAAAATTTGTGAACTATTTAAGATACTTGTGAAAAAAAAGAAGCCACGGAGATTTCAAGAGTTCTTTGAAATACTTGCGCAAGAAAAGTCCGGGATGCGGTTAAATACTTAAAAGCGTCGGAAAATACCAACATGACAATCATAACGAGATACCTAGACCATGGAAGGTGTATCAACACTTAGACAGCGGGTATCGTTGGGGAATAATGACTACTAATGGTTCTGAATCATTGAACAAGGTTTTCAAAGATCCCCGAAGACTACCAATCCGTGCGCTCGTGGATGCTACATATTCAAAATGTGTCGTGTGGTTTACGGAAAGGCTTGAGAAAGCACTGGCTCGCATAGCCGCTAAGGAGCCTTGGTCAGCGCGAGTTGAAGCTCTATTAAGAAAAAGGATCACCAAATGCATGTCAATACAGTCCATACCGCTCGGTTTGCACGGTGAACACGAGGTAAAAGTTCATAATGAGAGAGTCGTATACAAAGAACGAGAACGGGGAACGAGGACGGCCGGTTGGTAAGCGGGACCAACACCAATGTTGTAGAAGCACAGTTGGCCCCGACATATTCTTTGTTTTACGCTGTACCGCAACACAAAGGCTCATATAGAGATATGCCAGAACAAACCCACCCCAGTTGTATTAATTCGGTGCATCAATATTTTGTAGAAATTGTAAATACATTGCCGGAACCGAATCTCCCGACGAATCAGCAAAAAACATAGACCCGAACAAGTCGAGTACATAGGTCCTAGTGTACTGGCGCACCTGCTCAAGTGTAGGCTCACCTGGCTCTGTGTTTGGCATTGCAGCAAACCGATCACGCAATAACTTCAAACTTATGGCATATCCGGAAATCATGCGAACTTCCTGAAGGTCATTCGGCCCCGACCTCTTCTTTTTTTTAAACACCGCACTTGCGATCCCAGCTCCAAGAAGTTCATCCGCTAAGGTATACCAATTACCGTCGGAACGGCCTGTCACCGGTGACCCCGTGATCGGCAACGCCCAGAGACAAGAAACATCCTGAAGAGTAATCGTCATCTCTCCTACTGGAAGATGAAAACTGTGAGTCTCTGGTCTCCATCGCTCCACGAGACTAGCGAGAAGTGATCGATCGATAATTATGTTTTTCATTCGAGACACTTGATACAAGCCGAGTCTTAGCAAGAATGGTTTGCACAAATGGTGGTAAGCAATCCCAGTCCGGGTATGTCGAATATCCACTCCTATATCTCTGTAATCCTGTCAATGTTATACAAATTGATTTAAATAAAAGACTGTAATTTAAACACTTATATCACTCTATAAAAATATATTATATAATTTATTCAGTAACTTACATCATCATTTATCCGTGAAACCTTATGTTGGTTGTGCGGCATCCATAATAAATCGCTATAATTATTTGCTGACAACGAGGGATCCAAAAATTCCTCACTCGCAGTTGTAGCATCTGTAGGGTCACACGGACCACGACTGCTTGACATTCTGCATGCATAAAATTTTGAAATAATTCTATATAACTCGAGAATTAATAACAATCTAAATTTACTCAACAATCACATGATTAAATAAATTACTAAATAAAATAACTACCTATTAACTCTAAAAATCAAATGAATAAATAAATTCAGAGGTATAAATTATCTAATTGTTATATGTGATTTATATTATTTTTTCTACATACACATAAATAATATTATTTTTCAAAGTCCATGCGCCAAAAAATAAATCACCAAAATACAAAGAGCCTACTTGGAAACATGACTAGAGTTGTGCTTTGTTCATGATCTGCACTAAAATTTTCATTTTGCTCCCTTTGTTTTTAAAAAAAACTCTCAACTCATGTTAATTTTTATTGATTCGCTTTTACCATTATTTTCTCTTTCTATGCTTGAGTATAATCTTCACCATCTCAATAATCATGTAAATTATCTTCACCATCTCAAAATTAACTAAACGAAATTGATTGTATCACATATCAAATGAGCCTAAAAATAATAAATTTTTCTAAACCCTAAATTCTAATTTTTCAATTCTTCTAAAAAATAATTACTAAATTAATAAAATTAAATACAATTAATTTTTTGATAACAAATTAAATCTAAACGTATTGTTAATTTTACTAATTTTTTCAGATTTTAAAAAAAAATTTACCTGCAATCTGGAAACTGGAAACAGACTGGAGGAGTGGAATGCGGACAGGGACGTCAAAATTTCACCCGTCCGGGTGCTCGCGCGCGTGGAGTCGGAGTCGCTGTCGCTGGGTCGGAGTCGCGTCGCGCGTCGCTGAGGGAGTCGCTGGAGCTGATGGACGAGCGAACGGACAGAAAGGGGACAGAAAGGGCAATGGTTCGCGTGAGATATATCAGACGGACGGACCGTTTTATCACGTCCCTGAAGGACGGACCGAAATTCCCCGTCCCTGATGGACGGACAGGATTTATCCGTCCGTTAAAATTTTTATTTTTTATTTTTCCGTTTCTTAAGTGATTAGCGTGGGCGGGGTTAATTAATAAGGGACGCTAAATTTTTTCTCATCCCTCCCTAGGATAAATTTCTCCGGTTTTATGGTTTTTAGAAATTTCCTCAATCCAATCCCCTTTTCCAATATTTTTTTAGATTAATTTCGATTATTAAAAAAATCGGGTGATGAAACAGCTCCGCACATTAATATTTCAAGTTGTTTTTTAAATCATGCAGAAGCTACACAGAGTTGAAATTATGAATTTAATTGGAAAAAAAAATACTGTGCTTGATGACTCCGCCAAATGGGAAAAAAACGGAGCTCTAACTAAATTTATTTTTTACCATGCATACTCACAGTCAAAAGGGAAAAGGGTAGCTATTTGGGAATTTAATTGGGTAAAAAAAACATAGTGCCGCACACTTCTACGGTAAAAATACCAACTTGTTACTTTACCTTGAAAAATCCATGAGAATTGAGGTTGCCAAACAGGCCCTCAGAAGTTAGTACTATCCAGCACATTCTCCATTGTGGTATAACTGATCAACTTTTTTTTGTAAGCAGATGTCATGCCACAACAGATCAATCACTTACAACCCAAGCTGCAAACACATTACAAAAACACCAAGTTGCTACGACAACATAGTAATTGATTGACCAGATACAGATCATTTATAAAAAAGATAGGTTAGAGACAAGTAGTTTATGAAAGGATACTGGCCAGAATCCATTTATCTATTGGGTTGAGGCCTAGTTAACAAAACCACCCAAAAAAGAAGGAAAAAAAAAAACTATACGAAAACATTACAAAACAAACTCATTCAATCACAAAAGGTAAAAAACCAGAAAAAAAAAAACAGCGAAGGAGCAATCCAAACAAACTCCAGAACCTTAACCTTTGAAAACGAGGGGCTTGTTGACCCAGCGGATGCAGCACCCGCGGGCTTGGAGGGTTTTAAGCAGCTCAGGCGATAGCACATCTTGCAACCCACTAAGTAGCTTGACCTTCTTTAGCTTCCCGCATGCAGATCTAAGTGCAAGTTCAAATCCTTCAATTGAGACCCATGACAAGTGCACCATTTTCACGTCCTGAAGGCACCTCAGTGACCCCAGGAGGTGGCATAAACCCAATCCCGTGACCGTGCAATATGATATAGTCAACTGCATAAACCAGCTTTTGGATGTTAAAGAAAATAATGTTAAACTTTCATGATCTTTTCCAAGGTTTAGACTTTAGACTACTTCGTTACATTTCAGTACCATTGTGCACCACCTGATATTCCTTTAAGTATCACCTGAGACCTATTCATTTTTTTTGTGGTTGCATTAGCTGTGTCATCAGTAGATTAATTAAGGAACATGCTCAGTTCATGCACAAAGAAACAGTCAAATAAACCAAAACAGTACACAAAACCAGTACTTTCACTATAATATTAGATGCAATACCCTCTACCCAAACCAAACGCAATAATTTCATTTTCCGAAATTACCTGTCTAAGATTTTCAGTGAATCTCGCAAGGGCCCACATGCCAGCATCATCAACCGAATAGCACCGCTTTAGGTCCAACTGAGTGAGGCTTCGACAGCCCATAGCCATGGCAGTGATGCCAGTGCTCGTAATTCGTACTATGCCTCTCAACTCGAGGTCTGACAGCTCTTCCAATAACCGTAGATGAGCCAGCCCAGTGTCCGAGATCTGGTTGCAATAGCATAAGTTTAACTTTTTCATCCTTTTGCATCCATTGGATATGGAAGCTAGTCCATCATCTGTAACAGCAGTGCACCTGTTTCAGTAAAGATAAGCAACATGCTGAGATATACAAAATTACAAATAGATGTTTAACCAGTACATGTGGTTCCAGTATCTAATATTACTTTTTTTTTTTTAATATGTAAAAAATACTATTTTTGTTGTTTTTATCATGTCTAATCTAGTACCCGATTAGCAATTTTCTTGACCTACCCTAATGGACTTCCCGGATCCGCCCGCCCCTGAGTATAAGTATGACCAACCATTTTCCTTCTTTATTTCTTGTTTCTCTTAACCCTTTTGGCCTTTAGCAGCACAACTGCAATTAAACTTGACTGCTATTAGACTAATTTTACTTGAGGTTGGTTTTAGAACTAAGTTTAATTGGTCCGAATTGGATGAAATTATAATTAAAAGATGTACATATTGGGGGTTAAATTTTGATAAGTTGGGTCATCATTGCACAATTCAATCTAATTTAAGCAGTGTTTTGCAACTGTCTAATTAGTATATGCACCAAGTGAAATTGAAATGTTTAGAGAATAACTAAATTGCTACTGGGTGAAACTTGACTCACCGATAGAGATCAAGCTCTAAAAGCTTTGTACAGTTAGTTCCAATAAAAGCAAGGCCTATGTCAGACACTCCGGAGCAAAGGCCTAATTTCAAAATAAGAAGCTCTGAGCATCTTGACAAGCACTTCAGTGCTGCAAATTGAGAATAAAAAACGCAATCAAATGAAATATATACAGTAAGCAGCATGTATATCACCAAATGTTCAATAAACCGAGACATGTTAGATCCAAAAGAAGGTGAACATAAAGAGTTCACAATAACTGAAACTATCAAAAATAAGATTGCCTGTTCTACCCAACACGGAACGAAAATTCTGCTGTGTTATTTTGTGTGTGCTTCCATGTGTGTTGGGTTGGTTCCTTCTCTATGTACTTAATAATGTTTGTCCATCTGTCTGTGGCAATCAGGATGTGAAAGCAAGGAAATAAATGGATACAAATTTATATCCAGTATTGCTACCATACCACTGTCATTAACATTGCAATCAGTGAGATCAATCTCCTTCAGATCAGCACAAGTAGCAACTTGGTCAAGACCTTTCTCTGAAATCAAGACACAAGACTCAAGCCGAAGGGATTTGACACCCCTGCAACTGGCCGCAATAGAAAATAGAGCCTCATCAGTGAGCAAATGGCAGCATGTCAGGTCGATTGTCGATAGATCACTACATCCTTCCACAAGTCGTGAGATGCCTTCATCAGTAACACCGTTGCATTTACTAAGCCCGATTTCCAATAGGTTTCTACAATTTAATCCTACTGTCTCAAGAGCAGAGACAGGGAGTTGCAATCCATCGAGTTTCAGTATGTACAAGGTTTCTCCAAGCATGCACAACTTAGAAACAAAGGTTGACGTTAACACCTAAAAACAAGAGGAAGATGAGATTCTAGAGAAGTAGAAATTAAAATGAAATTAATGATAATAGGTAATTGAATAGCTCACACATCAGGTCAACTCGAAACCCATTTTCATACCAATAAAACCAAGGATTCGGATTCAGCTGCTAAGCCCTATTTTCAGCTAGTAAAATCTCATTGCTATTGTATAGTACTGCTTAAGAATCAATTGGACTCACCAATTGCATGAACTAAGCCTCAAAATTTGAACCAGAAAAGGAGTAAAAGCTCACAGTTAGAATAACTAAATAATTACAAGAACAGCTTTATACATAAATTGGTTGACCATTAAGATTTACTATAACACTAGAGACCTAAAACTGAAAACCAATTGAGCTGATCCACCAATCAAAGACCTATTTTGTGATAGATTCCTATGTAATAATCCATCAACAAGAAATATGAAGTAAGAGAAATGAATAATAACTCTTGACTCACAGGGCTGCAATTGCCAGCATTTATCTTACGGAGATGTTGATGCCCTATGGCTAGTGTTGTCAGCCCTGCAGAAGTCACATTTACACATCTTGACACATCAATAATCTGCCATTAAAGAAAAACAGACAGGCTGCTTCAGCGCAGATACAAAGCTAGAAATCAAGGGTTGAGCAAACTGTGATGAATGCTCTAATTAAGGATTATCATACAAAGCACAAATGGTAAACTGTATACTTCTGTTTTGTGATTAGTTATACTGGTATCTGTAGGGTTTACAAAATGGGTACATGAAAGACAAACCTTTGTACTTGCTTCTAAAACTTTAGTGTTTTCTTTATGTGAATTTGTGTTCGGAAATTGGAGTCACAATCTTATTCATGTATTCAGTTTTGCTTATTCTTCATCAATGAAATCCAAATCCCCATGTATGCCCTTGCTGGTGTAACTAGCAGAAGTTAAAACCACTATAGTAGCAACA
The DNA here is from genome assembly GCA_024447775.1 of Carex cristatella. NCBI lineage: Eukaryota > Viridiplantae > Streptophyta > Magnoliopsida > Poales > Cyperaceae > Carex > Carex cristatella. Next base: position 3,663,711 of record JAJHPF010000033.1, on the reverse strand, counting down.
AAAAACATCAATGGACATCTGGCTAATGGCAATGAACTGATCTAAGACAGAACAAATTTTAATTCCTGATAAGCCTTTGAGTGCCCTTTGGCCAGAAGTTGATAGTTAGTTTTTCAATGAAGTACAAAGTCATTCAAAATAGGGACAATCACAGAGGTTTACCATCTTAAAATGCCAAAGGCGAAAAGACAACGATCAATAGATTTCAACATTGGTTCACTTTGGAGACTGGAATGCCAACTACAAAGTTCCAATGCAATCCATCCACCTCAATGGAGTCAATCAAAACTGAAGCAAAGAGAGAAAATGATGATGATAAGAAGAATCACCTGAAGTGAGTTATTTCTATTGCTGAGGAAGTACAAGCCTTCGTCATCTATATACTGGCATCCAACCAGTGCCAAATTTTCAAGCTTTGCTAGAGAGGCTATTGATCTTAGAGATTCATTTCCAACCTGGCAAGTAAAGAACAAAAGTGAGATCCCTTTTTTCTTCTAAAGTTTTGACATGCATATTTTCCGTATGATCCTGAGGCCAAAAGACTTCCATTACATCACAATTCATAACAATATAGTACCCAGCTTATAAAACAATACTTGAGGGGAGAAGCTAGATTTGAACATATAGAGGGTTGTAAAAACAAAATAGGGCAATATTATACAATTTTTCTTTTTCTTTTTTGTTTTGCTTGGATTATTTATCCAGCAATCCCCTTTTCAGTATCATGCTGCTCTCTGATTTTCATTTACACTTTTCTTCACCAGACTTTAACTGAAAATTATAAGAATCTCCCTACTCGCACATCATCTCGTAAATACTATAAAACCAGTTAATAGACTTCATAAAAGGTTAAGACATGCAAAAACCTTCAAAAAGGAGCAACACAGGACAGTTCATTTATGCACAATTTAACCGTGTACCTTGAGGTAGGATATATCAAGCTCTCTCAGTTCGGGGCACTTTTTGGCAAGCAAATCAATGCCAATGTCACTTATCTCACGGCACCACTTGATCCCAAGCCTTTCCAAGCCACTACAACCAATTGCCACTTTGGCTAATCCAACATCAGTCACTTTCAGACACTTGTCAATCTTCAGTTCCTTCAACCCACTTGCTTTTGCAACTGCTGCAGCCTCCCTGTCACCAAACCCAATACAGTACGATATGTCGATTGCCTCAATCTTTGGGCATACTGCCACCAATATTTCCTAGGAAATGATGAACCACTTTAGGACACAAAAATGATAAAGGGCATGCAATTGAACACACGAAAGATAATTACTTTCAGCTTGACATTTGCACAAAAAATAACTAGCTCATCTTCATATTAGCAACTAAGATCAATTTGTTACATGCCCTCCCAAATGGGGAGGACATGTAAAAATGTGTAATCCTCTCTCCGTAAGCCAGATTAAGCCTTCGCCAAAAATAAGAGATTGAGGTGATGGTTCCAAGTCCGTATAAACTAGAGCAAATTGTCCAAATAGATATGTTAGAAAGTCAGAGATAACTTTGCCATTTTTCTGGTTTGTTAATCATGGGATGACCAGTTGGGAATTTTTTCCAAATCACTCGATTGGTGATTCTAGGTTCTAGCTGCACAATCGAGCAATGCTGTGAGTTATTCCAGATACACTACAGTGCTGGATGCAACACGTAAACCTAACTGTTATAGATAACAGATTATCATTACCAGACCACGCCAAGTCACACCACTGGCACGAGAGAGAGATACAGATCGCAAGTTATTCGGGCTGGGGATTGAGACAGAGAGCGCCGCATCATCAAGTGAGGGACAACTGGACAGATCCAGTGACAGCAATGATGTGGCATACCGGCGGAGCAGAACAGGCAGGGGTCCAAGGCGCAGTGGCCTTATGGCTTTCCGGTGTATGCGCTCCACTTGCAGGAAGGTTCGGCTGACCAGCCTGCAGGACTTTAAATCCCTCGAGTCATGCAACCGGTCCAGCACTTGGGCCAGCAGATCAGGGGACAGGACCACTGTTATATTGCACATCTCAGCAATGCTGTATGCTGTACGGATGTATATTATGAACTGGAAGAATATTATTCAAGAAAAAGGGAGAGGCGACGGTTTAAGCCTTTGTGACGGTTTTAGTACGGACGGTTCCTGATTGGCCCCAGGTAGCTATGGACGGTTATGGTCGAAAGTTCGTCACACGAGAAAATTAGATCACGCCTGCTGAAAATTGCAGCATTATGGAGTCGTCGGCATTTCAGATGGACGGCCAGAGATTAAACCTCGATGTACGGACGGTCGAGATTTGTAACGGCTCGAGTACGCACGACCGGAAGGCAGCGAAGAGTGAAGTGGAGGAAAATAGGTTCCTTTTGGTGGGAGTTATTGGAGAGTTTAAGCTCGTTTTGATAGCGTACGGACGCTGATCTGGCAGTCGGGAACTGTTGGTTCAGTTCTTATTCAGGTAGGGATGAAAAGGAAGAAAAGTGGGAGGTGCAGAGGAAGGCGAAGGGGGAGGTCGGATCTGGTGTTCCTCCGGATCAACTCTTCTCCCCTATTTGGCCGCATCTTATTGGCCAATTTTTTTCTTTTCGTCACTTGAGCACGGGACGCGATAACCAGTTGCTCAAGCTAATAGGAAAAAGGAGATGGCAGGGGAGAGAGGAGAACACACGAGAAGAGTGAAGAGAAAGAGCCGGTCGGGAAACGGCCTTCACTGGGTCAAGGTAACACCTGCTCGCATTTAAAATTACCGAAGTACCCTTCAAGCGAAAGTCGGGAAAGTGATTTTCGGCCGGCGCAGGAGATTCCTTTAGGGTATTTTCGGAAAGAAGGAGTGGCAGAGTAAGATAGCAGGAATCATGCGGGGATAGCGTACCTTTTCCAGTACACAGTTCTGTTTTCAGGCAACTGGCTGCTTCCGCTAGTAATATTCTAGAATATTACGTAGGAGATTTTTTTCGCTTCTATCCAACAGTTTGTTTTATTAAACACTGAAAGTATCTCTATTGGTGCAATTGCAAACGGCTGTTACGGAGACAATCTGATGTGTCAATTGCTAATATAATTGTTGGGATGTGGCATAATTTCTAAATTAGCAAATTTGCTTTAAAAGAAAACCATTGTTTAGTGACACGTGGCTAATTAATTGGCTGAAATTAATTATAGCACTCTCTCTCTCTTCACAAAATTAATTGTTGAGATGGAGTGATTTAAAAATTATAAATATCTAATTGCTAAATTCAGTGACGTGGCAAAATTACAATTTTTAAATTTTTTGTGGGATGGAGATGCTCTAAGGAGCAAAGAGAGAGAATATTGACAAAGGGAGAAAGAGGAAGCAGAACACGCAATTTTGAGACATAATCAAAGAAGATGGGCACGAGAAGGGTGCGGTGGGCGGTGGCGCTACCTACGTTGCAACGAGAGAGCGGAGGGGTGGCAACAGTATGGTAATTCGAAGTAAATATTTTCTTACTGAGAAGGGAGGTTGGAGACAGAGATGGAAACATAGCGAATGATATCAGCATGGGAGAATGAAAGCTTTCAAAATTTGGCAGGACTCTGCAACTGTGAAAGGGAAAATGAAATTGCCAATGTGGATTTTTCAATCGCCAACGAGGACTTTGCAATTTCTTATGCAAGCCGCTGGAGATGCTCAATATCGATTTTTCGCTTCTATCTCTTATTTCTATTGAAAAGCATTAAATATATGGCCAGGACTTGAATCTATAAGTCTTTGCATTAATAAATTTTAATTTTTAACCACCAGGTTACAAAAAAATGTGATAATTTATGAGGGGTTGAATTATATAAAAACTTTAAAAAACAAAAATTAAATCAAATTTTAATACACACAATTAAAAGTTTCAAATCATGAAAGTACATGAGCATCTCTTAGACTATATGTATATATGTAGATCTGTCTCTGCGGTAAAAACAAACAACCTTCGATCAGTTATTTCATTTTTTTTACAGTAATTAGAGTAAATTTTGTTCTTTGTTACGAATTTGTCACTTAGGTTCAATTTGTTTTTTTATAGTCATTGAATTTATTCCAATCAAATCACCGTGTTATCTTTTTCATTTAAAATACTAACAAAATATAAAAGGAAAATTTTTGAAAATGCCACTCTAAAACTTGATATTTGTCAAAATGTCATTCAAAAAACAATATTTGTCAAAATACCATTAAAACTCAATGCCTATTTTAATTTTGCCATTATCTCTTTTTAATCTCAATTTAAAAATTTCAATCTTTCAAAATACCCAAACTGCCCCTGTCAGATTTTTTTATTTTTTTTTAAGAGAACCAACTTATCAATCCCATGTATATTTATTTTTTCGAATTTCAAATTTTTTCGAATTTCAAATTTTTTAAAATTTCAAAAAAATTTAAATTTCAAATTTTTTCGAATTTCAAATTTTTCGAATTTCAAATTTTTCGAATTTCAATTTTTTTTCGAATTTCAAATTTTTTCGTGGCAACCCCCGACTCGGACTCCCCAAAAAAATTTGATTTTCAAAATTTTGATTTTCCAAAAAAAATTGAAATTCGAAAAATTTGAAATTCGAAAAAATTTGAAATTCGAAAAAATAAATTTACATGGGATTGATAAGTTGGTTCTCTAAAAAAAAAAAAATTGACAGGAGCAGTTTGGGCATTTTGAAAGATTAGAATTTTTAAATTGAGATTAAAGAAGGATAATGGCAAAATTAAAATAGGCATTGAGTTTTAATGGCATTTTGACAAATATTGTTTTTTTAGTGGCATTTTGACAAATATCAAGTTTTAGAGTGGCATTTCAAAAATTTCCCCAATATAAAATGACATTGAGATGGATGAGCATACTTCATTAGTATTTTGATGGAAAAAGTAATAGAATTGACTTGATTTGAACAAATAAAAAGTTTAATGTTTACATAAGAACAAATCAAACTTGAATGATTAATTTGTGACAAACGACAATATTTAGTGACCGCGCTGGCAAAACTTATCTTATTAATAATAATTTGGTTACAATTATCAAATAATTTCTTTGTGAACAGATAATTAGCTTTTAGTCTAGTAACTGAAGATAATGTTTTCAGAATAAAAGGTCGAATTTTCAAAATTTAAATTAAGAAGTTTTTTATAAATATTTAAGGTAGAAGATTGTTCTCATATTTATCTTAAAAACATTTTAATTATGTAAGTACCTTTATCTCAAATATTGAAAACTTTTTACTCCAATTCCTCGAATTTATTTGTCGCGGATGTCGTTCCCTTGCATACGCGCTTTGGAATTCAGGTAATAGAATATGTAAATAAAAAATTTAGGAGGACTCTTTATTAAAATAAAATATAGAAAATGACTGACGGTCCGTCCATATCAAAGTTTTCTCTGACTCGCTTCTTAGCACCCGATCTTAGAGCTTCACCAACTAAACATTAAAAATCAACTTATTGAATTGGAAATAAAGTACGCAGATCAACACAGATCATTCCGTACATAAACAGCTGCCCGGTCGCCGTTCCGTCAGTCCGAGAACTTGCCCGTACTTATCTATTGACGACATTGTCGTGGAAAATTTTATATGAATAGAAATTATAAAATTAAGATATATGGAAACAGAAAGAGTACCTTCATTGCAACAAATATAGTATGATCGGAGACATGAATGACAATCCATCTATTTATGGATCGCAATCAATGACTAAAATTCATATTTTTATAAAAAATAATAAAAATATAAAAAAAATGTACTCTTTCTATTTCTCATTAGTGGTATTTAATAAAAAAATAATTAAAACATGGATATTAGTCATTGACTCTGATCTATAAAAATATAGATCATCGTCCATATCTCCGATCTTACTATATTTGTTGCAATCAAGGTACTATTTCTGTTTTCGTACATTTGAATTTACTAATTTCTATTGAAAAAAATTTCCATTGTCGTGCATGTTCGGAAAATGTTTGAAAATTATATTTTTCTTTGAATATAAATAAAATTAAGTGCTTATATTTTACATCTAGTTTGACAGAATCACAATTGATGTCTCTAACGGCAACTAGATAGGGATAAATATGGCGACTTAAAGAATCTTAGACGTTTTTCGGTTTAACCATCTAAATTAACAAGTCAATCAAACAACAAACAAAGTGTGTGCATATAAAGTAAATAGAGTAGAGTTTAGAGAAATTGACATGCGAGATGATAACGGAGTTTGACTTAAAATACTTACGTCTCTGGAGCAACGCAACCTTGTCGGTGCACCTTTCTTAATACCCAATGAGAAATATTACACCTCGCGATCCGGTGAACCCTTATAACAATAGGAAAGTCACATGGCCAACTCGTGTAATAGTGAGTCTAGAAGCTTAAGTCGGTGAGCCCTTACAACAAGCGAGAAGTTACACGGCTATTAGAAATGGAGCACTCACTCTAATATAATCTATAGTGAGATTAGTAAAGTAGATTTAAGATTGGGGTATAGATCTTGAAGTTTTAAGCTCACTCAACAATGAAGACACTCAACCAAAAAAAGATGTCTTTTAGTAGTTGGGGTGACTAGGTCTTAATCTGAAATGAAGGGGGCTCCTCTATTTGTAGGGAGATGAGCAAATCTAGGTGAGTGGCCAGATTTGTTCTGAACTAAAGATTTCTATTCAAAATTGTTGATAAATGTACTATTCGTTCGAACTATTGATTTTCGTTCGGAACGGAATGTACTATTTGTTTGAACTTTTGATTTACATTCGAAACTTTTAATTCAAAAATCAGGCTCCAATCTTCAAACGACTGTATTTTGGTGCTCGAGTACACGGTTTCAGTGTATAACCACTTTTCAAAAAACTTGCAAGAAGAAGATATTGATTTTGAACTTATAACATTCTTCGATAATGACACAGTCATAATTCCAACAACAAAGAAAGAACCTCAACGGTCCATGTTTGCAACTCTAAATTTTCTGAACCTGCAAATATCTCAACACATGGGAATCGTTAAATCTATTAATTGTATGTTTTGCAAATTAGTCAAACAACGTTATTAAAAGATTGTTTACAACAACAATAATATAAATTAATTTGTTTGGAAAATAAGATATTGGCAATGAATATTTGTTTATGACAATAATTTCTAATCTGAATAAGTGTAAAATAAGTTAATTTGTCCATAACAATGGAGCAACTTATTTTGAGATAACTTATCTCTCACTTAGTACTTTTATTGTATTCCTCATTTAACAACTTACACCTTATTTGGATGGAAAGTAGAGGAAGGAAGATTAACATATTTAACTTTTTTATGTTTGAATGATTAACGAGGAAAAATAAATTTAACTTTAAGTCTTATTTCTTGTTCGGTTGATTAAAATTTAGAAGGTTAATGAAATATTCGGTAGCTGTTGTAGGTTTGAAACAAAAAAAAAATAGTATGAGAATTATATAGGTAAGATATAGAGTTGGACATTTGTGTTATTTTTTCTAACAATATTTGCAATAAAATTTATTTCCATCCGTTACATTCTAAATCGGGAGGAAAACTGATTCTTTTGATTGTAATGATACAAGGTTAAATATTTCACATCTTGTATCTTTCACCTCCGACATAATTTTGTCAACCAAACACAATTCGTATTATTAGAATATATAAACTCTTCAAAACCGTTATGTTTAAAAACTATTTGAGTATTTATTCAATTATTGTTATTTTTTAATATATAAAGGTAAGACTCCTCAAATCGTCCAAGTACTTCGTGTTTTCGAATGTGTGACCTCGTTACCCTAACCATTAAGTTAGTGATTCTCAACTATTTATCAAATCATAATTCGATAATCTAACAGCTCGTTAATTAGATTCTAACGAGAGAGAAAAAAAAAAAGAGCTCGAGGGTCCAAGAAAAAGGTGGTGACATTCATGTTTCTGTGCACCACATTTTTTTTATACCCATTGTAAAAGATGTATAGATTCAGAAGTGAACGCTTACCTGTCTCAAACCTTTTTTTTTTTTTTTTTTCAAAATATACTCATTTTTTTCAGAAAAAAATTACGAAAGCAAGCTTGTACTTAAAAAAAAATGTACTAATGTTTTATTCTGAAAATTTTGTCTCACTATATTCTATTTCCTGACCGCTCATACATATATACTTGGAATGTACTGCATGTTTGGCACGTAGTACAAATAATAATAAATATTACCAATTTATAAGTTGAGTAAACTTTGAAATATTAATCACTAATTATAATTAAATACAATCACGGCAAAAAAAATTTAGTAGATAAGTGGAGATTAATAATCTTGTTTACCAGACTTCGATGATAATCAAAAGAAAGAATCATAAAACAAAAGGAATATATTTTTTTTTTTTGAAATAATGAGTTAGGAGTCGAGCCACTCAACACACTTTCAAATTCCTATGTATATTATAGAAGATTTTTCTACTTTGTGAATTTTAAAACCATGACCTCTTACATAAAAACTATATGCATTTGTCACTATATCAAAAACAAGTTCTTAAGAGGAAGTTGAACCAGCAAAATTAATTCATATACTTTCATACAATATTTAAAAGCAAAAAAAAGACTTAAACAAATGAAAATAACTTTATTTCTCTGCGAATAACCATGTTATTCGATATACACAATGGTGAAGCCACATAAGTTCAGGAGAGAACACTTGCTCATCTCGACTCAAAAAAATGTTTTAAAATATGCTTTATTTGTCATACTTTCTTTCATAAAAAACTTCAAAATATGTCTGTGTTTAAAATAATTATAAAACTATGTCATATTCTGAATTTATTTTACCTCATTCTATTATATTTCTGCAAGACACTTTGTTAATATTTAAACAATAATTAAAGATTGAACGCACTTGAATTTCTATTTCTATCAATTTAAATTCTAAAATATCTACAAATATCAACCCTACATAAAAAGTATTCCCATTTATTAAGGGAGCAGAAAATGGATATTCCCATCTAATAATTTAAAGTAAAATTTAAATTAATTTCACATCCAATCATTTCATCCGTCAACTTCATTCAACATCATCTGTTTCTTTTCATCGTGTTATTTCTGTTCATCATGTATTTCTTTTCAACATGTTGTTTCTGTTCATCGTGTGCTGCCTGAAGTCAAAATAGCTCTGTCAATATCGTTGCCTCTTCACTACTTCCATCCTTGGTCCTGGCTACGGTCGGTTCCGAAACGGCAGCCATTTTTCAATGGGGGAATCTTAGATGAAGGTTTGTCGCCTCACACTTCCCCTTCTCTCTCATGTCAAACGCCGCTCTCTCCTCTCTCACTTCTCCTCTATTGCTCTCTTGATTCAAGACCAGCCAATTCGTAACTCCAACCTTGACCCCAGTTACAAACCTTTACCCTCTATCTCGCCAAATTTAACCCTCCAGTCAATAACCCAACTGCATGGCCATTTAGTCAAACTAGGCGTCTCCAGTACCCCGCCCCAGTGCAACCAGTTGATCTCTATTTACTCCAAGCACTACCTCCCTTCGCATGCCCGTGCCCTGTTCGATGAAATTACTGACCCAGATGTAATATCCTTTTCCTCCCTAATCTCATGTTACGCACAGAACCATCTCCACCAAGATGCATTTCTTGTCTTCCGGTCCATGCGGGCCCAATCTGTCAGCTTCAACCACTTCACACTTCCAACATTAGTCAAATCATGTACTGTTTCTTACCACCTCTTCATGGGAACCCAAATCCATGCCATTGCCATTGTTACAGGGTTAGATTTAGATGTGTACGTGACGAATTCTCTAATCACAATGTATGCTGGCTTTGGGTTGTTGAATCCTTCAAGGAGGTTATTTGAAGACATGCATGAAAGGAATATTATTTCTTGGAACGGGTTGCTTGCTGGTTATGTTAGCAACGGAAAATTTGAGGAAGCTATTATTTTTTTCAGGGAGATGATAACAGAGGGGCTTAGACCGAATGAACGTGGGTTTTCTTGTGTTGTGAATGCTTGCACAGAGTCTGGAGATCTTGACTCGGGTTTGGCAATTCATGGATTCCTAATCCGGCTAGGGTACGACTCTGACCCATTTACTGCCAATTCATTGGTCAACATGTATGCTAAGTTAGGTGATTTGTGTGCTGCAGAAATCATTTTTGAGAAGTCAGCTTTACTGGATATTGTTTCGTGGAATGCAATGATTGCCGGGTGTGTGCTTCATGAGCAAAACTCCAGGGCTTTGAAACTATTAAAGAGTATGAGATCATGTGGCATTGTGCCAGATTTCTTGACTTTATCTAGTATTCTAAAAGCTTGTGCTGGTTGTAGGGATTTCGATTTGGGCCAGCAAATACATGGTTATTTGATCAAAACAGATCCAGGTCTGGATCCATATGCTGGTTCTGGGCTAGTTGATTTGTATGCAAAATGTGGGTTCTTTGATGATTCAATCAAGGCTTTTGATTCAATGAAAGACAAGGATCTGATAACATGGAATGCCCTAATCTCTGGATGTTCACATAATGAGAAGCATGAGGAGGCATTATTTTACTTCTGTAAATTGAGAGAAGATGGTTGTGATATTAATCGTATGACATTGTCAGCCATTCTCAAAGAGGCAAGAATTAGCACCAAAGAGATTCATGCCTTAGCAACAAAATCAGGTTTCTTAACCGATCCACATGTAGTAAATGGTTTGATCAATTCTTATGGAAAGTGCAGTGCCTTAATAGATGCGAGTCAAGTTTTTTATGAGTGCATGATTGATGATGTCGTAGCTTTTACTTCTATGATGAGTGTTTTATCTCAAGGGGGTCAAGGTGAAGAGGCAATAAAAATATTCACAAATATGCTCAGGAAAAATCTCAAACCTGATGCATTTGTTTTTAGTAGTCTTTTAGACACCTGCTCAAGTTTATCAGCTTACGAGCAAGGGAGACAAGTACATGCACTTGTAGTCAAGACATGTTTTATGCATGATATATTTGTGGAAAATGCATTACTTGACATGTATGCAAAGTGTGGAAGCATAGAGGAGGCAACTTCGGCCTTTGATCATATACCTGAAAAGGGGGTTGTTTCTTGGTCAGCTATGATAGGTGCACTTGCACAACATGGCCAAGCCAAAGCCGCATTAGATTTGTTTCAGAAAATGGTACACCAAGGTGTAATGCCAAATCATGTAACGATGACAAGCGTCCTTTATGTGTGTAGCCATGCAGGGCTCTTAGATGAAGGGAAGAGATATTTTGAATCAATGAGAGAGGCATTTGGGATAGAACAAACCCAAGAGCACTATGCTTGTATGGTTGATCTCCTTGGTCGTGCCGGGAAACTAAATGATGCAAAGGAGATAGTGAATGAAATGCCATTTGAGGCCAATGCAAAGATATGGGGCTCCCTTTTGGGTGCCGCGAGGGCTCACGGGGACCCTGAGCTCGGCGAGCTGGCAGCTCAGCAGTTATTTAATGTCGAGCCCAACAAGTCGGGATCACATGTTCTCTTGGCTAACCTCTATGCTTCGTCAGGCATGTGGGACGGAGTTGCACATAGCAGGCACTTGATGCGAAAATGGGGGGTTAAAAAGGACCCTGCAATGAGTTGGATAGAGGAAAAATGAGGTGCAAACATTTACTGTAGGAGATAGGAGTCATGCAAGGTCAGGGGAGATTTATGCTAAGTTGGATGAATTGGGTAAGGAGAGAGAATGGGATATGTACCTATGGTGGAGGTGGAGGTGGAGGTGCATGATGTGGGGATGAGAGAGAAAGAGGAGCTTCTCTCTCAGCACATTCGTTGTTGTTTTTGGGCTGATTAGTACCCCCGACGGATCCCCGATAAGGGTGAAGAAGAATATCAGGGTTTGTAAAGATTGCCTTAATGGCTTTGAAAGTTATTTCCAAGATTGTTTTAAGAGAGATTGTTGTTCGAGATGTAAGCCGGATTCATCATTTTAGCTATGGGAATTGTTCGTGCAACGATTATTGGTGATGTGGAGTGATTTGTTAATTGCATTATTTTTTGTTGGATTGGATAATTAATGGAATAGATTTTGGTTTTCTAATGTAATATGATATAGTAATATGACATATAATTGAGATCGCGAACCTAGTCAAACAAATAAGGAAGCAAGTAATGCTAAAAAAGATAGTGCACGCTACACCCCAACTGACCAGAATCAGTTCAGTCTCTCCTATGTTGCACACTTTACACCCAACAAAAAGGATGCATCTACATTTAAGACTAAACATCTTCTAAACAATAAACCTAGATACATAGCTTACAACCACAGCAAACAGCAGAAAGCCGAAAAAAAATTTGTGTGCTTCTAAAATCTCGGAGGAAAAATAAAAGATAAATTTAAAATATATATCTATTAGTAAAATTTATCTTCTTCGAGCAGCAGCGCGAATAGCTGCCACCTTTCTCTGACTTTGGCTGTAGCTCTTCCTTTTACTGCATGAATAATGGATATCAGAAGGAACTTTTAAACCAACATGTTTCATTACAGTGACCTTTATGTGCTGTTCTTCATGCAAGGGTGACTAATTACTACAAATTTAAAGTTAATTTGCCAAATCTGGGCTCGATTGGGTATTTGGATGAGCACCACAGGTCAGATACTAGTTTAGTGCCCTTATAATCAGGCCTGCTACACCATGACAACAAAAAACTCCAGAATTGGAAATAAATACGGCTTTGAGAAGAATAAATGGCTAGAGAAATTAAGTTGTACATTAGTTCACTGTAGCAGGGCTGATCAATTCTATGTATGTACATGACCATATATGAACAACTGAGCTAGTTAAAAAGGTAAATTATGTTAAGGATTATTTCCTGTCCAGCCTGCATACCCTGGAAACACTAATATATGTACTCCTAAAAATGAGATATCACATAACCCCAGCACCACATTGACATATCCAACCTACCACTACATAGCATGAAAATTTAGCACCTCTACCTTACCTCTTTCATTTGAAAAAAGGCCCAACTTACCCTTTCTTTTCTCCAGCTACGAGTGAAGGATAGATAACTTTGGGGTATGGTTTGGCAAATTTTTTTGAAATGAGAAAAGATAAATAGAAGGGAAATGTAAAGTGCTTATGCTTTTAGGGGTATCTATGAGTTTTTTAGTTTTACAACGTAAGGTATATGCACTATGCAGAGCTTGTGCAAGGGCACCATGAACAGTTTTCCAACCTGATGTAAACAAGCCCAGCTGTAAGCACCATGCCTCCAATGGCCCAAGAGACCCTCTCAAGTCCCCAAAAGGAAGCACTGTGTGCATCAAATGCTGAACCATGTCCAGATGACCTCCACGAATCAGCAATCGAGTCAAGGCTCTCCTTCCCACCATAGCAAAACTGCCCATCCACCTCATCAGATGCTATGCTATCAGTTTGCACAGAAAATCCCGTGAGGTAACACAGCTCAGTGCCATTAGAAGCCCATTTGCTTAGTTTTCCACATACAATGTCATTTATACCACATGGAGATAAAATCTGCATATTAAATACATAAACCACAGAGACTCAATTAAGATCCAAATTTACTAATTAAGGCAAATTTCACCATTACCTGTGTTGTTCTCTCTCATTTAACCCATTTAAACCTCAGTTTAAGTCAAGAAAAGATGTTAAAATAATTTGAATTGGTACAAGAACATTCAATCCAAGTCATAATCAACCAATTCATATTGGTTTGGGACCATATTGATATGCACTTCAAACTTTGGTGTTTATCCTTTTAGTATCCATTGCAGGCACCAATATATAGTATGTGGACACTAAAGTAGCAATCTTACTCTTATAGTATTGGTAACTTTTGAACTGCTTTTCTTTTAACTTATCAATTTTTTTAATACTAATATGGAGATTTGAGAATATCAGACTTGCAAGGACCAGTTCATCCAAAATGGACGTGACTTGTACCAATAGGATGGCGAATGATGTACCTAACTTGACAAACATGAGTCACCAGACAATACCAATGAAGTTTACTAAGATATGCTGGTACCAGTGCATACTAACTAGCTCGGTAACTCTGTAATTATTATTTTCAGAAACACACAGAAGCTCACAAACAAGCACATACAAATGCGCACCTGTGTCTTCATATCCAGAGAGAAATATGCACTAGAGCACTCGTTGAAAACCTTGTCGCAAAACGACTCACATATCTGTGGTGGGCCGGGGTGGGTGCCTACAGTTGGGTCGCAAATGGAGCACTCCAGTAATTCCCACAGATGGAGGCATCCGCTGCTTCCCTCTCCAGTGGAGGCAAGCTTTCTGACACTTATTGAGGCTGAGTAGGTCTGGGTTATGTCACAACAGGTGTTATGTCTAAAAACCCTACAAAGGGTTAAGTCCCTTGGTCCCTTTGGAGCTTTTCTAGGCTTTTGACCTTCGATTACAAATGGAGGAAACCGGCCTCCTTGAGAAATGCATAGTCCATTATCTTTTCCTCCTATATATAAGAATAAAAAAGGAGATCTAAATGATTTGCACTTGATTCTATACTTGGGGGCATGTACTGGTACCAGACCTAGATGAAACATAATAGCACATAAGCCGGCAGTTGGCTTAGGAAATCAGGATTTAGACTTAATTTTAACAATTAGAGCTTAATACGGTCCCAATTCTACTATTGGACCTCCATTATCCAGATACGAAACCCAAATATAATTCCCAAAAGTGCAAATATCTGTGGGCCAAACCATTGGGACAGTTTGCACTAAAAATGTAATGGCCAAAGTTTAACAATTTAATAATTCCAACATGTGTATCATACAAGTCCCAACAATAAAGCTAATTTATCTTAATCCATGACTCCAAAACAATTTCATCACACTAATTGGGACACATTAAACCTCCAGGGTAAGCAAAAAAAGCACAAAATTGCACATCATAGTAAATATTCCCAGTTAAAATTTATTCTAAAGTAAGATCCTTTGTCATTACATTTTCTCTGATTAATCAACGCTATCTAATTAAACATGATGATTTGGCGAGATTCATGTGACTAGAGAGCGAGAGAAGGCGAGAGGGATTACCAAAGGAGGAAGGGATGAATAGATTGGTGAAGAAAAGAAGAAGAAACGGAGGGAAAAGAGAGAGCGATTCCATCGAGCTGTGCTTGCCTTCGGGGAGGAGACAGGAGAGGTGGTAGTCGCTTCTTCACGGTGCACCGCAGTGAAGTAAAGTCATTCCAACGAGGCGGCGACTATAGTTTACAAACGCCAAGTAATATGGGTCCACTGATCAGAAGAACTAAGAAGGCCCGACCCGTTGACAGCTGACTAGCTTGGGCTTACTCTTACACTTAAAACCAGGTTGAAAAATCGGGCCTGAACGGTAAATGGTAAACCCGACCCATTTTCAAGTAAAATAACATCACAACAATTTTTTATTCTTTTTTTTTTTTTCAAATTCGCCAAAAAGAAAACATTTTTTTTTTTAACTTTGATGTTCAACTAGTTACTTTGTTGCGGCTCTGTCGCAATTGCTTTTTTTATGTATGTTTATATGTGTGACATTTTTGTTTTCTTCTTGAGCACATATTTTTTTCGAATGTGCATTGGTTACGTAAACAAGGAGAACAGAACTTCTATATATGTGGATAGATCTTATTGTGTATACTTGTATATTCTTTTTGTTGAGGACAATCAAATTAAGAAACAATGAATATACTGGGTAGGATATATGAGTAGTCAAATGTAGTTATAAATAATAAATAGATTCAGATTTATACAATTCAGGTTGTTTAAAATATCTTGATACTTTGATTGAAAACCAAATGGAAAAGGTGTATGGAAATGCCAAAAGAATAAGAAATTTTAATCATCACTCCACATTGTACAAACAAAAGGACAGAAAAATCAGTTAACCCAACTTTTGTAGATGAACAATATTTTGTGTATTAGAAATAATCAGAGGGAGAAATTTATATATGATTCAATACTGTAGGTCAGCATAAGCATCCTTGTGAAGATGATGATTAAAGCACCTTTCTCTGATATTGCGACTGGTTTCTTCTTCGCATAGCCCTGCAATTTATGGACTTCTATCAATGCACACTGTACTTGTCCAAAGTTACATATTGGGGAAAAAAAGGTATTACATAATTCAGTGGATACAGCCAGTGACATTGATTTTTGGAGTGACAGATGGCTTGGTGATCTCACTCTTGACTATCTTTTTCCTCGTGCTTATGCTTCAACAGTGCACAAACAGATCACAGTAGGAGAAGTTTGAGGAAATGATCAGTGGAACATTCATCTAGACTGATAAGGTAGCTATTGATGAGAGAGTCTCTCTGTATCACTTACTGTCCAATTTTGGTGTGTGTTGTACCAATTGACTCAAAATTGAAAATAGGAAAGTTCCTCTATCAGTTTGTTTCTATATGGAGAGACATTAAATAGTAATGGCTATAGTACAAGAATTAGGAGGAATTGAACTGCTTCTAATTAGCAGGACAAGGTCAATATAAATTTTAGTAAAACAGGAAATGAAATAAAAGGAGACTACAACAACTCTATGCATAGATTCCTTGCAATCATGTGCCAAGTAAACGGAATGAACTTTCAATTAATTACAGAGAGAAGCCAGCAGAGAAACTTTTTTATTTTCGATTTTCTGTCCCTAGACCATATATAAAGATTGCTTCAAATTTGTTCGGTTTTTGAATATGGTAGAATTACAGAGAGGTAATCATAGAGAACGGTGAATTTAGAAAACATCATAGAGAAGTCACTTGTTCAGTCTATTCTAAAATTAGCGAAAAAATAATAATCACGAGTTTTCTCAAATGCATCAGAAAGGAATCAATCTGCTGCTATTCTTCCGGATACTTGTGAACGGTGAATTTAAAAAAAAATTGAAATAATTATCCTAAATTTAATTTGATGAACCAAGTAAAACGTAAGAAAGCTTATTTTTTCTTGGATATATTAGATAAGAAACCGATCGCCATTGATTCAGAAGCTATCTATTTGAAAATTTGTTCTCAAAAGGGGAAGAAAATAACAAACTTCATACAGTGGTTCAAGCAAACAAAAACAACCGATTAAAGACGTAAAAGAAGGCGATCAATCAGCTTGTAGAACAGAAAAGAGTATCATAAAATCAAATTGAAAACAATTGTAATACTAAATCTCTGACAAAACTGGGGGTGAAATGAGCGAAAGGAGATGAGGCGCAGAGTAAAATAGGAAAGGAAAAATCAGCTCATAAAAAGAATAGCGCACAAAACTCGGAGGAGCAACAAGAGATCAGATCCAGAGCAAAAATAGGGGGGAAAATGTCAAAAAAATTTGGACCATTTCTCGATTTGTGCGTGTCATCCTTGCGCAGGGGCCATGCTAATCTTCTCTGTATCGTTCCAATTTTATCGGATGTCTCCTAAGAGACGATAGTCTCCTCTATAATTAAGTATATAATTGCCTCTATATAAAATAATTTTAAATTGTGGGATAGTATATTATCTTAGAAACCGGAAGGAATCGGGAGGCAAAGGAAGGGAGAAAAGGAATCGCGCAGGAAATAGCAAGGGGAAAGCCGGGAGAGGAATTTTGGGTACAGTTCTGTAGACTGTCAAAATAAATTTATTTGGGCCGTTACAATAAGTTTTGGGCTACTGGAATAAAATTTGAAATAGACAAAAACTCACCTACTTGTATTTTTTTAGTTTGAGGAGGATTAAAATTTTCAAAACACTTTGGTGGCGTTTATTGGATTTCAGATGACGGTATTTTACTCGTGAAAAATAACGTCTTAGCTAATAGTGATCTGCATGATTCTCAATGTGAAGCCTGTCGATCAGATTTTCAAGACTAATAAAAAATTGAGTAACAAGTTTTTAAGTACTCTCAAGTTATTCTAATTTACCAACTATGTCATTAAAACAATAAAAACCTTAGAAATTAGGTAGAAAGAGAGAATGAAGGAGAGTATAATCAGTTGGTGACAAGCACAAATGAAGCAAATAGAGAAGGAGAATACAAAATTAACTTGATCAGAAGTTCCTTGAGAGTAGAGGTGTTCATTGGGTCCGGTTTAATCGGTTTTGGACCGAACCGAATTAGATCAGTTCAAACGGTTCGGTTTTTCCGGTTTAATGGTTCGGTTCGGTTTGATTTTTAAAACCGAATTATAACTTCGGTTCGGTTCGGTTTGGTTTGAAATTTTCAAAACCGAAATAACCGAACCGACCGAACTTTTATATATTATGTATTTGATCCGGACCACTCCGGTTTATTTCTTAATACCTCGGTCTATTTCTTAATCAATTACTTTAAATATTTTGATTTATTTTTTAATATCCCGGTTTATTTCTTACTACCCCGGTTTATTTCTTAATATACTTCGGTTTATTACAAAACAATTGCTTTAAATAAAAAAATTAATATATTTCGGTTTGAACCGAACAAACCGAAATAAAACTTTGGTTCGGTTCGGTTGCAACGCTAAATCAGTTCGGTTCGGTTCTATTTTTAAAACCGAATTATAACTTTGGTTTGTCTAGTTCGGTTCGGTTCCAACCGAACCGATGAACACCCCTACTTGAGAGCTAGGTTCTCGTTAGGCCAGATGAACATAGAGAAAGGAGAAGATGAAACCAATAATTGATTTTGTTGCTATCATAATTTGCATATCCAGTGCCATTCAGCATAATACAAATCATTCTCATGTCTAATTTTAGATATTTTTTTGGAGGACGAGTACTGATCATGTATCAAACCAATAAACCAAATAAAAATAAAACAATGAATGAATCATCTGGAATTTTTATGATGGATTACAAGATACCATACTATCCCTTACCTACGTACAACTGGTATCCAAAATACAACTATAGCCTTTGCTTGAATTTGTTTCAGATCAAAATATGCCTATACAAACCATACTGATATCCACTGTATAAGAAAAAAAAAATTATAGATTGAACAATTATAAGCTATTCCTATCAAAGAGATTGGCACGCTATCAAACTTAACCATCCTCCCACAAAATCCTAAAAAAAAAAAACATGCATGGCTCCTGTAACTTGTATCAGCATAATTATATAATGCCTGAAACTCGCAGTGATGAGAGAACCACAAAAACAACCCAAAGTAGCATAAAATAAGCCGAGGTGAGCCAAGCCCATAGCCTTGGCCCGCCAAGCTCTGCACCAAAAATCAACCGACGCAACACCAAAACCATGATACAGCCAGCTGAAGTGGCAAAGAACACAAGGAGAGAGAAGCTGAGCCCCTCGGCATTCTCAATGTAGAGGGGTTCTCGGAGCACGAAATAGTTGTACACTGTGTCTATCAGCCATGGCACACCAATGCCAACATATATGTTAACCGAGTTGCTGCAGACAGAAACATGAAACTGTGAGCAAATTTGCATAAATCAAGGAATTAGATTCAGATTTTCGTCTGTACTGGTTAATACCAACAAAGTTGGATAAGTACGCGACCATAATATGTCCAATGTACCACATGCTAGGTTTAGTGATGCTTTTATGGGCTCTGTATAGTATTTGAAAAACGATCGCGCATCATGAGTCATGACACCATAACGACCAAAACTGAGATTTTAAAGTTAACCACTAAATAGGGATCATTACACTCAAAAAGGGTTTGCTTGTCTAGTTTGTGCTTAAGTGCATGTAAAAAAGAAAAAGAAAATGTGAACCTGCAAGTGATATTGGCAATTGCTGAATCTGCAGTTACTTGACGCTCAGCTGCAATCTTGCTAGCAACCAGATCTGGCCAAGATGTGCCAGCTGCCAGTGCTGTAAAGGCTATTACGTAAGGATGGATTCCTATTAAAAAAAGTAAATAATTAATGACTAAATTTATTAATCAGAAATTATATATTAACAATAAAACAACTAGGAAAGTGATATTTGAAAAGTATCCAATGAAAATTCATCATGCCCTTGTCCACTTGATATTTGGAAGGTTGTTAATTATGCGATGCAAGTTAAGGTCTTTCTTAAATTAAAAAATTAATTATGCGATGTTATAATTCTTTGGTTAATACTTAATCACATTCCTGTGTATGCCCAGTCCATTACCAACTAACTTACACTCTTTCAATTTCACACATATCATGTGAAATTTGCAACTACCAATATTTCTCCCTGAAAAAGCTCAAGTGCTATACTTGTGCCCAAAAGGAAACATGCAACAAACTTTTTACATATTGTTTGGATGGAGAGTAGAGGAAGGGAGGGGAGGTGAAGAATAGAATGGAATGAAGTGGAATGGAATAGAAAGGAAAATTAACATATTTAACCTTTTCATGTTTGAATGATTAATGAGGCAAAAAAAAAAAAAAAAAATTATCTTTCTTTCCCATCATATTTCTTGTTTAGTTAATTAAAATTTAGGAGGTTAATGAGAAATTTGGTGGCTGCTGTAGGTTTGTGACAAAGAAACTTGGATAAGAATTACATAGGTAAGATATAGGATTGGACATTGTGTCATTTTCTCTGAAAATATTTGCAACAAAAAAAAATTCCATTCGTTGCACCCGATTTCAGGAGAGAAATCGATTCTATTGATTATAATCATAAAAGGTTAAACCTTTCCCCTCCTATACCCATCACCTACATTCCCTTCCTCCTACTCTCCATCCAAACAAGGTGTTAGGATCACCACTGTGCTTTTCCAACTAATTCTTAGGGTATAATTAGCTGTTAAAAGTTGCAGGGGTCAAAAGAAATTCATTCAATTGCATTACTATGCATACAGATAAAAAAAAATTTGGAAATATATAATATAGGGAACTTCCCTAGAAATTTATCCAAACCTGTGACACAGCTGATCTGATCAGTGAGTTTGGTGACCACATAAGCAATCCCACTGATAAACGCAAGACAGCATATGAAAGCAACCCACCCATGAGCAATCTGGTAAGGGGGCACAAACGCAAAGAGCAATCTCCATGGAAGCAGTATCAGTTCCCAAATTATTCTCAGAGCCCTTACATAAACACTTTTCATCTTCTTAAATTCAGCACACTCCAACTATCTCAAAGAATAAATAAATAAACAAGCAGTTCAAAATTTTGAAGTACTACCAGAGGCTTAGCATATTACCCACCTACTGAATTATACTGGCAAAATATAAAATATTGGATTTAACAAGTACCAGTCCATGCACAAAATTCTAATTAGGCAGCAAGCAAGATAGGAAAACAAATAAAAAAGGAAAAGAACTTGTCAAGGACCCTTACAAAATCTACAGATTGAAAAAAAAATCCACAGTATTTTAGTGAATGTCCAAACATTAATGAAGAATTTAAAATAAATCAGTCAGTACCTTTTTGTTAGTTTAGAATGATACTTACATCAAGCTAGGTAGTTCTCAAATGTAGTGATCGTTTTAGATATAATAATTAAAACTTAAAATATGAAAATAAATGCTGTAAAAAAAATATGGCGGTACCATTAATGCATTGACAAATTGTTGCTTCCAAATAGAGAGGATACTAAGTTCTTCTTTAACGAGTTTCCTTTTAGAAGGTTCTTCTGTATCGGTGTCTGGTACAGTTTGATAGATTGCACCTGCAGAGTAAAAATGATTAAAAAAATAAACAAGGTGGATTGTTTTGTGCCCCCGCAAGCATTCAGAATACCGTGCATCGTAAATGCCTCATGTATCATTACAAAAGAAGGTAAATGTCCATTTCAACTCTAACTTATCTATCTTCTTCAAAGATGACAAATTACTGCTTCCTCACTATTAGTCCCTACATGAACACTGTAAGGGAAGGGTTGGTTGGGTGGTTTTGTTTAATATGTTTTGAACAATAGGGGTAATAAGCAGCCATCGGTATACTTCCATGTTTTCTCAAGTTATGTGATACATTTCCTATTTCATGCACAATCATTTTTCTTCAAGAAAAGACTGGAAAAGAGAAAGAATATTTTTTCCCCATTTCACTACATATTAATGTCAACCCAGGATGGAAATGAGTATTACTCAAGAGACTGAGAGAGGGCCATCCAGGAACATATATTTTACTTCCTAAATGACAAGTGTGACATTTTAATGTTTGATGAATGCATCTGATTGCTTGCCTAAAATAAAACAGAAGATCTTGCAATCAGAAGGTCGTACCGTTGGCATTGCTAGCATGTACAGAGAATATATCAACAATGTCCTCATCTGAGTTCTGGCCAACTTCAAGCACCTCACAAGTGTCATTATTTCCTTTGTCACAGGCACTGGTTTTTGGGACCCAGTCCTCAGGCCTCTCGCTTCTTTCGCTGGTATCAAGTTAAAAACACAAAAGCAAATTACTACTTCTCTAACATTTTCGCTTTTTTCGCTGAATAAAATGTTGCCTTTCTTTTTCTAGAAAAATTGTTTATAAACAGAATCCTCCAAATTTTGAATTAAGCGTCCATTTGGCCAAGTTAGGCCTCAAAAAGGCCCAAGTTTCACAATCAAGCTTAAAGTTTTCAAAATGGCCACACTTGAACTCGTTTTAATTGTGAGAGTGTGAAACTAAGAATTTTACCTCGAGTTACCTTGTTTAGTCAATTATGCAGTTTAGACCTAAATATCCAAGCTAAAATCATAAAAAAAAAAAATGAATTGTTGTTTAAATGGATGTAGAAACATTTAGACCACAAAAACATACAAGGAAAAAGACAGATATGGCCAGCGCTTGTCTTGTGCATATGCATGAAGAAGTAGAAGCCCAAATTGAAGCACTGTCAATAAGGCCTCCCATAGTGTGATAATATTTGGTGTCCACACCTGACACGCATGCAAGTGAAAGTACTTACTATTTTAGAGATATATTTGTATATTACCTCTGGTACTGTAGCATTTTTGTGACTAAAGTTCCTTTTGTTATGTAAATGTATTTTTGAAATCATTTATAGGACGGATCCTAAAGTTCCTTCTGAAAATTACCTCCAAAATTATATAGAGCCAAATGTAAGCCCAAAAGGACCAAAATAGCTCAACAATCCAAACCCCCAAGTCAGATATCTTTTTCAGACTGCCAGCTCTGGGAACCACTACACAGACGGCATGGATCGGAAATAAATCGAAAGCAGCAGAACCAACAAGGGTACCAGGACCCAATCCTGTATTTTATTAGCGTACCAAATAAGACCATTACAAAGGATTATCAATAAATACACGGATATAATATTTAAAGTTTATGCACGGAACCAAGGTACAATCCAGGGGTTTCAGCACCACACCAGTCCGTGCTCATTCTGGTGCCGGCACAGGTGCAATACATACTAATGTAATATTTATATGTATATCTGTGATATAAATCCTAATGGGACCAGATGTCATAGCATGGTATTAAAGCATAATAGTACAGATGCAGTAGTACCACAACGGAGCAATTTGTACAGGTACTATCCAAGTAACAGTAAATGATCAAAACATGCTGAGACAAATATGTACTGTTCTATAGGGGACCTTTACCAATACACATCCCGGTAAAAGAGATTTCCTTTATTCAATTAGTTTGCAAAACAAGCCTACAGTAGGATTTCAAAAAAGCTCATTAGATTTTTGGTAATAATGGTCTTAAAGCCTCAAGTAAAAATTAAGATAAATCATGAATTTCCTAATAGAAAGGATTGAACTACAAATTTCAACAATAGAAGAGCCTTTTGTGTGCAGTGTGCACAAAATAAGCAAATGATCTTAGTCTTGCTCATTTGTTCTTGCCTGAGGATGATCAGACAAGCCATGAGGTAATAATCCTAGTGAATGCATCATAGAACTGTCATCACAGATCCTTTACTGGACCCAATCTGGTAAAAGGAAAAATATACCTCCAGCTGTCAATTGACCAATATTTCGTATGGCGTCAATGGTAGCAAGCGATATCTGAGGAAAGCTGGTACCAAAAGCCAACAAAGAAATATCAGCTATTGTATAATTCCATAATTTCTCTTCCTTCACCACTGGCAGGTTGCTATCAGGGTCTATCCGTTCCACTTTCTTGGTTTGCCTCATCATGTTCTCCATAGAATGAAAGAACTTGGAAGTTATGGCTGACAAACCGATGAAACAATAAGCTAGGCCAAGAAGGTACAGAAATGTGCGGACCCCATTTGACAGGTTTGTTTCTCCCTGGAAAAGGAGGTATGAATCACAGGTAATTTCCATGAAGGCTCCCAGACTGTTGGAAATTATGTCCAACATGAAGACTTCTGTAGAATCTGCCAGAAAAAATAAATTCAGAGAGTTTTTTTGCCATCAAACATCAAGAACTGAAGTTTAAGCATAAGAAGAAAAAGAAAAACCAAGAGAATAAAACCAAAGGTAGACATGCAAAACTTAGCCATTTTACATGAGAAATCACCTCCTGAACTTTCTAGAATTGTCAAACTTACCACTGATTCAAATCTACTAATAAAAGCACTTAAAGTCACAGATGCAAAGATAAATGGGGACAGAAGTCAACTCAAGAGTAACATGAAAGAAAAATAAAAATAGCATAAAATAAATAGAAAGAATAATAATATCCGCCACATACATTTTCACGGAATTTCACTAAGCACCGCTTCACCAAATTTCACTTCATCCAGCACTTCTATTTTACAATGCTTTACATATGCACAAGGTGGAGTTTCAGTAAGCACTTCACACTGAGGTTCAGCTGACTACTAATCGAAAGAAAAGCTTAAGACGGGGGTAGGGGTGTGGTGGGGATTTACAATTAAAATATTTTCGCTCCCAGAAAGAACACTTAGAAATAAGTAAATTAGAAGAAGAAGAAGAAGAAGAACAATGCGAGCACCTGCGCAGGGATCCCGGGGTTAATTTGAAAAAGGAGGGACGTGCATTCAGAGAAATTGGGGAAGAAGAAGAAGAGCAGCTGTTCTATGAAATAGTTCACAGTTTTGTTTTTATGTTCTTTTATTAGCTTTTGGATTTTTCCTCAAGTTGGGAGAATTCGTGTTTGGGGCGTGTTTCAGAACCCCGGATGCAACGCCCAAAAGTCTTCTCCAATGGCAGGTTTTCTCTGCGCAAATTTTTTTATTTTTAGAAATTGAAAAAAATTAAATTATCTTAAAATAAGATTGATTGATTTTATTTTTATTAAATAAATGAAAATGAAACTGAATCATTAGATCGGTGGACTCGCAGAAATGGAAAGCAAACTAATGAAATCGAACCAATTAATTTTATAATTTATCACATTAATGGTAATGTGACTGAATCATTAGTTCTATTGGTCTCTCCTCAATAAGATGAAAGAGGGAAAAGAAAAGAACAGATAGGGTCCGCAAATTTTATAGTTTTTAATAGAATTGAAGTATTTAACTAATGATTCGGTCTCAATAATTTTTAATTTTTTTTGTGGCAAAGAGCCGCAGCAGCTTGCTAAAATTATTATGATCAAATTATTGATTGAGTTCCAAAAAATATACCAATAAGACAGAAGATGGATCGGGTTACATCTATGAGAGATTGAAAACAAATCAATCTTGTTTCTAATAATTTAATTTTCTTAATTTAAAAAAATTGTCTCTTCAATGTCAGCTGGTTGTGCACTATCTATGAATAAGCATCATTTGTATTACTGAATAAGAATCCTTTGTATTAATGTACCTTTTGAGTTAATTTTTTAATAATGCAATTAAAATTTGGACCAATACGGTCTACGTCTATAACACATGGTACTTTTTAATATTAGTGTGGATTTAAATCCAACATGTTAACTCAAAATTTTGAGTTAATTAATGCAGAGGATACGGATTCACTATCCATGTGGTTCATTCTTACGGTTCATTATATTACATACATGCTCAACGTTAAATCTTCCAACACCAAACACACCTCAGTGCATTATATCAAATAATTTTCTACCTATCTAAAAACATAATACTTTTTTTAAAATATATATAATTCGGTGTTCGAGTACATTATGAATATCACATTGAATGTCGTGAATCGATTGTTTTAACTTAAAATGAAAATATGCATCCACAGTAAACCTAAGTGCACAATGCAAATCGCCTTTGATTTACCTATCATTTATGTTGAACGAGACTCGTTAATTATCAATGATGATAGTCTGATACTCTGATAGATAAAATGAAAGGGATAAATGCGGAGGAGTAATTCTATCTCAATTCTTATGATTTTTTTTTTGAGAAAAAATGAGAGTCGTGCCCTCATTTGATTAGTAATTCTTGTTATTGTATATTCATCTTTTTGTGTTTTCTAAATCCATTACTTAAACTAAAAAATAATTTGAGAACTTGATTCTTATTTTCTATTTCCAAAAAAGAAACTCCATCACCAGTCACCATGACTCGTGATTATGTCACCAGTTAATGATATTCGCACAGGTTAATTTAAATAGCTTCATCAGTGTGTTTACTCGTTAGCTGCAATTTTCCGGAGCTTCTAAATTCTAAAATCATCGAGACTATTCTTCCGGAGAAGAAACACAATCTACTCAATTTAAAATTAATCATGCTTGAAGTCTTCAACCATAATCTCCGGATTTGGAAAACTATACAAAAAAAAAAAAAAAAAAATTCGTCAACGTCAGTCGATTTCATACTCACACTTTAAAATAAAAAGATATCAATCAATCATTCTCATGCACGCAAAACGCATACGATTATTTAATCTTGCTTGCAACATTTTTAGTCTCCCGATACGGTTTCTAAAGGGACCCCCCTTGTTTTAACTAGACACCGAATTTCAATTGTTCGGATGAGATTTAGTGAAGGCTAATTTTACTCAGTCAGGTATCTGGGAGGATATGCACTCTTGATTCTATCTGTTAATTTTGTCCACTAAATAAAATTATAAGGGATACTAATTATCATCCGAAAACTTTTGTTTTTTCTCGTCCAGTATATAATTTTTTTTGTTTTAAATTCATGCAGACTTTTACTATTCAAATGAAAAAAAATTATATTTTTTCGCACGTTAAATATCTCAGCATACTGAACATTACAGTACAAATGAGAACAATTTTCAAATAAGTATGAAATGAAAGAGAACAGATGAACATCAAATGGAGTGCTTTTAAAACCACTAATTTATTCTATATATTGAAATTTAATTGTTTGGTATACTTCTTTCCAATTCGTTCTAGTTAGAACAGATCTGTTCCCTAATTGAATCAGGACAAAGAGTAATATTTTTTTTCTTGAATAAAGTGAAGCCGACATTTTTATTAATATCCTTCATTAAGTAAAAACTTCCAAATGTACCCACGATGTGGTTATTTGCCAACTTGAAAAATATAATGTGTGACCGTGTTGCCGCATCAAAATTCGTACGACTGCAAATCTATGTGGCCCACACAAACTCTATTAAGACAGTTTTCTGTATTACAAATCTCAAAATCAGACATTCAATGATTTAATCTTTACATAAATTATTATATACATTTATGGACTATATTTTATTAAATACATAGATTATCTAATGTCTTAATTCTATATTAGATCACTTAATTATAATAATTATATATGACAGTATACAATTCATAATTATATTACATACATGCTCAACGTTAAATCTTCCAACACCAAACACACCTCATTCCTCGGATATAGTTTTCGGAGTCCGGTAGCAAAGAATTCCTAATTTAGTAAGTTGGTAATAATAAACAAACAAATAACGTGTTCCCGTTTGAAACACATAATTGAGCTTCTTTCGGAGAGGAAATAATTGCTATGCTGAGAGTGACTTGGTCTTGCATTGCGGGGTCCATGTATATGTCAATTCTCAGCTCGAAAAGAGCAGGGTCACATCTTTTATATCTAATTTTCATAAATTTTAATGTAGGAGATATGAGTTTAATTAAACCGAACAAATAGTATCAACCTGAAATTAAACATAAATTTTTTAGTCCTTTCAGACTATATAATATCCTGATTTATCATTTGTTGAAGCGTACGCGCTCTAGCCTGCTGGAGATTATTGTCTAACAAGCTTTACCTTTTTATCCTTGGGCACTTCAGACATATTTGATTGAGTCAGGTTATGGTTGCAATGCACAAATTGTTTGGTGCTGTGAATATATATTTATGTTTTTAAAGTTTAAAAGGTCAATTCAGGCTGTTCAAGGTTGAATATGATTTTTACGTAAAAATGTATTTACATATCAAATTTTATATTTTATATCTTTTTTTTACTATTTATTTATATTGATAGAAAATCACTATTTTCGAATGATTCAGAATCTCTATATCAAATAATTTTCTACCTATCTAAAAACATAATACTTTTTTTAAAATATATATAATTCGGTGTTCGAATACATTATGAATATCACATTGAATGCCGTGAATCGATTGTTTTAACTTAAAATGAAAATATGCATCCATAGTAAACTTAAGTGCACAATGCAGATCGCCTTTGATTTACCTATCATTTATGTTGAATGAGACTCGTTAATTATCAATGATGATAGTCTGATACTCTGATAGATAAAATGAAAGGGATAAATACGGAAGAGTACTTCTAATCTCAATTCTTATGATTTTTTTTTGGAGAAAAAATGAGAGTCATGCCCTCATTTGATTAATAATTCTTGTTATTGTATATTCATCTTTTTGTGTTTTCTAAATCCATTACTTAAATTAAAAAATAATTTGAGAACTTGATTCTTATTTTCTATTTCCAAAAAAGAAACTCCATCATCATTCACCATGACTCGTGATTATGTCACCAGTTAATGATATTCGCACAAGTTAATTTAAATAGCTTCATCAGTGTGTTTACTCGTTAGCTGCAATTTTTCGGAGCTTCTAAATTGTTCGCACACAAGAAGTGCACTCCTAAGTTTCAGTACAGCGAGCTGTATCTTTTAAAACTCGAGTTTATCTCTGGTCAAGACTGCAAGTGCACAGTCCTGCCGTTGGTATAGTCGGGTATCGTATCCACAGGGACGGAAGGAAAAGAACCAGACTCTACTTAAATCTACTAGATCCTAGAAGTGAGAAAAGTTTGGTTGGTTGGTTGTTTCTAACAATTCTATTGTGAAATATTAAAACAATTAAAAGAATTAGAGTTGTTCTCAATTGATAAAAGGTGTTTTCAGGATTTCAGATTTCATTTCTGTTTTAGCCCCGAGGCATACGGCCCATATAGAACCCTATACGGTCCGTATGGACCACCGAGTTAATGCTGCAATTACGTCTCTGTGTTGATATTAATGTTTAGGGTTTCCCTCAACCAGATCTAAGTTTCTTACCTCAGCGGTCGCAATTTTGGCTTAAAACCTCGATTACCGGACTCACTACTCCCCTCTTAGACGCGTTAACCCTCAACTTTCGCTTTTTGGACTAATTTATCTAAGTTACTTGTTGGTTTACTAAAGGTATCCAAGGACTTTCGCCTCAAGGAAAGTTTCGTCTTTCGGTACTCCTTGATCCGTAGACCTACCTCATATACTTAGTTTGGTTGGATTGAATATCATAGACTTGGTTCCTAACAATTAGACGTGTGCATTCATCTAACGGGATGACTAATCAAATTCAAGCAAGCACAAACAAAGCAATCGAAATACTACTCAACAAAGTAAAAAATACAATATTCAACACATAATCCAAGTAACATGCAAGCAAAACTAAATTAGAAACTACGTCTTAATCCTAGAAACTAAAAGTTTAGTTACTCATGTTCATACAATCACAAGAAAACACAAGAGATAAAAGAGTTCATGACAAAACAGTGAAAAGTAGGAAGAATCGGCGTCGAAATCGAGTTTCTCCTCCTCCTCTTCTTCTCCCAAGTGTGTCTTTCTCTCCAAGTTACTCTATGTCCAAAGGATAGCCAGAGGTCCCCTTTTCTGTCTCAGGATACTCCCTTTAATGCCCGAAATCCCAAATTAAAAAGGTGCTTTTTCGGGCTCCCCAGCTATCTCTATTTCCAAATCAAGTCTGGGTTTCTGTAACTGCTTGTACGGTCCGTACGAAAATCCTATACGGACCGTATAACTGTGCTTTGCCTTGAATAATTGTTGACTCTGATATGGAACCTTCTGTGGTTTTGGGCTGATCTTGTACAGGCCGTATGGAGACCTATACGGACTGTATGGAGAGGAATTTCGCCCGTTTCCTGTAAAACAACAAACAAAACATAGCAGTACCACATTTTAATGATAATTAAGTAAAAAGGTTCATATTTGCAGGCTTTAAAGCACAATTTTTGGTACAAATCGGGGTCGTAATCTAGGCAAAATAGGGAGGTATCAAATTCCCCCAAGCTTGAACTTTGCTTGTCCTCAAGCAAAAATTCTAACTTAGGTGTGGTTCTGGTTCTTGGACTTACGAAAATGCAAGTTAAACTACTAAGACAAAAATTTGCATTATCTTGCGTTTGTTAGAAACCCATAATAATCTTTTTAGACAATGATTTGGTTTCCCTTTGATCAACCTTGATTCACCCCACAATTCAATCAATCAAACCCCATATTCAAGATTGTATTGTTATTTGTAAGAACCGAACAACCGAACGCATCAATAGTTCATTCTTCCACTAAACCCATGCCCTCATTTGTGGTGATTTGTTTTCTATTGAGTCCCCCCCCCAAGCTTGGAACAAGCTAGGGTCAGAAAGTTGTAGACTACGTGTGTTGGTATCATGCAAAGTTCACTTTTTATTGTTGCTTTTGTGACACTTTTATTCTTTATCCTTAGTAAAAGTTCGGCTAGTTATAGGTGGTGAACCATACCCAACCGATTTAATTCAAAAGCGCATTTGCGTGCTCTTAGTTCGACCTTTCCATGATGCGAGCTCACACTTTTGATGTAAACTCGACCACTTTATTAGGTGAACTAGCAGAGCAAGAGTGTCAAATACTCATTGCCATAAGTACGTCATAACGCCGTAGCATAGGCAAGCGGAGTCCTTATTTTTCTCAAAAAATTTCAACTTTTCTTATTTTTCAACTTTTTTTGCTAAGATACAATGAGTACACACATTTAAAGGTATTCATTCATACCAGTGAATATCCCAATCTTTCTTTGTTTTCAAATCTCATTTTCCTAATAAAAAGGCACAGTTCAGTTCCATACGGCCCGTATAGTGTTCCATACGGTCCGTACAGTGTTCCAAATGATTTTCTTGATACATTTCAATTTTTTAGTTTCACAAAGTCCAAAAACAATCTATCCTGCGTGGTTCTTTTCAATCAAACATGGGGTTATTTCTAATTTCACAAATTCATCCAAAACATGACCAAAAAATTTCAAATTGGCCCCTATTTCACGCAATCACACAAATTTATCTACAAAACACAAGAAACAAAAATAAACATGCAAAACAACTAAATGAACAACTATCACCCCCCCCCCCCCCCAAGTTTAGTCTGAGCATTGTCCCCAATGCTTCAAGACGTAAAAGTAAGATAAAAGCTGAGGTAGTGGAAACAAACATGATCAGTCAGAGGAGGGGTCGAAGCGACAGTCACGAAACTGGTCCTCGATGTCCCTAAGACGGAAGGCATAGTCGCTCATGTGCTCGCTCATCTCGTCCAAGCGCTCGGTGTGTAGACTGGTCTGGCGCTGGATCTCGAGAATGTGGGACCCCTGCTGCAGCTGTGTGTCCCTGATGTCGGACATGAGCATATAGAGGTCACGGATAGAGGGGTCAGCTGGGTAGGTGCCCTGTGGAGATGGCTGTGTGGAAGAGCGAGGAATGTCGGTGGCTGGCTGAGTAGAAGAAGAAAGAGTGTCCCTCGCACGCCGAGTCTGGGGAGGAGGAGGTAGTGGGGCAGCGATGAGCCAAGTAGAGTAGTCCTCTAGATCGATAGGGGCAGCAAACGGCAGGCGGCGAGTGGAGCCATTGGCGAACCGCCAATCATAAAGGTCGTTGTGACCGACGGGGCCGCGGTGGATTTTGATGAAGTGCTGTAGCTGCAAACTCTCGGCATCCAGAGAGGCGAGTCCAGTGCACAGATCGCGACCAGGGAAATCGTCCAGTCCAAGGTTGTTCTTGATGATATCGATGAACAAACCAATCTTTACCTTGCCACCAGACCGCTGGGATTCTTGTAGCCATATCCAGTGGTTGACCATGAGAAGTGCCAAGTCGGGGACGTCAGGGATTGGGCGGAGCATGTTGTCCATCAACATGAGATCGATCTGATTGCCGCGGTTGAGTGTCTCACCGCGTGCAAAGATGGTACAAGCAAGGGCACGCTGGATGATGCAGAGAACAGGGTGACAAATGAAGAGTGCGCGGTACTCATCATTGTGGGCTTTGGAGTTGCCCGTGATCTTCTCCCAGAAGGTGTCCCTATCCCAGCCCTCTCGGAAGTCAGGGTCTCAGTGGTAGGGGTGGGGTGAAAACCGAACCACTCTCGGAGAGAGGAGAGATAGACCCGCTGTGTTTGGTTGCACAATCTGAATTTGATGAAGTAGACTTTATCGTCATCCCGTTTGAGTTGGAGAGAGGAGAGGAATTCCTTGGTATCCATCTCATAGCAGTTGTTCTCAAACTGCCAGAATTTGGTACTGAACCCAACACGAGAAGTGAGATGGAGAAAGTCGTCCTCCACTCCGAGTTTGCAAAGGGTTTCCAAGTCCACTCTTTGGGTGTTTTCAACTGTCTTTTTCTGTAGGGAGAGGAAATTATTGTACATCCGGCGAGTGGGTATAGAGAAATACCTTTCCTCGAAAACAGATACGCGGTCAGTATACTCTCCGGAGAGGGTTTGTTCGGGACCCAAGTCGTATGGGTCAAGGTGGTGAAGACGTGGTGGAGGTGGGGGTGGTGGTTGCTTCTGGCGTGGAGATCTGGGCCTCTTTCCATAGGCGTGCTTGGTTCGGCGCTCTTGGTTGGGGTCCATGGCTCTGTCTGTGGAGATGTACGGCCCGTATGGGTGGTTGTGCGGACCGTGTAGAGAGTTATATTTCTCTGGTTTCTGGCAGAGTGGTATACGGTCCGTATGAGGTTGTTGTACGAGCCGTATGGGTTAGGGTTTCGGCAGCTGAGAGTCGACTGGCGGCTGAGCAAAGGAGGAGGTTGGATCTGCGAATAAAAAGAAAAAGAAAACGAAAGAAAATGGAAAGGAGAAAGAGAAGAGTGAGAGATGGTTACCTGACCAGCAGATCGGCGGAGGTGAAGGTGGAGGCGGCGCAAACTTTGAAGGTGGCGGCGAGAGGAGGCAGAGGCGGAGGTGAGGGGGCGCGAATCGGACCTTGGGTGTACGGTCGCTCATGTGGGCCGTATGAGGAAAGCGACAAAAGTGGATGGTGTGGGACAGGTCCTGTCGGGGGGTAGGGTATAAAAGGAGAGACCCCCAGACGAAGAGACGCGAAAATGGAAAGGACGCGACCCTCCAGAGAATTCGTGCCTGGTGTAATTCATACGGTCCGTATGAAATGATGTACGGACCGTATAACCAAGGAATTTCCGAGTACTGCTTCTGAAAGAAAATGAAATGTTGTGCGAATCGTATGAAATGTGTACGGACCGTATAACCTCCAGAACTCACTATACGGTCCCTATACGGTTTCTAAAGGGACCCCCTTGTTTTAACTAGACACCGAATTTCAATTGTTCGGATGAGATTTAGTGAAGGCTAATTTTACTCAGTCAAGTATATGGGAGGATACGCACTCCTGATTCTATCCGTTAATTTTGTCCACTAAATAAAATTATAAGGGATACTAATTATCATCCGAAAACTTTTGCTTTTTCTCGTCCAGTATATAATTTTTTTTGTTTTAAATTCATGCAGACTTTTACTATTCAAATGAAAAAAACATATTTTTTTCGCACGTTAAAAATCTCAGCATACTGAACATTATAGTGCAAATGAAAGAACAATTTTCAAATTAGTATGAAATGAAAATGAACAGATGAGAACATCAAATGGAGTACTTTTAAAACCACTAATTTATTCTATATATTGAAATTTAATTGTTTGGTATACTTCTTTCCATTTTATTACTTTAATTTTTCTAAATAAATTATGGTGTTTTAATATATATATATATATATATATATATATATATATATATATATATATATATATATATATATATATATATATTTTTTTGACAAAAAGGCAACAAGGCCTGTTTCATATATGAAACATCAGAGTTAAGTTACATACTACTAGAGTATTTATGCCATTAAATCTCAAGCATATGCAAATCTACCACAAAGCAAAACACATAAGCACGACGTTTAATCAACCACCAAAAAGCTGTAATAGAGAAACTAACTAAGTCAACTCTAAATGGAAGTCTAAGAAAATAAAGCTCTAACAAAGCACCAGGTGGATAACCAAAGTTCATCAAGTTAGTTGGCTGGAAGACTAGCATCACTAGCATGGTGCAGTGGAGTATTGCTATCTCCACTGTCTATGTCCAAAATCAGATCAGGAGCCCCAGCAGTGATGTACATAGGTAGCCAATTTGTCGTAGCCGCCTTGATACGCTTATCCATATGTCATGTCCAATATTCAACAAGAGAGATGATTAGCAAAATTAAATTTCGGATTGTTTTGAGAGCAGCATCTTGGAATATAAGAGCATTTCGATGTTTCCATAATGTCCAACTTAGCGCACTAAACACCACCAGCATCGCTATTTGGTTTGTTTTATTTAGAGAGCCTGCAAAATCAAAAATATTAGCACAAGTTTTCCAATGAGAAAAGTAATTTTGACAACTACCCATCCAAAACCAAATTTGTTTAGCTACCGAACATTTGAGAAAGAGGTGTGTAATGGTTTCTTTTTTATGGCAAAATTGACAGGTCAAATCCCCTTGCCATCCCCTTTTGCGAAGATTATTTTTAGTTAATTCTATTGTGCATAACTAACCACATAAAAATCCTAATTTTAGGTGGAATTGGAAGTTCCCACAGTAGAGTATATCTATTACTACTAATTCCTCTAAAGTTTAGAATGTGATAAATTGATCTAACGGTAAATTTACCATTGTTTCCCATCGCCAAGCTATTCGATCTACACTATGAGTAAAACTACATGAGCTAATAAGAGCTAAAAGTTGTTGCCATTCTATGAGTAACACACCACTTAATCTATGTCTAAATCTTAACACCCGTCCTTGTGAATTAAAGACAGCCGTAATGGAAATATGAGGAGTAGTACATATTTTGTATAGTTGAGAGTATTGAGCTGCAAGACTACAATTTCCGACCCAAATTGAATTCCAAAAAGATAAAGTTGAATGTTGTCCTGGTTCAAAGGAGACACTAATTTTCCCTATTTGGTCTAATTTACTAATGATTTTCCAAAATGGAGAGAAAGGGATAGGGTTGGCACTATGGTAAGAATGTTGGATCACTTTTTTCCATAATTCGTGGTATGTGGAATCTTGAAATCTCCACCACCATTTTAATAACAAAGATATATTCATGAGATGTAAATCTAGAATACTCATACCCCATGTTTCTTATCTAGACATGCTTTAACCCAATTAACTAAAGTATATTTTTTTTTCGAGAATTGACAGTACCTTGCCATAGAAATCTATTTCTAATAGAATCAATACGCTTAATTATAGTTTTGGGGGCTTTATACACTAATAAGGTACATAAAGGTGTCGCTGAGAGAACCGAATTAATAAGAGTAAGTCTACCACCTATAGATAAAAGTTGTCATTTCCAATTTTGCAATCGACTCTCAATTTTATCAACTAAAAATTGCCAATCGTCCATACTTAGTTTTTGTTTATGAAGCGGTAATCCTAAATATTTAAATGGAAACATCCCTACCTTACATTAGAATGTGTCAGCAAAATCTAATCCATCAGTATGTATGGGGTATAGTTCAATTTTGAGTAAATTCGTCGTAATACCAGAGAGAGCTTCAAAGCTCTTCATTGCCCACCATGCTGACTCCACATTGATATGGGTGGCTTTTAAAAATAGAATGGTGTCGTCAGCATAGTGGCAATTGGTAATCGCATGATTATCTAAAACAGTGGGTCCTAATCCTACAATTTTATGGGCTTGTCGACCTTTGTGAAATATTTTACATAACGTATCGGCCGCTAATATAAAAAGAAAATGTGAAAGTGGATCACCTTGTCTAACCCCCCTTTTACAATAAAAGTATTGTGTGAAGTCACCATTAAAATTGATACAGGATTGAGAACTAAAAAGCCAATCCTTAATCCAAGAAAGCCATTTATCCCCAAAACCCCTACTTATCAGGATTTCTAGAATGTAATCCCAATTAATCTTATCGTATGCCTTTTCAAAGTCCACTTTAATAACTACACCTGGAGTATGTTGAACTTGACAAGCGTGTATAATTTCTTGACAAAGAATGACATTGTCTAAAATATATCTATGCTTGAGGAAAGCGGATTGACTAATATCTATTATTCCACTCATAATATCCTGAAGCAAATTGACTAATATCTATTATTCCACTCATAATTTGTTCTAATCGGGAAGTAAGAATTTTAGATATAATTTTGAAGCTATGGTATTTTAACATTGCTTCATTTTTCTTGAATTGGTAGTTTGCTTCCTTTTTAAATCAATCTTTTTTGTAATTGTGGTGAACTTCATTCCCAGAGTCAGTTAATCAATCAATCTGGGGCGAAGTCTTGGCTGTTGACAGCGAATTTTGCCTTCCAATTTCCAACACATTTATCACGTGCGGTCCCTTGATCCACGAGGCTTACATAATGACATCTAGAGCTGTACAGCTGCAATCAGAATAATCTCCGCTAGTAGATCCTATAATTCACTGCTGCATGGACGGGACCAATTCCTGTATAAACAAATTGATCGAATACCTCGTCGACCTTACGAGAGTAAAAATGAAAATCGATTGTGAAATTTTCACCCAGGTCAAATTTGGGCCCAGATCAATTTCCTACGGCCCATTAGTCCTGCTCTTTCGGCCCGGTTTAATCCAGTATTATTTCTTGAAGTAGAAGTAGACCGGTGTCAGGGTCTTTTTACCGGCCGTAGTGATGTAGTCCCTCTCCCAAGCAAAGAGCGCTTCTGCATCTTCTGCAATAACCAAAAGAGAATCTTTTGAGTTTAATGCATCTCAGCCGTCTAATCAGGATCGGTGCCAATCCGGCTCACGCCTATGTCGCATGGGGTCCTTTAATTTAGTGCGGATCTCAATCGGACGATTCAGATATATTAACGCACATTCTGTTAATGCAGAGGATACGACTTGGCAAAGAGCTCTCTCCTGAGTCTTGTCTCCTCTATTCGATCCGAGAAAGACATAAATTTCTATTACAACCTAAATCGAGCTTCTATTCGCCAACAGAGGTGTCAGGTATGGCAATTGCTCCTGTAATATTCTCCTATTTTCTCTGAATTTCTCACTGAACTCGTTTGTTTTAGGGTTTTGTGACTTGTTCTGCCAAAAATTTGATGTTTATATTTGATCGTGCTTCCAGTAGTATTTGAGCAACAGAAAACACTGCAAGGAAAGAAATGAGTAGGATATTTAAACGAAACATGAGGTGCAAACGTGATTGCTTTAGTATCTGCAGGAATATGAGTTTCAAGCAATTTGATCTATTAATGATTTTCGATCCTAAGACAATTCTGTTGGACTATAATTTCGCCTAAATGTGCTTGTTTACACCTCTTAAGTCTTTATTACTCACTTTTGCAGTATGCACGCTGAATTATCTTTTGTTGACAACGGGATTAATATGTTTTACTTCTTTCCTTGATAATCCTTCTATGCACATAAATGTGATTCTGTGAATGATGTGAACATCATGAGAGCATTGTAACATACTAAACTCTCTAGATACACAGGGCATCTTAGTAATTATTAGCTAGTTAAAGTGTTGTTGCCTGGGAGTCCAGGGCTATTTTGTAACATAATCTTTTATATAATCAATGTTATGTGGATATGATGTCTAACATTCAATAGCTGTCCTTCCCTTCTTGTAGAATGGTGAAGATGACAGACTTACCAACAAAAGGTGGCTTCAGCTTTGATCTCTGCAGGAGGAATGAGATGCTGCTAAAGAATGGACTACAGATGCCCCCTTTTAGAAAGACTGGTACAACCATCGTTGGTCTGGTTTTCCAGGTCTGTCTTCGTTTAATCTAGTATCTGCATTGTATTTTAATGAAAAGCAAGGATTCAAAGCACAGTATTGTTAGGTCCTAGTTTGGATGAAGTAACAGCACATACTGATAACTTTATTCCATTGTGGTACTTTGACTGACTCATTCTTACTTCATAATAATGAAGGATAAATTGAGGTTCAATGTCTCTTATCGAGGTGTAATTGATACACATATTCATAATTTCGAGTGACTTGACACTGAATTGGGTTAACTCATGGACTAGCAAGACACTCGAGAAGATACTGAAGCTCGATTGAGGCATAATTACACAATTTGGCAGTAAACCGACTTATATTTAGTCAAATTGAGCGATGATTGTTTTGTAAAGGGTTAACTGAGGACCCCCTTTTTGCACATTTTAGGTTTATTTTTGGGATTTACTTGGGAAATAAGGAACCAATGATGCCGATTTCATTTATAACATATATCCAAATACTGACTGTTTCCCATGAATCCTTACTCTGTGATATGATTCTATTAGGATGGAGTGATATTAGGTGCAGATACCAGGGCAACAGAGGGACCGATTGTGGCCGATAAAAATTGTGAAAAGATACATTTCATGTCACCTAACATTTACTGTTGCGGTGCTGGCACTGCTGCTGATACTGAGGCAGTTACTGGTTCGTGCAAATCAACTCATTTATTCCCACACTACCAACTGCCCTCTTTTTTTTTGGCTTTTAGAGTTGCATACTTCCAATACTTCCTTTTTAGATGGATTTTACGAGTGTCCCGGTTCTATGAGGAAAAGATGGATTTTACTAGTGTCTGGGTTCTATGAGGTACACAGTGTATACAGCATTTAGTTGATCTTGCACCTTATGGTTATACCTTTAAAATGAGAAAACAGCAACTGAAGCTTTGCCCTAGTTTACCTAAAAGAGTCCATCGGTTGCCCTAGTAGAGCATGCATAAACTCAAGGAAGAAAATGCTCCTGGCTGGTTGAAGCAACCATTACCAACCATACTGACCTTTAATCTGGTACTGCAATTTGTACTTAAATTATTTTAGACAATTGTATATACAAGTATAAATTTATTATTTTTTTTTCTAGACATGGTTAGCTCACAGTTGCAGCTTCACCGATATGCCACCGGCCGTGAATCAAGAGTCGTCACTGCTCTTACTCTCCTCAAATCACATCTGTTCAAGTACTCCTTTTGTTTTTTTTCATTTGTACTTTTTCCAATATCTCATCAGTCATTGATAATTAATTAGTGGGCCATTGAGCCCTAATGTCCAGGCATGTGCTGGTATGAATTTGTTGTCCAGTTATTATTGGGATGAACCTTTCATTCTTTTTGGTTCATTTTCTAGTTAAGCTTTTGGTCGGATTATGTCTTTATTCGGATCATTGTCATAACAATTAATCTGGCATTGAAACTAATAATAAATAACAATTAATCTCGCATCGAAACTAATAATAAAAGAACTATTTTTCAAAAGAACTCTATTTGAGAACCAATGTAGTATATGTAAATAAATTTGTAGAACTTCAATTGCAGCTATCAAGGTCATGTCAGCGCCGCTCTGGTTCTTGGTGGGGTTGATGTTACAGGACCTCATCTCCATACAGTTAAGTATTGTAATAAAAAAATTAATATCTTTGCACTTGTACCCTTCCAAAAGTTGATGTGCCTTGCATAACATGGCATCTATTGTCAAGAACCATGTCTAGCCTAGTGGCTAAGGTACTATCGCCTACATGGAAAGTCATAGGTCCGAAACTTGATGCTTATACTGGAGGTGAATTTAAGGGTTTTGGTCCTCATCTCATGCTAAGAAAAAAAATATGACAACTGTTGGCGTGCAACTGCCAAAGAAGGAATTACCGTCTTTTGTGTATTTCCTTTGCATTATGCTTTAAAAGGTAGCAACTCTGTGGATTAGTTTAAAAGGAAAGGCTGTTGGGGGTATTTTTCCTTTGCAAATAATGAAGTTATAGTAAGATTTAGGAGGTGTGTTTATAATGGATTTCTCTCATATTTGCTAGCTATAATGTTTGCTGAATGTAGGTTTACCCACATGGATCAACTGACACCCTTCCTTTTGCAACCATGGGTTCGGGATCTTTGGCTGCTATGTCTGTGTTTGAGTCCAAGTACAAAGAAGGCCTAACTGTAAGCTCGCCTTCTCTATTTTAATCTTTGGTTTTACATAGAACTGCAAGTTTTGCTGGCACCCTTTGTATTTTCCTTTTGGGTTAAGTTTCTTCAAATTTGGGTTTTGATCAAGGCTTGCTTTCACATATGCCTGGGATATGCAAGCAAGCAACAAACAGGCCAATGAAATAGCTGGAATGTACTTTTACGTTGACCGGGGCCAAACTAGTAAATTGTTGAATTAACATTACTTGTTATGCACCTTTCTGTTCCTTCGTTTCAGAGAGAAGAGGGTATAGAACTAGTTGCCGAGGCAATATGTGCTGGTATCTTCAATGACTTGGGCAGTGGAAGCAATGTCGATGTTTGTGTTATTACCAAGGTACGCAAAGATATATGTTTTGATTTATTATTTATTATTGGATATTTTATTGCATGCGTGCAGTATAACCATGTTTACAAATAGCACTCGACATTTCTGATCATTTTCTATTCAATTTACGTATTGCCTATTATCTTAAACTTGGTTTAAGTAGGGAGAATGTAATAGGGTAGTCACTTGGCTTGAGATTCCAGGCCAGGCTGAGTATCCCCATCCGCCCATCATTCCAGATTTGGGCAGTATATGCACAAATTATGTTGCTTTTAAGGAATAACATATATCTTTAGTTGAGAATGTAATTAACAAGTTTTATCAATAGACTGAAAATTGAAATACTTGAATTTTCAATGAAACAAAAACTCGTCTAAAATAGAGAAGGCAAGGGGACCCAACCCAGGCTAGCGTGAAGATCACAGATACAATCGTGTTCACCATGAAAAGAAATGCCTTGGTCAGGTTGAGTAGCTGTCATTCCGAAAAAGGATGAGAGATTTCACTTTAGTTTTTAACACTAATTCAAGTAAATTAGTGATGCAAAGACAACATATATTACAACTTCTAAGGAAAATATTTTTTTTTGGATTTTATTTGAGTTTAACTACTAGGACATCATTTGTGGATAACATACAGTGATAACAGGTGAGCAAGAACCCCAATATGAGAAATATTGGATGCTACTTGCTAGTGTTGGAAAATATCAAATTTCAACAAGACATTTTATGAAGTGTGGATAGTATGTTGTAATCTAATTAGAGATTTATTCTGCGTGCAGGGTAAAACAGAGTACTTGAGGAACTACCAATTGCCGAATCCCAGGACCTACATTAGCTCCAAGGGTTACACCTTTGTTAAGGGCCAGACTGGTAGGACTTCTACATTATCTTTCATAAGTTGGGTGCAAGTGAATAAAGTGCTTGTAGCCAGAGATGTTTTGTTGTACTACTTGCATCATATTCTAGTTCAAGCGTTAACATCCTGATTTTGAGGGATGATATTGCTCTGTTGAGAAATCTGAATTTCTCTAGCGCAAATTTTGTTACTAAAATCAAAATTGGCTCAAGGGTAAGCTTGCTCTTTTGCAATTGAGGGTTAATTGATACAATATAGGCTTAATTGGGGCTCTTAATTTAACATTTGGGTACTTGAACTGTCGAGGTTAACTTCAATAGAGGTTTAATTTTCTGTGTAAATACTTTTGGGAGATTTGTGCTGCACTATTCTGGTACTCAATGTACTGATCACGTACAATTTTCTGTTAGCATGAAGATTTATTTAATTGTGAAGTCTGTGCTGAACTTATTCGAGGTACTTTGCTGATTTTGCAGAGGTACTTTCTACCAAGATAACACAAATTCAGCAGAAGGTTGAGACTAGAGAAGGTGGAGATGCCATGGAAGAGTGATAAAATTCTTTTAGCGCTCGTTTTGTTATTTTTTTTACATCAAGTTTGAATTAGAGATTCTTGTTCCTAGTTATCATATATGTACCCTTTCTCTTGCTTTTTATTATGATACTTGTACATTGTGCCTTGAAACTGCAGTTCTTATGTACTAGTTTTTGCGTGTGGTAGAATTCCTTATTAGTTTTTCTGCAAAAAGAATTCCTTTTAGTTCTGTTATATTCAAAGGTGTTTTAATTGATTGGATTTTTTTTTGGGTATATTTGACTGGGAATCAAAAGGGAAGAATTGTGAGGACAATTTAATTTTCGAGATGTATTATTTTCAGAAAATAGGTATGGTAAATTGAATATGATCAATATGTACACAATGCGATTGTGGCACATGAATTGCATATGATGTAAAATGGGCTCACCATTCGAGTAGTTGCAGGTGCGGCTAGTAGATTGTATAGCCAAAGATGACCAAAGCCATATGTGATGTATGATTGCATGATTGGAATGAGTGTAAAGCTGCCTTAGGTGTCCCATTAATCAAAGCGTTAATTATGGTTTAGGCAACAACTATGTTAAGTTGCTTTTAAATGTCATTTAGGCCTGCGTGCCACATTGGGAATCAAAATTGTATTTTATTTCATTTTAGTTAGGCTAAAAGGGAATATGAGAATTCTAGTTATTCAGTTGCACGGCTTGAGTACCATATGATGAGATGCTTGCGACTATAGCGAAGATGAATATTTTCCCGCGCTCTTTATAATTTATGTGAAAGATTTATGAAAAGTCATGGGATACGTATGGGTGCTTGTTGACACGACTATCTTTCTAGTAACATAAATAAATTTGTCCCAAGAGCACAGCATCAACAGTTGTACCCTCCTTTATTTCATCCACGATTAGTCATTCTTGGTCTGACATGATAGATCTGCCAAAGCAAACATGCCTTTCCATGTAGGTTGACTGTGGGGCATATAGGATATGTCGTATCAAATGATTAAGGTTGAGCTGACGAAGTTTACAAACAATGTTTGTGATGCGGGGTACAGTTTTGACCACATATGATATTTTGGTTGAAACCGAGAATTGGAAATGAAGTTTTTAATTGGCAAGTTGGCCTATCCGAACATAATTGTCAAGAGACATGCGTAGGCAGGCTTGGCAATGAACCTAGGGATCTCGGCCTCATTGTATAGGGACAAATATATGAGTTATGAAATACAGTTGGAGTTTTACTTAATTGTAAAACACAAATATGAACAAATACTAAATCTAAATCACCTCTAATGTTGTAGATGTCTGATAAATCTCAATTTGCTTTGAAATATCTCCTTGAGAAGGAGAAGCTTAAGTTTGATGGCTCAATTTAATGGGCTGGTTCCGAAATGTTCGGATAGTTCTGAGACGAGAGCAAAAGGAAAAGGTTCTGATTGACCCTTTAGAAGCTGAGCTAGCTAAGTCAACTAAACAGGAAGAAAATGACAAATGAAATGCGGATTTCCTAGATCTTCCTCATCTCAACCCTTGCTTCCCTTTCTTAACCCGGTCTTGATCTATCTACTCATCAAAGATCGAGAACTATCTCCAATCAACCATCCCTCAAATTCCGTGGGCTTTCGCTCCCCCCCCCCCACACTCCACTCGGGCCTTCTTCAAACAAGCAACCTTGAAGTGGCGACCGACCTAGAGAGAGTGAAGTGGCGACCAACCTAGAGAGAGAGTGGTGGCAGCCTAGAGAGAAAAAGGGAGGAGCTGTACTATAGCAACAACCAAACTCTAAGCTCTGATACCAAAAATATTTAATTGAGCAAAAACTTAGTTTATTCATTAATAAGTTGGACTTACATAGAGCTTTTACATTCTTGCACATAAGTCACTGTTCTTTATTTCTCAATAAGTCTATAATAACGATAAAATTCTCAACAATTAATCATCAAGGAGAGCTCCCCCGGTATGAATTCAATGGATCCGCCCATAAATATATAAATGCATCATTATATCAGACGGAGCCAATCTAACTCTTGCGTATGACATAGGGGGCTTTTCAATATTAGTGCGGATCTAATTTGCACGAATCTTGAAACAAATCGGACGGTTGAGATTTATTAACTCAATAGTTTCCTTTTAAGTTAATGCAGAGGATACGAATTCTCTGCTTGGGAGTAAAAGCAGGTTACTGAAAACATCAAATATATAGCAGGTGTTTTGTTGGGTTCCTAAAAAATAGAATTAAATGAAAATTAATTAAATGGGTGGGAAACAAATTTCAAATTTAGTAAAATACACTGTAATGTTGATGGAATATAAAAAATATGGAATGGAGGAAAATTTTACATTTAGCCCCCCGTCAATCATGTAGATGCATGGGTCTCTATTGTAATAAAATGAAATAAGGGTGAAATGTCTATTCTATAGAAATGATTGATTGAAATAGGAGACATTCCACTAATCCTGTAATAAGGCTTTTAGTGGGTCTATTTCATTTCATTGAACTAACACGTGAGGAATAAAGCAAACAAGTTAGGGGTGTAAACGGAGAAGATTCGGAGCGGATAATGCTAATACCATATCCGTATCCGTTTTTCAACAAGCGGATATAGATACGGATAGTAAACGGATATCAAAATTGAAAACCATATCCGTCTTAAACGGATACGGATACGGAACGGATAATCCACGGATATGGATACGGAGCGGATAATTGTCGGATATTGAGTAATTCTACTAAATTTCATAATTTTAAATTACCTAATTTGATTACCTAAATTGACAAAAATTTAATAGACTTTTTAAGTTTGCACAGTGATGATTATACATGACTAATTGCTTATTGGTTCAGAGAACTAATCCATTATCCTAATAGATTATATGACTTTTCTACCAAGATTCTTAGACTTAAACGAATATGTATGTTTTTCGAGAATTTCGCAAAGGTAATATGAATTGAAAGCTGCTGAAAGATTACATTTCGGATCCGGATATATACGGATATCCGCTCCGTTTATATCCTCATGGAATTATCCGTATCCGCATTATTTTTCTATATGCTAAAATTATCCGTATCCGTATCCGC
The DNA here is from genome assembly GCA_024447775.1 of Carex cristatella. Taxonomy (NCBI): domain Eukaryota; kingdom Viridiplantae; phylum Streptophyta; class Magnoliopsida; order Poales; family Cyperaceae; genus Carex; species Carex cristatella. The sequence continues at coordinate 3,618,744 of JAJHPF010000033.1, read as the reverse complement.
AAGTATCTGTATCCGTTTAATCCGGATACAGATAATAAGCGGATTCGGAGCGGATTATCCGCGGATAATCCGTATCCGTTTACACCCCTAAAACAAGTTCACCCTTCCCTAACGTTAGTGGTTAAAAGTCCCAACAAATTTACAAAATCCTTCATTTTTCATATATCTATTATGTTTTCATTTTTAAAATATTAATTATTTAAAGAGGAGGGATTCAATTACACTATTTTATGGTGACACATCTTAACACCATATATAAGTCATTTTTGCAATTTTAAAGTCCAAAATATCGATCCGAACAGTTCAGTAAGATCTCATTATTAAAATGTGCTTGGAGACTAAAATTTACATTTTTTTAGAAATTGTTTACTATTTTTCTAATTTTTGAAAATTGCAGTTTTTCAATGGTCCAGAATTGTCTGAAAACAACAATTTTGTATGCATATTAATAAATACTAAAAAAATTCCGAAAAATGTAAAATTTGGTCTTCAAGGACATTTTAATATGGAGATCGAGTTGAACAGTTCAGATCGACCGTTTACACTTTAAAATTAATGACTTATAAATGTATGATGTCAAGATGTGTCACCATAAAATGATATAATTGAATTCCTCCTCTAATTTAAAATCTAAATCAATTATCAAAATAAAACAGTAAAAATGTAATTTATGTTTACGACATTTTGACTTTATTTATTGACATTGAAGAACTCGTAAAAATTTAATGATATAAACAATTTCCGAACATTGATTTTTGAAAATCTTAGTTCACATCATGATAAAGTTAGATTACCATCGTTTTTCATGTACATTTTCAGGAAGATATATAGATTAATTAACCGTCTTATTTTGTTATTGATTTTTTTTTAATCTTTGCAGAGATTGTGAAATGGTGAGCAGGACTTGAATTCTCGACTTTTAGGTAGCCATAATTTTAAAATATTTTTTTCTAGCCAATTGTACTACTGCCACATCTCATTTTGTTATCGATTGTTCAAACTTCTATTTCTATTGTCGAGAAAAAATAGAGATGTGATAGAAATATGAAAAACTGAAAAGTTTAAAGTCTTCTCATCCCAAAATACATAACTTGATTTGTCCAGTAAAAGTAGTTTGTAAAGGAGTTATAAATTATCAAATAATACTGAGAAACATATTAATACAGCCAGGGGCGAAACTAACGCCTGAGCCAGCCTGGGTCCTGGCCCCCTCCCTTGTTCCAGAAAATATACATAATTTTTTTTTTTGCTTATAGACCCTTGGCACTCCCTGAATTATTTATGAGCCCTTGGCCTGTTGGTACCCCTTAGTTTTCATTTCTGGTTCCGCCACTGAATACAGCCATTAAGAACAAATAATGATGAAATCTAACATAAAAAGTGAACAACTTGTCCTGATTTCTTGTCTGGACCTAAGATTATTTGTACGGGTTTTCCATTAACTTTTTTTAAAATAATATAGAAGAGATATACGTCTCTGTATTGTACTTGCATGGACGACATATCATTTCTCATTCAATTTTTACATCAGCCTACATATGATTCAGTCGATATATTTTTCTTATTATTTGTTCGAAATCTTGGACAATAATAAGGACCAATTCGTTCTGGTTAGAACAGATTTGTTCCCTAATTGAATCACGACAAAGAGTAATAATTTTTTTCTTGAATAAAGTGAAGCCGACATTTTTATTAATATCCTTCATTAAGTAAAAACTTCCAAATGTACCCACGATCTGATTATTTGCCAACTTGAAAAATATAATGTGTGACTGCATCAAAAACCGTGTTGCCGCATCAAAATTCGTACAACTGCATATCTATGTGGCCCACACAAACTCTATTAAGATAGTTTTCTGAATTACAAATCTCAAAACCAGACATTCAATGATTTAATCTTTACCTAAATTATTATATACATTTATGGACTATATTTTATTGAATACATAGATTATCTAATGTCTTAATTTCATATTAGATCACTTAATTATAATAATTATATATGACAGTATACAATTCATAATTATATTACATACATGCTCAACGTTAAATCTTCCAACACCAAACACACCTCAGTGCATTATATCAAATAATTTTCTACCTATCTAAAAACATAATACTTTTTTTAAAATATATATAATTCGGTGTTCGAGTACATTATGAATATCACATTGAATGTCGTGAATCGATTGTTTTAACTTAAAATGAAAATATGCATCCACAGTAAACCTAAGTGCACAATGCAAATCGCCTTTGATTTACCTATCATTTATGTTGAACGAGACTCGTTAATTATCAATGATGATAGTCTGATACTCTGATAGATAAAATGAAAGGGATAAATGCAGAGGAGTAATTCTATCTCAATTCTTATGATTTTTTTTTGAGAAAAAATGAGAGTCGTGCCCTCATTTGATTAATAATTCTTGTTATTGTATATTCATCTTTTTGTGTTTTCTAAATCCATTACTTAAATTAAAAAATAATTTGAGAACTTGATTCTTATTTTCTATTTCCAAAAAAGAAACTCCATCACCATTCACCATGACTCGTGATTATGTCACCAGTTAATGATATTCGCACAGGTTAATTTAAATAGCTTCATCAGTGTGTTTACTCGTTAGCTGCAAGTTTCCGGAGCTTCTAAATTCTAAAATCATCGAGACTATTCTTCCGGAGAAGAAACACAATCTACTCAATTTAAAATTAATCATGCTTGAAGTCTTCAACCATAATCTCCGGATTTGGAAAACTATACAAAAAAAAAAAAAAATTCGTCGACGTCAGTCGATTTCATACTCACACTTTAAAATAAAAAGATATCAATCAGTCATTCTCATGCACGCAAAACGCATAAGATTATTTAATCTTGCTTGCAACATTTTTAGTCTTCCGATACGGTTTCTAAAGGGACCTCCCTTGTTTTAACTAGACACCGAATTTCAATTCTTTCAGGTATCTCGGAGGATACGCACTCCTGATTCTATCTGTTAATTTTGTCCACTAAATAAAATTATAAGGGATACTAATTATCATCCGAAAACTTTTGTTTTTTCTCGTCCACTATATAATTTTTTTTTTGTTTTAAATTCATGCAGACTTTTACTATTCAAATGAAAAAAAATCATATTTTTTCGCACGTTAAATATCTCAGCATACTGAACATTACAGTACAAATGAGAGAACAATTTTCAAATAAGTATAAAATAAAAGAGAACAGATAAACATCAAATGGAGTGCTTTTAAAACCACTAATTTATTCTATATATTGAAATTTAATTGTTTGGTATACTTCTTTCCATTTTATTTACTATAGTTTTTCTAAATAAATTATGATATTTTAATATTGCTTCATTTTTCTTGAATTGGTAGTTTGCTTTCTTTTTAAATCAATCTTTTTTGTAATTGTGGTGAACATTAATCTGGGGCGAAGTCTTGGCTGTTGACAGCGAATTTTGCCTTCTAATTTCCAACACATTTATCACGTGCGGTCCCTTGATCCACGAGGCTTACATAATGACATCTAGAGCTGTACAGCTGCAATCAGAATAATCTCCGCTAGTAGATCCTATAATTTACTGCTGCATGGACGGGACCAATTCCTGTATAAACAAATTCATCGAATACCTCGTCGACCTTACGAGAGTAAAAATGAAAATCGATTGTGAAATTTTCACCCAGGTCAAATTTGGGCCCAGAACAATTTCCTACGGCCCATTAGTCCTGCTCTTTCGGCCCGGTTTAATCCAGTATTATTTCTTGAAGTAGAAGTAGCCCGGTGTCAGGGTCTTTTTACCGGCTGTAGTGATGTGATGTAGTCCCTCTCCCAAGCAAAGAGCGCTTCTGCATCTTCTGCAATACCCAAAAGAGAATCTTTTGAGTTTAATGCATCTCAGCCGTCTAATCAGGATCGGTGCCAATCCGGCTCACGCCTATGTCGCATGGGGTCCTTTAATTTAGTGCGGATCTCAATCGGACGATTCAGATATATTAACGCACATTCTGTTAATGCAGAGGATACGAACTGGCAAAGAGCTCTCTCCTGAGTCTTGTCTCCTCTATTCGATCCGAGAAAGACATAAATTTCTATTACAACCTAAATCGAGCTTCTATTCGCCAACAGAGGTGTCAGGTATGGCAATTGCTCCTGTAATATTCTCCTATTTTCTCTGAATTTCTCACTGAACTCGTTTGTTTTAGGGTTTTGTGACTTGTTCTGCCAAAAATTTGATGTTTATATTTGATCGTGCTTCCAGTAGTATTTGAGCAACAGAAAACACTGCAAGGAAAGAAATGAGTAGGATATTTAAACGAAACATGAGGTGCAAACGTGATTGCTTTAGTATCTGCAGGAATATGAGTTTCAAGCAATTTGATCTATTAATGATTTTCGATCCTAAGACAATTCTGTTGGACTATAATTTCGCCTAAATGTGCTTGTTTACACCTCTTAAGTCTTTATTACTCACTTTTGCAGTATGCACGCTGAATTATCTTTTGTTGACAACGGGATTAATATGTTTTACTTCTTTCCTTGATAATCCTTCTATGCACATAAATGTGATTCTGTGAATGATGTGAACATCATGAGAGCATTGTAACATACTAAACTCTCTAGATACACAGGGCATCTTAGTAATTATTAGCTAGTTAAAGTGTTGTTGCCTGGGAGTCCAGGGCTATTTTGTAACATAATCTTTTATATAATCAATGTTATGTGGATATGATGTCTAACATTCAATAGCTGTCCTTCCCTTCTTGTAGAATGGTGAAGATGACAGACTTACCAACAAAAGGTGGCTTCAGCTTTGATCTCTGCAGGAGGAATGAGATGCTGCTAAAGAATGGACTACAGATGCCCCCTTTTAGAAAGACTGGTACAACCATCGTTGGTCTGGTTTTCCAGGTCTGTCTTCGTTTAATCTAGTATCTGCATTGTATTTTAATGAAAAGCAAGGATTCAAAGCACAGTATTGTTAGGTCCTAGTTTGGATGAAGTAACAGCACATACTGATAACTTTATTCCATTGTGGTACTTTGACTGACTCATTCTTACTTCATAATAATGAAGGATAAATTGAGGTTCAATGTCTCTTATCGAGGTGTAATTGATACACATATTCATAATTTCGAGTGACTTGACACTGAATTGGGTTAACTCATGGACTAGCAAGACACTCGAGAAGATACTGAAGCTCGATTGAGGCATAATTACACAATTTGGCAGTAAACCGACTTATATTTAGTCAAATTGAGCGATGATTGTTTTGTAAAGGGTTAACTGAGGACCCCCTTTTTGCACATTTTAGGTTTATTTTTGGGATTTACTTGGGAAATAAGGAACCAATGATGCCGATTTCATTTATAACATATATCCAAATACTGACTGTTTCCCATGAATCCTTACTCTGTGATATGATTCTATTAGGATGGAGTGATATTAGGTGCAGATACCAGGGCAACAGAGGGACCGATTGTGGCCGATAAAAATTGTGAAAAGATACATTTCATGTCACCTAACATTTACTGTTGCGGTGCTGGCACTGCTGCTGATACTGAGGCAGTTACTGGTTCGTGCAAATCAACTCATTTATTCCCACACTACCAACTGCCCTCTTTTTTTTGGCTTTTAGAGTTGCATACTTCCAATACTTCCTTTTTAGATGGATTTTACGAGTGTCCCGGTTCTATGAGGAAAAGATGGATTTTACTAGTGTCTGGGTTCTATGAGGTACACAGTGTATACAGCATTTAGTTGATCTTGCACCTTATGGTTATACCTTTAAAATGAGAAAACAGCAACTGAAGCTTTGCCCTAGTTTACCTAAAAGAGTCCATCGGTTGCCCTAGTAGAGCATGCATAAACTCAAGGAAGAAAATGCTCCTGGCTGGTTGAAGCAACCATTACCAACCATACTGACCTTTAATCTGGTACTGCAATTTGTACTTCAATTATTTTAGACAATTGTATATACAAGTATAAATTTATTATTTTTTTTTCTAGACATGGTTAGCTCACAGTTGCAGCTTCACCGATATGCCACCGGCCGTGAATCAAGAGTCGTCACTGCTCTTACTCTCCTCAAATCACATCTGTTCAAGTACTCCTTTTGTTTTTTTTCATTTGTACTTTTTCCAATATCTCATCAGTCATTGATAATTAATTAGTGGGCCATTGAGCCCTAATGTCCAGGCATGTGCTGGTATGAATTTGTTGTCCAGTTATTATTGGGATGAACCTTTCATTCTTTTTGGTTCATTTTCTAGTTAAGCTTTTGGTCGGATTATGTCTTTATTCGGATCATTGTCATAACAATTAATCTGGCATTGAAACTAATAATAAATAACAATTAATCTCGCATCGAAACTAATAATAAAAGAACTATTTTTCAAAAGAACTCTATTTGAGAACCAATGTAGTATATGTAAATAAATTTGTAGAACTTCAATTGCAGCTATCAAGGTCATGTCAGCGCCGCTCTGGTTCTTGGTGGGGTTGATGTTACAGGACCTCATCTCCATACAGTTAAGTATTGTAATAAAAAAATTAATATCTTTGCACTTGTACCCTTCCAAAAGTTGATGTGCCTTGCATAACATGGCATCTATTGTCAAGAACCATGTCTAGCCTAGTGGCTAAGGTACTATCGCCTACATGGAAAGTCATAGGTCCGAAACTTGATGCTTATACTGGAGGTGAATTTAAGGGTTTTGGTCCTCATCTCATGCTAAGAAAAAAATATGACAACTGTTGGCGTGCAACTGCCAAAGAAGGAATTACCGTCTTTTGTGTATTTCCTTTGCATTATGCTTTAAAAGGTAGCAACTCTGTGGATTAGTTTAAAAGGAAAGGCTGTTGGGGGTATTTTTCCTTTGCAAATAATGAAGTTATAGTAAGATTTAGGAGGTGTGTTTATAATGGATTTCTCTCATATTTGCTAGCTATAATGTTTGCTGAATGTAGGTTTACCCACATGGATCAACTGACACCCTTCCTTTTGCAACCATGGGTTCGGGATCTTTGGCTGCTATGTCTGTGTTTGAGTCCAAGTACAAAGAAGGCCTAACTGTAAGCTCGCCTTCTCTATTTTAATCTTTGGTTTTACATAGAACTGCAAGTTTTGCTGGCACCCTTTGTATTTTCCTTTTGGGTTAAGTTTCTTCAAATTTGGGTTTTGATCAAGGCTTGCTTTCACATATGCCTGGGATATGCAAGCAAGCAACAAACAGGCCAATGAAATAGCTGGAATGTACTTTTACGTTGACCGGGGCCAAACTAGTAAATTGTTGAATTAACATTACTTGTTATGCACCTTTCTGTTCCTTCGTTTCAGAGAGAAGAGGGTATAGAACTAGTTGCCGAGGCAATATGTGCTGGTATCTTCAATGACTTGGGCAGTGGAAGCAATGTCGATGTTTGTGTTATTACCAAGGTACGCAAAGATATATGTTTTGATTTATTATTTATTATTGGATATTTTATTGCATGCGTGCAGTATAACCATGTTTACAAATAGCACTCGACATTTCTGATCATTTTCTATTCAATTTACGTATTGCCTATTATCTTAAACTTGGTTTAAGTAGGGAGAATGTAATAGGGTAGTCACTTGGCTTGAGATTCCAGGCCAGGCTGAGTATCCCCATCCGCCCATCATTCCAGATTTGGGCAGTATATGCACAAATTATGTTGCTTTTAAGGAATAACATATATCTTTAGTTGAGAATGTAATTAACAAGTTTTATCAATAGACTGAAAATTGAAATACTTGAATTTTCAATGAAACAAAAACTCGTCTAAAATAGAGAAGGCAAGGGGACCCAACCCAGGCTAGCGTGAAGATCACAGATACAATCGTGTTCACCATGAAAAGAAATGCCTTGGTCAGGTTGAGTAGCTGTCATTCCGAAAAAGGATGAGAGATTTCACTTTAGTTTTTAACACTAATTCAAGTAAATTAGTGATGCAAAGACAACATATATTACAACTTCTAAGGAAAATATTTTTTTTTGGATTTTATTTGAGTTTAACTACTAGGACATCATTTGTGGATAACATACAGTGATAACAGGTGAGCAAGAACCCCAATATGAGAAATATTGGATGCTACTTGCTAGTGTTGGAAAATATCAAATTTCAACAAGACATTTTATGAAGTGTGGATAGTATGTTGTAATCTAATTAGAGATTTATTCTGCGTGCAGGGTAAAACAGAGTACTTGAGGAACTACCAATTGCCGAATCCCAGGACCTACATTAGCTCCAAGGGTTACACCTTTGTTAAGGGCCAGACTGGTAGGACTTCTACATTATCTTTCATAAGTTGGGTGCAAGTGAATAAAGTGCTTGTAGCCAGAGATGTTTTGTTGTACTACTTGCATCATATTCTAGTTCAAGCGTTAACATCCTGATTTTGAGGGATGATATTGCTCTGTTGAGAAATCTGAATTTCTCTAGCGCAAATTTTGTTACTAAAATCAAAATTGGCTCAAGGGTAAGCTTGCTCTTTTGCAATTGAGGGTTAATTGATACAATATAGGCTTAATTGGGGCTCTTAATTTAACATTTGGGTACTTGAACTGTCGAGGTTAACTTCAATAGAGGTTTAATTTTCTGTGTAAATACTTTTGGGAGATTTGTGCTGCACTATTCTGGTACTCAATGTACTGATCACGTACAATTTTCTGTTAGCATGAAGATTTATTTAATTGTGAAGTCTGTGCTGAACTTATTCGAGGTACTTTGCTGATTTTGCAGAGGTACTTTCTACCAAGATAACACAAATTCAGCAGAAGGTTGAGACTAGAGAAGGTGGAGATGCCATGGAAGAGTGATAAAATTCTTTTAGCGCTCGTTTTGTTATTTTTTTTACATCAAGTTTGAATTAGAGATTCTTGTTCCTAGTTATCATATATGTACCCTTTCTCTTGCTTTTTATTATGATACTTGTACATTGTGCCTTGAAACTGCAGTTCTTATGTACTAGTTTTTGCGTGTGGTAGAATTCCTTATTAGTTTTTCTGCAAAAAGAATTCCTTTTAGTTCTGTTATATTCAAAGGTGTTTTAATTGATTGGATTTTTTTTTGGGTATATTTGACTGGGAATCAAAAGGGAAGAATTGTGAGGACAATTTAATTTTCGAGATGTATTATTTTCAGAAAATAGGTATGGTAAATTGAATATGATCAATATGTACACAATGCGATTGTGGCACATGAATTGCATATGATGTAAAATGGGCTCACCATTCGAGTAGTTGCAGGTGCGGCTAGTAGATTGTATAGCCAAAGATGACCAAAGCCATATGTGATGTATGATTGCATGATTGGAATGAGTGTAAAGCTGCCTTAGGTGTCCCATTAATCAAAGCGTTAATTATGGTTTAGGCAACAACTATGTTAAGTTGCTTTTAAATGTCATTTAGGCCTGCGTGCCACATTGGGAATCAAAATTGTATTTTATTTCATTTTAGTTAGGCTAAAAGGGAATATGAGAATTCTAGTTATTCAGTTGCACGGCTTGAGTACCATATGATGAGATGCTTGCGACTATAGCGAAGATGAATATTTTCCCGCGCTCTTTATAATTTATGTGAAAGATTTATGAAAAGTCATGGGATACGTATGGGTGCTTGTTGACACGACTATCTTTCTAGTAACATAAATAAATTTGTCCCAAGAGCACAGCATCAACAGTTGTACCCTCCTTTATTTCATCCACGATTAGTCATTCTTGGTCTGACATGATAGATCTGCCAAAGCAAACATGCCTTTCCATGTAGGTTGACTGTGGGGCATATAGGATATGTCGTATCAAATGATTAAGGTTGAGCTGACGAAGTTTACAAACAATGTTTGTGATGCGGGGTACAGTTTTGACCACATATGATATTTTGGTTGAAACCGAGAATTGGAAATGAAGTTTTTAATTGGCAAGTTGGCCTATCCGAACATAATTGTCAAGAGACATGCGTAGGCAGGCTTGGCAATGAACCTAGGGATCTCGGCCTCATTGTATAGGGACAAATATATGAGTTATGAAATACAGTTGGAGTTTTACTTAATTGTAAAACACAAATATGAACAAATACTAAATCTAAATCACCTCTAATGTTGTAGATGTCTGATAAATCTCAATTTGCTTTGAAATATCTCCTTGAGAAGGAGAAGCTTAAGTTTGATGGCTCAATTTAATGGGCTGGTTCCGAAATGTTCGGATAGTTCTGAGACGAGAGCAAAAGGAAAAGGTTCTGATTGACCCTTTAGAAGCTGAGCTAGCTAAGTCAACTAAACAGGAAGAAAATGACAAATGAAACGCGGATTTCCTAGATCTTCCTCATCTCAACCCTTGCTTCCCTTTCTTAACCCAGTCTTGATCTATCTACTCATCAAAGATCGAGAACTATCTCCAATCAACCATCCCTCAAATTCCGTGGGGTTTCGCTCCCCCCCTCCACTCGGGCCTTCTTCAAACAAGCAACCTTGAAGTGGCGACCGACCTAGAGAGAGAGTGGTGGCAGCCTAGAGAGAAAAAGAGAGCTGTACTATAGCAGCAGCCAAACTCTAAGCTCTGATGCCAAAAATATTTAATTGAGCAAAAACTTAGTTTATTTATTAATGAGTTGGACTTATATAGAGCTTTTACATTTTTGCACATAAGTCACTGTTCTCACATAAGTGAAAATGCACATAAGTCACTGTTCTCACATAAGTCACTCACATAAGTCACTGTTCTTTATTTCTCAATAAGTCTATAATAAAGATAAAATTCTCAACAATTAATCATCAAAAAGAGCTCCCCCGGTATTCATTCAATGGATCCGCCCAAGAATATATAAATGCATCGTTATATCAGAGAGAGCTCTAACCAGCGGAAATATAACACATAAAATAGACAGAACAAAATAATCAAGGCAGTAAGAAATACATAATACACAGGCAAGATAAAATAATACTATTTCATAGTAATGAAGTCTTTATTGGCAAGGACATGTAAATTATCAAAACCTCTACAGTAACCTTTCATCAAGGAGCATCCAATTTCACATGTCATGAAAAACATATTTCCTATCAGGAAAACACTACTTCAAAATTTGAATAAAGAGAAAAGATCCAGTTGGTAGTCAGTTGAAATTTAATGATCCTTGTGAGAATGCGGCAACAGTTGGTTTGAATCGGTCTTAGAAACTGTATCATAGTGGTGGTCGTAGTACTCAACAACTGCAGCTCCAGCTAATGCAGCCAGTGTCAGAGCTTGTGCATGCAACCTACATCATATATACATTATGTCATAAACATCCATTATTCATTAATATATATAAAGAGAGAGATGAGCTAACTTGCTTTGGGAATTAAAGATTGTGTTTTACTTAGCGCTATCTTCAATTTTAATGTTCAAATAGTCGATTCGAACCTTCCAACATGTTCTTCATATTGAAATGTGCTTGGAGACCAAATTTTACATTTTTTTGGAAAAAATGTACTATTTTTTCAAAAAAATTGAAAATCACAACTTTTCATTAAATAAAATAATAATAAAAAATTCTGCAAAGCAATGATTTTCAAAAATTCTGAAAAAATAGTAAAAAATTTCCAAAAAATGTAAAATTTGGTCTGTGAGCACATTTCAATATGAAGAACATGTTGGAAGATTCAGATCGACTATTTGAACTTTAAAACTGAAGATACGAGCACGAAGTAAAACACCGTCTTTAATTCTCAAAGCAAGTTAGTCCATCTCTCTCTCTCTCTCTCTATATATATATATAGTTGGGCTATGATGAGCTGCGAAGTAAGAGCCATATTTTACTTCACGTTCATATTTTCTACTTTTGAAAGTTCAAAAAGTCAATCCGAACCGCTCAACATGATCTACATATTGAAATGTGCTAGGAAACCAAAATTTTACATTTTTTGGAAATTTATTACTATTTGTTTAAAATTTTCTAAATCATTGTTTTTTATGGTCCATAATCCATCCAAAAACAGCGATTTTCTACCCATCTAAAAAAATGGTAAAAAAATCTCAAAAAATGTAAAATTTGATCTCCAAGCACATTTCAATATGGAGATTATGTTGAGCAGTTTGGATCGGCTGTTTAGACTTTGAAAACGGAGATATAAGCGTGAAGAAACAATAATCTTACTTCACAACTCACCATAGCCCATCTCTCTCTCTCTCTCTCTCTCTGTCTATATATATATATATATATATATTTTTTTTTTTTTTTTTTTTGGTTCTTACATGGCCAGTAGGCCTACAACAGATCATCCACTAAGGAGATCATCTTCACTACATCCACTCCTATCCCATCCTAATTCCCTTCCCTGGTTTGCCAATGTTTCCACTTCTATCCATTAATATTTGAAATCATAAAAATACTATAAATCTGGTTTGCCAGTGTTTGTAGAAACATAGGATTTTGATAGGTATTGGTATGCTACAGTAAATATAACTAAGAAATAAATTGCAAAAAAAAATTTATAAACAAAAATATCTACAAGCAGCTCTAATTCAGTGATTGCTAGCATATAATCCCAGTCTAGTACCCAGGGAAGATATCTGCATCAGATTTTGTTTTTTATATCTTCGTTGCAGAAACATGGACTGCACGAAACAGTACCTGTCTTTTATTTTCTTTTATGTTTTCTTATTTTCAAACCTAGCCTAAGTTATTTACATCTGCTTTTTCCCCATCTCGAATTGTGAGTTCACCTTTTTGTTTCTCTTTAGTTTTTAGCTTCAAATGAGGTTGATTAATGCTTGAAGACAGGTCAGATAGCTCAGTGATCCATTTTAGCAGTGATCGTATAAGGGTACGATATCCATTTTTTTTTACAATTTTAATTAGGCACAGAAAAATGGTCCCCACAAAAGATTGAAATTAAAATCTATTTACATCTCAACTATTATAGTTAGACAATTGTCTTCTTTTCCATATTATTTTTATTAACTTTTGGTCTGCATCATAATTTACATTGTAAAGAGGCTTTACAGACAACCAAAGAAGCTAAAAACATGACATTAGCGAGTCAATTCATTTACATTGTATTAGGTGTGCGTTTGGATGGGAGAAGAATAGCTACTGTTCCGGATTAGCACTATTCCGAGCTACTAATCTACGTTTGGGTGTGTTTGGATTAGCGAATAGCCACTATTCTTTGTTTGTTTTTTGTGGGATAGCTCACTATTCTACTAATCCTACAAAATGTTGAGATAGCTACTATCCTTGCACTATTCTTGATTCATCCAAACGCACCCCATGTGTCCCTAGAAAGAGGCCCTACAGCATACCTAAGAAGCAAAAAACACAATCCTAAAGGGTTGACTCAATTTAATGTGTCGTTCTCTTACGATTAAAGACAAGACTAAAAATTGTCAAATTGATGTCCTTCAATCCATGAAATACTTCAAACAATGTTTTATAGTGTGTTATTCCGCCAGAACTTCATGTCTAGGAAGTCTACCATCACTTTTAAGAAATTAAATAACAATGAATAGGCAAGGAAACAAAAAATGGATATTGATCAACGGTTAAGGTTTCATAGAGAAAATTGTTTGTTCCAACTGGAGCGAACAAAGTTTCTTGACCCCTAACCGGTTGGTAAGCAAAGGAGTTTGATTTCAAGAGATGGCATCTAAAATTCTGAAAATGTCCGTGTCAATTGACCCCTCTAAGAATAAAAAAAAGAATGTGTAATATTTCCCCCAAATGAACCTAAATACTATTCAACTATAGAATGAGCGTGCGTCTCTAAATTTTACCAAATTGATCCCTTTGAATCATAGAGCCCCTTTTTAAGCGTTAAATAATAAAAATACAAAAAACAAACCTCGCATGAATAATCTTGACACTGGTTTTCATATTCGGCTGAGACCAATTGTACGCGATTGAACCGCTAATTCCACTAAGCCATAGACACCCTTATTACAAAAAAAAAAAAAATCATGATTAGAAGAGAAAAATCCGATCGGGATTCAAACGAATAAATTCAGATCGAACGAAGATTTTTATCAATTACCAACGGTACGGAGCTTGTGCTCAACGACCCACTTCCTGATCGAGTCGATCTTGCTCGGCGCCTCGGCCATCTTTCTCCTTTTTCTTTTTTCTAGCGAGAACCTTGTTTTCTTCGATTTGCCTTTTCGTTTTCTTTCTGATATTATATCTTCTCTCTCACGGCGGATACGCGTAGCAAAGTCCGGATTCTCTTCTTGTTATTAGCGAACAAAAGTATAGAACCCTGTTACGAGTTTACGACTACAGTAACCCGAATTCAACAAATGAAGTGGGTAGGATCCTACAAATATTTGAAACCCGCTTTCTTAAATTCATTTGGCCTTTTTAAATTTTTTAAATAAGGTTCATCAACTTCCGCGTTAATTATTTCAGGGGGGATTTCTTAGATGAATTAAACATATCTCTAGATTCTTGTATTGTATATTCAGTTAAATTCATCCGACTGAAAAAAAAACGTTACGATTTCGTAATTTAAATAGAATTTACGATAATCACGTGAAGTAAAAACTAAAAAGGCACAAGAGTTAAAATATTTAGTGACAGAAAATAATACATTTGGAAATTTAAAGAGTTGTTAGTATTATTTTTGGAGTAAAATTGGAAGTCAAATTATCCAACTATTTAATACCCTTATTATTATAATAAATAATTTCTCTCATTTAAATTTCGAACTCATGACCTCCCACATAAAGCCTGGGTGTCTTTGACCAAAGAATAATTCTTAGTTGCTAGTATTATTAAAGAGTTGTAAATAGAGCTTTAAAGGTTTAAGCATGATAAGACGTCCACAATTTAGAAAATTAGAGAACTTTAGAGGCATGAACAAGTATTTGTTTGCAATTTAGTAGGTTCCTAAATCAAATTACAATACGGATATTTGTGAATAAAATATATCTATAGTTATATAAAGTAATTAAGTTTGTGTGGACTTTTTATTTGAGTAAAGATTGGAGATGAAGTTACCCAACTATCTATTACAACAAAAAATTTATTCCATCTGAGTTTCGAACTCATGACCTCTCACATAAAGGCCATGTGCCTTAGCCACTAGACCAAACTAGTTCTCTTATCACTTAAACTGTTGGTTATCACATTTATACAATGCTAAGGATTACACTAATCACTCAAAAAAGTTGGAGAAATGGAACAAAATAACTCGGAAAGCAATGTAAATAAACACCATCGATTCTTATCGGAGACGTTAATTAGATTGAATTAGTCGATTTTTAAGTTACATTAATAGCAATGCGCAATTTTATAAATTGAAATTATAATATGTTAGATGCATAATCTTGTAATTTACCGTAAGAGTTCTAATCAAAGCTTAAATGATAGTTAATCAATACATTTTTCATAAAATAAGATATTGAGAATCGGTGGTTACTTTAATTAATGGATAGGACCGACAGAGTATTTCGTATGAAAATTTTCAGGTTAAATTCTGAGTGAGAAATTATTTTTAAATGATGTGCTGACGTGGGCTGAGAATCTCCAACCTTTTGAGTTTTGACGCACGTTGTGAGGCCTTGGTCAATCTAGTACGCATCAATTTATTTCTGCACTGACAATAAATTAATTACTTAAAAAATAATGAACAGTGAAGTTGGCATTTGTATCTGAGAAGCGAATCTTCTGTGATTCCAAAGGATCGCAGAATTCTGCAATTTCAATCTCAACAATTTATTTATTAGAATATATAAATCTCAAAAGAAATTAATTTTTATATACGAATCTCGAAATATATGAACGGTTGGAATTGGAATCGCAAGATCCCTGCAATTCTTTGGAATCCTAGCAGATTTATTTTCCCGTATCTAGGATCTATCATTCATCACTGAATTCTAATGTGATTTTTTTGGAAATAAATCCGCTGTGATCCAAAGGAATTGTAGAGACTGTGATCCAAAAGAATTGTAGAGACTCTGTTATTCTAAATCTGGTTTTTTATTTGTTTTGAAACTCAACAATTTCTATTGAGATTTCTACATTCTAAAAAATAAAAAGTTGAATTAGAATAACAGAGATACTGCAATTCTTTGAATCGTAGCAGATTTATTTCTGATTTTTATATGTAAAACGGGCTCAAAGTTTCTCAATTTAAATATTCATCATCCAAAGTTTTGCATCCATATCTCGAACATGTAATTTCCAATAAAAATATATTGTTATCATTACTAGACTGAGGCTACAATAATATGTATATTATGGATTGATTCGTGTTATAGATCGATATTTTTATTTTCAAAATTCAAACAGTTGATTTGAATTATCTGTTTGAAGAAGAAATGTAAAGGCCGTGTCTCTAGATTTCATCTATCAGTCGATCCAAACTATCAAATATGATTTTTCATATCAAAATGTACTTAAAAAATATTTTAGATTTTTTAAATATTTTAACTAACTGTGAAATACGAATGCCCCTGACTGTCTCTCTTAATCATTACACCAATCTCCAAGACCAACACAGTATGACTGAAATCCGGTGATGTTATCTCATGCTAATGTATGCAGAGCGTGGGTTTGCTTTGAGCACTCTAATTTCTTCAAAATAACAGCACCAGAGGCACGGCCCGACCAATTAAGACCCAGCACACATCGCCGACAGAAAGTTCAGATACGTCGGTTCACACTGTGAGGCGGACTGGCCACTTTTTTTAAGGGTTTAAAATTTTCAAGTAATTCTCTACTTATCTAAAAAACGTAAAAGAAAAATCTAAAAAATAAAAAAAAATTTGATTTGCAATTATATTTTAATATGAATAAAACATTAATCTATTTAAATTGATAGTTTCAACTTTAAATACAAAAATACGAGTTGAAAACACACAAGCTCTTGTACAGTATGCATACTATCACGAGGAGGGATCAAGTTACAACATTCGATTTTGTGATTTTTAAAGTCCAAACAGTCGATCCAAACAGTTCAACACGTTCTCTACATTAAAATGTGCTTTGAGATCAAATTTTATATATTTTTTTAATTTTTTACTATTTATTAAGTATTTTACAAAACTTTTGTTTTTCAGTGGTCTAGAATTGTCTAAAAACAACAATTTTGTAAAATACTTAATAAATAGTAAAAAAAACTGAAAAAAAAATGTAAAATTTGGTCTCAAAGCACATTTTAATATAGAGATCATGTTCAACGATTTGAATCGACTGTTTGGACTTTAAAAATCGCAAAACTAAATGTTATAACATGTTGTAACTTTCAAATGTTATAAGTAGATCTCTCCTCTGTTATCATAGCCTTACTCTTATTACTAAATCAAAAACTAATTACCGAATTTTAATGCAAATGTCTATTTGACTGGACGACTCAAACAGAAAAAAAAAAAAAAAAAGTCAACTTGCAGTGGTTGTCAAGAGAGTTTTATTGTTAAGATATAGAGTAATAAATTTGGATTTTCAAGAATAATTTGACTGGTCTATATTTCACAATTTAGGTAAAATATGGGGGTAGTTTGGAAAGAGTTTTAACTTTTCATGATGCCAAAACACTCATACTGTTAAGAAGTAAACAAGCAAAATGATATTATTGATTTCGCAAATAATTTGAGTAAAAATCTGAAATAATATAAGGGAGGACTAAATTTTTTGAATAGAGTGGGCTAAATTATAAAATAAATAATATGTGAAAAGAAAAAAAATTGTAATCAACTCAAGACCTCACAAGTCACAAGCATGAAGCACCAAATGAAACTCACCATCATGCTACAAGAACAACTTTGTTATTTCATGTAGGGATTAAATTATATAATTTTAAAAAAATATATAATTAAATTTTAAATACATTATTAAAATTTTAAAATCATGAATTGACTCAGCAGTTCTTACAAGTTACAAGAGTAGGTCTTGCTTCATATTTGTTAATTCATTTATGGTTCACACGACTTCAGATTCAGGCGGATAGAACCCTGTTAAAAAATAATAAATACCACGTAGGGTTGCTAACGAGTCGAACCGGCTCGTGAATTTATGAGTTGAGCGGCTCAATATTTCATAATGAATCGGACTCAAAACTAAAAAAAGCTCAAACTTGACTCGGCTCGGCTCATGTAAACACTTGGCTCGACTAGGCTTGCAAGCTCGTAAACCGGCTCACGAGCCGAGTTTTTTTCATGTTTAAAGAAATTACAATATAAAAAAAATAGGGTGATAAACTAACTATATCATGTAAATAACATTCATATTAAACATAGAATAGATTTTTTTTTTTCACCGATTTCATATTTCAAATTTTTTTGAAATTTCGAATTTTTTGAAATTTGAAATTTTTTGAAATTTCGAATTTTTTGTATTTTTTTTAAATTTCGAATTTTTTGTAATTTCGAATTTTTTAAAATTTCGAATTTTTTGTAATTTTGAATTTTTTGAAATTTCGAATTTTTGGAAATTTCGAATTTTTTCAAATTTCGAAATTTCAATTTTTTGAGGCAGCATATTTACATAATTTACAATTACACAGTATATTTTGACTTCGAATATAATTCATCTTCATAATTTACAATTACACAGTATCATTGTAGCAAAAGATTTAGATCATATGAAAATTTCAAATTATATTATAACTACTTTGTTGGACTTGGCTCGTGAGCCGAGCCGAGCCAAGCTTTTTCTTTCCAAATCGAGTCAAATCGGCCCGAGCCAAGTATGCTTATCTTAATGAGTCGAGCCGAATCTGAGCCGAACCTAGCTCATTAGCACCCTTAATACCATGATGGAGATAAAAGATATGAACAAAGCTATTAGAACCTTTTACAGTGCATTAGTTATATATAATTATTTTTTGCTTTTATTGACCGTACACTGTATGAAGTCAAATTGGTTCTGCTAATATCTTATGCGGAAGGCCCCGCGAGTTCCGAACACCGGAGAGAATTGGAGAAGCTCTCCCTTTTCGAAAAAAACGGCGCTCTTCAATTACAAGTTCATGGAATAACAGGTTCCTGTTACTCAGATCCCAACCATTTATCTTATTTGAGATTTGTGCATCAAAATGTTTTCTTATGAGATTCACGCACGGAAAATTTGAATGGTTGGAATTGGAATAACAAAACCCCGTTATTCCATTGGAATAACAGCATATTTATTTCCCAAGTTCACAACTCGGGTGTAAAAGGGCGGGAACTCCCAAATCCCAATTGCGGGCGGCTAGCAATTTGCCAAAAACCCAAATCTCTCTCTCACTTCTCCCCCCCTCCCTCTCTAACCATGGACATAGACATGGGTGACCTAGATGCGGAGGAGACCAATCAGCCGCTCTCCGCTCTCCTCTCCGAGCTCCAACTTCTTGTCTCCATTTCGGGCGGTACTGCCTCCTCCAGTGAGCCTCCGCCACTCTCCACCTCCCTCCTCTCCAGCCTATACTGCCATCTCTCCACCTTCAATGGACCCTCCAGTCTCGTCTCTCGGCTCTCCTCCTTTGATCTCTCCCTCTCTTCGCTCCTCCGCCACCTCTCCAGCTCGATCGACTCCACTTCAGTGAGACCATCCCTCCTCGCTGCGGTTTCTTACCTCTCTCTACTTCTCTCCCCTTCATCCCCTCTGGTATCTCTCTTTTCTCCTCTCCATTTTCTTTCTATTCTTCGTTCCCTTCGCCGGTCCCTTAAGAACCAAGCTACCTCTTCTCCTGACAACACCAAACAGAAACCAAAAACCAAGCCGAATTCCAAATCCAAGCCCAGTGCCAAATTTGAGCAGAATCGACAACCAAGCGACACCTCCAATCTCATCCTCAAAGTTCTCGGACTTTTCTCAGATCTTCTCACAAGAATCCAACTCGAGTCCTACAATGATACCCGAAAAACATTAATTGACTCAATTTCAGAAATTATGAATTCAAGTTATTATCATGCAGTGTCCAATTCATGCTTCCAGATCCTTAGAATTATTGTTTCTGAACCTGGGCATGGCGATAAAGGTGAGGCTACAGTGGAAATCCTTCGGTCTTTGGCTCCTTTAATGCTATTATCAGTCAAGTCTCCTGTTAGAGTTGGTGTAATTGGGTTTGTAAGGAGAGAGATTGTGCCTCTTGGTAATGAAGATGAAGGTGTTAAAAAGGCCTTGTTGTCTCTACCTCGATTCTTGGCTAACAAGGCACCAGAGAGGGCTGAACCAAGGGCTTTTGCTGTGGAAACAATATTGGAGATTGCTAAGATTTTCAATGGGGAGGAATTACTCGGTTTTGTTGATTATGTGGTAAAATTAGCAAATGGGAAGCCCAAATTGAGGTTATTAGCAGTTGATTTAATTCTCGGTCTCTTGAGCTTTTCAAAAGAGAGTGATTCAGACAACTCGTGGAGGGTTGTCTGCTTGAAAGCTCTGGTGGAGAGATGTTCTGACACAGTGGCAGGAATACGTGCAAGGGCTCTAGGGAATATAACTCAGGTGTTCAGTGAAATGTCTGAGAGGAGAGAAGAGATTGGAATGGAGTTTTTTACTGACATGGTGAGGAGACGATGCTCAGATGACAAGGCTGCAGTTAGAAAGGCAGCACTGGTGCTTTTAACCAAAGCTATGGGTTTAATCGGGACAGTAGATGTGTCCCTCCTTGAGGTTCTTGGATCGGCTTGCTCGGATCCACTCGTCAGTATTAGGAAAGCTGCTCTTTTGGCTATTTCAGAGGTAAACTTCTGTTCTAACTTGCTTCCACCTCTTGTTATTTAAGTTGTGCTCATCAAGGTTAAAACCCAATTGGAAAGAGTTATTGTAGTACTGGCTGTGCTACTTTTGGTGACTTGTATAATATCTTAAAACTGTAATCCCTGAAAAATAAAAAAATATTGATAACGGTCCTGCTGAACAATGGAAAATAATATTCTACCCTATGATCAGAAAGTATTATCTTGAACCTTTTATTTCCCCATTCTGTTCAATTCCTGAATCAAACTTCCTTCCTTACCATTCTCAGCATAAATATGGGAGAAATGAGATTAATTTTGGAAGAAATTGGGAACTGAGAGAGGAGGGTTGCAAGTTTCCGCCATATTATGTATAGATTTATCAGACACCAGTCATTCTGCAGGGTGCATATAATTTTTTTACACTTATGTTTTTGTAGGGACACCCATAGTTGACCATCACTTCATTATGATTTTCCTTGTTTTATAGGTCTTTAGAAGATTTTCAGATGGTAATGTTATACACGAGTGGCTCCAAGCTGTACCACCCCTAATAGTTGACAATGAAACAAACATTCAAGAAGAGTGTGAGAACCTATTTCTTGAGCTGGTGCTGAACCGTATCTGCCAATTTGCAGACCCAAGACCTTTTGGGAGCTCCACTACTTCTGACCAATTATTTCCTGAATCCCTATTGGATCTTCTGAAGGGGATGTACAAAAATTTGTGGAGCTCAGCATGTCTGGAAGCACGGGAGAACGTTCTTTTGCTGATATTATCACCAGTATTCGATACTGGGTTATTCATAGCATTACTATACCTTCCTTATTCATTGCGGGTTGGTTATTCGTCAGTACGGGTTTAGCTTATGACGTATTTGGAAGTCCTCGGCCAAACGAATATTTCACGGAAACTCGACAAGGGATTCCATTGATAACCGAACGTTTTGATTCTTTGGAACAACTTGATGAATTTAGTAGATCCTTTTAGGAGGCCTTTAATGACCATAGATCGAACCTATCCAATTTTTACAGTACGATGGTTGGCTGTTCACGGATTAGCTGTACCTACCGTTTCTTTTTTAGGGTCAATATCAGCAATGCAGTTCATCCAACGATAAACCTAATTCCAATTATAGAGCTATGACACAATCAAACCCGAATGAACAAAATGTTGAATTGAATCGTACCAGTCTATACTGGGGTTTATTACTAATTTTTGTACTTGCTGTTTTATTTTCCAATTATTTCTTTAATTGAGAAAAAGAGAATAAGAAGAATTCTTTTATTCCATTCGTTCGGAAAGATACGACCCTCATTATTATCCATGACTGTTTTTGTCTTGAATTTTTTTTTTTTTTTTTTTTTTTTATTATTTTTTTTTTTTTTTTTTTTTTTTTTTTTTTTTTTTTTTTTTTTTTTTTTTTTTTTTTTTTTTTTTTTTTTTTTTTTTTTTTTTTTTTTTTTTTTTTTTTTTTTTTTTTTTTTTTTTTTTTTTTTTTTTTTTTTTTTTTTTTAATAAATTAATATAATTTTTTTTTTTTTTTTTTTTTTTTTTTTTTTTTTTTTTTTTTTTTTTTTTTTTTTTTTTTTTTTTTTTTTTTTTTTTTTTTTTTTTTTTTATTTTTTTTATTTTTTTTTTTTTTTTTTTTTTTTTTTTTTTTTTTTTTTTTTTTTTTTTTTTTTTTTTTTTTTTTTTTTTTTTTTTTTTTTTTTATTTTTTTTTTTTTTTTTTTTTTTTTTTTTTTTTTTTTTTTTTTTTTTTTTTTTTTTTTTTTTTTTTTTTTTTTTTTTTTTTTTTCTTTTTTTTTTTTTTTTTTTTTTTTTTTTATATTGCCCTCCTTTTCTTTTTTTTTTTTTTTTTTTTTTTTTTTTTTTTTTTTTTTTTTTTTTTTTTTTTTTTTTTTTTTTTTTTTTTTTTTTTTGGTGTGGGGGGGTTTTTTTTTTTTTTTTTTTTTTTTTTTTTTTTTTTTTTTTTTTTTTGTTTTTTTTTTTTTTTTTTTTTTTTTTTTTTTTTTTTTTTTTTTTTTTTTTTTTGTTTGGGTGGGTTTTTTTTTTTTTTTTTTTCCCTATTTTTATAGATTGAGTAAATAGTGATTTACTGGCATGTATAATACCTGTGATCCGTAGCTACCAGACCAGAGGTGATATCCTCTTACCAGTTTTTATATCTGTATCCTATTTTTGTTATTGTAGGAGCTTGAGAGAAGTAATTTGGCAGCCCTCCGCAACAACATAATGGTAGCAATGGCAGATTTTTGTGTCAGATACACTGCTTTGATTGATGGGTATAGGTTTTCTTGTTTATAACTAGGAAGGAGAACATGAGACTGCATACTATATTACAACTGGATAGTGGCTTTTATCAAAAATTTGGCAGGCCTGTTTGGTTAAAGAGAATTGAGGCAATCTGTATTTATGAATTTTTCATTTCAAGATCGGGCTCAACATAATTGTAGGCTGTGTAAATACCTGGTATGAACTAAAAATTACCAGTATTTTACCGTCTTGAGATCAAATCCCAGTACTGCAATCCTCAAATTGATGTTTATGACTAATGTATTGTGAATTCTCCTAGAATGCTCTTTCACATTTAATTCCAACAATATCTGCAAACTTTGCAGCTATATCCCAAGAATAACAAAGTCATTATGTGATCCGTGTGAAGTTGTGAGGAGGCAGACATTTATTTTACTCTCAAGACTATTACAGGTTTGTTCATTTGTTTCAACATTTTGGTTTTTGCATTTAAAAGCCATTTCTTGTCTAAGGCAGTACTATTATATAATTTTGTACCTTAATATGTTTGTAATTTATTTGTGCAAATCATTCTGACGAAGCAACAATTTAGCTCTCAAATAGCCTTGAGCATCATTTTCAAATTTTGGCTGATACATGCTGTTGAAGGTACTGAGAGCTATAAGAGTATGGGATGGTGTAGCTCTTTGTATTTGTATGAAACTTGTCTGGTCAAAGTGGGGCTATGCATTTTCTAATCTCAAAGCTTGTAATAATGAGCAAATGGCCACATAATTTCTACAATGAAACAACTTGGCTCTCGTATAGCCTTAAGCAGTATTCAAATTTTGGCCAGCCCATGCTGGTACAGGCTCTGACAACATTAACAGTATAGTATTATGGTATAGGTGTTGTAGGACTTGCTTGGTAAACATGATTATGATCATTTATAAGATTTAGAAAAGCCTGTAATAACCAGGAATGATTAAAAATAATAAAATAATGAATATAATACGAGAGGAAATAATAACAAAAACATGGTAATTAGAAGGCCAGCAGATATAAATCCAGAGGGTCTATCTCTCTCTAATTTCATTTGATTATGTACAGAGGGACTATGTAAAATGGAGAGGAGTGGTGTTCCTTCAGTTTCTTCTCTCTCTGGTTGATGAGTCCGAAAAGATCACACATTTGGCTGATTTCCTTTTCTCCAGTATCTTGAAAGGTACAGTTCCAAAAATTCCGCAGGCAAAATGCCGTTAGTATTAGCTACATGCCTTTTCCAACTAAAAATATGTAACTGGTGTTCTGATGTCATTTTTCAGCTAAGGCACCACTGCTTGCATATAACAGCTTTATAGAAGCTATTTATGTATTAAATGGGTACCAGGCACAGAGTTCTTCTGACCCTGCTAATGAGCTGTTTGCAATAAAGTAAGTTTATGATATTTTCATTATTCTTTGTATTGTTTCATATTTTGTTTTATGATAGAATTTGATTCTTGAGTAAATCATCCTCCATTCCTCACCATGCAATTAGCACCAAGAAGAGTGAACAAGAAGCAATTAGTTTAAAAATTAAAAAAAAAAAATAGGAAAAGGATGCCAGTAGTACTGAACTTGTACAGCCTTGTATAGTTAAATTTCCACTGAGGTTGCAATCCTTGAAAATTTCAGGGGCATGGATGAAAGATCAAAATCAAAGAGAATGCACATTTACATTGCTCTGCTAAAACAAATGGCACCAGAGCACCTTCTTGCCACATCAGCCAAGTTGTGTGCTGAGATTTTAGCAGCAGCTTGTGATGGTTTGCTTAATATTGACGACACCACTGGTCAGGCTGTGCTACAGGTCTGCCTTCTTTACAATTGTAAAGACCCAATAAGAGAGTCCATGATTTCTGATTGCATGATTCAAATCTAGCTTGACCAGCATTCATTAAATTTTGGTAATTTGGGCAGCATTTTGGTCTTGCATGATCTGGATCATCTCTGATCTGAAATGGAATTATGGTAACCAGATCTCTGCCTAGGACTCTCCAATTTGGACCCTGAACCTGAGAGAATTAGACACAAATATGTAGACTGCGTATGAGCGGTTGAGATATTTCCCAAATTATTTGGTTCAATACACATTATTTACTCCTTTGGAGCTTTATGCTAAATTATTTTTTTATAGTTTATGTAGGTTTTTGCAAGCCTTTTGTTATCTTTGAAGATGTGATTACCCTTAGCTAGTATAATAGCTTCATTTTAGTCCAATGTACCTGAAAACCTCCACAATAAAAAAATTGAGAAGATAAATAAATGAGACAAAACCTAATCATACTATTCTGACACCTGATCATGCATATAGTGGAATCCAATGTTGGATCTGATTAAAATCCTTTTCTCATTAAAGACAGCTTTAGAACAAAACATCCATGACCTCATTTTGAATTGATTTTTTTTAATAAAAAGAAAGAAACATAAGCAAACCATAATGCAGCCTTATTATTTCAGGATGCATTACAGATATTAGCATGCAAAGAGATGAGAATCCAAGCAAGCACTACCTCGGACACCTCTGAGATGGATGAAGAACCAGCTACTGATGGTCCTGCTGGTGCCACATCAGCAGCTGCACTTGCTTTAAAGGGCCGGATCATAACACAAGTGGCCAAGAAGAACCTGATCCAAATTGCTATCCCGATATTCATCGAGCTGAAGCGCCTCCTGGAGAGCCGAAACAGTCCCCTCACTGGGTGTTTGATGGACTGCCTCCGGTCCCTCTTGAAAGACTACAAAAACGAGATAGATGAAATACTAGTAGCTGATAAGCAGCTCCAGAAAGAACTCTTGTATGACATGAATAAGTATGAGGAAGCAGCCAAGGCTGCGGCTAAGGGTAATAAGGGAAAAAATGTTGTGGAGGAGCGGTGCAAGTCTGTACTCAGAGATGCAAGTAATTTCAAGGCAACCCCACCCCTCAGTGCCATGAGTTTGCCAAAGGTGAAGGGATATGTTTCGGGTCGCTCAGGCGGGTCAGGACCCTCCCACCCAGCTTCAGTGCTGAATTCTATCAGGCGTAAGCAGTCGTTTGAGTCCGATGATGAAAATTAGTTGCTCTTGGTTGTTACTTTTTTTTTTTTTTTTTTTTGAGGTAGTAGGCAATCGACACATTGCTTTTCTAGTGTTAAATGCTTCAGTTTCTTGAGGCTGTGTATAATATTTGGTACATGTGCCTTTCTTATGTTTGTTTTTTCGTTGTAATGTGTCATATATATGTTGGTATCCTACTACAAAACAAATAATTCTTTGCTTTGCTTGAAAAAACGAGTTCTCCATGTTGGCCTTGAGATAATATCATTTAAAAGAAAATTTGGAGATCATAAATTATCATGTTTTGCAACATTTACAAGAAATTCCGTGCACATTAATGTGGCAGTAACAATAAATTAAACACGTTAACACAAAAAAGTTCACTTATGTACGGCATTGATGTATGCAACTACGCTTGCTTATATAAAGTCAATTATTGATATAAAACAGATATAAAACAGACATAAAAAGTTCAATTATAGATTTGTTTACTACATTAATTATTATTACAGATATAAAACAGATGCAGCCCCTGTACCGGAATTATGATTACCCACACCATGTACCGATTCTACCTCTGCACCCAATTTGCGTCCCAGCCCACAGTACTGTTGCCAAAGTAAAGCCTCCTCCCTTGCTCGGTTTGCCACTAGCCACGGTGGACTTTTTTTATTCCTGAAAATTACATCATTGCGTTGTCTCCATAGAAACCACAAGACCGACATGAAACTGGAGAGCCAAATCTGTTTTTGTGTACCAGAAACACCATAGCAGTGATACCTTGAGGCCTCCCATGTTTCCTCCACTGTATCACCATGTACCAGTGAGTTGGAGAATTGATTCCAAACCGATAATGCATTCAGACATTGAAAAAATAAATAATACGCAGTTTCGACAGCACCATCATCACACGTAACACAATGAATCACAATATCCATACCCCTTCTACTCAACATCTCCCGAGTAAGCACTCGATCCTTAAGCAATAGCAATGAGAAAATTTTAACCTTCGAAGGTGTTGCCGCTTTTCAATTTTCGACAAATATCCATTTAATCTTTCCGGACGCCATCAAAGTATTGTAAACAGAACCTGCAGAGTAAGAGCCATCGGCCGACCAACGCCATTCAAGCCTATCTTCCAACTCATTCAACTCCAGTGCTGTACCAGTAAAAATTGAAATAACAGGAGAATTCGGTGCAAATGCTTCCTGTAAAGAGATGTGCTGAGCAATCGGCCTAGGCCCTCCATCCTTCATTCTTCTGAGTGGAATTTCGCCCCAGCAATCATACCAGAAGGAGATCTTCGCCCCATTTCCAATGCAACATTTGGTACACCATTGAAACAGCACATGCAGCTTAATTAGGTGAATAAGAATTTGATTTACTAATATGTATCCAAATTCACTCAATAAAATGTGAATAAGAATTTGATTTACTAATATGTATCCAAATTCACTCAATATGTAAATTTAACTGCCGTCTAATTCGAATTGTTCGGTTTATACGTCTAATTTCAACGAGTTTTCTCATGTACGTGGTTTTGTCTACTAATATGATTCTATTTATTTTTGTATCAAATATTTGCATCGGCATTAATTTATTTTACAAAACTCTCATGTGTTGTTATAGTCTTAACATCACAATTATTGATTATTATTAATTTTGTTTGGATGAATTTACAGTTGATGGACCGGTCGTCATTTCTACTTGAGCGATCTTATTGAACTTCTAGAAGCTAACAAAGGTATATATATATATATGAAAATCGTTACAATAGAGATATGAAAAATATTAATGTCCATAGCATAACTTTGATAAATCTTTATACATTGAGTTTGTAATACATTAATATGTAATTCAACGTATTTGTCAGAAAAATTGTAACTATCCAATCATTTAATAAAACTACACATTGAATTTAACGAAACATTGAATAAATTGTGTAGAGGTATTAAAAACCAAATATTCATTCATCTATATAAGATTATAAGCTCCTTTCATCCTTCTCCTTAAGCATGTGAAAAAAAAAAAAAGATTAGAGTTTGGTGTTTGAGAAAAGGAAATGGTGATTGATGGAAATTTTTAGCATGAGAGTTCATGGATGCTAACTTCTTTTATTTTCACCAAAATTTTATGAACTTGTTGTATTAGTTTCCTAAACCAATCAGCATGATGATTCCCATCAACCCTTTCTTACCTTCATTTCCCATTTTCTTCACCATATTTATCCAAAACTTACTTCTTGTGATTTCACCATCATTTTCCATTTCACACCTTGTACCTGTGAAATTAGAACAAAAAATATATTAGAGTTTTGAAAAAATGCAAGTTAGCTTTCAATTAGCCAGAGTATTTTTCGACTTAAAATTTTTTTAGTTTTCAATTTCTAATTTACTTAAAACCGCACAAATCTAAATCTAAAATTACACACCCAATTTTCAGTTTAAGAGAAAAGTTGAGTCCCAAGTCCCAACCCATCCACCCCCATCCAAGGATAGGGATCCTATGCATTACCCAATTCCCAATTCCCAACCCAAATCCATAAATTAGGGGACTCCTTTAAGATTCGTACAAATATAATGAGCAGATCGGAATCAGACTCAAACGATGAGGTACCTTAGGTGATATGAATTTATCCAATATGTGTCTCTTGTTTGAATATTTACACTGAACCAATTACCATGGAGATATGTCATATATGAGAGAGTGAGAGAACCCATCACACATTGAAACTAATATTCCAGCATCCAACACATCCTCCTATCTGAAAGGGATCTGACCCGCATGAAACATCGAGAAAACATCAACAGATTTTACCCCATGACGTTTCACATATCTTTTAAGAGCCAGAAGGGAGCTAAAAACAGAAAGAAAGTTGATCTCATGTAGGTGTCACGGACAAGAAGAGCCATGGTAAATGTAATAAAGTAGGGCGTGACCTTGAAAATTGTTATAAGCATATGGCCGAACACTTGGTGTACAAAACAAAAGAACACATTTTAGTCCACATTCAAAGTAGGAGATTCTATGTCTCTTGGGTGGGAAATTAGAAATGATAGGTCATGGCCAGATTGGTTTATGGAAGCAGGATACTAGAGCCTATGTAAGGTCAGTTGGGCATTTCATCAAGCATCTTGCAGGCATGAGGGCTACCAACAATAAAGCTATTTGGAGCAAAGCTCATTCCGAAAATGAAATAGTTCGTCCTACATTTATAAGCTTGGTGGGCCAAAAATAAACAGTCACCAAATCTTGGCCCAAAATTGTGCCAGATTTGTTTGGCAAATTAGAAAACTTGAACAGGCTGTATGTCAGGTCTGTTTTATCTGCTTCCTCTCTATTTGTATAAAAAAAATACTTGTAAATTAAACATCAGTATAATAAAAATTACTTGTAAATACATATTGTCTGCTGAAATGATATTTTGAATATGAATACGATAATTTATGATCTTCTAGAAACAAGATGCGGGCATCGAATTATCTAAATCTTAAATAACAACGAAAAAGAAATGAGCCAATTACATGCTATAAATTTTGTATTTATAGAACGATGTCAAATTATAAAATTTATATATGTGAATATAATTTCTAGTTTTTGTAGGTGCAATTTCTTATTTTAAAATGCCTGATCTAATATGAATATTAAATAATATAATAATAATTTTTAAAATTTTATATTTATTCTAAAATATTTATGTTTTCTTTTACACAAATGTTTGTGTAGTGTCCATTTATCATCCATTTCAAGTTTGTGCCGGAATCATTATTTCTCAATTATTCATTTTATTTCAATATCTTTTTAAGTGTCAATTGGTTTTTATTTCTGACATGTTCAGTTATACTAACTCATCATAAACAAATCAAATTTGAGGAACAAGTTGTCATATACACTTGAGATGATCCTACGGTGCTTCTAGAATCAAATAATATATATGAGAAATATTACAAACTAGATATGTAAAGCATTAATGTCTATTGAATGAGTATATTTTTGATAACATCAATATAAAATTCAATGTATCTACCAGTAAATTTCTAACCGTCCAATTATTTAATAAAACAATGCATCGAATATAACTAAACTATGGACAAATTGTGAAGTAATATTACAAAATTACCTATTTCTTCATCTATATAAACTCTTTTTCTTCTCAAACTTATTCCCATCAAAAGAAAATAGATTAGGGTGAAACAAATATTGGTGATTGAGGAAAGGAAATAGAAATTGATGGAAATTTTTAGCTTGAGGGTTTATGGAAACTAACTCCTTTTATTTTCTCAATAATTTTAGAAAATTGTTGTAATAGTTTCCTAGACCACTCATGCTGATGATTTCCATCAATTCATTCTTTTCCTTCATCCATCATTTTCTATATCATACCACGTACTCGTCAAAATCGAATAGACAATATATATAGCATAGGAAATTTATTTGTGGTTTGAGAAAATGAAGTGGTGATTGATAGAAATTTTAGTATGATAGCTTGTAGAAACTAATTATAAGTTGTAGTTTGCTTTGGTTTTCGCAAAAAAAAGTTTCGACTCTAAATTAGTTTTCAAAAATATTTATAATGTTAATTTTTATCGTCTTCTTTTCTTATTCATTTCTTTATGCACTATTTTTGTTTTCAGGTTGCATGATTGCACGGTAATAATATATTTATTGCTTTAGTACAATAGATTGTTACAAAGAGGAAGTTGACAGCAACAAAAATTATGCATTTGATTAATTATTTTTTGCGTATTTTTTAAACAAATATATTGGATATGTCTTTTGTTAGTTCATGTGAATGTATTTTATTGGGACTTCATTTTCTTTATCTATCAATTATTCAATTTGCATCTACTTTTATCGTAATTTGTAACTTATATGGGGTAATAATTATTTAATTTTATGATTATTAGTTAATCTCGTTTTGTTTTGATGGAAAGAAAACTTAAACTTAAGAAGCCACCTTCTTTCAATTTAATTTTAAGAAAAAAAACTTAAATCTAAAGACTTTTAAATCTGGGAACTTTGAAATCAACAACAATTTTACCAATTTTAACTGCTCTTATCTTTGTTATTTTATCTGTATTTTTTTTTCTTTTATTTTATGAAAATGTATTTGCAAAGCTGGAAGTATAAACTGTAATTTCTTCAAGTACCGAACACAATGCAAAACAAAATAATTAATTAAGAGTTTGAAATTTCATATTGACAAAAATTCAAGTCCAAATTCGGTACAATGAATTTAATTAGGCTCAATGATGCATTTTATATTCTCTTATTTTAATTATTTTGAAGGTATTTTAACTCTTTTTTTTATTTTAAATTTTAATTTTTCTAATATTTTGCTGATCGAACAGGATGGAGGGTTTTGGTCTAATTCATTTTTGTTAGAATGATTACTACACTTTGACCCTCAGCTCCTCAAAATTAATAATGATCCTAAACATTAAGCCGTTTATCTCGGATTTAATTGGGCCATTCATTAATTCATGAATTTTTAGGTGTTTCATAAGAGAACACAAATCCTACTAGATTTTGGGTAAGTGGGTTACTGTGTTTCAAGCACAAAATTTCTTTGAATTTCTAAATCAATCCATAAACTTCAATCTACTTTTTTTCGGAGTTACAAATTTTGAGTTAACTAGGTCATATTGAAAAGAAAAAAAAAATGTTTGAATATATTAAAGAAATTAACAATCTCATTTTTGAACTAGTCCTTTAACTTAGTGGCCAAGAATACAAAATTATGACTATAATGTCCAAAATCATGGGAATGTTATCTTTCAAATTTTTAAAATTGACTTAAAAAATCATCACAAGATTTTCAAAATTTTCTAATGACACATCTTAAAACCTTATTGGAGTTTGTAACTTTATTTCCAGATACAAAATTATAGACAAAAATTTGTTGATTCGAGAATTAATTTTAAAATACCATTACATGATTGGTTAATTTCTGATATCTACTTTACAATTGAAATATTAAATATTTTTAACACTATATATAGTTTCCAGAATAATTTTTTTTTTAATATGAATATGAATACCTTATAATCCTCTAGAAAGATGCGGACATCTAGATTATCTGCATAAAAAATAACAACGAAAAAGAAATAGAAATGAGCTAATTACATGCTATAAATTTTGTATTTATAAAACGATGTCAAATTATACAATTTTATATATGTGAATATAATAACTAGTTTTTATAGATGCAGTTTCTTATTTTTAAATTCCTGGTATCTATTTATGAATATTAAATAATATAATAATAATTTTTAAAAATTAGATTTTATTATAAAATATTTCTGTTTTATTGTACATGAATGTTTGTATGTATTTCAAGTTTGTACCTGAATTATTATTTGTCAATTACCCATTTTATTTTAATATCTTTTTAAGTGTCAATTGTTTTTTTATTTTTGATATTTTCAACTATACTAAGTCATCATAAACAAATCAAACTTGAGGAACAGTCAGTCAAATACACTTGAGATGATCCTATTGTGCTTCTAGAAACAAATAATATACATGAGAAATATTATAGAGAAGATATGGAAAGCATTAATGTCCATTGAATGAGTAAATCTTTGGTAAATATTTATCGATTGAATTTGTATCAATATCAATATAAAATTCAATGTATATGTCAGTAAGTTTCTTACTGTTCAATTATTTAAAAAAAAAAAAAAACATACATTGAATTGTAACTAAACAATGGACAAATTGTGAAGTGAAATTACAAAATTACCTATTCATTCATCTATATAAACTATTTTCTTCCTCAAACTTGTTCCCATCAAAAGAAAATAGAAAAAAAAGAATAGGGTGAAAAAATATTAGTGGTTGAGGAAACAAAATAGAAATTGATGGAAATTTTTAGCTTGAGAGTTTATGGAAACTAACTATTTTTGTCTTCTCAATAAAGAGAATTATTGTATTAGTTTCCTAGACCGCTCATGCTAATGATTTCCATCAACTCATTCTTTTCCTTCATCTATCATTTTCTACTTCATACTATGAACTCGCCAAAATAAAATAGACAATATATAGAGCTTAGAAAAATTATTTGTGGTTTGAGAAACAGAAGTGGTGACGGATAGAAATTTTAGTACAATAGTTTATAGAAACTAATTCAATTTAATTGAATTGTAGTTCTCTTTGGTTTTCGCAAAAAGGTTTTCGACTCTAAATTAGTTTTCAAGACGGTTTATAATGATGATTTTGATTGTCTTCTTCTCTTTTTTTTTTTCCTTTATGCACTATTTTTTTTTACATGAAAGCGTGTATATTGCACAATAATAAAAGATCTATTGTAATAATTTTTTTATTTTTATTATTATTAGGTAATCTTGTGTCGAAGAAAAGAAAACTTAAATCTTAAGAAATACCTTCTTTAAATTTTTAAGCAAAAGCACTTTAATTCATGTTGTAGTGCATGCGAGAGACTTTTAATATGGAAAGTTTGAAATAAAAACAATTTCAAAAATTTGAACAGCTCTTATCTTTGTTATTTTTTATTTTATATATTTTATTTTAATCTATGAAAATGTATTTGCAAAGTTGGAGTTATAAACTGTATTTTTTCTAAATACCCAACACAATGAAAAAAAAAGATCAATTAAGTGTTGGAAATTTGGTATTAACAAAAATTCAAGCCCAAAATTAGGTATAATGAATTTAGGCTCAATGATACATTTTAAATTCTCTTACATATGAGAAACATTACAATACAATCTTCATACGAGAAATGTTACAATACAATCTTCGTATTAATTTTATGTTTCTTTTAATTAAAGTAGATATGAAAAACATTAATTTTCGTTCTATGCACATATCTTTAATTCAAAATCTTTATTCATTGAGTTTATATTAATATTTAATTCAATGTCATTGCCAGAAAATTTGTAACTATTCAATCATTTATAAAACCACACATTGAATTTAACAAAATAATGAATAAACCATGAAGATATTACGAAACAACCTACATGAAATGTTCTTCTTCTTTGTTTAAATATTGTTAGTTAGACGGAAGTAGATGATTTTAAGTATTCTTCTTTCTCATTTTAATATCTTTATGTGCAGTTTTTATTTACAATATATTAACTTTACAAAATTGTAATAAACAACTCACACTTGAGAGATCAGTAGTCATATACACTTAAAGAGGATCTTATTGTGCTTCTAGTAGTCAAATAATACTATATAAAAAATGTTATAAATATATTTTGGTTAATTTTACCTTTATTCTCATTAAAAAAATATAAAATGACATCGGTGGTAAAATTATTAAATATATTAGGGAGAAAAAAAAAAACTTAATTTCTGGATAAAAAAAATTTGGACATATATTTGTTAATTTGAGAATTAATTTCAAAATTCTATAACACTGCTGGTTGATTTCTAAAATCTACTTTATTAGTCCATGCAAATGAATTTAAATTCTAGTTTATATAGAAGCAGATTCTTATTTTTAAATACCTGATATCTACTATGAATATTTAAATTATCATCAATTTCAAGT
The DNA here is from genome assembly GCA_024447775.1 of Carex cristatella. Lineage (NCBI taxonomy): Eukaryota > Viridiplantae > Streptophyta > Magnoliopsida > Poales > Cyperaceae > Carex > Carex cristatella. The sequence continues at coordinate 3,584,260 of JAJHPF010000033.1, read as the reverse complement.
TTGTACCTGAATCATTATTATTTGTTAATTATTCATTTTATATCAATATCTTATTAAAGTGTCAATTAGTTTATATTTCTGATATGTTCAAGTTCAACTATACAAAATTATCATAAACAAATCACACTTGAGTAATCAGTTATCATATACACTTGAGATGATCCAATTGTGCTTCTAGAAACAAATATTATGCATATGAAAAATATTATAAAGGAGATACGGGAAGCATTAATGTCCATTGAATGAGTATACCTTTCGTAAATATTTATCTATTGAATTTGTACTAACATCAATATAAAATTCAATGTATATGTCAGTAAATTTTGAACCATCCAATTATTTAATAAAACAACACATCGAATATAACTAAAAAATGGACAAATTGTGAAACGATATTACAAAATTACCTATTCCTTCATCTATATAAACTCCTTACGTTCTCAAACTTATTCCATTCAAAAGAATATAGAAAATATATTAGGGTGAAACAAATATTGGTGGTTGAGGAAAGGAAATAGAAATTGATGGAAATTTTTAGTTTGAGGGTTTATGGAAACTAACTCCTTTTATTTTCTTAATAAATTTAGAGAGTTGTATTAGTTTCCTAGACCACTCATGCTGATGATTTCTATCAACTCATTCTTTTTCTTTATCCATCATTTTCTATTTCATATCACGAACTCGTCAAAATAGAATAGACAGTATATAGATCTTATGAAAATTATTTGTGATTGAGAAGAGGAAGCGGTGAAGGATAGAAATTTTAGTACGATAGTTTATAGAAAGTAATTCAATTTAATTGAATTATAGTTTGCTTTAGTTTTCGCAAATATAAAATTCGACTCTAAATTAGTTTTCAAGACTATTTATAATTTACGTCGTCTTCTTTTATTTTCATTTCTTTATGCACTATTTTATTTCTTGATTTCTTGATTGCACAATAAGAAAATGTCTATTTTTTTAGTACAATAGATTATTATCTTTTAGTTTCGAAGTCAACAGTGATTCATTAATTTTTGCTTATTTTTAAACAAATATACTGGATATATGATTATTGTTAGTCCATGCAAATGAATTTAATTGGAACAACTTTTTTTTTCATCTGTCAATTTGCATCCTATTTTATATATGAGGTATCAAATAGTCATTTCTTTTATTTTTAGGTATTCTCGTTTTGAAGAAAACAAAAATATTAAGAAATCGCCTTTATAAAAAAAAATTAAGCAAAAACACTTAATTCATGTTGTAGTGCATGCACTTTTATGCGGGGTAGTTTGAAATCAAATCTCTTATCTTTTTTTATTTGTATTTTATTATTTATATTTTTTGTTTTAATTCCTGAAAATGTATTTGCAAAGATGGAATTATAAATTGTAATTTTTTAACTTACCCAACACAGTGCAACACAATCAAATAATTAAGAGTTTGAAATTAAAAAAAAAATCATGTCCAAAATTCGGTACATTGAATTTAGGTTCATCGCTGCATTTATAAATTCACATATTTTAATTATTTTGATGTTATTTATTCCATTTTTATTTAAAAATTGTATTCTCCCAAGCCCCAAGCTTGAGTAGTCATTGGATTTTTCAAATACCGATTTTTTTTTATTCATAGCATTAAAAACAAAATCTGTACCTCCGTTTTTAGCAGATTTTGATTAATGCCACGACCGCAAGGTGGTACCGGTTTAATTTGGTTTATGTTATGAATAAAAAAAATCGGTTGCAAATGACTTGTACGGTGGCAAAATCTTAATAGAAATATCAAGTGATCAACCTTTCCCATAAGGAACGAATTTGTATCATTGTTATTCGAAAATTAATAATTAAAAGAAGAAATAGTCTATGTAGATTTTCTTTAAATGTGGTAAATCGATATCTGAATTTAATATACTTTGTGCTACGCAGGTGTATATAATGTATATATCATATCCCAATATTCAACCCAAAATTTGAGATTTTAGATTTCAACGGCTATGGATTTATTTTGGTTGTCAGCTTTGTCTCAATAAGATTGATTTGGTTGGCTAGCTCACCTCGTATTTTATTTGGTTTATTTAATTTGGTTGTCAGCTTTGTCTCAATAAGATTGATTTGGTTGGCTAGCTAGCTCGTATTTTATTTGGTTTAAGTGAACCGGTACCTGAGCAGCTCACTTAATTTGAAATGCCCAAAAAAACAAAGCAAACTTGTTTAAATTTATACAAAATTTCACCAACTTCAAACCACTTTCTGTTGGTGAGTCACGGTTAATTATACCACTAAATTTTTCTAAATTTCATTTATATCATTAACATTAAATAATTCAGTATTTCCGCATGGAACAAAATGCAAAATTATTAAGCATCTTCAACCGAGCAAAAATACGGACTTGTAATTTGTTTCCACCCTATTCAGTATTCCTGCTATCTATTAAAAAAAAAAAAACGGAGACATCGCGCGATCTCCAATAAATGCACACCAGGCAAAGATATTTTTAAATTTCATCCATTTATTATGTACTCTAACATTATTATTATGTACCTTGATATCATCTTTTTATTATATTTTCCATCTTTCTATATTCTATATTATGCTTATTTATTGTTAGTTTACTTTGATATTATTATTATTGTTGTTGTTGTTATTTATTTTTTATACTAATTTTGTAGAATCAAATTTCATCAAAAAAAATGTAACCAATAAGAATAACTACAACCAAATTTCATCTAGAAAAATGCCTTTGGTTAGAGAAGAAAATACATGACACGCCGTGACGTGACGTGACGTGACCAAAATGGTGACAGATGGTCACATCACGGATAGTCACACCGTGACCATACATGACGTGATCACACGTGACGTAAATTAATCATGTCAATTTTTTTATATTTTAATTTAAATTGTTAAAAATTTAGAAAAAATATATGAAAAATATGAAAAATTCTAAAATAAATAAATAATGTTGTAAGAATTATTTTTTAGAAAAGACTAGTGAGCATCTGACATTACTTTAAAAATTCAAATTAAAAACATTCATAAGACTAAATTAGAGAGAATAAAAATCATAAGAGATATTGAACCTACACTAAAGAAAAATCTGAATACTCTATACATACAAAAAAATTTGAATACTCTATGTTTCATACTGTGACGTGACGTGTAATTTTCGCTGGAATGCGGTCACGTCACACGACACGCAAGCACTTCACGTAAAGACACATGTGACGTGACGTTTCGTGACGTAACTAGCTACGCCATGACAAATTTCTTTAGTGATTGCCTTGTTGCAAGAAATATATCCAAATGCTAAATCATTCCAGTGTTTTTTTATTTGTCTGGGAATGCCAAATATTTATGCATTTTGCTTCATAAAGGAAAGATGAATTATTTTTATTAATGGTATTAAAGATGAGTTTTGAGAGATTCAGTGCTATAAATAAAAAAAAATATCGGGGCTAATAAGGATAAAAGACTTACATTTCGATCTTTTTGGAGAATTTTTTTTCTATTAGAAAATAATAAGATCTAGAATTTTTTTCTAGAAGAAGATAGAGAAATAAAAAGAGTATCTGTTGTTTTTCACAGGTAGAAAGATTGGTACTAATATCACTAATTAAAGAAACATAATGTTAGAATTGGTACTAATTTCACCGATTCTAACTCATTTTTTATTTTCTCTATTAAAATATATTAATATTGAATTTTTTTTTATCAATGTCTCCTACGATCTTTCTACTAATAAAAAATTACATACACTCTTTCTATTTCTCTCTCTTCTTTTATAATTTTCTATAGAATATTTTTTCCTTTTTGGTACATGCCTAACCTATTAAACGAGTCATTTTTTTAAGGTTAATAAACGAGTCATTCTTAGAATTAAGCCAATTAATCCATCATAGCAATAATAAAGGTAAAAATAAACAAGTAGAAAACCAACTAAATTTGACACTGTTGCGATCCCGCTCGAAACAACTCCTGATTGAAATTAGAGGAAGAAAGGGGTGTAAAAATGTGGAGAATTTGAAGGACCAGACTAGATTTTGGTACCGGTTTGCTTTGCACTGACACGATGCGTACCGCCTAAAAGTGGCCATTTCGGCCTAATAGTCGTTCTTGGCACGTATCTAATATTGGTGATGATGATAGCAAGTTTCAAACTACCAAAATAAATAGAGAAAAAAATGGTTAGTTAGAATATGCCGTGAACTTAACCCAGCACAAGTCAACAGAGTAAGTGAATTAGAAACCTAAATCAAATGATGAGCCCTATCCAAATTAATTGACCTAAATCATGGCCTCCTTTCAAAACATTATTCTCATATCACTTGAGAAAATAATAAGATGTTGCCATGCCTACCATTTTTAGCCAAAACTGGCACCTTTACCTTTTGTTAGCCTTCATTGCAATGCAACCGACTTTAACCATGCCGGTTACCGCCCCAACCCATTCAAACTTCCTCCGGGCAGCTGTCATGGGCAGCTCTGGCCGGCGACCATGGTGCGGTGCTGATCCTAAGATGTGCATGGACCGTGACAAGAACCCGTGGGGAGGTGACACGTGTTGCTTGGGCCGGCATTGCGTGGATACTACACGGGATCAAAACAACTGTGGGGTTTGTGGCCGCCGATGCCCCTACGGACTGCTCTGCTGTGATGGTTTGTGCATCGATATCCGTGGAGACTCAGAGCATTGTGGGGCATGCTACAACCGGTGTGCCGTAGGGATCCGGTGCGACTTCGGTATGTGTGACTATGTTAATGGGGGTGTTTAGTTGAAGAAACTCAATAAAGCGTCATGAAAAGTATTGAATTTGTGATAAATGATTTGGTTTTAAAAATTGTGCCTTTATCTGGTTTGTAAATGTGCTTCTTAGATTTCATTTCATAGTGCTTTTTCATCCAATCAGTTCTTGTGGAATCGTTACTAAAATTGGCGTAACCAAACATTAGTTTTTAAATTATACCGAATTTAATAGACAATCTTGAGAAAACATCTATAATCATACATTTGCTATTGTAATATATAATCATTTGTTTGATTGTCATAGTTTGTTAAAGAAATTTATTATTAAATTGCTGGATATGGTAAGAGCTAAAATGATGCGTAAAAATTATGAATGAAATACATTAATATCAACAAGTTAAAAATCTGAAACAAACAATGAGACAATTTTGTGGACATATTTGAATGTGCCAGAATAAATGTTCCATTCAAGTGATTAATTGACTGAGGTGTACTTCGATTAGCGACGTCTTTATATCAAATCTTGCCATGGAGACAAGTGGATCAAGAAATAAAATTAATTTTCATGGAAATTTTTTCTGGGTTTCGAACTGCTAGGTAAGGGAAACATTAGAAAATCCCAGGAAATTTTTGGAAATGCCACTCTAAAACTTGAAATTTGTCAAAATGCCACTAAAAAACCAATATTTGTCAAAATGTCATTAAAACACAATGTCTATTTTAATTTTGTCATTAGTCTCAATTTAAAAATTTCAATCTTTCAAAAATGACCAAACTGCCCCTGTCAGATTTTTTTATTTATTTTTTATTTTTTTTAGAAAACCAACTTATCGAAATAAACCCAAACTATATCGACAATTTAAATTCCAATATTTCAAAATGGCCAAACTGCCCCTGTCAGATTTTTTTTTTTTTTTTTTATAGAACCAACCTATCGAAATAAACCCAAACCACATCGACAATTTAAAAATTCCAATCTTTCAAAATGGCCAAACTGCCCCTGTCAGATTTTTTTTATTTTTTTTTTTATAGAACCAACTTATCGAAAATTTTAAAATAATGCACACTGTCGATGTGGTTTTTCATACATTCGGCGTGTTTATTTTAAAAATGTGCGTTATACTCAAACCACATCTATTATATATTTTGAATATTTTTTTCCATGCACATTATTTTAAAAATTTTGATAAGTTAGTTCTATAAAAAAAAAATCTGACAGGGACAGTTTGGCCATTTTGAAAGATTGGAATTTTTAAATTGTCGATGTGGTTTGGGTTTATTTCGATAGGTTGGTTCTCTAAAAAAAATCTGACAGGAGCAGTTTGGTCATTTTGAAATATTATAATTTTTAAATTGAGACTAATAACAAAATTAAAATAGACATTGAGTTTTAATGACATTTTGACAAATTTCAAGTTTTAGAGTGGCATTTGCAAAAATTTCCCAATAAAGAAACCCTGGATATATGTATATGGTACTAAATTGATCATATATAATAGACGAGAGCAATTTGGGTTCGATGTCCATCGGACTCAAACTGAGTTCGATAGGTTCTATAACCATCGATCCACTTTAAGATCCGTGCATGTTGCTTTAATATCCGTGTGCACATATTTTAAAGCAGATCGAACAGTTGTGGAGCCCATCGGACCCAAACTGCTCTCATAATAGACAGGTACCGACGTGGTACAAGTTGTACTAAAATGATCAATTGATCATTTCGTGCAGATTTTGCAGTTGAGAGCCTTTTCTACTAATCTGTAATATCGTTGTTCACATTTTTCGGGGTTCCTGAGAAGCGATTAAGGTCGCCACAATTTTATTTCTATTCTGGAATAAGATTTGGTTCAAATGGCTTTGGACCTGGACACCGTCCAAAGTCTTTAAAAATCGTATGATTAAAGTTCGAACAGTCGATCTGAACCGCTCAACATGATTTTCATATTAAAATGTGTTTAGTGATTAAATATAATATTTTTTTTAAAATTATTTACTATTTTTTAGATATGTACAACATTACTGTTTCTGAACGGTTCAAAAATTACAATTTTGTACTTATCTAAAAAAATAGTAAAAAAATTCCAAAAAATATAAAATTTGGTCTCTGAGCACATTTTAATATGAAAATCATGTTGAGCAGTTCGGATCGACTGTTCAGACTTTAATCGTATGATTTTTAGAAACTTTGGATGGTGTTCGGTCCAAAGCCATTTGTACCAAATCTCATCCCCTCATAATTCGTTCACGATGTTGCGTGAGCAAAAAAAAAAAAATAGGTGCGGGCATCTTTTCCACATACTGTTGCTTTCTGCAACCGAATAATCAGCCATCGAACGGTGCAGGGTGAGAAATATCTTGCAACATCGTGAACGAATGAGATAGATCATTAAACATTTTTTTTTTGGTTAAAAAGGCCGAAGTCTAGTTTTATTAAAGCAACGAAACATAGTGTTTGGAGTACAAATAGCTAATTAATCCATAGAGACGATGTTGCTGTTCAAATACTCTCTTAAGTAGAAGAGTCTTCTACAAGATATGCTATCCCTTTCTCCAGGGAAGATCACACGCAAAGAGAGATCCATGATATCTTCATGAGGTAGCCAGTCTTGAGATCGATCATTTAAGATATAAAACACAGAAATGGAGAAGATTTAACCCCATGTGCATCAAACGATCCGGGATGCATTATTTCTCAAAGTCTGCAACAAGTATCACAATCTGATTTGCTCCAATTGCTACTGCAGGGCTCATACATGAAGAAGACGTGTTTTCTCCCTTTAATGAAATCATGAAAAGCAAAATTGACATGGCAAGCGAGTTAAAGCGCAATTGACATTACCCATTTCAAACTTCTTTTCTACCCGCTACACTCTCGTCTATATGTATGTTGATCCACGTACATGCTGCACGGTGTACGTGCATTTTAGATTTTTGGAAAGATCTTTTGATGCACATTTCAACCAAAACACTGAGTCTAAAAAACAGTTTAGCAATGGGATGTTGTCTCTTGGGCTCCACAAAAAAATTGTAGTTTGTGATTCGATTCGAGTTTGATTCGAAAAAATTGGTAAAAATTCGATTCGAAATAGTTCAAAATTAATTCAAACCAAATTCAAACTGAACATGATTCGTTCGAAATAGATTTGTGAACTATTATATTCTAGTTTGAATCTCAAAGTAATGTGAACCGTTGATTTCCATTAATAACTTGTGTTCGCTGATGATTTAAAAGTTAAAACATAAGGCCGCCCAACCATAAGTCATAACTCATAAGTCATAACCCTCACTCTCAGTTCTGAAATCCAAGACGATTTTCACATCTCGCTCTCGACAACTACGATCACTCTTTCTTAACGTAAAAAAGTTCGTAAAAGATTCGAAATTGAGTTTGTAACAAATTCGATTCGAAATTAATTCAAACAAAATTTAATTCAAACTAAATTCAAACTAAATTAAGTTTGATTCGGTTCGATTCGTTTGCAACCTAGTTGTGTTGCAGCTTGCACGCATACCGTGGGATACTTGATCCCAACTCTCACTCACTCCAAGAAAGCGACACTATTATAATAGGACAAGTACGAAAATATGAGCATATGAGCATATCTGAAGCAAAAGCACGGCGTAGATCATTGTTGGAGTTCTGATATATATATTTGGATAACTTTTATCATGGCTTAGCGTTTGATAGTTATATTGGGATTCACATCTGCTGCGATTCTAAAAGAGTGAATTGTAACTCTAAAATTAATGTCTTTTTAAATTTGACCGTCTAATAATTTTGTGCACGTATCTCAAAGCAGCTGATTTTTTCTTGCACGAATCTTGAAACAATTGAACGGTTGGATTTGGAAAAGCAGAGATCGCAGGACACTGTTGATTAGCGAAGAATCGCAGCAGATGCGGATCCAGTTATATTGTATCGAATTTTATCAGAGTATAATTTCAATATAACATATCATTTAACACTATACATATCCAACAACAAATCAGTAAATTTATTTTAAAATTTTCAAATAATTAACAAAAACAAGTTCGATATATTATTTTTTTCATGATGCATACAATATTTCCACCACAATAACACACAAACATATTCCAATAATTACCAAAAAGTCCGTCAATTAGCCGAATCAACATTCCATATTGTGGCTCGAAGAATTCTCACAGCCTCTTCTATGCTCTCCACACTCGGCATAACGCACTTCACGAAATCTGCAACGAGGAAGCGTTTTTCCCACTTTACCAATAATGGTACATTTGTCTCATCAAGCAACTTGATCCCCAATATGTTCTCTGCTGCCTTCATCCAGGTCAACTGGCAACCCAAAGTCACATCAACAAAACCAACAGAGTCTCCCCCAAAGAAGTTCTTCCCAGCAAAGTATTTTTTGAAAGCTCCTTCCAGCTGCTCAAGAGCAGCCACTGTATCAGTAATTTTTTGTGTCTTTGTTTCCTCTGTTACAGCCTTCAGGATACCAACAAATGAAGGTAACAACTGCACGGACAAACAAGAAAAGATGAATCATTTGTAACTTTTATTGTTAGTTCATCTCCAATCTTTTTTTTTTTGTGAAAATATTGACAGCGGCTGTCAGTTACAGATCAAAACATGAAAAAGAAAAAAAAATGGAAAAATTACAACCCACTTATATGCAACACTATCAACGAAACAGATGCTGGACGAAAGATGAATTTCCTCCTAGCAATTATGTATCCACAACATTACCTTCTATAGAGTAATCTACTCTATCAACTCTAGTGGGATTTTTTTTCCTTCAAAAATCTTCCTATTTTGTTGCTTCCAAAATCCAAATTGACCAATAAGTTGACACAAAGTAAACTGACCACTTCCTTTTCCCCATGCCAAATTTTTTCGCATTCTGTCTTGATTTGTTTCAAGTTCCGTGTACCATTTTCTCACTGATTATGAGCTGAACACCTAGAATATACTCCATCCTATCCCACAATCTCCAATCTCATGTATAACATTTATCATTATTTTTATTTTTATTTTATTAAAGGTCCCCAGTACACCTGAGTATCTTTTAGAGAGATAAGAATTGAATCCACGACTCCTCCGAGAGCTCGTGCCACTACACTAAACCTGTGATTTATAAAATTATAGAGCACAATTTCATATGTATTGCAGTTGATAGTGAAATTACATAATAATTAGTAATTTAAGTACCTTATCGTCAATATACGCAGCCCAGAAGCGAGCAACGGAGCGTTCGTAGGGATCAACAGGGAGCAGAGGAGGCCCGGTACCAGACCAGTTCTCATCAATGTATTGCAAAATCACCAATGACTCACAGATGCTTCGATTGTCATGGATAAGTACTGGCACTTTCTTGTAGATTGGATTATGTTTGAGAAGAAGCTCACTCTTGTTAAAAAGATCTTGTTCAAGGTACTCATAATTCAGCCCTTTTTGTTCTAGAATAATTCTGACCCTAATTGTGAATTTGCTAGCCCATGCTCCCAACAGCTTGAGTTCACCTTCTACCATTTTCACTAAGGAAAAATGATTTGGGGATTTGGGAATTTGATATTGTCTCTGCCTATGTTGGGAATTTGAGTTAACAGTCAACAGAAGATAATCCCAATTAGTGTTGAATTTTTATCTGATATGCCGTCAGCAATGAGAACACCTCCTTGCTTCTATTACAGCTAGAGTGGGGTTCTTTTGTGGGTGGTTTTGTGTTTACAAAGACGTAACATTGTTCCTTCAAGATATATAAAAACTTGGATTAGGGATCAAATTGTTAGATATACAGCTTTATGTCTTAAAGAAAAGACATGTTGACGTTCATATTTATTTGATATATGTGATAATCAATAAAATTAATTATCTTGTAAAAAAATAAGTATGTTCTAGTTTAGATAGATTGTGTATTAGGTATATCATTTGGGCAATGATTAGGTGCTAGCAAAATTGAACTGTGAACATTTTGCTTGATGTTTTTAAACTATACTAAATTTAATAGACAATTTATTGAAATTATACAGAATACATGCATCTATGGTCATATATATATATATATTTTTAATAATCATCTATCCAATTGTCACATTTTTGTTAAATCTTTGATTGCAAGAAAAGACTTGGTTGCATGAGAATTTTTGTTGTAAGAAAAGAGGTGTGGTATGTAATATCCGAAAAATATATGAGAGAAATTTAGGCATTTCTTTATCGACAATTAATGACTTTGAAAATGTTTGGTTAGAGCTAGAGCATCTTGTCAGTATCACCTGCTACAAGGTATCAATAGCATATGCAGACGTCGCAGTAACAATTGCAATATAAAATGCAAGGATCCGAATCAATTATTAATTTAATATTCTTGCTAAATTAGACGTCTGTCTAAAAATATCATGTCAACTTGCCATAAACAACTATAGATATACATAAAAAAATAGAAAAATTACTAAATAAAACTGAAATTGAAAAAAAAATGAATTATTGAACAATAATTATTGAAATTGTTGGTGTCATAAAAAAATTTATTTTATAGTTTCACAAATAAATATATGCCCTTCTTCCAATAAATAAAGATGTTCTCAAATCTTGCACCTACGACATTTTTTTTCTGTCTTTTGTGATACAGTGATACTTCACTTTAACTAACCAAGCTAATTATATATTGGACAAATTAAGCTTCGATTGAGAATAAATTGACATTTGAGAAAGTTTTTTCAGGGTCCTGCATCCATGCAGCGCATGCACCATTAATAAATTAAGTTATGACCATTAATTATGCTTAATAACTACGCATGTCTATTTACTTGTTCACAGCATTAATTATGATTTTATGAACAATTGTGAGCCCCATACATCTGAAATGCAGCACCGTATTGCGTGGAAAAGGCACAGAGTATCTCGGCCCAAAAGGCCCCAGCATAATATGGTAGGCCCCATTCAGTATCCTCTGCTGCACTTTTATTGTGCAGCAGGATGGTGCACTTTTAATGTGGTCCGTTTGTTTTTTATCGGACGGATGAAATAAGATTTTGACACGAATTTTAAAGTAAAATTAATACTGCCCCCTCCATCATCCGAACACTCACCGGCTGAGATTAAATCTGGGCCGTCCAAAAGTGCAGCAGAGGATGCGGTTCCGTATCCTCTGCTGAGTTTTTCCCCTACGGAGCTATGCGGAGCTGATTGGACGGTTCAGATTTAATCTCAGCCAGTGAGTGCTCGGATGATGGAGGGGCAGTATTAATTTTGCTTTAAAATTTGTGCCAAAATTTTATTTTGTCCGTTTGATAAAAAACGAACGGACCAGATTAAAAGAACCGCACAGTGCCCGCTGGAGCAAGAAGTCGATGTGTCTATCTACCTGATTTTATATTGCTGTGAAATTGCAAGTTTGTTTCGCCATGCGGATGCCGACCGTTTATAAAGTGAGTAGATGAACTTTCCTTTTGACTTGAGGTATTGTAATGTCAATTTGATATATGAAATCATCCTAAGGGCTCAGCCTACAGACTTTTAACTTGCAAAAATATAATGTTCTTGGAATTCTCCCTTGTACAGCACTTTCTTAAGAATCTGTGCTTCATTGGAAATTAAGGGCAAACAGAGAACCATCAAAAGCATTAAAATGTTGATCTTTTGAAGGCTCTTATGATCCTTCCATATGGTTTGAATTATCAACATCAAGAGCATTGAAATTATGAAATAGCTTTGAAAGGTCAAAGTTTGACGTTGTGAAGAAAACTCAAAAGCACTGGAATTTATATCGTTATTCTGGTTCTAGAAGAGAGAATAATTTCTTGAGAAAAAAAAATGATAAACTATCTAGAAGAAAAGCACAAAAGTGAAGATTTTTGTCATTTGGATACATGCCCTGCGTTATTCAAAACTATTCAATCCTGAATATTTTTTTTAAGGAAATTTTTTTTTGTGCCCTCTCAAAACATGGAAATTATGAAATTGTCCCCCAAACTTTGAAATTATAAAATTGCCACCCCAAACTCTCTAAATTCATTATTTTGCCCTAATTATACAACTTATACACTAGTTGAATTAAAATTGTACCGAAATTAGTGTATAAAAAATCGTATTTACAAAATACCCAAAATAACCTTCAATTCAAACCAAAACAGTGAAACCCAAACCCAAATTCTTTTCTTCTTCTTCTTCTGCGAAACAACGAAACCCACCCAATAGAGTTGCGCCTCAGTTCAGACACCTCCGCCAAACCCTATTTCTCCGCCAAACCACACCGCTCTGCCAACCTCCTCCTCCGGCAACCACCACTACTCCGCCAACTTCCTGCTCCGCCAACCCCCACTGCTCCGCCAACCCTCTCCTCCGCCGAACCTCCTGCCTCCACCATGCATCGCCATCGGCCACTGGTGGAGAACCACATCCTCAATAGACTCTACCGTTGGCTCCTCGTCCACATTAACTTCCTCTGGATCAACATGTATCCGCTCGATGGCATCGAAACTATACAAACCCTCCTATTTGAATCCCACATATTCGTCAAGGTTATTAGATTGATCAGGTTGACCTGACATATTACATCCCTGAGAGCTCCCTATATGACTTTGACTACCAAGTGCTATGGTTGGTGATAGTTGGGATGGAGTGCATGGGTAAGTGAAATTCGTACCACTACATTTCGAGCTTCCATCCAAATCACAAACTATTACAAGAAGTGATATTTTTCTCTCATTTTTGAACATCCTAAACATCTCTGGTATTTGTGACTCAGACACTATTTCCACTTCTCTACCATCATTTTTGTCAAACATCCATATCTTTACTGTTTGACAACTCGCCCAACATACATCATCAAATAAGTCACTCCTCAAATCACACAAAGAGAATCTATCCGAATCCACCACCAATTTTAATGTTTTTCCCTTGACATAATCCTTTCGACTGTCATTTTGTTTATTGACGAATGCTTCAATCTTAACCTCTATCCTAAACGAAGTTTCTGGATCACACCTATACAGAATTGTATAAATAATGTTAGGTTACGCACTAATGCAACATCGATTCAAATTGAAATAGAAATCATGCAACATCAATTCAAATTGAAATAAAAATCTTACCCACTGGGAATCCATGACTTGTCCATCTTATTCACTGCTCTATTTGACTGAGATAAAACATATTTACCTAGAAAAAAGAATTAATCATATAAATTATTATTTCTATTGCAATGAGAAAGGGTTTTCTATTGCAATTCTATTGGAGTTTAGTCCAGCCTACTGGATTTCTTTATAACTTGAATTTATGGAGTTACTGGATTTCTTTAGTCCAGCCTGTTGGAGTTTAGTCCACCTATTGGCTATGATTAAAATTTTAAATGCACCTATAGGAAGCAACTAAAATCCCAGTGGAATCTGATTATTACCAGAAAAGGGTACAGGTCTAGAAAAGGGTGTGTCATTCTAAGATCCAATATGCTATCACATATTGATGTAACTATATAATTAAAAATTATCTAGACATGGATGGGACTACTTAAATTTCTAGGCTGGATTTCTTCGTGTTGCCTTTTGGTATTTTATCTTTGGTTGGCTTCTTCACTGCACCAAGAAATTGAGCATATAAACAACTTGAGCATTTTGTATGAAATTGAGCATATAAACCAAGAAAGTACCACAAACCTCATCAAAATGCTTGAACATCTCCATCAGTCAACCTTCATACTATATACAATGCATTTCAGTGGATGGCGGCATAGAGCAGTTGGGTTTGAGCAGTTCAGCAGAGGAGGGGGTCGGAGATGCAGGATGTTCTAGCGGAGGAGTGGGTTGGCAGACCAGCAGCACTTGGCGGAGGAAGAGCGTTGGCGCACAGGAAGAGGGTTGGCGCAGGTTGGGTTTGGGTCTAATTTGGTATTTGGGTTTGAGTTGGGGTGCGCAGGAGGGGTGTATAATTGGAGGTTATTTTGGGTATTTTGTAAATACGATTTTTTATACACCAATTTCAGTACAATTTTAATTCAATTAGTGTATAAGTTGTATAATTAGGGCAAAATAATGAATTTAGAGAGTTTGGGGTGGCAATTTTATAATTTTAAAGTTTGGGGAAGCAATTTCATAATTTCCATGTTTTGGGAGGGCACAAAAAAAAATTTCCCTTTTTTTAATGATGAATTTGCTTGTTTTTATTAAATAGTTTTTCAGTGAAATAATCATGGTCTGTTTCTAATTTGAAGTGCTAATAATGTTGCTAGCTAGCTCAAAAAAATATTATTACCGGCAATTACAATGCAAACAATAGCTCAAATTGAAATCATTGAGATTCAGTTTGTTCAATGTAATTTTTTTTTTCTAATACTATTCTTACATGTCAAAAAAAATATTATTATTGTTGTTACTGCTGCTACTGTTGTTGTTGTTGTTGTTATTGTTGATTTTAAACGACAAATTCAAACCATTAAAATCCTTTTACCTTATGAGTGATGCGTCTACATGTAAAAATTTAAAAGTTTCGAATTAATTTGTTATAAAGTCTTTTGACCACTTGACTATATACAAAATTAATTAAAAAATTTAAAATTTTCACATGTAGACGCATTACTCGTAAGATAGAAAGATTTCAACAGTTTGAATTTATCATTTGAAATCAATCCAATAGATTTTAAAGTTGAATTCACAAAGAAACTTCATGAACTTAGGAAGAACGGTAAAATATGAGGGACGATGACTTCACAATTATTTATTTATATAATTTTAGGAACTTTTAAAGATATAATTTAAATATAACATTATGCATGATCTATTATTCACATTGTGTCTATAAAAAAAAAATATAATTTGTTATATTAGTTTTAACTATTCTTGATAAATTATTAAATAATACATAAATTGTATGACACATCTATAAATTTACTTTTTAATGTTAGGTTATGTATGTGTCCAATAATACATCTATATTCATAAAAAAAAACATCTATAAATTCATATTTTAATATTATATTATATATAAATATTATTTAATAAAATAGTCAAGATTGCAAAACAACATAGTAATTAATATCTCTTCTTTAATTTAGCATTTCAAAAAGAAAATGATATATACTTGCATATTATTTTGTCAATTATGATGCTCTACATCAGGTTCATCCATGTTAATTAGAGCTTTTGACCTTATGCTCCATTCAGTTAATTCCTCCTTTTTTTTTGCCAAATATACTATAATTAATTTCCTGCCTTCATAAACTTTCCGATAATTGTCCGACAGTACTTTTCTTGCTTAGAATTAATTGTTTGACTGGTCTCTGTAGAGAAGGTTGGGGTTCTCATCCAAAGGGATTTGATCAGAGCCTCATCCAAAGGCGAACATTTACCATTCGATCTGCATCAAAATACGTACGGACGATTTAATTTTATATTTAAATCGTCTACACGAATCTTAATGCAAATTGGACGGTTTAAGTCGGGATTTGGATAAATTTTGTCCAAAGCAACAAAAAGAGACAAATTCCTTGGAGGAGTTTCCTTCTACTGCGAGGTCGTCTTCATCCTCCTCCCCTTTCGGTGGTTGGAGTGTAGGGACCTCGTCTCAGATCAAGCGCGATCCAATCTGCTTGAGTTTCAATTCCAAGTCGAAAATCGAAATCGGGCTGTATTTTCCTTGGGTTTCTCCTCCAATTGTTGGTTCGTCACTCCTTTGTGTTCTTCTGTAGTTCCAATTTCATGTAGAGAAAGCTGGGATCTTTTGGTTGTGTAGTCGGGGGCACCAGTTGCAGCAGTTGAATCTATCGAACAACTGTTCATGGCTTCCACGAGGAGAAATCGGTTGAAGGATGGATTCAGCAATGGTCCCAAGCGAGCTATTCTCCTAGCTCTAATCTCGGTCTCTGCTGTTTTCGCCTTAACCTTAATCCTCAAGCAGCGAATCAAGCTTGGCTCTGCCCCTTCTTCATCTTCTTCTCCTTCTTCCTCTATTAAAAGCGGGGAAGATTATACTTCGCTACAATTAGATCCCAGCTTCAAACCAGCGCTACCTAAACAAAACGACCTATCGCTATCTTTAGAAGAGAGAAATCGACTTCCTCCTGGAAACACCGACTTATTCCCATCTCTTGCAAAGGACCACATAAAAATCGTGCTGTATGTTCACAATCGGCCGAAATACCTTGACATTGTAGTCAAGACCCTTTCTAAGGTTGATGGTATCAGCGAGACACTGTTGATTGTGAGCCATGATGGCTACTTCCGGGAGATGGATAACATTATCCAAGGCATCCGGTTTTGCCAAGTGAAGCAAATCTTTGCCCCATATTCACCGCATCTCTTCCCTGACAGCTTCCCTGGGGTGTCACCGGGGGACTGTAGAGATAAAGACAATCCCATAGAGAAAAACTGCCGAGGCAACAGCGACCAGTATGGCAACCACAGGTCACCCAAAATTGTGTCTTTAAAGCATCACTGGTGGTGGATGATGAATACCGTCTGGGATGGTTTGCCGGAGACACGTAATTTCAATGGCCACATTCTCTTCATAGAAGAGGACCATTTCATACTACCCAATGCTTATAGGAATCTCCAGCTTCTGGTTGATTTGAAGCCACGGAAGTGCCCTGAGTGTTATGCAGCGAACCTGGCACCATCAGATGTAAAATCAAGAGGGGAAGGCTGGGAAAGTCTTATTGCGGAAAAAATGGGGAACATAGGGTACACGTTTAACCGTACAGTGTGGAGGAAGATTCACATGAAGGCCAAGGAGTTTTGCAATTTTGATGAATATAATTGGGATATAACAATGTGGTCGACGGTGTATCCCTCATTTGGCAAGCCAGTGTATAGCCTGAGGGGATCAAGAGCTAGTGCAGTGCATTTTGGCAAGTGCGGGCTGCACCAGGGTCAGGGTGCAGCTTCTGCTTGTATAGATGATGGAGAGCTCAAGTTTGCAGTGGAGGAAACAGATCGTGTTTGTAACATAAATGCGGATTGGTCAGTGCATTTTTTCAGAAGGCAAAGTGGGTACAAAGCTGGTTTTAAAGGATGGGGCGGGTGGGGGGATGAGCGAGACCGCCGACTCTGTTTGAGTTTTGCATACATCTATCATCTACACCATAGTAACCAGTAGCTTCATTTGATTAGTCACACAACCATGGAGGCTTAAATAGGTAGTTTTGATTTCATTATTTGTTGTTGTTATTTGGGCTCTGATTAAGCTGGTGTATTTTGTAACACACGATTATATATATTGCAACTCAATAGTGCTTTTCCATTTTTTTATCTGACTAGTTTTATTTTAGGTTCTTAAATGATGTTCGTAACTCAGTGTCCCGTGTAAATAGTAGGTTTGGTTTGCTGTTTCCGCACTTGTCAGTACATTTAAAATTAAATTGTGTTGTGCAATCATTAAGGTTCATTAAGTTTTCTCATTTTATCCAAAGTTAGCCCCAAGCCTCCAGTTTACAGTCATATTTGCAATGAAATAAAAAAAAATGAATTGATTGTACCGTAGTTGAAGAAGTTCTAAAGAAAGAAAAAATGGCTTAAAATTAATTGTACCGTAGTTGTACCAGACTGCCTGAAACAATACCAAAAACTGTAGAGAAAAGCTTGATTCAAACATCTTAACACCAGTCCCCGTGTTATAAACTTGAACTTCAATGTTTCATTGTACTGTGCTATCACTGACAAGTGCTCAAATCAGTTGTGAAGGTTTTGTGTACCCTATTTGATACCATTTAGGTGAGGTCTGGTACCAGCACTGTTGTGGCCACCTTGTGTATATTTCTTTTAGTAGGGATCCATTGACAACCTTAACATAACAACTGTGATGATGCTTTCTTAAATCAAATCAAAATAATTTTAAAATGGAATAAATTTTTTATAGGCATGTTCTTTGCCTTATATATACTGTGTCTCAATTTTCATGTAATTTCATTTGATATTCTATCAAACACTGTTCAATAAGGACCGTTTTGAAGTCCAATGATGATGGTGAAACTTTCAACAAATTCCTTATTATTAATTGTGTATGATATGCATTTAGTATGGATTACTTTTCATTTTCTGGATTTCAAAATTGCAAGTTATTTTTTAGGATTTGTCAAAATTGTCTTGGTAATCCGTTGTCAATAGATTCCCACCCAATTTCGTTTTTAGTAGCTAGGGTTTTGCTCTTTGATTTTAATTATCTTGGTTCTGTTTTTTGGTTAAATTGAGAAAAAATTGAAGCTTAGTTGCACAACGGTAAATTGAGGTTTGTTCCTGCTAATTTGTACCATAGAAGAATTGTGCCTCGTTAATTTGTATAACCCATCTATCTGATAGAAGCCGCACTGTCAGAGCCCACAATAGAGAATTTATCATTACTTGTTGTAAATTGTCAGTCAAGCAACCTGACCCTAATTAATCCAACTTTTAATGGTTATGGTGCGAGCCTACAATACCAGACAAACTTCATTGGAACTACACCTCAATTAGAGATACCAGTTAGTAAATGATAAAAAGGTATGCTTGAGTCTAGTGTTTGTAAAAATTCATCTTGCAAATGTAATATTGAACCCCAAAACAGTCTAAAAATTCTAAAATTCTGTAAAACTTGCATGGTGTTGAATACTGGTACCATTAATGTGCCAATTTGGTTATCTTTCTGGACTGGTACGAGAGAGGTTAATACCCAGGAACATTGGAGGAGTGGTATTGTAAATAATTATTACAGCAATTTCAAACACATATATCATTTTTTTTTTAAACAAAAGCTACATTAGTGCATTTACAGCAAATTGCATGTATATTATGTTTTTGTTATTTTTTACACATTTAAAGTGATTAAATTGTCAAAACTTACAGTTATGCTTCAAATAATATTTATATCATGGACAAGTTATTATTACATCACTTTCAAAAGCGTATGTCATTTTTTTTTTTTTTTGCAAAAAAATAACATTAGTATTCCATTTACAGCATTTGTTTGCATAATAGCTCTTTTTTATTTATTATGGAGTAATTTCAAGTGATTAGATCTCTGAAAAATGACATTTATATTTCAAATACTATCTAATACTTATACAGATCATTATTAGAGTAATTTAATGAAAGAATACATGACTTGTAATAATGCAGTCTTCTGATCTGCACGAATGTTAACGTGTACTAGATGGTTCAGATTTTGAGAAATGTTTGAGCCATGGAGACAGGACATTTGAGCCCGCTAATGAAGAAAACAAACAATAGTTAGCCCAACAAAAGCCCTGAATGTCCGGCCTATTTACCTCAATAGCCTGTTTATTAACAAATTCTATCCCCTGTTAAAAAAAAAAATATTAACAAAACAGCTTTCCGGTTCCCGCTAGAGGAATCAATCAGTACGCTAGAAGAAACGGCAGCCGGTGGTTCATACCCGCGCCGATTAAAGCGTTGCATCGCCAAAAACGCCGCCAGTGGGTTTGTAAAATCGCCCAATATCGGATCGTGGGCTGCAGATAGATTTTCCAAACCGGGGTAACGGGCTATTGCTTGCTGTAGTAAAAGGTATTTTCTTTTATTTATTTTTTTAAAGGCACTTCACTACTTCAGTCTTGAAAGTTGAAAAGCAGTACAATGGGTTTGGAAGTGGGTGGTATGGTTTTGTTGGCTCTTGTCCCAAGTGCAAAATTCGACTAAATTTTAGCTTATTTCATCATCTTATTAGTAATTTTGGCAAATGAACTCTATTTTTAAATTATTTTAAGGATTCAGCTTCTACGAACTTATTTTAGATGGGGGTTGAAGGTAGCTCAAGGGAAATCAAGCCCATAAACAAGGCAGTGATACACCGAATTTGTTCAGGCCAAGTCATATTGGATCTCTCTTCAGCTGTCAAGGAACTTGTAGAGAACAGCCTAGATGCGGGGTCCACTGTCATAGAGATAAATCTCAAGGAGTATGGAGAAGAGCACTTCAAGGTTATAGACAATGGTTGTGGTATTTCTCCAAACAACTTTCAGGTTTTATTTCAAAGGACTTATATGTTTTCTTTAATTGGTATTTTATTTTCTTCATATTTCTTCAGTTTCTGTTCTTTCATGCTGCTTAGAAGCTCAGTTTACTCTATAAGTCTGCAACATTTACCAACTTGAAACTTCTAAAAAAATATACAATATTGTTTATTATTATTATTGGCCTTCTTCTTGTGGATGAAACATGAAGCTTGTTAGGTAGCAAGGTCATATTTGAAAAAGATTGTTCTTATACTTTCTTCGCTACCAGTAATATTCAAGGGACCGGGGTCTTAATTTACTGGTTTAATATTAGTCTCTGATAGATATAAAACAATTAAACAAGATAAACAACACAAATGGGACCAAATGGGATGCATGGTGTACTGGCAGGAGCATACTTGTACTTGATGTAAACCACTGACCTTAGCTAGCACCAGAAGCTAATATATCTTACATGTACTGCTTTTTTTCAGTCACTTGCACTTAAACACCACACATCAAAGATATCAGATTTTGCCGATCTCCACTCTCTTACGACATATGGATTCAGGGGAGAGGCTTTGAGTTCTCTTTGTGCATTGGGTAATCTCTCTGTGGAGACACGAACAAAAAATGAGCCCATCGGGACCCATCTCACCTTTGACCATTCTGGGGCAATGGTTCAGGAGAGAAAAACTGCTCGGCAAGTGGGGACCACTGTGACGGTTGAGAAGCTATTCTCACCTTTGCCTGTCAGGAGCAAAGAATTTAGCAGGAACATAAAAAGGGAATATGGAAAACTGATATCTTTATTAAATGTGAGTTGAGCTATCTTATAGCTTTAGTGTACTTGTTGTCTTGTCTTCTTAATGAAAATAATAATAAAAGAAAGGTCGGACATGAGAAAATCTATCTGGCTTTATGACATATGAATTGTGGATTTCTTCAGGAAGTACATATTAGAATTTTAATCCTGCTGCTGTAAGTCCAATAGCAGTACATTTCTGAGCCCCAAAATCATTTTAAACTTTAAAAGGGTTGACCACTGTCACTGTGGTGATGGCCATCTAAAAATTTGGCTGGCCTAACTTTGTTTCCTATTTTGTTTTTAAATTATTTTTGGAGATTTTCTGGCTTTTTGCCCTCTTAAATATAATTACTTGACTAGCCATTTATGCTAAATTGCTATTTCTTTAATACTTTTCTTTGGAGAACATCAGCTATCAACTTATAAATCCTGTTTATCATCTCCCAGTCTTATGCATTAGTTGCCAAAGGGGTGCGGCTACTATGCACCAACATCCCCAGCAAGGGCTCCAAATCAGTTGTACTGAAAACCCAAGGAAGCAGCTCTTTAAAAGACAATATCATAAATATATTTGGTCTTAACACATTCCAATGCTTGGCCCCGTTACATCTGATCTTGTCAGAAGGCTGTTCGATTGAAGGGTTTCTCTCCAAATCCGGCAATGGAAATGGGCGCAATTCCGGAGACAGACAGTTCTTCTATGTCAACAACCGACCTGTTGAAATGCCCAAGGTCAGCAAAATGATAAATGAGCTGTACAAGGGGTCAAATTCAAAACAATATCCTATTGCTATTTTGAACTTCTGCTTACCAACTGATTCATATGATGTAAATGTGACTCCTGATAAGAGGAAGGTCTTTTTCTCATCAGAGAGTTCTCTAATGGTGTCTCTGAGAGAAGAGTTGGAGAAGGTATACTCCCCCGACCAGTGTGTGTATTCTGTTAACACAGTTGACGGCACTAAAAATGAAGGGCTTGACGATATGGATGTGGATGATAGGGAAGAAGAACCCGTAGCACCCTATAAAGTATCCTCTGGTAGAGAAGATACTTCACCAAGGGAATTCAACCAATTGACCCCAGAGGCAAGCAGACCTGAACCACTTCCTGCATATCAGTTTGTTGACCTGAAAAGAAGTTCCGGCACAACTGAAGAGCTTGGTAGGGATGGGAGCTCTTCTAGAAAGTTAGGCATTGTGCAGTCTTCTCTCACTAAGTTTGTGACAGTCAATAAGAGGAAACATGAAGATGAAACAGCATGCAATCCACTTTCTGAAGTTCCTGTGCTCAGGAAAACTACTTGCTCAGCATTATATGAAAATGAGGTTACAGAGAACGATTCAGAACCAGAAAGTGGTAGAAAGCGGTTCCAAACTGGTATATTACAAAGACAAGTAGGTGGATCTGTAATGATATCTAGCCATGCTAAGTCAGATGAAGATGTTGGTGTGGAGGATGATTTGGTTCCAGGAAGTGGGAGAAAGCTCTTCCAATCTAGTACAAAGGAAAAACCTGAAGATTTTGAATTGGTATCTGAAAACAATTCCAATTTCCAAGCAAGTATTGGAAGAGAGGTTGATGATTCTGTTCTAGGAAGCAGAAGAAGGCACTTCCAATTTGGTAGCGGAAAAAGCGAGGGACCTATATTAGCCCGATATAATAATTATGCGAGAGATCCTGATATGGTAAGTTTATGTTAAAACCTTTATATTTGTGACATTGTTTGTCCCTTTGGGTATACGAAGTGCACCTCCTTTATTTTATATTTTGTTACTCCTAGTGCAACTAGCCAACTACTTTTTGTTCATTGGTGTAGCAGAATGCATAGTTTTTCTATGATTGCTTTCAAGGGTATAGTTTTCTTCAGAAGTGTCCAAACTACCCCTGTCATGGCTAAGTATTGTACATTGCTGATCCGGGTTTGCACTGGGTCCAACCTTTCAGCTCAGCATTACAGCCCTACACTGCATGAGAAGTCAACCGAACTGTAGTGCACACATGCATGTGCTGCTTGCAATTGTAATGGCCAAGCATTCTCATGGCTCTGCAGGGCATCTAATTAAAATTTGTTTCCTTCCTACATAAGTAAGGCTGCCATGGTCAAAGCAAAGGGAAAGGCTCGTTCGTGGAGACCATGAAATTGATTTTCTTTTACACAGTGTTCATCCAAAGAATAAGAATTGTTAAAAACTTTATATCTGGAATGTCCAACACTACTTAGATCTTTGCTCTGATAATCAAGAACAAGAAGGATGGTTAGCACTGGTGGAGCTACGTCTGTAATTATACTATGAAAAATAATTGTAAAATGCTTGTAATTCAAAATTATAGTGAAAGTATGACCCACATTCTATCCTACATCCTTGATCCCCCCCTGGTTGTTAGGGATTTGATGTGCTGTAGAGTAAGTCATACTTGTAACAGTGCCGGTGCAGAAAACCATACATCTGCAGCACAGAAAATGTGCTAGTCCAGTCTGGTAGATGTATGTACTAAACTTGTATAACCATGACTGGCATTAACAGCATACTGATGAGTGCTGCTTTTGCCATGTAGGAGGGAATGCAAGAAACAAGATGTAGTTCTAGTGGTACTTGGAAAGATACTGAATTAGAACAACAAAAGAATCCAAATCCTCATTTAGTGAGCAATGATTTGTGCGAAGGAGATGGAAGGGCGCCAAGACCTAGTACTGTGATGGTAACTTATCCTCAGATGTGTTTTTCTATGGATGAAATGAAAAAGAGAAGGGAACACAGGCTCTCAGTGTTTATTGCAGAAAAATCTTCTTCTCTTCAGAAGAGACGGGCTGCAAGGTGACTTGATTTTATGCTGGTTTTGTTGATTTATACTTGTTTTCTAGACTAGCATGTTGGTTTATGAAGTTGTTACAGTGGAGCTGCTGATGGTATGTACCAATTGAGCATGTCAGTTCTCCACCAATTGCATCTTGAGGCTCCCGCTAAGGCATAGTGATGATGTGAAACATATTTTAGCCTCAATTAATTTAGACTATACTAATTTGCCAAAGTGGTATGTAGGAAAAAGGCAGGAAATTGATTGATTGAATGATATCTCACTAGTTTACATATTTTGTTATGAGATGGCTTTGGTCCCAGCCGGGACCTGACTACCCAGTTTTTTTGAGAAAAGCTCCTTTTTAAGCCTTCAATTTGTGTAATTGTCCTCATCTGTAATTAATGTAAAGCCACGTTAGCTTCAATTAACCTCAGGTTTTGCTGTGAAGTCCCAATTTAGTCTAAATTAATTTTAGTGTATTGTGCTTTGCTAAAATTGAGCTCTGAAGAAAGCCTGCTCCAGGAGAAAAAACAAAAGATGGCACGAATGTGGCCAAAATTTTACTGGGACCATAAGGTACTAGATAGGTCTGTTTGATTGAGGTGCTAAGCCTAATCAAAATACGCAAGATCCATAAAATTTGAACTCTTAAGTGAGCTAATTTTATCTAATCATATCAGTACCCTTTTGCTTGTGTAGGAATTATAAAATTGCAACAATGGAAGAATCTCAGCCAGAAGATGAGGATGGAAAGGCACGTTCTTTGGCAGAAGCATTAGTCGAACTGGAGAGGTGCTTCAACAAAGACGATTTTGCACATATGCAGGTAATTGTATTACTTATTAGGGAAAGTTACAGAAATGCCCCTGTAAGACCTTATTATATTTTTCTAGATCCTCACATAATAAGAAAAACCTATTTCCATTAAAAAGGAAATGAATAATATTCTTGATATCACCTCTTCTAATTCTTTCGTTCTCGAGTAGGGAGGAGTATATTGGACTTCTTTAGAAGTGAAGGAGGATATAAGTGGTGTAACGGAAACTTATTCATACATAAGGTTACATCACAAGTCTACAATATGAGAGGAGTTTATCAACATTAATTGAACCCAAGCATTTATATCACCATGTTGATGTTGTTTCTATTGCTTTTCAAATTTAGAATGCACACTACTTACATTGAATATAAACAATGTTGCTCTTTATTTTTTAAGGTTATTGGGCAGTTCAATCTTGGCTTCATTATTGGGAGGATTGATCAAGATTTATTTATCATAGATCAGGTAATTATGGTACATTTTCTCTTTAAATCTCCAATATATACATGCTTATCGACAAATTATCTTCAAGTATTGCAAAAGTGCTTCCATCTATAATATCCAGTACTTCTTGAGTTTGCTACTTGGAATGCAACTTGGAAATTATACTTTGATATCCTATGGTAATTTTAATTCCTTTTGTCACTTTTTTTTTTCTTTTTTTGGTATTTCTTATAGCATGCAGCAGATGAGAAGTACAACTATGAGCGCCTCTCACAATCTACAACATTTAACCTACAACCCCTACTTCAGTGAGCAAGAAGTCCCTGTTTATCTTTTAAGTTTAATTATTTATTTTTCCTTTTGTAGTTGTATTTGCTGAGTTGGTTGGCGCATTGCAGTTGGGTTTAGGAAGCAGCTAGAACTTGGATGCATTTTGTTGTTTCATGTAACTGTCTTTTCTCACAAACAGCTTCTTTTTAACAGGCCGATAAAGATGGAACTTTCCCCAGAAGACGAAGTGGTTGCTTCTATGCACATGGACCTTATCAGGTTTAACAACCTTGTGGAATAGAATAAGGAGTTGAACGATCATTTCTTCACATTTTTTCTCTATTGTTCTAGGTGTCTTATCTGACATTTACATTTTATCAAAACTATGTAGGAAAAATGGCTTTGTTTTAGCACAGGATGCCAATGCTGCACCTGGCCATCAGTTTCTACTGAAAGCAGTTCCATTCAGCAAAAATATCACTTTTGGTGCAGAAGGTAATCCCATTGATTTTATATTATTTTCAAACTTCTATAGGAACCCACTGTCAAGTCAACTAATTTAGTCAACTGGTGGTTTTATAGAATTTTTTTTTTTGTCTATCGCACTTCTATAAAAAAACGACAATATACCTGTTTGTTACCTGGAATCTAAACACACATGTCAAAAGTGATTAGGAACGGATGGCTTTAGATGATATTTCTGTTGTGACCCGAAGACCTGAACTCTTACATTTAAAGCTCTGAACATATGCATTCTGACAACTCTTCCGAATGCATGTTCAGATTCCAGGCACAGTTTTTCCATATTATTTAATCTAGGATTTTCTGTATAAAAGGATGTGATAGGCAAATAAAAAGAAGTATGATTATAGGTACAAATGGATAGGATAGGACAAGTATAGTTAGTATGTACTGGTGAGAAGCTTCATTGATACAGTGTACTGGTGTACTGGTTCCTCCAACATGTGATTTAAACTAAGTTTTAATCAACATAGTGCTCAACTTAACCTGTTTTTTTTTTTTTTCTCAATGGACCTTAGTTCTAAAGTAACAGAAAAGGATTTGAAAATAAAAACATTTATGCAGGAACCAAAGCTCGTGAAACTTTTCAAAACAGAATATGCTAATAAAAGGGAATTAACTGTAGCTGCATCCTTATATATGTGCACGTAGATCTCAAGGAGCTCATATCTGCGCTTGTTGATGGTCAAGAAGATTGTGCAATTGTAAGCAGTTACAAGTTGGATACTAGTGATTCCTTGTGTCCTTCAAGGGTTCGTGCCATGCTGGCCTCCAGGGCATGTCACACATCTTGCACTGTTGGTGATGCCTTGACAAAAACTGAGATGCAAAGGGTAATACTGTAGACCCATTTTGCTTTTATTTTCGGAGGTGTTTTAAAAGACAAAGGACTCTTGTGTCTGTCTATAGCCCAGAATTTGCAGGCACAAAGTCAAAAGGCGTTGTTATCGAATGTTTTTTAGCCAAAATAAAATATTCATTAGAACCAGATGTTGTTTTTGCATGTGCAATCAAAGAGTAGGTCTTTATGAGATGCATATAGAAAGATTCAAGAAATGGGCTTTTGAGGTCTAGTGAATATAAAAGCTTTTGAAGTTTTCTGCTTCTTTTTCTTTACTTGGCTGGTCTGGGTATTGTTGCACTCTCTAATTTGTGTACACAGTAGTTGGTCTCATTGGTTTAGTTTGGGAAATTACCTTTGGTTGGAAGATATGGTTGGCTCTCTCTCTCTCTCTTTAAAATCTTGGGAGAGGCTGCCGAGGAGCTCTCTCTCTTTCCCTCTCTCTGAAAACCTTGGCAGTAATTGCTAAGTCCAATCTCTCTCTATCTGAAAGCTTTGAAAGTGCATATTCACTTTTTCTTTTTAATATTTGGTTTAGTTGTCTTCATACCTTCTGACATTGTTACTTTGTCAGATACTAGCTAATCTTGCAACCCTGAGGTCTCCCTGGAACTGCCCACATGGCAGGCCAACAATGCGCCATCTGGTAGATCTGACTACCATTCGGAAGGAAGGTTAGGAGGAGGCTTAATAGTTTTCTTTGACATGTTCTTAACTATATTGATAAACTGCTTCAAGCAAATTGTTGATGTCATTGCAAGTGATTCATGATCATAGTTGTTTTGGTTGATGGCAGTATAAGAGGGATATTCTCAAAGAGGGACCATAAAACCATGATAATAAAGATTTTAAACAAAATTGTTAGCCATAGGCACATGCCATATGCAAAATGAAGACCCTAAGTCATTGTTAAGCCATGGTTTAGAAAATGTAACAGTTCTGAATGTTGCTATATACAATTTCATTTGGTACCTAACATTAGTCAATTATGTATAGCTTTCTTAATTTGTAAGTGCCCCAACCAGGGAATCTTAATTTGTATAAGTTTGGTATCTAAACCATAATATATTAATCCAATCCATATAG
Source organism: Carex cristatella (assembly GCA_024447775.1). Classification (NCBI taxonomy): domain Eukaryota; kingdom Viridiplantae; phylum Streptophyta; class Magnoliopsida; order Poales; family Cyperaceae; genus Carex; species Carex cristatella. Next base: position 3,556,045 of record JAJHPF010000033.1, on the reverse strand, counting down.
ACATTGGGTACTTGTTATGTTATAAATTAAAGCACTTCTTTGTGTGAAGTTTGATTGTTCTTGAAATTGTCTATTTTCTCAATAGAAATGGAGGAATCTTTTGAGAACAAGTGATGTTTAGCCTGTACATTCCATGAAGTCAGGTTAACAGTGGTTTCTTTTTGCTCTTTTGTTCTATAGTACTATATTGTGCATTTCAATTTATTGTTTGGGAAGATTACTTTGCCAAAACTTGTGGGGGCCTCAAGGATGATATGGTATTATGGTTTTATGGCCTTAATAAACCACATCACTTGCAAAAGTACCCTACATGAATAAGGTTCTTTTGCTTTCTTTATGGTGGACTTTTGTTACTTTTATTGGGTACAAAATTTTGCTTTTAACCACTTTTAACCTAAAAGACTAATAAACCTATCAACTCCTTGTGGCTGCTCTTTTTTTGAGATTCTATACGTCAATTCAAGTAGAACTTTATGCCACTTTGAAAAATTTGTCTTTTGGCAGATTTTTTCACACCATACTGCGATCAAGGTGCCCATCCAAATATCCAATTTCACATGAAGAACCAAATTTGTTTTCCAATAAGAATTTTCACTTCTGAACTAATTTTTTGGGGACATCAGTTAATGATGTAATAAAATATAAATGAGTGTTTTTCTCTGTATGTTCAATTTAAGTGTTTTCTGAATTAATTTCACTGTGTAGTGGAGCCTCAATATTGCTAGACTGCCACAAGGACATAATGTCCTTTAATGTAAACGTCTTCTTTTTCTTAACCCATGGGGATATTGTCATATTGTAAAAGTACATTGCCTTTTGCTTTTGTGTAATTGTCAGTTTGTCTAATTATTTTATTTTACTTTTCCTTTCCAGGTACAAGGAAGGGTGCTCCTCTTTAGCTTAGATTTGGCAGCACAAGCTGTTCAGTATTTATTTTGCCTAGAGCTTACATAAGAAGCTCTTTTTGCTCGGGTCAACTCTGCACAGAGAAGAGAGATGCGAAATGATTAGGCTTGTTTGTATACAGGGGTAGGTAGTTATTGTAATACTTGCCAAGTATTTTGAGGTAGTCTGTTTTTGGGCCTCTACTCCTGCATTTGGATCAATTGAGCCCCAAACATATTTGATTCAATGGAAGTCCTTGAATTCTTGTGTTTGGTTCAATCAAGCTTTTCTGTTATTCTGCTATTAAGTTTACCATTAATTTCTGATAAAATAGTGATGACTAAGCAAGAGAAGTAACTCAGTACTGCTCTTCCTCTGCACCAATAGGGCTCTGCATTTCTCAATCTTTTCAGTTCCTCTCTTTTCTCGGGGTGAAAAAAAAACAATCCAGGTTCAATAGCCTCAACTTAGGCTATTGAACCTGGCCCTCAAGTTTTGGCTCCTCTCTTTTAGCCCTAGTTGAGCAGCTACTTGTTACAGTGATATCATTCATTTCGTCTCTTGTCGTCTGAAATACTATTTAAGAAAGTTTAGCACCTGACTGTTTTCTTTGTTCTTTGAGGGATGTCTTCCCTATGACTCACACAGATGACAATCAGTTGGAACAGTGCTCAATTTGCAGCTGGAAAAGATCAAGGCTAAATATAGATGGTACTGATCTTTTCAATTGTAGTGGATATCTTTTTGTTCTTCTTTTCATCGGTTATCGTTTATGCCATGACTTTGACTGATATCATTTAGATGGAAACTGGTCCTTGATTTTGTAAATCGAGGTTTAGTTAGGTTTGGTACGAAGATGTGTTGTCAGCTCAATCAGATTCAGACTACTTGGATGACTACCCGGTTCTGGTTGAGTGGCCTGTAGGTAGGGATGTAAATTCGTGCCATGACCAAAACTGCAAAGAATGGTCACAGTATATTAGTTATGCCTTAATCAAACGCGTCGTGACCGGTCATGTTATGAAGAAAAAAAAGAATAGTCTTTTTTTTTTTTTTAACTTTAAGTTAGTTTAAGTAAGAAGAAAATGTCAAAATTAAGAAAAAAAATGCAACTAATTGTAAAATAAAGAAATAATGTTGTAAAAAAGAAATTATGTATTAAATATTAAATTTATCGTTTGGAATATGAATTGTTATTTAAGATAAATAATAACATAAATTTTATGTTATTTTGGTCATTGTAGATACGTTTGGTCACGTTTTGTGCCATGTTGTGTCTCGTGTCATGTCGTACCGTGATGCATCCAATCATAGTGTGATTATTTTGCATCCCTACCTGTAGGAACAGGGCACCAGTTTAGTAAGGTGCTCAATTACTATCTTAACATTGACAGCTTTCAAACCTTTCACACTAGAAATGAGTTCAAATTCAGAAAATAATAATGAGAAGTGTTAGTAAATTACTAGAAAATTGCCCTTTTTGCTGAGTAAACCTCTTCTTGGGTCAGTATTAGTAGTAAGTAATAACAATCTGATGATTTGTATTGTGACATTTCATCAATGCGTCTTGGGTTGTGTTTCAATTATTTGACTTGTATTATTCGACTTGCATTTGGTTATGTTTGAGTATTAACTAGGTATTCATATGGAATAGATAATTCCTTCATGATGATTTTGTTTTACACGTCTAGTCAGAGCCATTTTCATCTGAGTTTGATTTTGCTTTAATTTCCTGCTTCAACGCAAGTTCTGATCAAAACATTGCGATCTCCACGTAGGGTGTAAACGGAACGGATTGGAAATGAATAGTGCTAAAATTATATTTGTATTCATATTTTATTAAACGGATGCGGATATAGAAATTTTTTTCATGATGATTTATATTACTTTTTTATATGTACATAAAGATACGAAATTTTGGCATTGTCATGGTAAAAACTTGTAATTTGAAGAACTAATGTTCAGAAATTGTCCGGTTTGTCTAATTGTTCACTTTTGTACATTTATTTAAGCTTGATGTCCAATTAAATAAAATTGAAATATCGTAATTTTTTATATATACATTGAAATGTCATATGTCATTGCACTTTATTATTTGATTTGTACATACGAGTTACTGTAAATTAAAAAAATAGTAAAGGTGTTAATATAGAGACATTTGAATGCCCTTATTAAAAATTGTATGGAAACTGTTAAATATGGGATCGTAGTTGCATGTGAGGGAGAGAGAGAGAGGATGTCAGATGACTAAGTGTTTATTTGGACTTTAGGAAGGAATTCATATCACCTAAAGTAACTCAAATTTTGAGTTTAGATCTGAACCATCAGATCTGTTTTAGCACAAAATAAAAGGTCCTGTACATTTTACCAAATACCAGATTGACTCAAATTTTGAACGATTCGGATCTAAACTTAAAAATTTAGAGTTACTTTAGAGGATCCTAGGATGGTTGGCAATATTTTGTTGAATATAAAAGGATGTTTGGTTCGTATTTTTGGATCCGACTCTGCTGTTTTTTTGAGAGAAAAGCAGGATTCTGCTTTTCCGATTCCAACTATAAAAAATTTTCAATTCGCGTATCTCGATAAAAAAACTTTTCTATGCACAAAATTCCACGAATTTGAATGGTTGAAATCGGAAAATCAGGATCCTGCTTTTCTGTGTGGAAAAGCAGCAGAGTCCGATTCCGTATTTTTGGGAGGAAGGTAATTTTTTGTCATTATAATTTTATTACTGTGTTTGATAAAATTAAAAAAGGAATAAAAATGATAATGTGTGATTAACTTATAATTAATTCTATAGTTTATGACTATTATTGCGCTAACAAGACGGATTTTTCTGATTCCAGTCCGATGGAAATCAGTTCCATAGCGCTGGCCACCGAAAATATTTTTATAGATTTATTGTTCTAGATATATGTTTTGGGGTGAATAATGCCACGAGCACATTTAAAAGTTGTTCCTTGAGAATAACTGGATAAGAATAATTTTGGTGATGATTTGACATTTTTTGTGGTCCAGCAGTCGAGTAAGCACGCGGTATTTCTTTGATACAACGTGCTCTTGCGCCTGGTTTGAGATGGGAAATGTGATTCTTTCAGGGCCTGGTTGCAAAATTTTTTACGGGAATTGATAGGATTTGGGCAAAATCCATTGATCTATCCCAAAGTCTGTTCGGCAGCCTTTTTTCTTCCCAAAATTTTCCGGTGGGTACACCCCACTCATTCCATTTTCAATGTAAAATTCTGGATTCAAAAACGCGAACTCCAATTTCATTTTTTTCATTCCAATCATCTCTCTCTTCTACCTTTTCAAGCTGGGACCCACTCTAACTTTTGCTTTTCTGGCTCCTAACAGCACGTGGCTCTCTCTTTCTAATTTACTTCACCCAATAGCACATGCATATATAAAGAAAGAGAGAATCATTTGATTTTCAATTGTGGGACTAAATAGTTCGGATCCGGACTTTTTTTTGTAATTACATATTTTAAATATTTGTTTGTCTAATGTCTGTAAGTGTTTATTTTTTTTATAAATGTTTTTAATTGGTATTTTCTAATTATTTTTATTTATAAATATTTTCTTATTTTATTTGTATCCATTTTAGTAATATTTTTTTATTAGAATTGTTGTATCTATTTAATATTATTATTTAATTGCATGATTATAATTTTGTTAATAAAAATAATTAATAAGTATTGTTATATTATTGTTTAAGTGATTTAATTTAATTTAATTGATAATTATTTTACTAATATCAAATATTTTAGAAAGAAAATAGGAATTTTCATAACTATTCCCACAGTACAACCGAACACTCATTCAGTACATTCTCATAATTATTTCCGTGCAAATTTATGAGTATGGGTTCTCGCAAATAAAAAAGTGGGTTCCCGAACCCGTCAAATCTCACCCCGCACAATCCCGTGACAAACGAACAGGTCCTCATTGTGATATAGAGACCGTGATTGTTCATGATGTGCATGTACCTTATGCTGCAGGGCTCTTAGTTGTTCATCTTGGTGATGGTCGGCTACGTTTGGATGCACTCTAAAATAGCTAAAATAGTTACTATTTAGAATAGTAAATTAAAATAGTAAAAAAAAATAGTGATTTTTATAATAGTGTGAAAATAGTGATATTCGGAATAGTAAAAATGTTATTTGGATTGTACATTTGGAATAGTGAATAGCTGTAACTGATAAATAATAGTATTAACAATGTGCTTATTAAGAGAAAAAGAGGTAAGTGGGGTCTCAAATGAATTGTCACGACGTAGAGATAAAGAAGTGTCAATTTTGTCATTTCGGAACTGTGTTGACGGTAATAAACATTTTTTTTTTCTATTCACACTTTCCAATAGTAGCTATTTCAATATTTCTATGAAATAGAGAATAGCAGCTATTATTTATAGAATAATTATATACAACCCCCCATTCTCATTCCTCCTTCATTCCCCCACTCTCCAAAAATGTGTTTTTTTTGTCTTTTAGCCCATTCCCATCCCTCCTTCATCCCACCACCCTCCAAAAAGGTGTTTTTTGTCTTTTAGTGGGGGTATATGGGGAATAATATTTTTCGTTGTTGGACGTCAATGGTTAATACTACAATGAACAAAGTTAAATACTAGATCGATAAATAGTAAATACACTAAAGACTGAAGTTAAATACTGTAGAAAATTAAATATCTGAAGTTAAATACCGACATTTCTAAAGTTAAATATTAATGTGTATAAAGTTAAATACTAAGATATAGGATGCTAAATAGAATTCATGCAGCTTATTTATAATTTTAGAGATTAATACTTTTGACTTTAAAGATAAATACTAACGTTCATAATGTTAAATACTAACATTCCTAAAGTTAAATACTGATGTGCGGGACGTGGGGACGATACCAAATTAGTTTGTCATTTCTGCGGGGACAGATTTGTGTCGCTGTTGGACGCGGACGGTTAAATACTCCAATGAATAGAGTTAAATACTTGTTCGATGCACTATTAATACACTAAAGATTGAAGTTAAATACTACAGGAAATTTTTGTAGGGACAAATATGTTAAATACTCCAATGAATAGAGTTAAATACTTGTTCGATGCACTATTAATACATTAAAGATTGAAGTTAAATACTAATGTGTATAAAGTTAAATACTAAGATATATGATGCTAAATAGAATTCATGCAACTTATTTATAATTTTAGAGATTAATACTTTTAATTTTAAAGATAAATACTAACGTTCATAATGTTAAATACTAACATTTCTAAAGTTAATTATATAAAACCTCATTCCCATCCCCCTTCATCCCCCCATCCTCCAAAAAGTTTTTTTTTTGTCTTTTAGTGGTTCCCATCCCCACCCTCCAAAAAATATGTTTTTTGTCTTTTAGTGGGGGGTGTGGGGGACAACATTTTTCGCTGTTGAACGTCAATGGTTAATACTACAATGAACAAAGTTAAATACTAGATCGATGAACGGTTAAATACTCTAATGAACAAAGTTAAATACTGCAGGAAATTTTTTGTGGGGACAAACATGTTAAATACTCCAATGAATAGAGTTAAATACTTGTTCGATGCACTGTAAATACATTACATATAGATGTTAAATACTACGCAGAACCAGATTTTTTTTGTCTTCTAGTGCGGACTTTTTTGTCTTTTAGTGCGGAGATAGAGGGAGAATGGAGGTGCAGGGACAATTATCTGGGTCCTTTATATTCTGAATAGTAAAAATATTATTTGAATACACATTGCTATTCCCAATAACTTTCTATTCTAACTATTCTCACTTCATCCAAACATACCCAACAACGTCTAGTGCAATCAGCGTCGCTGTATTGCTTTCTTCTTAAAGATTCGAAAGTTCTCAAATCACTTCTAATAATGCACATAATGTTTTTAAAATTATGATGTTACAATGCCTCATCTCTAATAATGTACATAATGTCAGACATAATCTTAGGCTCAAGTAACATGTTTAAAAAATAAAAAAAAAATACATTGAACTTGGCGGTAGAATCAGGGAGAATATTTTATTCATAGAAATTATTATAAAATAAAAGAAGAAAAGAGAAAAAGTATTTAAGGTTTTTGGACTATAGAAAAGATCAGATAAATTTATTTCTAGTCTAAACTTTGGAACGGAAAAAATTCTACCAGTTCAAACATTTATTTTTTATTTTCTTCCATTTGTAAAATGTTTTAGCATTTTTATTAGGACCACCAGAGGCGGAGATACGTAGACACAATGGGAATAGCAATTGACCTCTTTTTTTTATTCAAAGACCGGTAATTATACATGTTTTTTTTAGATATTTTATAGTAAAATATGATGAGTACTGTAAAATGACTTTCATATTTTTTTATGAAATTTTTATATTATTGACCATTTTCTTTTTCAAAGAAAAAATTAATTATTTTACATTGCATATAATCTTAGCATTTCATATTAGAGAAGGGTTAAAATGCGTCATTAGTTTTTTGCCCCTACCATATTTCACATCTCTATCTTTGTTTTCAAAGTTCAAACAGTCGATCTGAACCACTCAATATGATATCTAGATTAAACTGTACTTAAAAACCAACTTTTTATATTTTTTTGAAATTTTTTTACTATTTTTTAGATAGGTACAAAAACACCGTTTTGGATGGTCAGGAGGAATAATTTTGTATCTATTCAAAAAAGATAGTAAAAACTTTCTAAAAAAATATAAAATTTGGTCTCTAAACGCATTTTAATATAGAGATCAAGTTAAGCATTAAGTGTTTGAACTTTAAAAATAGAGATAAAAATGTAGGATATAATTATGAAACAAAAATAACGGTGCATTATAATCTTACTCTTCATATTATTTTTCTCCCAAAAGTTAGCATCTCACACGTGACAAACGTCAATAATATAATACCAACTACAGAAGATCCTGCAGCATTTTTGAAGATCTTGACTCAATCAAACATCAACAATATAATTCCAACTACAGAAGGTCCTTCCGCATGTTTACTGGAACCAAAGATGATTTCTGATTGGGAAAAAAAATATTTGGACCTGAAAAAAAGCTTCTCTCATTTTTCGTTGGTTTAAAAAATTGAGTTACTCTTACGCTTATTTTATATAATAAATTTTATGAATAAAAAATTCTCAAATTGGGTGGTAGTTTTCAAAGTGAGATGCGACTCTCAAGTCTCAACAGCTCGAAGCAGTGTTTTGAAATTTGGTTTTCATTCGGTAGGTGAAAGGCCACCGCATACCGCATATACGGTATGCGGCAGCATATGCGAATTTTTATTCGGATTTATATATACGGATTTTAAATAAGAATTCGTATATATAAACAAACATACGATAATATGTGATATGACTCACTGTTAATATATTATAAACCAGTATTTTTATCACTGTTAATATACTCTAAGACGGTAATGTGGTATAAATCACTATTAATATACTTTAAACCAGTGTTTTATTACTATTAATATACTCTAAACGGTAATATGCTCTAAACTTCATATTCGAACCGAATATAGATTTTCTATTCAAATTGCAACCGAATAGAAATATTCGGCCGAATAGACCGAATTTGAAAACACTGGCTTAAAGATATAGTCTACGGGTCCATTTTACTAAAGAAAAATAAACAAAGAAGGAAAAAAAAAACACCTTGAATATTCTTTTTTTTTTTTTGCTTCACAAGTTGAAAAGTATGGTACAAGAGAAGTCTCTGGAACTTGTTTCCAACGCTGATGGGCAGGAGGTCGCTGTCGATATTTCCATACTCATCTGTCTCTTTTGATCAATGCAATTTTTTTCTGGGTATCTAATCAATGCAAATAATGCAATTATGGAACCCGACAGTGATATGCGCTGGAGACTTCTCTCCCGCATTTTTTCTTTTCTTTTTCTAACATTAAGAAAAACATAAACCTATAACATAACTTTTATCTCATCTCACTTTATAACATAATCGTTGAATAATTTAGCAATCGACGCATATAAATCAGTGAATATTATAATGAAAGCGTCTTTGATATTAATTCGTGTATCTAATGATCATGTAACTAATATCACAAAATATAAAATATTATAACTTCTTCATTTCAATTATAATTTTTTATCCCACTTTTTTGTAAGATATAAATTATTGATTGATATGATAAAATATTATATAAATAATTTTGTCATAAATAATTAATTATAAAAAATATAAAAAGTTGTATAAATTAATTTTATCATAAATTACTAAATAAAAATTTATATAAAATGTAATCCTAATTATAATAATAAAATTATATAGTTATATGTATAAATAATAAATAATTAGCTTGTATAGTTTATATTTATTAATTAACTTGTAGGATAACAGCACAAAATAGTTCTTATCCATATATTTACCTAATAAGTTAACAAAAAAAATATTTTTATTCATACTCATATTTGATAAGCTAACAAAATATACTTTATCCGTATCCATCTTATCAAATACGGTACAGGTGAATAAACAGTTAAAAATGTATCATTGACACCTCTACTGATGAGCTTGTTCGGCAACCAACATAAGATTCAATTTTAAGTAGAACTAAAAAGTTTAAGTGTTTGATAGTAACTTGATTAAAAATAGTAGCTCATTTGAAGACTAAAAGAAGGCAAATGGTGCATTAAGAATTTGTACCAGAAAGGCTTAAACTTAGAAATTCAGATAAAAGAAGCAAATGTTTATTCTCACTAAGAAAAATTTGTTTAGACGAATTAAGCTTTAAAGAATGTTAAGTAGAAGGTTGCCGAACAGCCTCAATTATGGTTTAAAATCTCATTCATTCCCACGAAATTTTGGTCATCCAAACAAGCGCTAATTAAACTTGCTACACAATTTATAACCGAAGTAAATTAATTTACTGGCTGGAAGCATTATTTGATGAATTAGAAACTTTGCAAGCACAATATTGTAAAAATAATAATAATTAACAAGGACCGAATCTCGAAATTAAAAGGTTGCACTTGCCCTTATGCATGACCCAGGTCAGCAAGCGCAGTCGAAAATAACCGACTTAACGAGTCGTGTACCTGTTAAAATGTAAAACAAGTTTATCATTATTAATAATTGATGTCCAGTAATTCCAAACTCAGGCAATCCTTCAGATTCCTTCTCAACAAGTCAGTGGGCAAGCCGCAGTGGTTTACGGCTTGGCTTGTATAGTTAGTATTCGATCTGTTCTAAAAAAAAAAAAGTATTCGATCGGAATTCAGAGTACGTCCGATGCCAATTGGACCTACTTTGGTTAGATGGGTGAAATGACCATTCGATTGCATCAAGGTACGTGCTAAGTGCATTAAAATCCGTGCAAATATATTTCAGTTTCCGTGCGCACTAATCTTAATGCTAATCGTACGGTTTTAGAGCTAATTGAACCTAAAAGTACGTCCGATGCCCATCGGACCTACTCCTATCTCGTATTCGATCGGAATTCAAGAGATGATACTATTTATGAAACCCGTATACTGAATAAACCACAACTATAGCGACTTCAGTCACTGTCAACGGGCCCACTGTAGTAAAATTCTTTGTTTGGTCTTATTCTCACTTTCTGCACCATGTGCAGTTTTTCATTTAATATTAATTTCCATGATCCAATCGTCTCCCCCTCCTCAATATGTGGGGATAACTATTAAACTATATTCAACTAAAAATATATATATATTAAACTATACGGGAAAAAACTATTAAAAGTTAAAAAAAAAGGGAAATTACAATATAACAAGGATTTTACGACTTTATACGTCTGAGCGACGCGAACAAAAACATGACATGTCATATGGTCATTATTTTAGTATATATATGTAAACACAGTTCGCAATCAAAGACACATATTTACATAACAAGTAATCTCTCGGTTAATCTGCTTTAAGAGAAGCCACCTGTTGCTTGTTCCTGTGTTGCACAGACAAGAAGAGAGAGAGAGATGGCAGAGACGGTATCGGCGACCACGGCGACCATGGAGGCGGGACCGGAGAAAACGGCGATGGTAGTGGGAATAGACGAAAGCGAACACAGCTTCTATGCTCTCCAGTGGACGCTCCTTCATTTCTTCTCCATTCCTGTTCCCTTTTTCAACCTGGTAGTGGTGACCGCCAAGCCCACTCCTAGCTCCGTCGTAGGCCTCGCCGGACCTGGTAATTCAGTCTTTTTAGTTAAGATTTAGCACTTGATTTCTTTGCTGTGTTCAATATTCTCCTTGGAGCTTACTCGCTTGATAGTGAATTAAATAGTGTTTTGATGTGTTCAATTTATTTTGTAAATTGATGGTTATGAATTATGATTAAGTTTTTAGTTATTTTGAGGAGTGATATTAGAAGTTTCACCAAAATTTCTCCCTGCGTTCTCTCTCTCTTTTCCATATTAATTTCATCACTGCACACGGTATAAACCTGAGTAATACACTAGAAATCCAAAGCTATTATTTTGATACAATTAAACAAATGATATCCAAAATCACCAAATTGTAGAGGCTTTGGAGAAAAAAAAAAATACTGTTTTAGAGGGATTTAAGGTATATCTATTTATTTATTGCTTGAACAATGTTTTTAATTAAAAGGAGCTGCTGACGTCATACCATTTGTGGAATCCGATTTGAGAAAATCCTCTCTTAGGGTTATTGAAAAAGCCAAGGAACTCTGCCACTCGGTATGTTTCTTTTGTATTCTACTATGTTCAATATTTAATGTAGATATGCTTAATGGATAAAAATTACTTAAATTATTAGTGCTGAAGCTATTTGCTTGGGGTTCAATAGGAATTTCAAGACAGTAACAAAATGATAGCAATACATGGTTCCTACAGGCCATCAGGGGTTCCAGTTGTTCATTATTCAATCCCAATTCAATTAACAGTTTGGTTTTTCTTTTGATGTTTTGTTGTTTTGTCACTCAATTAAATTCCTTCAAAGTTTAATTGATGCTTTATCAAGATCAAGAGGGTCAAGTACTAGATTAGATTCTTCTAAGAAACAAAAATGTTTTTAGAAAACCAGAAAACTATCATCAATTAAAGTGTACTATTTTAATAACCATTGCTTCAACAAATTGCAAATTTTGATCCTTTTATAGGTGAGTGATGTAGTCTATGAGATACATGAAGGGGATGCAAGGAATGTTCTTTGTGAGGCAGTTGAGAAGCATCATGCCGATATGCTAGTTGTTGGAAGCCATGGTTATGGTGCGATTAAAAGGTTTGTTTCCTCTTTTCCCATTTTCAGTTCAAAATGGAGGCAATTTTGTCAGGTGTTCTGGTTATATTTATACAGATCACAGGTAGATCCCGGCACAAGTTGGACCAAGTTCATTCCGTTTCTTTCTGTTTTCCACTTTGTTGTTAAATTGGATAGTTGATAGTAAACCAAAATTTCTTACTGGTTTTTGGTGTTAAGGAGACCATTTCTGAGTTCAATTGGAAGATTACTTGTATAACTGAATTGCAGAATTAATTGTTTGTTCCTCTTTTTAAGTTGCATTAGAGTGCGTCTTGATTGGTAATAATTGGGGACTAATTATATAAATGAGGAACCTGTTGGAATTAGTTAGGCTGTAAGGTGTACTAAATTGCAGTATTAATACACATACATATTGGCTCAGAATTAAATTCTTTGACCTTAACTAATCTCATCTTATATTTTTTATAGGGCTGTGCTGGGAAGTGTGAGTGATTATTGTGCACATCATGCACACTGCACTGTTATGATTGTTAAGAAGCCCAAGCAGCACAAGCACTAATCCATTTCAGATAAAGCCTAATGTAGAGTGCTTGATTATAATTTTAAATCAAATATTATTTGAAAGTCCTATTTTCTCGTCCTCCAAATATATCAAAAGCTATGTGCTTGTATCTATGCGTTATGTCTCGGCATGGCTTTGTTATTTGGATTAAATAAAGATTTGCAAATTATCCATCATTCCATATGCGTTGCTTCCTTTTTACTTAATTTTTACCTTTCATATCCTTTTCTTTGTGAATTGTTGTGTTATAGGATTTTGTTTCTAGTTGTACAATAACACATTAACACAGGACTTCTTATATATTCTATTTCTGATTGTCAATAGTTTGGGCTACAACTAAATATTAAAGCCCGGAACTAGTTTTAAACTAATCAACAATCAGCCAAACGCCGTAGGATCTTTTTTATGTAGGACCACGAATTTCAAAAATGTCAATATGCCTTAGTTCTTGCACTGACAGAGAGCAGCTTGTAATTCTAACATCAGTATTATTCCACACTTTGACAAGAACTCAGATAAAATTGAGTGAAATAGAAGTCAACTGCATGCACCATACCTACAATAGCGAAAAATTTGATGCACAGCAGACGCTTCTCTACTACATTGTTATATACTATATTATAGATTTATAATATACTGCACTAGTTATGAGGGTTTGGCAAAATACACTTTGAATAGCTAGGAAATAAACCTCTTCATCAGCAAATGAAAATTATTCTGAAAAATTACATATATTTAAGCTGCCATTTTGTAGATATTTTATCAGGTATCTGTAATTAAAAAGACGATATCAGCTCAAATTATCTAACTTAGCAAACACAAATTGTTCTCCTCAGCGACTTCGCATGGAACTTGGGTAAAACACCATATTGCCCAAAACACCAGAACCAAATCACAAAATCGTACGGCAAAAGAAACATAAACCTGACACAATAAATAATCAATCTTATACTAAAACCGTCTCGTCAAAAACCAGACACAGAGCACAAAATCATCCAGACTAAAAACTTAGAAGGAACAATACTGCATTGTCTTGTCAATAAATACCCAAAAGCAACACAACATAGACTAAGAACTCAGCACAAACATATAAGGAGAAGTGCACTGCCGCCTTTGCTTCCTTAGCACTTGATCTCCTTAAGGCCATAGGCCAAATATAAAAAGGTTGGGTTGGCACAGCCATCCTTGTAGTAGGCAAACACAAGGCTGCCATCGTCATGCATGCTCTCTCCCACAAAGCTACATCAGAAAGTAATGATATTATTAAAAATAAAACATATACTAAGGTAAGGAACACATGTACTGGTGGTAGCTAAATAGATATATGCTAGTTTAAGCCTAAGTTTAATACCTGGTACTGGCACATATTTGCTGGTGGTAGTACATGTGTGATATAGCACCAATTGATGGTCAATAAATAAAAAATTATATATCTCCTTTTCCCTGTGTTGGTTGGAGGTGGGGTTGGGATGAGTCTGGATCCTCTGAGTTGACTCAAATTTTGAGTTTGGATCCAGACTGTCCGATCAGAATCTGGGCCAATCTGGCCCGAGGTGGAATGCACGGGGACCCTTGAATAATAAGCAGATTGGACGCTACGGATCTAAATTCAAAATTTGAGTTGCCATAGGTGGGATAGGATCAAAAGGACTTACAACTGAAGATCCTTAAGCTTGGACATAAGGTACTTGGTGGCATCCGGAATGTGCTTCTTGAACAGCTCTTGCTGTTCAGGATCAAGCTTCTCACACAGATTCTTAATGTAGCGCTTCATGTAGGTCACAAACTGCTTCTTGTCAAAAGCTGGTTGCTCCTGTCAAACCCAAACAAACTTAACTCAGTATCTGCAATTACTGGAAAAGAAACAAAGGAGTGCCAACATGCCACATTCAAGCATGTAAACAACTAACACTTTGTAGCAACTATCAAGGTACAAATTGTGACTATAAAGAAGAAGGATAAACCAATGAAAGAGAAGAAACCTGGAGCCGGAAAGTGTCGACGATGTCAACCACCTTGACAGCCTGATCATCAACACCCTCATCTTCTCCTCCCTCTGCTGATGGGTTTGCACCGATGTCTACTTCGACACAACCTTGAACAACCCACTATAGATCCGAAAAAAATAAGAAAAGCATTATTCTTTCTGTAACATTTGAACAAAAGACAATCACATCCCCTGGGTACCATCTTATAACATTCACTTTTTATATATTTTCCTGAGGCAACATGAGATCAGAAAAGTACAAACCTTTCCATCAACCTCCCAAAGCATGCCATTTTCAATTTCCCTGTATGGGAAGGAGTCAGAGAGAAGCTCGTCACCTGGAAAATTGAAGCAACATAAACTCGATCAGGAAACTTTCAAAAGATAACAAAAGATTTTGTGGATTAGAAAAACCTTCAGAAACAAGTGTTGCTACATAGTGCAATTACTTACTTTATCAGTAATATATAATTAATACAAAATTAAGCCAATTATAAGTAAATCATGTTTAGAATGATAGGAAACAGAGTAGATGGAAAAGTAATTCACATCTAGTATGTCAAGAAACACCCAATTAAGCAAATCATGTTTACCCAGCCTATCTAAACCAAGGAACATAAATGTAAAACTGTACACAACAATATAAAAGGTCCCAAAATCTCTACTTGCAAGTCAAAGTTATTACATGTTATCGACATAAATATAAGATTTACACGTTATTAAGTTAAATTTTTTAGCTTTTCGCTCTGCTCTGAAAAAAAATAACTAAATCGTTGATAGGTCAGTATGTCTAACACGTTATTACATGTAGAACTGATCAGGTCAGTACGTCTAACACGTTCATCAAATTCGGAAGTAAAAAATTAGCATTTGGGGTTGTGCACAAAAAAACTTAGATCCTGGTAACTATTAATCTTCTATTAAAATTTTATGATCGAATTCAGAAAATTCTACCAAACATGTAATTAAGTCGGCTAATTTTATATCTCAAAAACACT
Source organism: Carex cristatella (assembly GCA_024447775.1). Classification (NCBI taxonomy): domain Eukaryota; kingdom Viridiplantae; phylum Streptophyta; class Magnoliopsida; order Poales; family Cyperaceae; genus Carex; species Carex cristatella. The sequence continues at coordinate 3,540,406 of JAJHPF010000033.1, read as the reverse complement.
AGCTAGAAATTGGGAGATGCGAAATGAAAAAGATAAAAATCAGGGGTTCAGATCAAGTATTAGATAGAAAAATTCAGTAATTAACAATAAAAGGCTAGGAACTCGACAATTATCCAACCCAAATAAAAAATATAGAAAAAAAGAAAAGAAATTATAGATCTGAGAGCTAACCGGTGAGGAGATCCTGATAAACCAACATGATTCCTCTCCGAAATAACTAAAACTTGGATCGGATTAACCCTAACGGAGATGGGAAGCACGAGGCGGCGGATCGAGAGAGGGTTTACGCCCGTGTACACCCGTTTTATTTATAGATGTTAGCTTTCCAATCTGGCGGTGTGATGTCTTGCGTCGCATGTTTGGTAAAACTTGTTGCGTGAATTCGGTCTACCAGATCGTTAATGGACCAATTTGCTAGCCCAATAAATACATATTTTCTAAGATTATGTTTTATTGTATTGATGGATATTAATATGACGATATAAATTATTTTTAAACTATAAATTATGATGTGCTCATATATAGTATTATTATTTTAGTAAGCATGAGATTTAAATTTTATATGAAGAAAAATTACTGAGATATTTTTTATTAAAGAGAAAAGTCAATTTCAAAAGATATGAAGGATAAAATGGGAAAAATAAAGTCTTGTTGTAGATAGTATGTGATTGAATTCTTGGACAAAACTACAAGAGCCTAATTAAAAAAACAATAAAATGTGTTTGAATAAAAAAATTTATTCACGAATGCATATATAATAATTAGTGTGACGAAGCTCCACAATGCAAGTAGCAAAGTCGAAGCACTTAACTAGTAATAAAAGATACGTATTACACTATCATTTATCTTCACTCTCTTAGTAATATGAGATCGCTTGAAGCTGTGTAAACTCAATATTTCTTTAGTGAACATGCATCATGATACGAGTATGAAATATATTTGTAATCAATTTTTCAAAATATTTAGATATACAAGTTAGAATATCTGACACATATTGTAAGCTAATTACATACATATTCATATTGAATATGCGTATGACTACTTATGAAGCGTATCTAGAAACAAGTTATTCATTTGTTGATTCTCCCAAGTTTTAATTATAGACCGAGTCTATAGAAAAATTTATTCTATGATAGGAAGTCTATAAAGGGAAGACCCGTATCCAACTTAAAATCCTGCAAGTAGCCGTCTGATCTGGAGAATAAATAGGTAATATACCACCGGGACGGCTGTGATTGATTACAACCGACATATTTTGGGAACAGCGACGGCCTGAACATGCAGTAAAATTAGAATCCTCCTAAACTGGTCAATGATACCCGATTTAAAATATTTATATAATAACAATACTTGGATTATTATTATTATTATTATTATTGCTATTATTAATAACAATACTTAGCTGTTACGGAATTGGAATTTGTACGACATGAGAACCTAACAAATTAATTTATGAGAATCTATAATCTTGAATATAATAAAAAAATAACTATGAAAATGTTTTAAAATTGATGTTCACTAATAATGGTGGAAAATCTTAATTTGAGAAAGATATTTATGAAATTTTTTTTAAAGACTTGTTAATATTATTTTTGTATAAGTTATTAGTTTATTACTGATAAGTTTCTGATCAATTTTAATAAGCTAAAGTCTAGGCGTTAAAATATGATAATCTTTAGAAAATTTTTTAAAAAAATTATAGAAAAAGTTGTCAATAAAAAAAATATAAATTAATGAGTGAGTCTATGGTACTATGCATATCACAGGTTGATCCGTAATACGGTTCAATATTTTATTTTTCAAAATCTTAATGGTCGACTCAAACCGTTGAACATGATTTCTATATGAATATGTACTTGCAAACCGAATTTTATATTTTTTTGGAATTTTTTTACTATTTTAAAGGTAGGTAGAAAATCACTTGATCTGAAAATTCTGGACCATCCAAAAACAGTGATTTTCTACCTACCTTAAAAAATAGTAAAAAAAATTCAAAAAATATAAAATTCAGTCTGCAAGTACATATTCATATGAAAATCATATTGAATGATTCAGATCGACCATTAAGATTTTGAAAAAGAAAATATTGAACTAAATTACGGACTAAATCATGATATGTATAGTACCATAATTAATGATGAAAAAAATAGTAAGAAGTAAAAGTGATGATGAAATAATAATATATAATTAAATAAAATAAATAAATCAAACAAAATGCACTTGTCACCATTAAGTTCAATCTCGTGTGAAGAAAAAAAAAATTTAATAAGATGTAAAGGAAGAATGAGGACTGGATGCCATGGGAAAAAAAAATTAAATTCAACCTCGTGGTTTTTTTTCCATGCATTTTTGTACAAATTTAATTTCGATATATTTTCTCGTCGGTCAATGTTTTTATTATCAAAAGATCACCAAATGCGTTTTGGGAGATTTCAAATTTAATTTCTATATATTCTCTCGTAGGTCAATGTTTAGTTATCAAAAGATCACCAAATGCATTTTGGGATATAAATCTCATCCCATCAAAATTTCCACAAATTATCATAAAAATGTAGATCATCCGAACTTACCTAAAATGTTACATGGTAAAATTCAATTGGCAAGTTTTTTATTAACAGATCCGCTCAAAACTAGAAAACCAGCAGCATGTTATTATGTACCGATTTTAGTAGTATTATTTACGAAAAATCTTGGTGTTGTTTCGAAGATCATCAAAAGTTGTATAATAGGAAAAAAAAAAAAAAACAGGAAATTTAGATACATACCTATCAGAAATATAAGATTTAGATATTTTCCATTCTAATTAAAAACTAATTATTTATTCATATAAATTTAACTATTTTATTAATACGTCAATTTCTTAATTTTACTGCCGAAAAGTGTAATTAAATAAAAATAAAAATAAAGATTAGTTGTACTCTTAGTTCAATATCATGTTTCGCTGAACTTTTTTTCGTTTCTCGACCCTCCACCTTTCTTCCCTTCCTTCGACCTTCCTTTCCCTTCTCATCTTCTGCAGGAACTTGTTATTCCGATTCCAACGGTTAATCTTTGTTGAGATTCGTGCATAAAAAATTTGTTTGAGATTGGTACATGAAAAATGAAAAAATTGAACTGTTATTTCTCGGAAATAATAACATATTTATTCCTCCCTTTCTTCTTTTAGAGATTATTTTTTTAATTTAGAAAAAAAAAATGTTTTAACTCCGCATGTGTAGTTTTTGCACAGCCTATTCCAAGTCAGGATGAAGGAAAGGGTTTGCGATAAGGCGTGACGAACAAGCTATAAAAAAACAACATCTTTATGGAAATGAACCCAATCAGATTTTCGTTGGAGCGTAACCCTATTAGCGATGCGCCATATCGGAACCCAAGTATGGTGGTAAATGAGAAAAAAAAAAATGTTTCCAAAATAGCAAAGCCGCAAAGATGATTTTCTGAAAATAGATTCTACTAAACAACTACTTCACGCCATATCATTGGGGGCAGTCAAAATCTGATCTGATATAGTGGGAAGTCAATCAGATTTTTTTTACCACCTCAACTGCTTCACTCCGTATCATTGGGGCGGTAAAATAAACAGCATCTTTATTGTCTGACTCAGAAGAAAGGATGGGAGCGGTCAAAGACTGATCATCACTGATACAGTGGAAAGTCATTGTCTAAACTCACACCGCATCATGGAATCCATTTTTCAAAAATCACCCCTCGCTAGAGTGGAAAAAATGGCACGGCGGAACCGGTTCCGTCACGGAACGGAACGGTTACGGCACAGCACGTGTGACTGTTCGCGTGCCATCACGTGCCGTGACTCGCGTGTCGCGTGCCGTGACCATCTTTTGAAAATTTGACACGGCACGGCACGTGGTCACGCGAGTCACGTGTAATTAGGATCGTTAAGTCTTGATCAAATGATGAATCTTGAATAAACTAACTTAAATTATGAAAAAATAGTTAAATGTGAGAACTGTGACCAGTTACGTTTGGACATGGCACGTGAATAGTCACGGCACGGGAGTCACGGCGTGACTCGCGTGCCATGACCACTCCTTCACATTTTAGTCACAACACGGCACGTGTAACTGTTCACTTGGTCACGTCAGAGCACAAGACTAAAGTCACGGCACGGCACAACACGTTTTGTCTACTCGGCCCTCGCCCTTTTTTTTGCCAGCCGTAAACAATTTCTTTTTTTCTAAATTTAAAAAGAATCTCTATAGACCCTCACTTTACTTTCATCTTGACATGTGCATTGCTCCTCTCTAATGCACAGTATCATTTTCTCCCCTCTTTCACAGTATATATCACATAGGAAGTTTCAAACAATATTAATCCACTCTCTCCATTGATTATCAATTATAATCATAATCTTAATTGAAACTCAATACTTCCATAAAAATACTAATCAATGATAACATTTTGAGCAACCAAGACATAACTTTCCATAAGAAGTTGAAGTCAATGAGAAAGGAAAAAAAAAAAAGATGTTAGGTGATAGTTCAACTATTCAAGGTACTTCTTATCTTGACACCATACTCATCTTGCTTGACTAAGTAGACAGAATTAAATTTTGTAATTAGCGACTCATAGATGCATGGCTTAATGCAAGTCAGAACTCGTATTTTACAACTGGCGATCAATTTTCATTGCTTACTGCAATATGTTGCTAGTAATGAATAGGAGAAACAAAGAGAGAAGAGAGGGTATCATTTGTAAAATGTATCAAACTTGGTTATGCTAAATTAACTCAAGCTTTTCATCTCCAACAGCTAGCAATACACAAGTTTTGAATAAAGGGCTAAATTGTTCATTTAATTTTAATTTTTATTAAATTATATTTTTAGTGGTCAAATTAAGAAACGGACATAAATAAAATAGTAAAGTTAAATGAAAAAATAATTAAGTTCAAAATTTTAATGAAAAAAAAATCTAAATCATGTATTTACGATGTGTCTATATATAAAGAGAGATAGAGAGAGAGAGGAGAGAGAAATATCTAAAAAATATCTAAATCATGTATTTAATGAAAAAACATCTGCTAAATTCTCATTTAGAATTTCAGAATCCTGTAATCCAATTCCCTTTCTCTCTCTCTCCTCTCTCTCTTCTCAAATCTTTGAGGAGAGAGAGAGAGAGAGGAGAGAGGGGAGAGATAGGAAGAGAATGGGGATTACAGGGTCTTGAAATACTACCAAGAATTTCAGCAAATTTGGTTCCAATGTATAAACTCTCTTATGCATTAGACTCTAAATCACTGGATTCAAAGTCCAAAAATTCAATATGAAGCGCTCAATTTGTTCTCCATATTAAAATATGTCTAGAGATCAAATTTTACATTTTTTGAAAATTTATTACTATTTATTAAAATGGGTACACCATCGTTTTTTTCAACAAAAAAAAAATCTAGACCATAAAAAACAGTACATTACACAATGTACCGTAGCCAAACTCTCTCAATATATGTGTTTCTAAAAAATTCAGAAACATACCACTATATTGGTCTGACATGACTATTATGTTTCTTTATTTTTTCTAAGAAAATTACAGTTTTCGTTAAGAATATATTAATCCGTCTTCAATATTAACAGAAAAAGAATATACAATTATAAAAATGTTTCAAATATCCACCGATTAGATTTTATCAAATAATTAAATCAGTAGAAACTAACGATAAATTTGGAAGGTGCGAGGTGCGTGTGGTGCCATCACGCAATCACCCCTTATAAACACACACACACACCCTTCAAAATATTATATAGAGGTAAAGATGGCAGATCATACAAAAGTTATATTAAAATGAAATATCTACAGGTATATTAAATTATTTTTTATATTTTTACTAAAAAATATATACAAGTGGAGAGCACCGAAAGAAGAAAGGGAGCCAGACATATTGGAGTGGATGACATGTTCCAACTTGCATGACACCATCTGATTCATATTACCATATTCTTGAATTTGTTGGATGCATTCCAGTTTGTAGGATGGCGTAAAATTTTTAGATTGGAATGTTATCTTACAATTATTTTGAAAACAAAAATAATTAAAAATAATAAAAACATAATAAAAGAAGCATGTTTAAAATAAATAAAAAAATTAGTCCAGAGTGACAAGAGTCATCTTCGGAGCCCAAGTGGCTCTGCCACTATGCACTATTTTGTATAAAATTGACTTTAAAAATTGAATTCAAAAATCAAATAAAACTTCTGGTTTCCACGTAAAAAAAAAAAACAAAGCATATTCCACTTTCGGTGAGCTCGAGAGCCTCGGTCAGAAAAAGGTTAATTTCTCTCAAAAGGAGAGTATTTATCAAATCCAACAATTGGAAATTGGAAGCAGAGATGAAAAGGAGAGGTTATAATAGCTTTTTCCTTGTCTGGTTGGTATCTATAATTTACAAGTTTCATTGTTGGGATAATTTAATTTTCTTTAATACTTTTGTGCCTGTTTAAGCGCTTCTATTTACCTTTTCTCAAACGATTACATTTCCTAGTTTCTAATTGGACGTGTACTTTTAACCTAGTAAAAGCTTACACCAAATGCAAGAAAAAAATGCAAATTATTTTTACACCTTTATATATTGTTCTTCTTTTCCAAAATCAAGGAGAAAAATATTTGAAACTGCATATTATTAATTTATTGAAGCTCTCATTGTCTTGTTTTCGTAATTAGCTCATACAAATCAGCCGCTATGAAATGAAACACCAGGGAAAAAAAAATAATGACCTTCGTAGTACAAAAAATCAACTGGAAATTCTTTGAATTGGATGCTATTAATGCACAGCTTATTCTCTACGCCACTTTATTCTATAAGCCATGGTGCTTGAGCTGGGACCCATTCGCATAGCTCACCTTCTTTGAACCAGAGAGCTGTCAAAGAAAAGTATGAATTAAGGACCTTAACCTTATTGAGATACTAAAGAATAACAAAAAATCTAAAAAAGTAAAAGCATTTTATCCCAATCCATTTATTTACGAAAGTCAATTGGTCTTTAATATTAACTGCATTCCATTTCCAATCCATTTTTTATAATATACCATCTCACACTCTGCTTCTTTTCAAATAGATAAACTGGTATTGTTCATGACATGTACTGATTCGACCAGAGACATCAACAGGTACCAGTCTGCATTTTAACTAAAAGGAGTGGGAAGGCTTACCTATCTCACGCTTGCCATTCTCAGGGCTATCACTTCCATGAACTACATTTCTGCAATAGCAACAAATGATTTAATATATTAGGCAAAAGCTATGTATATGCTATTTTTCTGGTATGCCCGATATTTTCACCAAATTTGTAAATATTATCAACATTTTCATATAGTGAAAGCATCAATATAAATTGGATTATTTGCAGTTAAGATAACAGACTGAAAGGTACAACCCCTTGAGAAAAAGAAAAGAAAGGGGTCCTGCATAAAGAATGTCTAGACAGAATCAACACGAGCAGAGTAAAATTGAGTGTTGAAAATTAATTAAAGTTCACAACTCCTTTTTCTTGAAAAAGTTATACACTTTTGTAGAAAAACATGTCAGTAATTTTTTCAAAATATGCTACATATCTGCAAATCATACTGACCATTTGTGAATTTGCGATCATCACAAATATTTGTATTTTGCAAAGAGCACCAAACAAAAATAAAAATTAAGGAAAGAGTATGACTAATTTTGTTTTGCTTCTTTTGTATAGTCGACCTAACCACTTCATAACAAACTCACATACACTTGAGCCTGACAAATAAATTATCCTGCCTGATTTTGCTGAAAGTAGTCAGCATTGCCAGAATTTATCTTCTTTTATTACTAATTAAACTAAGAGGTGTTATTTGCAAATAAAATAATAAAAAAAAGGGGAAGAGGAAAGGAAATATTTTTAGCTAAGGGGTGCTATTTTTTTGCAAAAAGACTAATAAAAAAAAAGGGAAGAGGAAAGGAAAGATTGTTACCTCCCAGTTTGAACCGCCAAATCGCCCCTAATTGTTCCTGGTTCAGCCTGGAGAGGATTAGTAGCACCAATAAGCTTCCGTGCTGATGCAACGACACCTGCCCCCTCCCATGCCTTTATTCAAGAGCAAAATTAGTCAATAATTCAAGGTAACATCGTAATCAATCTTATAGCTTGTTTATCTCTTTCTTGCCAGTAGCCCTATTTATTGCAAATGCGGGTCAGGAAGTTTGTATCTACCGTTACAATTTTGTGCTGCTTTTTTTTTTCCACACATGCCTTCTATTTGGAAAGTTATCCTCTCAAGCACGCCCAACTGTTATTGATTTATGGTGGGACGGGGGGGGGATCTAAGACGCAACCTAGAATCTATAAAAATGACATAAAATGCATCCAGGCTTTTGGACAAGAATTTGCACAAAGCTCCAACTGTACCATTCAGGACTGGTACTGATACAAACCATGTTGTTCTGATGACTTGAATCTGGTAGATCTCAAGCTTTATGGGGTCAAAATTACAATGAATAAATTCCAGCAGCAGCGATATTTCCATAAATTACTACCATGTTGCTGCAGGTACACATGAAATAGGCAATAATTTAAATTGGATGCTTTATGTGAATAATGTAGACACATACCATGCAAACAACAGGACCCGAAGTAATATAGTCAATGAGACTAGGATAAAACGGCTTTTCTTTGAGGTCCTTGTAATGTTCCTGTCAATTACAAAATTATAGACTTGAAGAAAGGAAAATAAGATAACATGCAAAATATTTGTTGAAGTCAATTGCGAAAAAGGGCCATCATACAAGGTAAAATAAACATGAAATTTTTTACAAGAGTTTGCTGACTGCAAAGCAGCATTCATGGCAAGTACACCTTTTGACACAATATGCCTTTGTTTGGTCTAGTAGGCTGGTATACCGTGTAAATTGGTTTAATATTCAATCATATTATCATACCATCTTTTGGACTAACCGACTAAGCATACAATCCATGGTAAAGCTGGAAAAAAGAAAAGATGCCTATTTATTTATTTTTTATTTTTGGGACAAACTGCCCGTAGGACTTATTGAGGTTTTTATAAATGGTAATATAGGCATGTATATTAAATGCCAGCTGCTTAGAAACAGCAAAGAGGTATTACAATCGTAAGTCTATAAAACAAACCTGAGCTAAATCCTTGGGGCACTGGAAAAGCTTCAAACCCTTAAGCAAAAAACCCTTTTTCTCAAAGCGGGAAAGTATCTCTCCAACCTACAGTATCCGAGAACAATCGAATTCAAGTTTCTAAGCAAACTAACAAAATTACAATTTATATTATCTTAACTAATTCCAGTGCAATGAAAGTACCAGGCCACGCTGAACGCCGTCAGGTTTGACCATGATATAGGTTTCTTCAGTTCCCTGCTGATTAATTATGAATGTCAAGACGAGAGATAACCGAGTAAAATAAAATATAAGAAATAGGGTAACTAATAAAGTATAATAAAAATGGCATTTTTTCCAGAATATTACCATATCTAATCAGGACAGTATAGAACTCTCATTTTTTTCATTATTTCTCTGTTGGTGTTTGTGAATGTTCACTAATTGTAGATACGCTAAATTGCTTGGTAAGCAACAACCATAGTTCACTAAATTACACAAACGAGAAAATATAGCTTAATTTCGACCGAATTAACATAAAATGGAAACGACACAAAGGGTTTACGAAGGGTAAATACCGTAAACCCTTACACAGTCAGGCATAAACACAGACTAAAATTGAAACAGATGAAAAGGGCAGCAATGAAGGAAAGAACGAAAAATCTGACCATTGAAGCGACGGGTTTAGAAAGAAAAACGCGCCTCCTAGTGGTGTTCCTTCTAGGAAGAGAGCGAGAAACGGCATGTCCATTACTCGTGGAGAGAGAGCAAAGAGAGGGATGAGAATACAGAGAGGCGACAATGGTGGCGCGAGGAGTGAAGCTCAAATTTGTTCTGGCGGCGGCGTGAAGAGGCGATGGTAGAAGGGGTCTGGATAAAACACTGCTATCCATTGTTCGTCTCCCTCTCTTTCTCTATCTATCTATCCCTTTCTCTGTTTCTCGTGCTTAAAATGCGAGTGACGGTATCTGACCGCTATATTTTGGTAAATGAGTTTGGTGGATTTTTCTTATTTTCTTGTTTTTTTTTTTTCATCTACATTTTGACTCTGGAACTTGCATGCACATTGGCAGATACGGATAACTTTTTTTATTTTTAGAAATAAAAAAAATCTACAGGTTTTAAATTTCTAAAAAGAAATAATTTTGTGTGGGGATTCCGGAAAAGGAAACAGTTAGATTTCATAGAAAAACATCTACTAGTTAAATTCTTGGAAAAATTTGTACCTGAAGCATGGCTACTTATTTCTATTAATAATTAAAACAAGAAGAAAATATACAATTATTAAGTCAAATATCCTACAAAAGTAAAATTTAGCAATTTCGGACATTTTGGACTTATATTAAATGGATATATTTCACTTCTCGCTTCTATGGAATGATTTAAAAACACTATATTTACTGATAGCGGATAGGTCTACATTAAATTAAAATTAAAATTTGTTTTGTATAACATTAAATTAAAATTTGTTTTGTTAGATTGATAGTGAAAAAGTTTGATAAAACTCATAGCAAATCTATATTTACATAAGTCTAGATCCTAGCATATTCTTAACGTTTAATGTTATTAATAATTGTTTTATTTTTTTAAGATCCAATAAATTTAACACTTTAACATTAAATTTACTTATTATTGAAATTATTATAATAAAATATCTACTCTTAAATTTGTATCTACTGATTAAACTCCAAGCTTGAAGTTGGCTTAACACCTGACAGTTCGTGCATTTATCCATGCAGGCCTCTGATTTATTGTGTATTGGAAGTTCTTTTTATCTCAATTAAATTTGAGTGGAAAGGCCCAGCGAACCCAACCCAAAATTGGCACAATTCGGATAACTCTGAATTTGAGTTTGGATCCAGACCGTCCAATCATAATCTAATAACATTAAATGCTCCTACAGTCATTCTGATTTTGAGCGGGGAGATAGGATCATAGGAGTAGGTGGACCCGCATCCTCTGCTGCATTTTTAAAGTGCACCAGGATGCTGTATTTTTGGACGGTTCAGATTTAATCTCAGCCGGTGAATGCTCGGATGATGGAGGAGGCAGTATTAATTTTGCTTTAAAATTCGTGCACAAATTTTATTTCGTCCGTTCGATAAAAAATGAACGGACCAGATTAAAAGTGCAGCAGAGAATGCGATTCCAGAAGTAGGTACGATGGACATCGGATCAATTAGCTATATCACCATACTATTAGCATTAAAATTAGTGCGGACAGAAATTGAAACATACATGCACGGATTTTAATGTACATAGCACGAATTTTGATGCAATGGAATGGTCCCACGTTACCACGTAAAATATAACTGAAATTGGGAGCCACTAGACTTAAGCATCAATTGATTATTCGATTCCAACTTCTGTAACGATTCATTTGGAAGTGGTTTAAAGAAGTATATTCCAACCAAATAACCGCAAACCCGTATCATATTATCATATATTTAGTAAAACTAGTTTCACTGACAGTGAGGCCCACGAGTCATTTTTACCTCGCTTCCTAATTTGGCAATGGTCTTGCTAGTGGCATAGATCGGGGCCCACGAATCCCCGATTTGTGAATCGACGAACTTACATTAATTAAAACCAGGTTTACTAAGACCAGTGATACTAATTTTCATGCAAGTGGGACCAGTCGTTAAACCACGGTGCTGGTCTGTTTCGATGTTGGTGCACCGGGCATTGCCAAATACAATTTCTTCATGCCGTAAAAATAGTGAAGTAAAAAACCGAAGAAATAGGAGAAGAGACAGAAGGCGAGAGAAGGCGAGAGAAGGAAAAGAGATAGAGAGCATGCGGGAAGAAGAGATGGAATTGGAGAGGATGGTGCAAGAGGTAGACAACTGGTGGGATGATTATATGGAGTGCGTAGATGACTCAGGTGACACTATAATGATCGACATGACCATGGAGACCTTCTTCACGAATCTTTACGTGTATATCTCTTTCTTTCTTCTCTTTTCTTGCTTTCTTCAATTTCCGATTGCTTAATTTGCGTGGGAACGAAATATGGTTCTCTTCAGAATTCAAGTCTTAATTTGCCATGACTGTATTAAACTATTAATCCCCACATTTTTTTATGTATAGTTAATTTCTTATTTTATGCATGCTAGTTCAAGAAGCTTTCTTAAAAAAGGAATTTTATCATTGATTCTCTGACATAGAAATCTCAACACTGGCCTTCGTAGTTCATAGTCTATACAAAATTACAGCTCGCTTTTCTGTAATCTGTAATATTACAATTTGGTCCCTCGATTTTCAGGTTTTTATGGACTGATCTTGCCTACTCTTTCATGGACTGTGAGGATGTTAATGGTGATGTCATCATGATGTACGCAGGAGCAGGAGCGGATCCGGAAATTCTATCAGGGTAGGACAAGAGACCAAGAATAATAGGACTTAATTAAATAACTAATCAGGTTCAAATTCATAATTAGCTAACTAGGTATTATTGTGGACTGCATAATAAAAAAAATATATTAAGTTCGATCACAATATATGAGATTTTGGACTCAACTTGGTAAAGCAAAGTTATTTTCTGAGTAGGGCAAGAGCCCAATGTATATACCGGAGTAGGAGGTAGCTAGAAAGAGATTTAGTTTCTATTACTGTCAAATCTAGTTTATATAAATATATTGCTTCAGCAGTTTAATTTTCTATATATTTTTAGATAAAAATTTTGCGGTTTGCAGAGCTGTTAAGATCAGGTTTCATCAAGGGAAAGCTAGCAAGTGTAATTAATTATGTATGTGAACTTGTGATTTTGTTAGAACTGTGATGATAACTAGAATCTGTGTGAATGGTAGTATTTGTAATTCACCTTTTTCGTACCTCTATTGATATAGAGAATTAATTATAATCTGGTTGTTTTGGCTAGTTTGTTTCCTGGTTTTGTTGAATTAATTGGTAGTGCATGTAACGAAAGCAGATCACATAATAAAAATAAAAAATAGAAATGCCGCCGTATGTGATGTTTGTACATATATTATACCTAGCTAAATGATGAAAAAAAATAACACTTTAAACCTTTTAATTTTGGCATCATTATATACATTTATCAAATAAGCTTAATGTGAGTATAACTTGTTCATATTACATGCTGAGTGATAATTAATTGTACCTTCTTATCTACACCTCCAACATTATAAATGCATGTATCGATACCTTTTTTTTCGAAAAAAATGTACGTTATTAGAAATAAAAACTCTGAAAGTTGTACTTTTATAATTAGACAAAAAAAATTACTTGAACTTATGATTCTGATGTTTTACATACTAATTATAAATACTTGTACATTCAAATATTTTATGTTTAATTAGTAAGATAAAACTTGTATTTTAAGTACTTGTATTTATGTAACATAATTTAAGTTAAAATAATTATGTTGTTAAAGTGTTTAAGTACTTGTATTTCAGTGTTTATACTTTAAGTACATAAAATACTTGTACATTCAAATATTTTACATTGTTAAATTGTTTATACTTAAACTACATACTAATTAATATTTGAATGTACAAGTATTTATAATTAGTATGTAAAACATCAGAATCATAAGTTCAAGTAAAATGCTTTGTCTAATTAGTAAAAGTACAACTTTTAGAGTTTTTATTTCTAACAACGTACATTTTTTTTAAAAAAATATATCGAAACATGCATGATAATGTTGGAGGTGTAGATAAGAAGGTACAATTAATTGTCACTCAGTATATATGTAATTATATGAACAAGTTATAAAAGTACATAAAATAACAACGTTAAGATATATATAAACTTGTAAATTCATGAATAATTTCTCTTACATATTTATGTTGTACAGACAATATTGCTACAATATATAACTTATCTAAAATTCAGTAATTGATTCATTTACAATCCAAGTACTCCAGATTTGATATTGTATTAGTACATAGTAGACAAATCTGGTGCATTAGCTAAATGCTGATCATCTACATGAACATATTATAATCATTATTTATTTTTCTTTCACATTTTTTAAATTAATTTCATTTGCACAACATCTTTGGCATTTTGGTCTAAAATGGAATTAGTTCTTCATACCTTTAAGTTAACAATTGCATCCAAGAGAAATTGAATTGGAGAAGCGGGAAGCAATTGTTAGTTGAAGCAATAACGTAGAAAAAAAAAAAACCGTTAAAATGAAAAAGTTGCGCATCCAGGGAATCGAACCCTGGTCAGTACCGTGGGAGGGTACTATGATACCACTACACCAGATGCGCTTAGATGTTATGATAAATCATAAATAATATTTATCACTATAACAATAATTCGAGTAACTTTCCAAACATGACAAAGAATTGTCAAAGTTTTATTGCAATGAAGCAGTTCTGCTGTAAAAGGGTAGTAACTACCAGTAAAAATCAAAAGCAAGTTGCTCAAAACAGTTCAGCCAAAATTAAATAAAAAGACAACAAAATAGCCAATAAAAGAGATTTAGGATAGATGAGGCTAATGTTAACTAAATTTTTTTTAGTAAAAGTTGGAAGTCAAAGTCACAAAATTGTTCTTTCCAGATTTCAAACCTGCGACTTTTCATTAAAAAAATATTATTTTTGCCATTATATCAAAGATTGATTCTTTAATATTAACTAAACTTATGCCATTATATCAAAGACTGATTCTTTAATATTAACTAAACTTAAAAAGAACATTTTCTTCGTCTACCACAGCCCGAGAAAATAAAGAATATATCGTACTGAACTTTGTCACACATAGAAATAGTTCAAATGGATTCATTGGATTCATAGTTCCCAATTAATTTCATATTTGTTTCACGTAGTTCATGTAAGGAAGTTTTTCTTTAACATACAGAAATAGTCTGAAAATTCCAAAAAAGAAGAAAAAAAGTTCATACCTAAGCAATAGCCAAGTAACGCTAAAAGAAAAGAATCCTGGTTTTTTTTTTCTATAGCGAAATAAATCATGGCATACCATAACTAACATGTTGTAATTTTGATCACGTGTGTTGTTGTGTCGTAATCAAGCCAATATTTCACGTATCGTGCATAATCTTTACAATCGTCATGAATAATGCTACCATCATTATAATCGTTGTGTATGAAAAATTGAAAAGTGATACAGTGTGATATTTTATTTCTGAAAAGTCACACAATGCAATTCGCTATAGAGAAACTGTGTTGGTACAATTTGGAAAATAGCAGTACAAAAATGTATTTTAGAAGGGGCATCATGAGCTCATGACGGTTCGACAGAATAACAGTGCTGAATCAGACGGCCGAGGTTTCCAACGATGATGATAAGTCTGAAAATCCAGTGCTTTTTGTAGTATAGAACTACAGATAAGTATCTTTTGGGAAATGTTAAATTCTCTCATGGGCTAGGCACTAGCAAAGTAGCAAGTAGCAACTCATGAAATGGTTTTTGTTAAATATATGAATTGATTTTAGGATTGATCAGTTTGGATTTAGTTGAACACATTTTTTTTTCGAACTATACATCATGTTGTTGTTTAATATTGATTCAATTCGATTGGAAAACTATCAAATTTTTAGCTTTCTGGTTCCAGTTCAGGTTTGCAGCTGATAAAAATCACATAAACCAAACCAATGAACTAAAACCGGAATATTAGTAGAAACTATAAACAAGTGGCTAAAATAGTTAATTCATAATAAACAAGTAGTAAGCCAAATAAAGGAACTCATTCGTTTCACAACTGTTCAGTTAAGTTGGAACGGATTGAAATAAGGCTCCTGATTGGGGTTAGGGAAACCAAAATTATAGTTCGAATTTAAAAATAGAACTGAACTAAACCGATTTAGCATTGCAACCGAACCGAACCAAACCAAAATTTTATTTTAGTTTGTTCGGTTCAAACTGAAATATATTACTTTTTTTATTTAAAACAATTGTTTTGTAATAAACCGAAGTATATTAAGAAATAAATCGGAGTATTAAAAAATAAACTGAAGTATTTAAAACAATTGATTAAGAAATAAACCAGAGCGGTCCGGACCAAATAACATAATATATAAAAGTTCGGTCGGCTCGGTTAGTTCAGTTTTGAAAATTTCCAAAGAACTGAACCGAAGTTATAATTCGGTTTTAAAAGCAAACCGAACCGAACCATTAAACCAAAATAACCGAACCCTTTGGTCCAAACTAAATCTGTTCGATTCAAAACCGACTAAACCGGACCCAATGAAAACCCCTAATTGGGGTAACATATTGTTTTGATTATAAACTACACAAGACGACAATAAGAAAACCCGGTTTTTTTTTTATTACTAAGGAAATTTTCCAGGTAACATTACTGGAGATTCTTATATTGGGAATTGCCAACTATATCCCTATGCTTTTGCATGTTCAAAATATTGTTGGTTTGTATAATCTTTTAGGCGATAGTAACTGATTACGTATTTGTAGGTTATCAGGAAAACAAAATTAATTTTCAAAAACTAATGCACCGATAAAAACAAAAGAAAAAGGACTGAGAAAAAAGCTGCAACATTACCAAATTCATGAATGTGTGTTATTATTATATAACAAAATCCAGACACTCATGGAGCAGTCAAATATTGAGCTCAAAATTTCATGTGTCGCCTCAGCATTTTATTCGTAGCTTCTCATGCCAACTTCTGCAATTCCCAAAGAAAATGGAAAAGAAATGTGAAATTTTATTCTTCAGAATAAGCAAATAAAGATATGATAATATTTCATTTCATTACTTCTTCACTGTCCATGCAACATCCATTTTTGCATGTACAATTTCCTAGTCATCCTTGGAATTTGGCTTAGTTTAGGCTACAAAAAAGGTTACATTTATATATATATTTAGAGGCAAACTTGAACATTTTAACAGAAATTACCTTTTTTTCTACAACAGAATCTCACACTTCTCAAACAGCATGGAGTATAAACTTCCAAAACTGGGAAATGTTGGATGTTGCTCGGGGCCTTGGATTACAATGACATACCCAAACAATAACACAAAAAAAGGTACAAAAACAAACATCAGTACTCAATCATGAAGGCATCACGGGACCCACACTGAGAGCCTGTAGTCTCCCGCTGAGCAACTTCTCGACGTACTTCCCAAGAATATCAACCTCAAGGTTGACCTTATCGCCGACCTTTTTACTTGGCAACACAATCTTTTGCTGTGTGTAGGCGACCAGCATGAAGTCAAAGCTGCTCTCTTCCTCATACACACCGACCACCGTCAGGCTTGTCCCGTCAATGGCTATGAACCCTTTCGGCACGATCAAACGAAGAATATCTGGATCTGTTCGAATTGTGACCCAGAGAGAGTCTCCCTCAGGAGAGAATTTTACAATCTCACCAGTGCCATCCACATGCCCCTACAAGTCCAAGTTGTCAAATTTAGTTAATCAATCTCATATGCATTGTACCTGAGAAGTCTAGTAATAGAAAGTTAAAACAGCTTTAACATAAATAAATAAAAAGGGACCATCTATAGATGGATCCAAGCTGGAATAGTCATTGTGTGTCTAATTGAGCATTTGAACATACAACTAATATATCATCAAAAGCCCAATTCAAAAAAAGAAAGAAAGAAAGGTAATTGACATCCAATGAGTACCAGACTGAGATGGGTACTTTTACTTCTTTCAGAAATTTTACAAGGGGGGAGAGGAGGGGATGGTGAGAAAGGTGATAATTTATAGACTTGCTCCAGGCAAAAATACGGAGGGAAGAAAGGTTATAATATCATTTGTTGTTTTAACATCTATTTATGTAAATGTGACTATTTTGCCCTTACATTAGTAAAAAAGGCCTTTTCAATTACATGGCCTGTATTAGACACGCAAAATAGTATGAAAACAAAACAGAAAATCTCCTTTAGCGCATTCATCAGGTGCGCTCAACAATTTTTATTTCTTTTCTCCTTTAGTTTTTACCTTTTTAGCATAAACTTAGAACATCTATACAACAACTAAACAATTAAAAGGTATTAAAAACCAGTAATTACACAAAATGAAAAAAAGACACAAAAAATCTCTTCTCGTCTCACTTCAGTTGACATTAGAAATAAAAAAATTCTGTCACTTTGCCTAGCACAAATCAAGACAGTGCATATACAGGATTTAAGAATGGCAGGTACGAGATTAAAAAAATGATAGGTAGAAGCATAAATTTGAGAATTAAGCATATGCTTGCATATACAAAACCTAAATAGTATATTAGTATCTAATACATCACAAATGACTCCAAACTGGTACAAATGCTTGCATATACCAGAATTTGAACCTGCATTTTTTTTTCTAACAATCGTATAGAACAGGAAAGCATACCAGTACAAACTGGTACACGTTCAGTTCTGGCTCCAATTCTGACTCAGCGCAGTTCTGATTTAAACCTGCGAGTCTCACTCCAAGTTCAATTCTGACTCCAAGTTTAGTTCTAACCCGAGCATTTAACCCACATTTGCCACTTTGATTTAAACCTGCGAGACTCACTCTGATTACAATTCTGACTCCAAGTTCAGTTCAGCTTTTATAATAGGAAAGCATACCAGTACAAACTGGTACAAACCTTTCTTTTCTTATTACACATGTTCAATCCAATTCAGTTCTGTAGATGTATAAGATTAAGTATGACCAAGGATTGTATATCAATACAATCTGATACAAAACAATTTTTTAATCGCACAAGCTCAATCATACAATAATTAGGACAGATTTAGAGAAAATAGCAAATTTCTGATCTAGCAAAAGTATGACTATTATAGAAAGCATTATACCAAGTAACCATCAACAAGTCTTTATATATATATGACTATCATATCAAGGTTCGTTCATAAAAGTTAATTAAGGTACAAAATATCATAAAATAAACTTTTGTTTATTTATATATTAATTTAGTTTGTCAAATACCCTTGTAATTGATTAGTGGTACATGTCAGAAAGCAACAATAAGAAAGCATCGTTGTGTAAACCTGGACACTTTAAAAGTTACTTGTCAGAAAGCAAAATCTATGCAAATACTGATAAGTGACAAAGGTGTAAACCTGGACTTCATTCTGACATCTGAAGAAGCAACAATACAAAAGCAAAATCTAAGGTTGTGACTGCAATTGTTAAAGGAGGGATCGAACGGAGGACTTACCTGGCCACACTGTTGATGGAGATAGTTGAGAGAAAGGGAGACAAAGAGTCGAAGGTGATTCACGTTTATTTCTGTGAGGGGAAACAAGAAAATGGCATATGGGGGCAGGAAAAGGGTAAAATTGGTGAATTTTTCTGGTGGGCTTGCTTTTCCCTTGACTCCATCCCAAATCGGGGGTGAAGATTTTCAGGTCTCTGTGATTAGCCAACATATGTTTTATTATTGAGATATACAAGGGATGATGGTCTTCAGAGGAAGGATGCACAAACAAACCATACTGAGCTGAAGTGGACTACAACTAAAGGGAATCAATCGGTTTAACCTTCCGCACAATATAATTGAAGAAATTGGGGTACATATTTGTACATGATTCATTCCTTTCTCAATTCATTTTCTGTATGCATACACCAGTATAAATCAAAGTAGAAGAAATTCCAAACCTGAACAAAATGTCCTCCCATCCTAGTTTCGGGCGTGAGCGCTCGTTCCAAATTGACTGGCGAACCCGGCCCGAGACCCCCGAGAGAGGTTTTCCTGAGCGTCTCCGGCGAGAGGCCCACTGAAAAGCGAGATCCCGCCGAATCAATCTCAGTTACAGTCAAACAGGTTCCGTTGATCGCAATGCTGTCCCCTAAGCGGGTCCCACCTAGAACAGTCTCTGCGCCAATCCGCATCTCGAACCCGCTTTCGCCATCGTCAGAGGTGGGACCCACCTGCTCGATGTGACCGATCTCTTCCACGATCCCCGTGAAGAGGGAGGTTACGAGCCTGGAGAAACGGGGGCTGGGTTTGAATTGGAGCTTTTGGAAGGATATATTGGCGGCCGCGGATTTGAGAGGGGAGGAGAAACGGAGGGGGGTTTTGTGGAGAGCAGGAGAGCTAGCAGAGAAGAGAGCGGCCATGGAGCGATTGGATAGGTGTGAAAGTCGGCCGGAGTCGGAGCTAAGCACTAACGGTAGGGATGGCAATGGGCCGTGCCCACGGGTATTTTACTAAGCCTATGCCTGGCCCGCCTGTTAAAAATCGACAGCCCACCTGCCTGGCCCAATCAGCCCCCCAAAAATAAGCCTAATTGTTAAAAGCATTGTTTAATCAAACCTAATCAGCCAATTAGTGTAATTTCAAAAATATTTAATTGCCAGTTAACTATTGATAAAACTATATTGCTGGAATTTCCAAACTGCTTGATAAATGACCAATTATTTTTTTGGATTACATTTAAATCTTATATCTAAATGTCTAAATTATTGAGAACAAATTTATAAATGTTTTGATTTAGCATGCATCAATTATTTTTTTGATTTAGAAACAGTGTACTGCATTCAGAGCGTTGCCAGTAATTGACCAAGGAATAGACAAAAATATAAGTACATGCAAAAATCGAAAGCTACATAAAACTGAATTCTGGACAGGTTAAATTGAATTTTGTGACTTTATTTTTAGTAACGGAGACTTCATTTTCAACAGAATCGAAGTGGAAGAGAAAGAGAACAAACTAACCTGGTAGAACTTAGAAGAGCGACACAGATCGGTTTTGAGGAGTGAGGACGTGACTGGCGGTGATCGGCGGACGAGAATGGAACAGAGAAAAGGAGCGGCGGCGATTGGCAGTGATCTGCGGAGCGAGAAATGGAAGAGAGGTGCAGAGCGGCGGCGATCGGCAGTGATCTGCGGAGCGGCAGTGAGAGCGACAGAGAGAGCAATAGAAGAGACTTAGTTGAGTCTTGACTCTTGAGTGACAAGAAAGTAGGAACGAGAGAGAGAGAGGAAAGGAGCGGCTCACTGACTCAGATTTTTTGGCAAGAATAAAACCCTAGACTAGTGTTCTAATAATGCCCGCGCGGGCGTGCCCTGTCCGTGCCTTGCCCGCGTCCGTGCCCGTGCCCGTCCGGCCCGTGCCGTGCCGCGGGCACTCGCGGCACGGGCGTTAAACGGGCCGGACGTGTTTTTCTTTTTTCCCGCCCGCGAGTGCCCGCCCGCCATGCCCACGCGCCCGTGCCCGTGTCCTTTTTTTTTTTTTTCCGAAAATTGAAGTCAAATTCAAATTTCCCACCACCCCACCACCCCCGGCCCCCCATTACCCCTCCCCCCCCCCCCCTCCCCTCCACGGCCGCAGCCAGCCACCACCCCAGCCGGACCCCACCCGGCCACCCCACCTCTCCATTTTTTTTTTTTTTAAATTCAAAAATAAGAAATATTTTTTTTTTAAAACTTTAAACGGCCATAACTTTTGCTAGGAAAGTCGGATTGACACGTATGATGTCAATTCGGAAAGGGGAGGAGGAGACGGTGGTGACCGTCACCTTGGGGTTTACCCCGGGTATCGGAAAAATCAGAATCGCCAAAAAACGTCGTTTAGTGCCTCAAAAATTAAGTTTAAGATTTTTAGTGCCAAAAAACGTCGTTTAGTGCCAAAAAATGTCGTTTAGCGCCAAAAAATGTCGTTTATTTTTTAATCTATTGTTTTCAAATAAGAGCTTAATTATTTTTAAAGTAATTGATTTAAGAAATTTTTAATTTATATTTTATTATAACAAAAATTATCGAGTTACAACCATGTCAAATGAATTTAAATTGGCATGAATTTGGATTTATAATTGATTGGTTTTCAAAGAAAAAAAATACGAAAAAAAACACAAAAAAAACAGAAAAAAAAAATGCCCGTCCTGCCCGCGCGCCCTTGGCGGGCACGGGCATTACACGGGCAGGGCGTGATTTTTGAAATTTTTGCCCGTGATGCCCGCGCCCGCATGCCCGCGTGCCCGCGACGCCCGTGCCCGCACACCGCCCGAGCCCGTGGGGCCCTGCCCGGCCCGCCTGTAGAACTCTACCCTAGACTCATTTGTTGTATTAACATATAAGTCCAACGGACTCTCTGCGGGCTTTGATTCAAGCCCAAGCCTGATCTGGCATATCTTTAAGTCCGGCCTTACTTGGCCCATCACAGAACCGGGCCGACCAGGTAAAGGGCAGACCGGACGGGTATGAGCGGGTTTTTGTGTAATAAGCATGATTGAAAGAATGAGTTTTCGTGTTTTTTTGCTTGGTCTGGCACACTTGTTCGTGCATTACTTGCTATTCTGACACATGTAGTAGTGATATCTTATACTGTGTGTTTTGCTCTGTTAGCTGACAAGTAACTATGACTTTCTTTAGATTTTAGACATGGATCCGTATCCTCAGGATGCGCATCACTTTGTGGTTTGAGATTAAATCTCAAATCAAATTCAGGGGAAAATAGAGGTAGTATTATTGGACTTTAGGATCTGTGCCAAGTTAAAAAAAATAGTCCGGATCGACTAAAAGGGAATCATTTAGAATGATTCCCTTTTGCGGTACTACACTGAATAAGAATTCTTTAGACACGGATATATTTGTGTTGGCAAGTGACTATGACTCTTTAAAAATGTACAAATCTATGTGATTAGAATAAAAAATAAATGAGTTTTGAGAGTTGGAAAAAAAAGTTTGTTTGGGTGGAAAAAAAAAGGACGAAGAAAGGAGAAAGAAGAGAAGGAAGAAGAAGGAGACTGCTAGCTTTCGAGTAAAAAAAAATAATGTAGTGGGACCAAAATGTCATTTCGGTACAAACGGTTTTTTTATTTTCTGTCTGTTGTATTGAAAATTTGTGAAATTATTTCGTACTGAATTATCATTTCGGTCCAGGAAAAAATAAGTTTATACTGAAATAGCAATTTGATTCTTATGATTTTTGTAAAAATAAAACTAATTATGTTGGTATAGTAATTTTTTTAATTATGGTTTATAAAATAAATTCAATCAAATATGCCATCACGTGATTTCAAAATATTTTGAATCAGACAAATCTCATTCAATGTTAATACGGAGGTTGGATGCAATGTTTTTCTAGAAGTTTCACAACGCCTGTTTTTTTTAGTTTTCGTTAATTATTTTAGATTTAGATTATTTGAATATTATAAACTATAGCGGTTTTCTCCAATCGTTTCCACATCAACATTTCTCTAACAAAAATAGTTACTCTTATAGAAATAAATACTTTAGTGTATAGATATAAATACTTGCAAACTAAAATATTAATACTTGAAAAATAAATACTTTATGTGTAACTTGATATGATCAAACGCCTGAAGATTAAATATTGTACAATGTATATACATATAAATATTTCAGTGCATATTTATAAATACTTGCAATATTTAATATTAATACTTTCAGATATCATCCAGTACCATATGTAAAAAACAATATCAAGTTTTGTGGTCTTCCCAGATAGTTATGGAAATATTAATATTTTTAAAAACGTGTATGGTTTTCTCATTTAGTTCGAGTGGTTCCCCATATATATTTATGGTGCGGGAATGTTTGGAGAATTTGGTTGGTGTTATTATTTATGTAAAAATTGTTCACCTTAGTATAAATACTTCAGTGCATATTTATAAATATTTGTGTGCATAGGTACTAATACTTTAAAAAAAATTCAGTGTGGAGCTTTTGCGGCCCCTCTAGACAATTATAGTAGTTATGGTACAAAAACAGTACGAAAACTAGAGCAGGGAACTATTATCACGGTTCCTTTTTCCTTTCATATATGAAATTTCAAAATAGTTATTTGTGTCAAATTAAGATTCACAATAAGAATAAAAAGAGTCTACACTATTCATATTAACAGTGGACTTTCTTTTTTGTGACACATGATTTCTGATTCCATGTATTTTTATTTTCCGTATAAAGATATAGAAAAAGGCATGGAGAAATATCCCATGGACCAATAATAAGTTATCATGTTTTAAAACTTTATATATCGAATCATAGTAAACATATTTTGGAATAATATTCGTATTATTTTTATGTTGTTTACACGTCTTGAAATTATCTGTGAACTTGTCAAATTATACACATCAAATTGTTCATAAAACCTATCCTTCTAACACATTGATAGCTAAAAAGAAAATTTGGAAGCGGAAAAAAGTCCGAAAAACTTTGCATTTGACAAATTATCCCTAAATTATGCATGTGTTATCTATGAATTACAAAAATTTGACCTTGCAAAATTAAATGATCATGACTAATTGAATATAATGAACAATTTATATTGTTGATTGAAATTAATCCAATAAATTCTGAATGTAAACTCAATAAAAAATTTAATGAACTTAAAAAACATGTTAACTTTGATTCTCATATCCTAAGTATAGCATCCAGTGGAATATAGGGCAAATTTATCACCAGAAAAATCATGCCATGTTTTCCGACCCGTGATCTCATACTTGAGAATTTTACAATAAGAAAACGGATGAGACTTGAGATAAAGACATCGCTATTTTTATTTTCATATAATGCACAAATAATAAAATCACACTAATAAAAAAAACATTTGATTCATGTATTGCATGATGTTTCAAACAGCACAAATAATAAAATCAAACCAAAGAATCTCATCCGATCTCATGTTATGGCCTAATTGGTGCTTGAGATTTTCATTTGTCAAAGCAATTAGCGTGTGGACGGCACAAGATATATAATTACAAATTATTTGCACGAGAATTAAAGCAGTGGTTAGTGAACTTAGTCAACAATCAAAAACCATGGGAATTATTTGGTTGTAAAGCAGTGTCATCCTTCTAAGTGGATATCATGTTATAAAAGAAATCTTGCTGATACATATTTATATTATCTTAATTCTTACGTATTATTTATTAATTAGTAACCCTGCTAAAGTTTAGAACAGGTGTGAGTATTTGCATTTCCTGTTTTGATTATAGGAAGGTAAGGCATCCTAATATTTTAATTTATTTGGCTAATTGGCGTTAAAAGAATCAATAATTGTCAGTTTGGTTGATTGATTCCGACGTCAAACTCAAAAGACTAGATAAATATAGCATTATAATATAATAAGTGGTTTTAGAAAGTGTTATGTTCAGAGGCGGAGCCATCTTTAATAAATATACAGGGTCAATTGATCTCTATTTATTTTAAAATATTTTGTATTTATTAGTATATTTCTATATAATTTAGTAAAAAATACTATGTCAAATTGATCTACATTCGCAGTATAAAAAATTTATATATATGATCTCTATTCATGTTTGCCCCGTAATATGGAGGTCTGGCTTCGCTCCTGAATTATGTCGAATTTGAATTTTCGATCTCAAATAAATAATAGTATAATGCTTGCAAATTGCAAATTTTAAAGGTTGAAGACTAAACTGAAAATGTTAATCCTCAAAGGATCACTATGAAAAACAGTTTAGTCTTCAATGTGACTCCATGTTTGTTGCTTCAAAAGTGATAATAGTAATTTTCCTACGGGCTTGTATTAAAAAAAAAACCAAAAAAGAGGTGATAACATGCGAGCCATTCGATCGGAATATCAAGATGCGATTTGGATATTTTGATTTTGGATTGAATAATTCAGATCAAAGTCATTTTAATTCTTATAAATAATAGAACCAATTTTTTATTAGTGACAAAGTTGGGTAAAGAAAAAAACACATTTTGTACGAGAGATATTGAGTATGAAATCTGAACGAAAATTTTCCGTGAACATCAAAATTTTGAAAGTTAGATCTTTTCGTAGTCCTAGGGAAAAATAAGATTTGTGCTATGTGAAATAATTATATCTGAAGGACATGTTTGGCGGATCATTGGAAATGGGTATGGATACGGACATTGAACTAAAAATTAATATTTGCGTAGAAAAAAAAAAATTCAGTTGCCACAAAAACAGTAGAGCAGTCAAACATAACTTAAATTATCACAAAATGGACTCGTTTGACCAATCGAAGTACAATTAATGCTCATCGGATCAGATCCGCTATACCTCGGATCCTCTGCCTGCCTTCTGGCCTACGAATTACGATGCGGATAATATAAGCAATGGAACATTGACATGATTTTATTAACCTACGGATTATATTAAATACTCGACACATTCTCCTAAAAGAATCGATCACGTTTAGGGGTGTCATAATGATCGGATAGAAACATTTTCATACCCGTATTCATTACGATAATGAAAAGAAAATTATCCTTGTTTTTTTTTCAAATACGTACGGATCGGATAAACGGATAAAAAGTGTCATTAATGATTAATTTGTGTTTTCGATAAAATATTTTTCAAAATATGAAAAAACAAATGAATACAACTAATTTTATTAAGAGACTTTAGTAAACTACAAAATTTTATTGTATCATGTATTATCTTCATAAAAATATATATTTTATTTTTAAAAATTATCTTATAGGATTACGGGTAAGATAATGAAAAAAAATCATTACTTTTACTCATACTCAATAAATTAACGAAAAAAATCTTATCCATATATATTTTTTCAGATACGATACATATCAGGTAAACGGATAAAAGAGTATCATTGACACCCCTAATCACTAAAATTTTGAAAATCATGGTTGGCCAAGCACCCCTTGGTTTGGCTTCAAATCTGGTCGTGCTGCCGAGGCTCTGTGTGATATTATAAAAAAAAAATGGAATTTCTTGATAATGAATATTTTGATAATTTTGACAAAAACGTTTCTAAATTAATTTTAATTTTTTTTTTCAGAAAAAGAAAACATCAATTTTTTTACATGTCACTGAACTTGTGAATTAGTTGTGTATTACTTTCATACTATTTTAGTGCCACTTAATATTCCATCCAAAACAATTAAATATAGTTTTTTTGCACGTTTTAAATATGTCGTTTGATGGACAGTAAAAACATGCATGAATTTCCATCGCTTTTTCATTTACATAGTAGAAAACATAGAACATGTAAAAGTTGAAAAGTTGAATAAAAAAACTTATATATTATTTTTGTATTATTGTCAAATTTGTAAAGTTAATAATTATCAATGGATCTATAGTTCTTCGCACAAAAGCTTACTCTAGTGTACTATTTTCTATGATGCATTTGGATGGATGAAAAATAGTTACTAATTCAGATTAGTACTATTTTGAATTACTATTTTCTATTCTGGGTGTATTTAAATTGGTAAATATAATATATTCTTCGTTAGTCTTTTGTAGATTTTCTCAAAATTCTACTAACCAAACAAAATGTTAGATTAACTATTATTCTCAATCTTGAAAATAACTCTATTCTTACTCTATTCCTTATTTCATCCAAACATCCATAAAAAATTAGAGTAATATAACTACCTTTCATATAAGTTTCCTCAAAATGTATCTCAAATGCAGCTAGTTATTCATTCACCATGTATTGCAAACTCAATTAATTAATGCAGAATGCACCCTCAACTATTTCGATTAAATAGAATTTATGATAGTTTTCACACATTTTGACAGCTATTAGCACATGTCGTAATTTTTTAAACTCATTTTCGGAACATTTCGAAATTCACAATTCGTTATTACAGAATGTACGTACATTTAGCTATTTCAAAATGCATACCTATTTTTTTATTTTTATTTTTTTAACGTTATGTAATGCACATTTGATTATTTATTCTTCCTAGTTAGAAAAAAACAGTTAGGAGAATATATTTGAAAGGTTAGAATTTGGAGTATAAGTATATTATTCCAAAAAAATTATAAAATTTTATTTTGATCATATGATCAAACCAGAATAAAATATATAAATCAAACCGATTATGATGTATAATAGATTTATAGAATATTTTTCAAACGGAAATGACTTCGCGTACTGTCTGTAGTAAATATTAAATAGACCGTAATAATAATTCTGTATAATAATAGTGTGGTAATACTTGAAAACATTATTTATTTGAACATATGTATTTTGATATTGTTATATATGGTCTATGCATTCAGAAAATATACATTGTAAAAATTTTAACATACAAAAAAGTTGTTATATTACATTAAAAAAAACAAAATATTTTGACATGACACACAGAGTCTACATATCTTCCATAAATAAAGTGCAAATTTTGTTTTCTTGTCAACTAAAATCTAAGATTTCTTAATATGCGGACTAATTTTGTATTTTTATAATTTTTAAATGCTAGAAATAAAAAATTCGATCCAAAGGTATGGAACTACCAAAACAGGGTACGGAGTAGTTCAGTGCGTTGT
The DNA here is from genome assembly GCA_024447775.1 of Carex cristatella. Taxonomy (NCBI): domain Eukaryota; kingdom Viridiplantae; phylum Streptophyta; class Magnoliopsida; order Poales; family Cyperaceae; genus Carex; species Carex cristatella. Next base: position 3,512,164 of record JAJHPF010000033.1, on the reverse strand, counting down.
CTCCCATTGTCAAACTGGAAAGTTCAAAACAGGGAAAGGAGAACACTGAATTCGATATATTATATATAAGCAGTTCTTTGTTCTTATTAGAATAATTTTGAAATGAGCACCCGGTGTATTCCATAAATGTCTACTGCTAGGTTATTCATCTGCTTGTGCTTGAGGAATTTAAATCGGCTGAAATTTGAGATTTGCTGAAATTTCTGAAATTCGAGATCCCAGCTGTTCAACTTTTTCTGTGCATGCATCTCAGAACAGCTGATTTTTCTACGCACGTATCTCGAAACATTTCGACGGATGGATCTGAATTTCAGGAATTTCAGGAACACTGTTCATTTGTCTCGAATTTCAGCAGATTCGGATCCGTGCTTGAGAAATGAGACTTGAACACTTATTAAAAAAGTTTATCAATAATATATTTATTTTTGCAAATTTTTGGGAGTATATACTGTTCAATAAGAAAAAGTTTATTAATAAGAAATTTGTTATACTGTTCAAGTATAACAAATTATACATATAAATTTAACTTTTTTTTTTAAATATCATGTACAGATTCAATTCATTATGGGGCCGTTCGGCAACAAGGGATTAAGAGCTAGAGGAGCACTAAGGAATCGATGTTCGATTGTTTTAATCCGTGGATGAAAGCTAAGGAATCAAAAGGAAGAGGTAGAAGTGTCTTAAGATTCGGGTCGAGGATTAAAATCCGGACAAAATGAGGCTAAATGATGTGATCTTAATCCGCGCTAAGGAACCGGTGTTCAGCAGGATTAAACGGTTAAGGAAGTTAAATGAAGCAGATTAAGCTTTTTTATTGCCGAATAACCCCCTACGAGTATTATTTTTGTTAGAATTAAATATTATTGGGCTAATATTATTGACAAACATATAGTTCAATCCGTTACAATACTATGCACCAATTGTTCATAAAAATATAAACTGTCATATAATATATCACTAGAATTAACAACATTTTTTTTCGCATTATTTTATTTCAACATATAATATATTCTTAGCCATAAGTAGCTTTACGAAAACACATATATTAATTATTTAAAGACAAAAAATACGATCATTATCATTAAATCTAATTAAAACTTTAATATATAACAGGTTTGATGTAGTTGTTAGAATATCAAGGTCTTGTAATTTTTTCTTTATGTAATTTCTTATTTGATTTCTCATTCAAAATTAAAGTCATTAACTCATAAAAAAAAAAAATATCTAAATCATATTTAGTTTTATGCTTCTTAAGTCAACAACCTATAATTTTCTTATTCAGTATTATTTTGTGGAAAATGAAAGTGAACCAATAAACAATATAAACACAAATAAGTGAAATCACTTGCTTTGTTTTTTTGTTTTCTTGAGAAACCATACATAATTGCTCCTGGACCAAGTGTAGCTAAACTTATTCGCTCAGCGTGGGGGGGCCTGGTCATTGGACAATGGACAAACCAAATGGGCGCCCCTGGGATTTGCCATCTTTCCCTTTTGACCTCAAAAATTCGTCTACTATTTCCAATTCTCCACTAAATAATCAGATTCTTGACAAATTAACCGAATCCATTTAGTATAAGTACAATACTCTTCCTTAGTGGTGCTAACCAACTCATAAGCTCAAACTATACAGACCCCCCCTCTCTCTCTCTTTGCATACATTCCTTCTCTGTCTTTGCTATTCTTCTCAAAAGAAACAGAGCACAAGTTATTGGAAGGCATTGAGGTGAGAGATGAGCTACATTCTCTCATGGTCTTACTTTCTTTTTTATTTCATCATATGAAATTTAATGTGAATACTGAATACTAACTTTTGTTCCTTTTCCAATTAATGTTCTCTAGACCATAGATTGCTCTTAGAAACCATTTTAAGCAACTCCAACTGAGTTCACAGTCCAAATGGACTCGAGCTACCGATATGATGAACCGGCGAGTAAAAACACAAGCAAGAGAAGCGCACATTTTAGTGACAAGGATGAGTATGTTGAGGTTACACTCGACCTTCATGACGACAATGTGGCCATCCATGGAGTGGAACGTGCTCTTCTCGGTGGGTCTTATGTGCGGGCCCCACCGACAACATCTGATATGCATAGCGGAGGCGGCGGAGGTCTTGCTTCAAAGCTAAAGCAGGTACTCTTCGCAACCTATCCCGTCGGCATTTCTTAACTGGTTTACAATTATCTGATTCTAAATTAATTGTTTATTAATTTATCTAATTAGTCAATTATTTGTTCATTTATTTTTTATTTTGGACAGGTTGGGTCTGAACTGAAGAAGATAACATCGACGAAACGAGGAGACATGGCCCCACACCCACCACCGCTGCAGCGAAAGCTTGACCGAAGCATGACGACTGCTGCGAAGGCGCTAAAGGGCATGCAATTCCTTTCTGACAACATGGTCACACAGGGCTGGCCAGAGGTTGAGAAGCGCTTTGAGAAACTCTCTGTTGATGGCATCCTTTTGCGATCTCGATTCGGGCAATGCATTGGTCAGTTTACAATCCAAGTTAAATTTCGTAATCAAACTAGCTAGTTCTCAAATGGTTTCGGTGCATCTGCTTAATTGAGGATTTATATAACCAATGAGGGAATGACAAAGTAATAATAGAGAAAAGGATAAATTAATGATGGATAATAATTTATACAGAACTAAAATTACCCAATTGAATGTATAAACACTTCAAAGATTTGTGTTTGCCCATCCCCAAAATTGACACAAAGATTTGCGCTGTATCAATGCGAACAGGAATGACTGGGTCCGATGAGTTTACGGGGCAGGTATTCGATGCACTTGCACGACGCAGGGGTATAACAGCGCAACTGCTCACAAAGGATCAGGTGCGAGAGTTCTGGCAGCAGCTTATGGACCGTGGTTTCGATTCCAGGCTCCAAACATTCTTTGACATGTATGAATATTTTAACTGTGCTGATTTGAGAGGGTTTTTTTATGATCATAAAAAAATGAAGAACAGATAAAATTAGCAAATGCTATTAAAGAAAGAAGTGGAATTAATTAATAATTTTGCAGTTCAGTTTAAGTGGAAAGTTAGCTTATTAAAAATGAATGAATTTGATTCAGATATATTATAATTAAAGAGAAATAAGAGTTTAATTTGAATGATGTTTTTATCTGTCACTAAACAAATTTCAGGGTGGATAAGAATGCAGATGGCCGGATCACAGAGGAGGAAGTCAAAGAGGTCTGTTAGAAGAAGAAAAAAAAGTTCTATTTACAATATATGCACGGTGCACCAAAAATCTATTGATTTATAAATATAAACTTACTTCTTTTCTCCAGATCCTCACTTTAACTGCATCAGCAAACAAACTTAGCAAGATCCTTGAAAGGGTTGATGAATACACAGCCCTGATCATGGAAGAATTAGATCCAAACCATTTGGGCTACATTGAGGTATATATCTATGTGCTGATTTTTTTTAATAGTATTTAAGTGCATTAATAAACTTCTAGAAAAACCACATTACAAAATAAGCAAACAGACTCAAAAAGTCTGGTTCAATAATTTATTATTATTATTATTTTTTTAAATGCTTGATAGAGACAAAAATTTATATTTTTTTCCTCTTTATAACAGCTAGACAATCTTGAGATGCTGCTGCTACAACCACAGGCACAGACGGCAAGGCTCGCACACAACAGCTCGAACTTGAGTCAGCTGATAAGTCAAAAACTCGTACCAAGCCATGACCGAAACCCGTTTCGACGACTGTGGAAGTGGTTGAGATACTTCATGGAGGACAACTGGAAGCGCGTATGGGTGATGGCTTTGTGGCTTACCGTTTGCGCTATCCTTTTCACTTGGAAATTCATTCAATACAAACACAACGACGCGTTCCAGGTCATGGGGTATTGTGTTTCTACTGCCAAAGGAGGTGCCGAAACGACCAAGTTAAATATGGCTATAGTGCTCCTACCAGTTTGTCGGAATCTTGTTACTTTGCTCAGGTCCAAGACAAAGCTTGGTGCAATTTTGCCTTTCAATGACAATCTAAACTTTCACAAGGTATACTTTCTGTTGTACCAATACAATGATGTAGTGGTAATTGCTATTATAATATACTACTACAGTGTCAAATCCTTTAATTTCAGCACATAATTAAGGTACTAATTTCTTTTATTTATTCGACATTTAAGGTAATTGCATGGGGTGTAGCAGTAGGTGCAGGTCTCCACATCATCCCGCACTTGGTATGCGATTTCCCTAGGATCCTGCACGAGACCGATCAAGAGTACCATGATTACTTGGAAAAATTCTTCGGCGTGCCCCGCCCCCCAAATTACTGGTGGTTTGTCAAAGGCGTTGAAGGAGTAACAGGGTTGATAATAACAATTTTAATGGTGATAGCATATATTTTCGCTCAGCCTTGGTTCAGAAGGAGCAAGATGAGAGAGGGTAGCATTCTGTATAAGCTTTCTGGTTTCAACACATTTTGGTACTCGCACCATCTTTTTATCATAGTATACATTACTTTCATTTGGCATGGCGAGACCCTGTACATCAACCGCAAATTTCGCAATAAAACAGTGAGTTCTAAACATTGCATACTATCTTAAGTCCAACTGAATTTGTTCGCTTTTAGATTTGTGTTATTAATCTATATGCTTTGTTTTTACAGACCTGGATGTACCTACTGATACCGATGATTTTATATGTCGGCGAGCGTATTTTAAGAGCACTAAGGTCTGGTTACAAGCCTGTCCGAATTCAGAAGGTTGCAGTTTATCCGGGAAATGTGATCGCCATTTACATGCACAAACCTCACAATTTCAACTATAAAAGTGGCCAATACATGTTTGTAAATTGTCCTCCAATTTCTCCATTCGAGTGGTGAGTTACAGATTCTGCATCTATCTACAACAAGTATCCAATGGTTCGTTATAAGAAGAACACTTAATTATACCCCTTTCTGTTTTTCCTCCATTTGTAGGCATCCCTTTACAATTACATCAGCACCGGGAGAAGAGTACCTCAGCATGCACATCCGTTGTCGGGGTGACTGGACATCTTCACTTAGAGGCATCTTTTCTGAGGTATAATTCTTGCTTTTTTCAGATAAACAAATTAAAAATAGTACTTTCGTTAATAATTAACATCTATAAGTTAATTATTTTGCAAGAAGCACTGCAACCTTTTGGATGAATATAGTTCATTGTCCCTTTTTTTTTTTAGGTAAAAGGAAATGTCAGTACCTTAATTACTATAGTAATTTCTATTGTCATAGCTAATAACTACACTTTTGATGTGGCATATATATAGAAGTGCCGACCTCCTGCTGCTGGCCAAAGCGGTCTCCTCAGAGCTGACGTTATGACAACCGAAAGAACCGCAGCGTACGTACTTGCGCTCTTTATATCATATTATATTTATTAATAGATAATTTCATTATAAACTTCTATGCTTTCCAATAACACGGCAGAATTAAATTCTATTAGGTTCCCAAAGCTCCTGATAGATGGGCCCTACGGTGCCCCTGCACAAGACTACTGGAAGTACAATGTGCTTCTTCTCATTGGTCTGGGTATCGGTGCGACCCCCTTGATCAGCATCGTGAAAGACGTGCTCTACAACATGCAAAAGCAGAAGGACGGCACGATGAGCCTGGCAGAACTGGGGAAGAAGACCAAAACCTTCATGACAGAACGGGTCTACTTCTATTGGGTGACCCGTGAAGAGGGATCCTTTGAGTGGTTTCGAGGTGTCATGAATGAGGTGGCAGAGAAGGATAAGGATGGTGTGATTGAGTTGCACAACCATTGCACAAGCGTGTACGAGGAGGGGGACGCAAGATCAGCACTGATCATCATGTTACAAGCTCTCAACCATGCCAAACATGGGGTGGATATCGTGTCGGGAACACGTGTCAAGACGCACTTTGCCAGGCCTAACTGGCGGACTGTGTTCAAGCATGTCGCGGTCAATCATGAAGAACAGCGCGTCGGTGAGTATTTTTTACATTTTCATCCTTGCATTTTCTTAGAACAAAAGATATCAAATGATTAAGACATTAATATTCAGTTTTAAAATGCACTCTCTTGGCAAATTTTAAATTATGTAGTAATTAACAGAAAAATTATAGCCTACATAAATACTTTTGCTTAAATAAATCAACAAACAATGGTAATTGATGACAATCAAATAGCAATTGCTACAATTGATACGTGATTTACAAAGGAAATAATAATTGTACTTAAAATTATAAAGAATGACTAATTGTGCTTAATTTTTCTCTTATTTAGGGGTTTTCTACTGCGGTGACCAAACGCTAACACCTGAGCTGAGGAAGCTATCTCAAGATTTCACTCATAAAACATCCACAAAATTTTCCTTCCACAAGGAGAATTTCTAAATAAGCTGTAAATTGTATAAAAATTACTGCCTTCAATTTTCTTTTGTTTTCACATATGGGATTCCAGAAAAATATACTTTGATTTCTTAGAAAGGATCGATATAGTGTGAGAGCATGATTTTTACATCTCTGGTGAAAGAATTATTATTTACTTCATTTCACAGCCTGGAATTATGGCTGATTCTGTACTGAGAACTTGTTAGAGAGAAAAAGGAAATATAGAACAGATAAATTTAATTGACAAGAATTTTATTAATAATATTTATCATACTGTTTAATTTATCACAAACAAATCTATCCTCCTATAAAAGACACAAGTTACAGTTTATTTGTCAGTTGTAGATATTTTAGGATCACAAATGAGATCTAGAAGGATTGGGGGGGGGGATTAAAACTTTAAATTCTATTAAAGAGATCATATTCGACAAGTAATAAATTAAGAATTGAAGAAGAATTATGAATAAAATAAATCTATTCTATTATGTGACAAGAGTAAACAAGATAATTAATACACCTCTTACTAAATTGTTATGTAATATGATTGATGATGTTAATTGATTTGTTGTATTTTCATAATATTATTTATTCACAAATTTAATGATAAATTGATTATAAAAATAGCACAATGAACTTAATCTAAAATGAAATATGGTGAAAAAAAACCAAAATATTATCCACATGTTCCTTCATTCTGAATTCAAAAATCAAAGCCTCATCTTTTAGAACATTTCAGACTGGGTTACTGGTACACCGTGCCAGATCCGATATTGTTCAATACGGTGTATGTAAGGTGGAAATGATTGGAAGAGAGTGAAATATGCGTAAAACAAGAGTAAAAGAGTGTAATCATGTTTCTTTTTTATAAAGTAAAGTTGGGATCAAATCACTTAATTATTTTAATATTCACAAAAGTTCTATATCCGAATTTTGAGTATTTGATTTTATGTACGGAAAGCATTATCTTTGCTATTATAGTACATAATACCAAAGTATAATGATGTTGAAATTAAAAAAAAAAAATTGCTAATAGGACCTTTTAATCTTTCATTTAAGCCCCTCTAAATTAATGGAATTAGATATTCCATATAGTGGGATAGAATATCTATTACATAAAAATAATGATCAAAAGAAGAGAACAATTGAAGTGAAAAGCCTTCTATTTCTTATTATCAATTGATTTTTACTCTTGTGGAACATCACCAACGGAAAGTGTGAACAAGTGTTAAAAATGCAGAATAACATGACATAATAAAAGATGCTTCAATTTTATAAGATATTCAAAACGAGTAATTTTACATGAAGAAATTGGAATGAGTAAAAGCGACAATTTAACTAACGACCCCCTTTGTTTTATTGGGTTAGAGCATCTGCATCATTGAAATTCTTAGAGTTTCTAAATAACTGTTAATATAATTTTAGAAATTTTAAATTCTCTGAATTTTTAAATCTCTACATCTCTGAAATTAAAATCAGAGTTTCTTAATCACCACATTAGCATTTAATTAAAATAGTATTAAAAATTGAGCGAATACGGGTCGCTTATTTCGCCACGTCAGAGTTTTGAAACAGTTTCATATTTAGAAACTATTAAACAAAATTGCTAAATATGAAATCCATCTGTATTTCTGAAATTGATTTAGAAACTGTCAAGTTAGCTTTTAAAACTCCAAGAGCTTCATAAATTATGTGCTGAAGTCGCATTGCAAGCTGTTGAGCAATTTACCGGTTTTAATTTGATTTCTCAAAAATTCTCAAACGGATTACTAAAATAATTCACTACGAAGTTACTCGGCAGTTGGCGCCAAGTCCTTCCCTAAATTATTTAATATTTATAAAATATTTCTCATTCGAATTTGAAATATACAATTTTTTATATGAAAAATATTATTTTTACCACTAGATAAAAGTTCTCTATTTTCAATCAGATTCAATTTGGTAGATGATTTTTATACAAACTTTATGACATTGCATAAAATATTAAATCTTTATCTAATCAACTACTTAATATATTGCAATTGGTAATTATAGAAGGCTCTAAATTTTTAGTTTTGAAGTTGCAGGGTTTCCATCAGTTAGCTTGCAATGCTAATAAACTAAATTATATTGGTAAACACGTCCTAAAAATTCTATAAAACAGTACTACATTTCTTATAATAATTGGCGAAAATTATTAATTTTTGACGAATAATTTTCTATACCTGATCGGCAGAGTCCATTACAGGATTAATACCCACAGGACTAAACAGCAGCTCACAGATTAAAAAAAATGAATCTTTAAAAACAGTAGAGAGACAAATTAAAGAAATTAGAAGTGCAGCTGTATGCAACAGGCTCAATAGAAAAATAGAAAATGCTCTATGCTAAGACACATTGTATTCGACTTTGTTTCACACTAATTTTAATTTTAAATTTAATATTGATGCAGCTAGCAAAGGTCTTTCCTGCGGGAAATTTTTTTATCAATAGAAATTATAAATTTCTGATTAAAATAAATTTTGATTGTAACAAATATAGTAAAATCGGAGTCAGTGATCCCGATCCATGAATTTTTTTTTATTTTTTTTAGCTTCACAGAGAATTTGCAAAAAAAAAAAATCATGGATCGGGATCAATGGCTCCGATCCAAAAATGAGTTGATTTTTTTTATATAACTATCTGTAATTATTGTTTTTTTATGGATACAAGAGTTTTGTGTCACAGAAAATTATTTTTTTTATGGATCGGAATCGGAGCCAGTGATCCCGATTTATAATTTTTTTTTTTTTTTTTGCAAATTCTCTGTGCAGTTAAAAAAATAAAAAAAATGTATCGGGATCATTGACTCCGATCTTACTATATTTGTTGCAATCAAGATACTCTTTCTATTCGTGTTGATCAGAATTTTATAATTTCTATAGATAAAAAATTTCCTTTCCTGCGTCTACTGAATACTGATCCATACGGGACCCACTGAATATAAAAAACAACGGTTCCTATCCATGTGTACATATAAATTACAATTGGCTTGTGTGTCATGCTCAATATCATGATCTTATTTCATACAAGAAAAAATTCCCAAATTGTTCTTTGAGGTTAGTACTTAATTTGGGTTCACTTAAATTTAATAGAAATAGGATGGATTATGCTTAATGCATATACTATATATGTCCTTAAAATCAAAGCGGAAGAATTCTTTTGCACCTATAAATGTTTGTATTAACTTCTTTAAATTTTTATTCATACAGCAACCAAAGAAGGACATGGCTTCCCATGGTCTAATAATGGAGACCACACAAGAGATAAGGCGGCTTGATCGAAGCATGATGGGTGCAACTCGGGCTCTGAGGGGCCTACAAGTTTTGGAAGACAGCATGGTTTCGTCGGACTGGTCGGAGGTTGAGAAGCGCTTTGAAAAACTCGCGGTAGACGGCATTCTCCTTCGGACTAGGTTCGGTCTCTGCATGGGTATGAACATTGCTACCTTCTAATTTTTTTTTATTTTTTATTTTTTTGAGGGGTGGGGGACAACAAAGTATATTTCAGACTAATATTCTCAATGCAAAAAAATTCAGTGAAATTAATGAAAAAGAGAAATGATATATAAAAAAGTATACTCGAGAAAGAGAAAAAAAGTATATGTTACTCCAGCCCGGCAATGGACAGTGCAATTGAAACTTGACAATGTAGCAAAAAATGTTGCTTTTTTTTTTCTTTTGAGAGGAATTTCCTAATATCTGATCGACATAACCAGGGGCGGAGCCAGACTTTCAGACTATGAGGGTCAAACATGAATGAAGATCAAATATATAAAAAATTTCTACTATGAATGGGATCAATTTCATCTTATTCATAATATTTTAGTTTAAATTATATTAAAAATAGAGTATAAGTAAAAAAAAAATTGCAAATGAATGGGGGTCAATTGACCCCCATTCATTAAACGTAGCTCCGCCTCTGGACATAACTATATTGGAATTAATATGTTGACGCCCAAATTATTGACAAGTGATATTCTTGACTGTTAATATAAAAAAGAAATTCTCTCTTTTTTAGAAAATCTCCTGATCCACTTTTCTTTTTTTTTACATCCGTAATTTTTATTTTTTTTATCAAGTTCAACTTTCATTTTTTTACACGTGTATCAATACTTACATCATAAAGAGGAAATATATTTTTCTCTCTCATCATCCACCAATTTTTTTACACATTTTTAGTAATTTTTATTTCCTCCGTTCAATCTCGTCTATTTTTACGACGATATATGAAAATTTTTACAAATATAAAACTACGAACGTCTTGTTCAACATTCTTTTTCAAATTAGATCAATATTGAAGTAATTTCGAATTCTATTTGCTCGCTATTTTTTCTTATTCTTAATATGTTAGATATAAATACTTGAAAATTTAAGCATTCATACTTAAAAGCTTAAGTATAAGACTTAAAAATATATAGGTATAAATACTTGATACGTTAGATATAAATGCTCGATATATCTTGTATAAATACTTGATATTTTCCAGGATATGATGAAAAGTTTAAAATCAATAAAAAATTAAATATTTTATACTAGCTAATTTTACCTTTGATACATAATATTTATGAAAGATACCAATTCAAATTAAATCTCAATTATCGTTAGCTGTACAATCTCCACAAAGAAATGATACATTTTGTTTTTACAAAATTTAGTATGTTATGTATAAATACTTGTTATCTTATATATCATTACTTGCACGCGTCAGCTATAAATTCAGTGGCAATCTTCCTTGATTAGAGTTAGAGAATTTGACCAGAAATTTTTGGGAGAGAGGGGTGTCCGATGCCCATCGGAACAAACTCGGTTCGGTGGATGATTTCTACTGTCCGATTCACTTTAAGATCTATGCGCATAGATATTAAAGCAAATAGCATGGATATTAAAGTGATGCGCACAGATCTTGAAGTGGATCGGACGGTAGAAACCACCCATCGATCTGAGTTTGATCTGATAGGCGTCGGATACCCCCCTCTCCCGAAATTTTTCTGGAAAACTCGTCAAAAAAATAATAAAATTCAAATAATAACCAAATAAGTAGCGACAGTGCGACACACTGACGCGCACATCCGATGCCAATAATTCTAAACATTTTTTGTTTGAATGAGAGTTTATTTGTGAATTGTGATCAATTAGCTCCTCGCCCTACATAGTTTAACAACGTCACAAATTAAGGAATTTTCCAATTTACTCGGCAACTAAAAACGACTAGGCCAAGCCCAAGCCCGGATTGGTACCTCCCTCGCTCTCCGGCCACGGGATTTTTGGAATAGGATCAAATGCGATTCAATGCGCGGTTTAAACAGTTCGAATGGCGTCGAGTCTCACGGACGGTTTAAATTTACGGATTTTAGAACATGCGGATCTAAACCTTCTGCACGAATCTTAACGCGAATTTGACTGTTATCCCCCGAACATCGAACCAATTCTCGGGTCCGGATTCCCTAAAGTAACCTAATTTTTGGGTTTTGGATCGAGACCGTCCGATTCGAATCCGACGTTCAATCTCGCACGATCCATATCTCGAATCCGGGCTCCATCTCGCGCGCTCATCTCGAATCGGACGGTCCCGATTTAAAACCCAAAAATTGGGTTACATCACTGGATCTCGATTCCTCTCCCGCTTACAAGCCAGTACACTGTAGGGGCGGGGCGGGGCGGCGTCGGCTGAGGAAGAGGTCAGTATGATCGCCGAAGCTTTCTCAGTTCCTTCGTTCTCTGGTTATCCACCAGTGCCTGTAAGGTTGCGTCGTTGGCTTGTGCGGCGATCCTCTACGGTTTACTTGAGATGAAGACCGGTGTAAACTTCTGGTGAGTAGAGATTACAATCATCTGCGCTTCAGAACTTTTGGAGATGGAGTTTCCTCGTTAAATCAAAGAAAAAGTCTGTTTTACCCGTTTTATAATTTCTGTACCAATAGTCCTACTAGTGCACACAATATGTTCGATGGTTTATGTCACAAATGCTGTTATCAAGACCTAACAGTTAAATTATTTTTTGTTTGTGAATATTGGTACGGATAAGAAATGGAGTCTCAGTATTTTTTTTACTTTCTAAAATTCAAAATATAGGAATGGAGGGGTCACAAGAGTTCTCAACACAGGTTTTCGATGCACTTGCCCGGCAGAGGGGCATCACAGCTCAAGTTCTTACCCATGATCAGGTTCGTGATTTCTGGGAGCAGCTGTCAAACCGTAGTTTTGATGCCAGACTTCAAACTTTCTTTGACATGTATGTCCCTCTCTCTCTTTGAACTCTTCTTATTCTACAGGATGTTGCTAATTAGCTCCTATGTATATCGATCTTAACAAATAATAAAAATTTAAATGTGATTGTTGAATTCTAGAAGTTAAAATAGTCGTTTATTTTGATCTATGTTTTTATTATTTAAAGACTTTGTGTTGTTGAGATATGCAGGATTGACAAGAATGCAGATGGCCGGATCACCAAAGAGGAGATCACAGAGGTCAGACTTGAATTCTCTGTTTGATCAATGTGACAGATTTCTGAATTGGATTGAAGTTTGAAATTTGATTTGATCTTTCTACTTCTGGCTACTTGTTTTGAGGGCATCCTGTTAATGCTCCTTTCGTTGAATCATCACCATAAGTGCAGAAATTAGTGATTAACTTTCTTAAGTGAAAATGGATTGTTGATTCCTTTACTGTTCCATTGCATTAGACGAAATTGCTATAATCCAATATAAGATGAACTTCATGAAATATTTTAGTAAAGGTTGGGAGTCAAGCCACCCAACTATTTAATACCCATAAGGGATTCTCCATCCGGGTCACGAAACTGCAACCTCCAACACATAGAGCGAATCTCATTAAATTAGTAACGAATATGTTTAATTTAATTTGCTTGAACAGATGTTACAATTGACTGCATCTGCAAGCAACCTATCAAGGATAGAAGAAAAAGTTGATGAATATGCATCTCTTCTCATGGAAGTGCTTGACCCCGAGAATTTGGGTTATATTGAGGTTTTTTCCTCTTTTTTTCTTTTTTTATTCACTGTAATGTTTTGGCCACTGGCATGTAAAATTTTATAGCATGCCAAGTGGAATGTACTACATGCGACAACACATCCTTGGTTTTTCTCCAAGTTGAACTGAACTAGCACAGTCATATTGTGCGAATCCAGTGTACCGTTCCTGTGAATTAGTCATCACATAACCAAGGCCTAACCTTTTGGGTTATTTGTTCAAACTATACTAGTAATTGATGTACCATATTAATTGATTATTTATGTAGGTTCACATGTATCACCTCAGTTGTTAAATGCTTCTCTTATCGGTATTATACTTACATTTTGACCTTGAATTTCTAGGTTGAAAACCTTCAAAATGTTCTCCTACCAGTTGGTCAGAATCAGTTACAACATGAAACTGACCTGGCCACCACTACAGGTCTGGTACCTACCAAGGAAGGGGACCCGATCCGCCAAATAAGCAAAAAGTTTTCATATTTTTTCTCTGAAAATTGGAAACGTATCTGGGTCATGGCTCTTTGGATTTGCATTTGTATTGGATTATTCACATGGAAATTCAAGGTGTATGAGCACAATCCCACCTTTCAGGTACTCCCTATGAGTCAGTTTCATTTATTTTTTGAATGGAGCAGTCTGTGTTGACTGTTTTTGTAACTTCCATTGGTTTCAAAGAAAGCAGACTCCAGCAAAGATATTTGTAGAGTATGTTGTAGTCACAAATTATAATTATGCATAATTTTTAGTTTAGTTGTAATGTCAGGACAATTATTGTAGTTATCAGTTCATATTATTCCAAACCTAACTAACACACACCATATAGTATGCACACACATAAAAATACAAATTGAAATTTTGATGATAGACATATGGACCGGTTATGACCTACAGAAATTAACTGCAAGCCCGGATATCAAGCCTAATATTTACTTTGTTTTCTTTATTTGAAAATATGATGACTTGTTATATCAAGCAAAATAATAATCCCAACATATTTTACTGACTAGTAATAAGCAATGGGAAAGTACCAAAAGCACCACCACATGTACAAGCAAGTGAAAAGGAAAATAAATTAAGAGGTGCCAAAAGAACTATTTTTTGAAGAAAAGATTTGTGAGTCTGTGACTTAAATAGTATTTTATTATGACTTGATTGATTTTTGTCCTTATTATAAGGTGATGGGATATTGTGTGTCCACAGCTAAAGGTGGAGCTGAGACAACTAAATTGAACATGGCCATTATATTGTTACCTGTATGTCGAAACACAATAACTTGGTTACGATCACATACAAAGCTTGGTCTTGTCATACCGTTCAATGACAACCTAAATTTTCACAAGGTATGTGAATACAACTTAAAAAAAAGAATGTCATCATGCTCTGTGTTTCGTTTCATTTGTTCTTATTATAATTATTTTGTAATTGTTTTCCAGTTGAAACTCTATATGCAAGTTTTCAAGGATTGTTTCCTTTTTTTTTTCTTCTTGTGGCACATGCATCTATGCATGGGTCATGTACTCATGATAACTAAGTGAAAGTTTCTCTCAATAATTCAGGTCATTGCATGGGGTGTAGCAGTTGGTGGAGGGCTCCACATAATACCACATCTCACATGTGATTTCCCCAGAATACTACACGAGACTGATGAAGAGTATTCCAAGTACTTGGCACAATTTTTTGGGTCAAAAAGACCGCCAAACTATTGGTGGTTTGTGAAAGGTGTAGAGGGGGTAACAGGTCTCATTCTGACAATTTGTATGGTTATCATGTATGTCTTGGCACAACCATTGTTTAGACGAAGCAAATTAAGCCGGACTAACAAATTATGGAAGCTTACAGGTTTTAACACCTTTTGGTACTCACATCATCTATTTATTATCGTCTACATCACATTTATTGTTCATGGAGTTTGCCTCTACATCAACAAGACTTGGTACAAGAAAACTGTGAGTATCAATTTTCGTGTAGAGCTAACATTTCATCGCATTTTGTTTATAAAAAAAATACTTTGAACTATATTCGTTATCAGAATTATTATTTTGGAAAATTCCATTTGAATGTAAGATTGAGCTCCAGACAAGGTGGTGAGGACCAAACCCAAGAATGCAAAAGAAGAGAAAAATTAAAGAAAGAAATGTGAAAATATTTTACTACTTCAGAAAAGAATGAGCACCTAATTGGAATTCTTGTTTGAAGTTATCAAATGTCATATATGCTGAAACTTGATAATCTGAGACATGCTTGTGTTGCTAATGTTGATGTGGTTTTCCATTAATGCTTTAGACATGGATGTACCTTCTTGTTCCGATGATCTTATACATTGGTGAGCGCATGCTTCGTATTCTAAGAGCTGGTTACAAGAAAGTATCAATTCAAAAGGTATTGTACAGTCCTTGTTGCTTTATTATAGGTTATGCACATACCAATTATATATTATCTTAACAATATTTCTAAGGATGTTTTTTTAACTGAATGAAAGTCACTTCCACTACTTCAAAGATTATTTTACCCAACATAAGTCACAATTTGCTCAATTTGAGATTATTTTGTAAGATAATTCACGAAAGGTTTTGTAAGCATATCCTTGTTTATGTTTTAAGACTCTTAGTTACTTTAATGAGCAATATTTTTTGAACTTTCTCTAGGTGGTGATGCACCGAGGAAATGTGCTAGCCATCTACATGACAAAGCCTCATCGGTTTAAGTATAAAAGTGGACAGTATATTTTTGTGAATTGCGCTGCAGTCTCTCCATTTGAGTGGTACATGACATGTTTACTGTCTTTATTACATTTCTATGATGGCCACTCTGATCTGGACTCATTATTTTCTTTTGAAATTCTATTTAGATTATCTATAGCCCCTCTTTAATTTGTACATATATCTGACTACCTTTAATTTTACATAATTCAGTCCAAGATCTCCATATGGACTTGGTTGTGATTTTCGGGTTATCAGACTTCTGAACTATGAATAGATAGTGTTGGATGTTATGTGCTTATAGTGGTTGTGGTCCAAACATTCAATTAGACCCGGTATAACAAATGTAGAACAAATTCAAGTTCGTAAAATAAAATCTAGAAAGTGTAAAATATCTTTTGCAGTGAAGGGCATACAACTCCTTAAATCTGGAATTCACAATTTATCAAACTTAATTTTAAATTTTTCCATGCATTATAATATGTGATTACATACCTTTAGGCATCCTTTCTCAATTACTTCAGCACCAGGCGATGACTATCTCAGCATTCATATGAGGTGTAGAGGTGATTGGACCTTAGGAGTAAGAAATTCTTTCAAAGAGGTATGACGAAATCTCAGATAATTGAGAAAGGAAAAACTGAATGGAACTATCAACCTATTTGTTTCAATTTTACTTCAAACAAAGCAAGTGACATTGACTTATTGCTTGAAAGCAGAGTGCAGATCATGTTGCAAAAATAAATAACGAATTATTCTGGACATGTTCAATGATTTGTTCATTCTATATATTGACTTTTTTTTTTCTAGTTTTGGATATGCATATGCAAACAATTTTGGTATGTATCTCTCTGACAAAATTCCAGTAGCCCTTGAATTTAATTGTTCTCTGTTGCAGTTTTGTGAAGCCCCAACTTCAGGCCAGAGTGGTCTGATACGTGCAGATTTCACTGGTCAAAATGCAAAGTAAGTAACATTTATAATAAAATATTGCTATCTGTCAACTTTATTTCTCAAGGGTTAGTTTCGATTTGTAACATATTTTTTTTCTGACATAGATATTTGTAATTGTAACATTCTTAAGAGATATTTGTAATATCATTATACTTCTTCGATTATCCTTTGGGCATCATAGATGCAATTTGCTGCTTAGATTGGCATGCCAAATTGCCAATCAATAAAAGTATAAAACTAATTTACACAACTAATTTACACCAACCAATGCTTGGCTCTAATTTGGAAAAGAAATCACTAAATCCTACTGTCTTGAGTCCAAGCCTTTAATGTAATGCAGGAATGTACAAAGACATCCATTTTTAGCTCAAAGTTCTTGCTTGTTGATAAATTTCTTTTACACTTATAACCTTCAAATTTATTTTTCAGACATCCAAAGTTGCTAATTGATGGTCCATACGGTGCTGCTGCACAAGACTACTGGAAGTATGACGTGCTTCTCCTCATCGGTCTCGGTATTGGTGCAACTCCCCTAGTTAGCATCATAAAGGACACATTAAACAACTACCAAGCAAAAAATAACGAGCTCCATGGCTCCGAAAGCTTAGGGGAGGACGGTACGTCCAGCTCAAGGAGACGTGATTTTGTGACCGAGCGTGCTTACTTCTATTGGGTGACAAGAGAAGAGGGTTCCTTCGAGTGGTTTAGGGGTTTGATGGATGATGCAGCCGATAAAGATAATGAAGGTATCATTGAGTTGCACAATCACTGTACCAGTGTCTATGAGCGGGGCGATGCCAGATCAGCACTTTTGGTGATGTTGCAGGAGCTGTACTATGCCAAGCATGAAATTGATATTTTGGGACAAACGAGGGTCCGGACCCATTTTGCGAGGCCGAATTGGAACCAAGTATTCAAGAATGTGGCCGAGAGGCATTCAAACAAGCGTGTTGGTCAGTGCTCTTTGTTGTCTTTATAAAAAATAAAAAATATCTTCTCAAGATTTTTGTACCTGATACAGTACAAAGCAAAAACATATTTAATGATATAAAAGGTGAATGTAATGCGTTTTTTTCTGTCCTAATGCGGGTTGGTAATAAGAGAAAAAGTGAAGCGAACATTAGATTAGGAGGCACATGAATTTCATATAGCCTACCCCTGCCTTCAACAAAATTAGACAAAAAAACAAAAGCGAAAGCCTAGGGAATTGTGAAACTAGTAAACATAAGACAAAATGTTTATATTTATTATTTGGTCTTCATGGTAGTTATGATGATTATTGTTATTATTAGTAATATATATTGTGATAATGTGTCTTTTCAGGAGTTTTCTATTGTGGTGATAGAAGCATAGAAAAAGAGCTTAAACGGTTATCCCAAGATTTCTCATATAATACATCAACAAGATTTGTATTCCACAAGGAGAACTTCTAATTGATTTATCAAGAACCTTGTTTTCGGGGCAGAGAGTTCTTCTAGCTAAAACAAAATATTGCTTGTTAACTTTTTTCTTTTAAAGGTCAGATACTCAGATGGCAAATTGCCTTCCAAGTGATCTTCCTTGTGAGGTGTGTTTAATTTTTGTCTTCCAAGTGATATTCCTTATGGGGTGTGTTTAATTTTTGTCTTCCAAGTGATCTTCCTTATGAGGTGTGTTTAATTTTTGTGAAGAATAGGAGGTTTGATTGGATTTTGAAATGCGATGTACTTTTCTGTACAAACAGTTCGATTAGATTTCAAAAATGCGAAGCAGAGTTTTGTAATTTGTGCCTTGTTTGGAGATGAACGACCATGTTTTGGTACTCATTTTTTCATGACATTCTTTAAATTATTGGGCTTGAGTATCATTGGGCCCAACCTAATTGAAGGCGATAAGATATAATCGGGTGTCATGATATAAATGCGGCCTTATCGGGGCGGGTTAAGTTACTATGGCTCTCGGGCTCTGGGCCCAATTATCATTGTAGTTGGTGGAATTCTCTCTTCTTGTTTCTCCATATCTTCTTTGCTTTTATCCTGAATTTTATTTTGAGATTTTCTATAAAAAAGCGCGACAATTAAACGTGTAACGGATAAAATTACAGATACCGCGAGTTAAATTAACTCGTTTCCCGAGTAAACATGTATATGTTTCTGTGTGTATATCGGTCTGTGGTTCTTTTCTTCACAATAAGAATGATCTTCACTCCATTTCAGATTAGCTTCAGACAAAAAATTTTAATTGTAAACTGATAAGCTTCACAGATAATGCGTTTACGATAAAAAAAAAAAACAGTTTATTAGTTATTTTATACATACATATTCATCATTTGTTTTATCGGATGACTTTGTATCAGGTTAATTCAAAAATTTATAAATATTGTATGTAAAGTTCTAAACACATCATTTTTAAAATAATTCGGTTTTGACTATTTGAATTTGTAAGAATCGATCATTAATCTAGTAGTAAACGGCAAGTTGGCAACACTCTTTGTGCTAGAAGTAACGGATTCGAAACTCAAATTAAAAATCATTTGTACATAATAAATAAAAGTTGATAGGTTAGATCTTCACTTTTATATTAAAAAGCAATTTGAATTAGTTATCTTAAAAAAAAAATTACACAAATTTAATACATTTTGAAATCAATAGCACGCCAGCTTTATTTTAAAAGTATAGTACGAAGTTTTAATTTCATGTCAAGGATATATTGTGATTTTTATTTTTATAATGAAATCATACATTATAAACAAATGTTTTTTAACTCGTATTGTTAATAAATACTAATGTTATAAAAAACAGTCGTTTAGTCTAATTAGTCGGTGGTAGTGACAAAAATATCATGAACAAACTTATTGGAAGAATGTTTGCGAATGAGACTAACTAATTGGATGATATATTCAATTAATCTCCTGTTTTCTATTTAAATAATCCGATTAATTGTCCATTTTTTATTTAGACAGCCGATTAATCGGTCATTATTATTATTATTTTCTACATTTATTCGTTATATGCTTTATTTTATCTTGTTTTATCTAGATCTTTTCTAAATAGTAATTTCATGAAATCTTATTAGTTAATAAAGAAATCAAATTAAAATAAGTTTGATAAGTTAAATTAATTTCATGAAATCGAGCTCATACTGACTGTTGTAAAACACTGGATTACAGGTTACAGCCGAGGCAACGAGTGTTGCTGTAAAGGGAACTTGGAACGACAACGAACTGACAATTAACGATTCTTTTTTTCCGAATTTCCAGCAATTTCTGAGGTCAAAGAAAGTAAAATTTGTTTTCGCATTTGTTTATAATATTCTCGCCCGCTCTTTTTCCATCGCCGTTGTTCAAACTCCAATTTCAAATCACTTGCTCGCATCTCGCTCTCTCTCCCCCACAAACTCAAACCCTGAAAAACCCTAGAAGCAGGGATCCGATGGCCGACACAGATCTAGCCCCGTCAGTTCATGGCGATGCCTCTCCCTCCTCACCAATCGTAAGATCTTCTTCCCAATTCCCATCCCTTTCTTTTTTGGGGATCTTCAATCTTACACTTCTCCTTCTCACTGAGCTAGTGAATTTTTTTTCCGTTACTCGAATTCGACTGAAATTTTTCCTAATTTACTAGTTTTTAGCGTACTTCTAGAATGCACTTAATGAGCTTAAGAGATGATCTCCGTGTTAGTTTCAGTAGTGATGCGAATGACTTGTGATCCCGCGCTTTAATGCTAGACCCTTTTTGCTCAAATATGATGTTCCCTTATATGAAACCCCACTATGATTTAATTAAGCTCCATATTGTACAATTGAGCCTCACTCTAAAACTAATCAAATTTATTGGAAAGTCCATTCTTTGCAACATATCCACATTTTTAACCTAGCCTTCCTCAATCCTCAATACACCCTTAGATTGTAACTTTGATGAGTTCCCATGACATGATCCAATTAGCAATTGCATTACTTCAGCCTTAATGGTTTATATTTTTATTGTAGAACAAAAGCAAGGAAGATATGCAGCCAGTGGCTGATAAGATTGCGGTAAGATGTAGATCTATTTTGTGCAAGATTTTAAAAGTTTCAGTTTGTGTTATGCCCTTGCATAAAGAAATGGGCTGTTTTGTTTTTAAATGTGGTCTTGTCAAATATAGGATTATTTGAAGTGACTAAAGAGATTTTTTTTTTGTCAAGGTTTATTTGTAGATAAAAGGAAGAAGACAATAATATTTTTTCTGTGATAGTATTTATTCTATTAATCTGTTTTTTCGTCAGGAGTTGAATGAATCACAGTCGGAGTTATTGGGAAGGCTTCGTGGGCTGAAGGAGGTACCTATGATTTTTAGGAAATTTTCTTTTTACCCTTACAAACTACCAAAAGCTGCACCTGTTTCCTGTTAAATGAGAAACATCAATCGTACCCTTATAGATAAATGAATGGAGGAATAGTTGGTCCTTTTCTTTTCTTTTCTTTCATTGGAAAAACAAATTACTGAAGGTTATAATTGTATAAAGATTGACCATTTTTGAGGTGTGGAAAGAGCATTTTGACCTTGGAGGTTTTATAGGGATTTTTCTGTAATGATATGTTTGTGTTGCTTATATTAGACTTTCTAATACAAGGCTTCAATTTATATAGTACATGCATGTAACATATTTTATTTTCTGCATTACCTTTTTTTCAGGATTTACAGAATTGGAGGGTAAAGCTGGATACACAAGTCAAGACATACAAAGATGTAATATGCTTTCTATGTTATATTTTGTTTTAAAATACTTGAGACTTAAATGATTGATGATTGGGAGTACTGTATACATACAGGAACTATCAGATCTCAAGAAAGCACTCGGTTCTGAAATGGAGCAGCTTACTTTGGTAAAGGAATATACAAGAAGATTAATTCATGAATTTTCTTTGAAATATTTATTAGTTATTCATATGGTATTTGTAGGACTTCCAAGAATTGAGGACTACACTGCAGAAGCAACAGAATGATGTGGCAGCCAGCCTAATGGACTTGGGTGTATGTGCTCTTTTACCTTCTTTTCGCTAATACTTAGTTAATCTAAGAATTACACCAATAAGCTTGTATTGTATTGACATTATTATAAAGGCTTTCGTGTCTTTTGAATTAATAGCATTTGTCCCCACGATGGCAAAATTTTTGACATAAGGGTGGCCTTGTGTTTCTCCAAAATTATGAGTTTACCTACTATAACAGACTTCACACTGGTTCTGGCTAGAAGTGGCAGATAGGAATGCCAGGTTGAGCTTGGTTTAAGTCCATCAGGTTTTAGATTAAGTATGGTTCTTGGGCCATTTGGATTGGGTCATTTAAGGTTGGAACTCTCTCTGTATCTGGTGATTTGGTTCTGGTCGTATTGGGATTTATGTTATTTCATGGTTTGAGCTGTTTCATGGATAATTTCCTGAGAAATTGACTTCTGTGATGCAACAAGTTACGTTGGGATTTCAGAGGGCAGCACAAAGAGCAAGAAGAAATCATTACTGTCCCCAATATTAGGTTTAAATGGCCTAAAATTCAGCTGGGTTCTTAAATGATGGGAAAGTGGGCATTAGATTTGTTTTACTACCTTTTTACTGTCTTTTGTGGGAGTTCATGTTTTTCTTGGATACTTCACAGTTTAAATTGGTCAAACCAGAGAATCCAGAGCATCCAATCAAATGCACGGGTAGATTTTAATGGGGTGGGCAGCTTTGAGACTCGTAACAATGGTCTAGATGCTGTCCATTCCAGTGAGGTACCCCGTGGGATGCAAAGTTTTTTTGTGGAGACCACAAATCGTACTAGCTTTTTATAATGCTGATCAATACTGGATGCTCTTGCAACTATCCTTTTTAAGTCATCACTTATAAATGGGATTTTTGAGTTTTCCTTTTTAACCTCTCTCTATACTTGTTTCAGATGTCGGCTGAACCAGAAAAGGAGGAAAACAAAATCATCAAAGAAGCCCCTATTGTGAAAACCGAATATGTTGAAGATTCTTAAGGTCAGCAATATCCATTGCATTCACATGCACAGCTATTGCTTTACAAAGACAGGCACTGACTTGGTGTCCCATTATTTGGTGCCTTCTGCTGCTACTATTCATGTGGAAATTGGATTTCTGATATATGCCTATCTACAACTTCATTATTTTTTCAAATAAGTTTAGGTGGCAATCATTTAGTCCATGTTCTTGCTATTGTCATTATTGAGTATATTAGCTGAATTTTATGAGTAAAATTCTGTATTCTGCTATTGCTTCCTGTGCTGGCATGCACTGGTAATGCATGTATCTGGTTTATCTTTTTTGGGGTTTAAATTCATTGGGAAGTTTTAGAGTTGAGTGCTAAGTTAACTTGAACATTAATAAGAATCCTTATTATTAGAAATAAAAGGAAGGTAACTTCAGGATGGAAATTATAAGAATCCTTATTATTAGAAATAAAAGGAATCATCGACCACTCTCTAGTGAAGACTTTGACTTATTCTTTTTACTATGCCAACAAGAGATTCTGGAGTTCCATCCTTTTCAACTATAATGTGAGAAGTTACACCTCACTTGAACATTGTAAATTAAACTGAGACAAATACTGTAAATCAGTATTCCGCAATTAAAAAGCCTGCGAAAAGACAAATATTTTCATTAAAAAAAATAACTGACATCCAAATCAATAATCATATCAAGTTTATAATTGTTCCTATTCACCAGAACATACTACAAAAGTTCGAGACAAACTTTTCGCATCTAGATCATACATCAAATTTCATGATATAACAAGGACTCGACTTATTCAGATCAGACTAGCTGTGAAGTTCACAATTTTCAAAGGTGGTAATCAGTGAGCACAGCATAAAGAAACTCCCTTGTAGAACGGCATGGACCCAATATTCTATGCCTGATTCTTGAAACGGTACATGACCCAAGCATTGCCAAGTAATTCACAATATTCAAAGGTCAGCCTGGTCAGTTATAACTTCTAACAAAGGGGATGTGATTATTTGAATGACGTAACGTACATCAATATTCCAATCAGCAAAGTCAGGATCATACATTGGTTCCATCTGCGTAGAGATATTGTAAAGATAATCTCATGAAAGATAATTAGCAAACAGTTTGAATTGACTGTTTGAACTTTAAAAACGAAAATAAAAATGTGAAGCATGGAGCATTAAAAAAATAGGACATTTTAACTCTCCTCTAGCTAAATATGCATTTTACAATATTTTTGCGCACATTATGTAATTTCAATGTACAAACTAGTGAGTGTAGAAGTTTATAACAGTATCATGTAATTGTGAAGTACGCATTCAAAATATGCAAGCGTGTATTTGTTTAATAACAAAATGTGTATTTTTGGGATATTCGGAAAATGATTCTGAAAGTTCAAGACAGCTGCTGATGGCTGATAATAATTGTTTGAATTAATAAGAGTGCATTGTATAATAATAATAATAATAACGATAATAATAATGATAATAATAATAATAGTAATAATGATAGTAATAGTTTTAAATTATATCTGTATTATTCTATTTCCACGTCTCACTTAACAAAAATACAACTTAAATACATACTGTCTAATATCCGCAGCTAGCATTCACAATTTTTTTAAACTTAACGTACAATACCTATTGGTAATTTATGAAATTTACAATTTTTCTTATTTGCTTTAAAAATATATATATATTAGAGTAGAACTAGGGTGCTCCTAGGAGTACCAAATCCTCTTGTACTCTTAACTCTAAAACCTATCAGATTAACTTCAAACAACGAATTCAAATAGTTGAAATTCTTCTACTTTACGAGTAATGTGTCTACATGTGAAAATTTTTAAGTTTCAAATTAATTTAGTATAAAATCAAGTGGTCACAATTAGAAGGTTTCTAAATTAATTTTAATACATTTATTTTTTAGAAACCTTTTGACCACTCGATTTTATACTAAATTAATTCGAAACTTTAAAATTTTCACATGCAAATGTATCATCGTAAAGTAGAAAGATTTCAAAGATTAAATTCGTCGTTCAAAGTCAATCGAATAGGTTTTAATGTTAAAAGTACAAAAGGCTTGATCCTCGTGGAAGCAGTCAAGCACCCAGTTCTACTCTATATATTATTAGAATAAAAATAAAATACAACTATTTCCGAGTTATATCATATTATAATTCGAGTCGAGGACCTTTTATCTCAAATCTTGCAATATGTTGGTTATCGTGTCATCCAGAATCCGAATGGTTGCTGATAATACATATCGGATCGAAGTTTTTCCGGGCTCGGACTGTGGGACACTGGTCTGTATTTAAAATCGTTAGCCCGTTATCCTTAGAGATTGTAAACAGGTTATGGATAATTATCGGATCCAAATCTAAACCCAAATATGGCGCGATATCTCCGAGATTGAGCCATCTCCGCTTACCATACACAAAAACCCACTCTCACTCTCTACTGATAGGATAAGGCAATATAAACCCCCCTGCGTTTTTCTCTATCGCGCTCTCTCTCTCCACCTCGTTAGTTTGACAATGAAAAGATAAAGTGAAGGAGTGTGTATGGTCTCTCGTCTCTTCTAATTTAAAGGTTTTTTGAAGTTAAAATAGGGGCTCGGGGCCCTCTTTGTAATCCAAAGGTGATTTCTTTGTACTAGTTATTATGCCCATGTTCTGTTTGTCGAATTGCTCTTTGTTGTTTTTGAAGTGAAAATGTGTAACCCCACTTACTCCGATTTCTGTGCGTTGATATTATCTCAATTCTCTTTCAAATTTTGGTTTTGGGTGGATTTTTCTAAAGAGAACTTAATGCGTATGTAATGCTTGCTGAAATGCGTCTGCTAATTTTTTGTTTTGTTTTCGTAATCTACCGAATTCTCTTAACATTGATCGCAAAATGGAGCGTTTTACCTGATGTTTTATGATTTGAGTGAAAATCTTCTAATATCTGTTCATACCATTCATTCATAGACCACAATAAATTTCACAATTCGTATTAAAACACGGTACAGTTCAGATTTCGCCGCACATTAATTTTGATGTATGAAGTTTTTTCAGTAAAAAGGCATCAAGTGCCCGCTTCATTGAAGAAACTGGAAAGTTAAGTTACAGATACCAGTATCATTGCTGCATAGTCCGAAATATAAGAGCAAACACAAAAAGAGAGCAGAACACATATGCTCCACGTTTTAGATTTTGATGTATGAAGTAGCAAACCGAACTGTCTCATGTAGGAAAGGGGGATAAAATAATGGCACTTCTATAAGTATTCATTCTTGCAGAATTTCATATTTTTTTTCTAGCCATGTTAATGTGCCCTGACCTTGTAATTATCTAAATTACTTCTGTAAATTCTTTCAGGTGAAATAGATAGCTGAAAACACCAATTTACTGAACAAAATGACGCCATTGTTACATTTTTCGGCTGGAAGTATTAGCCTCATACCTCGATCCTCCTTCAAAAACACAAAGAAGGAAATCCATTTAAATAAATGTAACTTTAAGAGAAGGCCCCTGCTGCTTCCTCAGCCCACTTTTCCCCTAAGCTGGATCTCAAGCCGCAGCATATCCAAAACCCGAATTTTGACATCTGCAGTCGAAGCTGATATGGCTGTGGAGGCTGATCCAAATCCAAACCCAGAAACATCTGAAGATGAAAAAACTGAAAAAGCAGCCTCAACATCAAGAGATGTCTGGGTCAAAGGAACAAGCCCCAGTTGGAAGGGCAACTTGCCGACTGTTAAGAAGGAGGATCTGGTACCAGGAGCTAAATTTACTGGTATCGTGCGTTCAGTGCAAGATTTTGGGATTTTTGTTAATATTGGCAGCTTTACTGATGGGCTAGTTCATGTCTCAGAGATCAGCAATGATTTTGTAAAAGACGTGAAAGCTCTTTTTAGTATTGGGCAAGAGGTGGAAGTGCGGGTACTGGAATATGACACACAGGCGGGCCGTATTTCCCTGACAATGAGACCTCCAGGATCAGAGAAGAAGGGAGGTGGTAGAGGTAAGGGACAAGGAGGGAGGACGGGGCGCCGACCAAGGTACAAGAAAGGAGACTTTTTTGAAGGTATAGTAAAGGAAATAACTGAAGAGGGCGCTTTGGTGACTTTACCTGGAGATGTTGAGGGATTTCTACCTGTATCAGAGCAAGATGTATATGAAGATGTAGAAAATGTGGAAGATGGAGGAGATGGGGTAGTGGTGAGCAACGCACTGGAAGTTAATCAGCATATAGAAGGTCGGATTCTAAGTGTGGAAGAGGGTAAGATCACACTTACCATGAAAGGGGGGGGATATATGGACGAAGAGGACTCGGAGGAAGAAGACGAAGAAGAGCTCTCATATGTATTACGTAAGAAAAAGAAAAGGCAGGAACAAGTGGAAGAAGAGGAAGAATGGGAAGAAGAGGAAGAAGAGCTTGACGAGGATCTTGATGACATACTAGAAGGAGAAGAGGGAGAGGATGTTACGGGAGAAGTTACAAAGGAGGATGAGGAGGATGAGGAGGATGAGGAGAATGTACTTGCCGATTTCACCAGTGGGCCCATCCTTCCCAACCCTTTCACTTATGCTTTTCAAAGAAGCAGATATGCTCCCAATGTGAAAAAAAGGTTGGAGCTCATGAGTGCAGTGAAAAACGAAGATTCTGTAGTTGGTGAAGTTGCAGTTTCTAGTGGTAGTTCTGAAGCTGGGTCTGTTTCAATTATAGAAGAACCAGTTGCGGTTGCTGAAGCAGAGGGAGGTGAGGTTGCTGCAGTTGGGGAAGAACCAGTTGGAGCAGTTTCTGAGACTGCATCCACTTTAGTCTCAGAAGAACCAGTGGTAGAATCTGCAGTGGAGGATGTTGAAGTTGCTGCAGCTGGAGCTGTTTCTGGGGTTACAGAAAGTGAAGTAACTAGTGAAGTGGAGAAAGGTGAAGTTACAGCAGCTGGAGCTGTACCAGAGGCTGCTGATAGTGATAATGCATCTGATACTACCGTAAGTGAAGCATCAACTGGTACAACTGACCCAACTTCTGAAGATCCAGCTGCTAACGAGCCAACTGCAGTAACCAGTGAGGTGGAGGTAGGTGAAGTCACTGCAGTAGGAGCCATGTCAGATTCTACAGTAAGTGAAGATTCTGCTAGTGATAGCCAGGCTGTGTTGTCAGAAGGTGCTGCAAGTGAGATTACAGGAAAGGAAGAAACCGAAGAGGAAGTGGTTTCTATCAGAGTTGGAGATGAAAAGACTGAGGTTCCTCAGGCAACTACTGAAGCTAGTCCCAATCAAGCTCGTGAAGTCCAAGGCAAAGATACATTTTAATCTCTCCTTTTGTAATTTATTTTTGTGTTTTGTTTCTATTTTGCTTTGTTAGACTTGTACTGGTCAAATTCAAGGATTGTAGTGTTCCAATACGAGCAGCAGTGTCACCTGTTAGTATTAGTGCATTTCAACCAAGGGTTTCTTTTTGTTATTGTGCTTGTTTGGAGATTCTGGTACTGATTTAGAATGTGTGTGAGTGCATTCTTGCAATTAGCTTGTATAACTTCTTTTAGTAATATTTATCTTTTTTTGTATGCGGTCCTTGTTCCTCTCTCCTTACATTTCTCTTTCATTTTTGTTCCCTTTTTTATATTATTTCAGTCTTTGAGGTGTATATATTCTGAAAATTTGACCACTTTATGTAACACCAAATGCAGCAACAATATCTCCCTCTCTGGTGAAACAGTTACGTGACGAGACAGGCGCAGGCATGATGGATTGCAAGAAAGCCCTGACTGAGACTAATGGTGACCTTGCTAAGGCACAAGAGTACCTAAGGAAGAAAGGCTTGGCTAGTGCTGACAAAAAGTCAAGCCGGGCCACAGCTGAGGGCAGGATTGGGTCCTACGTGCATGATGGAAGAATTGGGGTTCTGGTCGAGGTTAATTGCGAGACGGATTTTGTTTCGCGTGGAGATATATTTAAGGAACTGGTTGAGGATCTTGCAATGCAAGTAGCTGCTTGTCCACAGGTACTTAATATCGGTTTTTAAGCTTTAATAGGTCATCTGTTGGTATGCTTCTTATACCAACACATACAAGTTAAAATTTTGGTCACCATAGTAGTCATTTTTAGATAATTAGCCAAACAAATGGCCTTAATTGCCAAAATTTCATATGAGTTTAAACCAGATTATCAGTTTAAAATTCCATTAACACCGTCCATTTAGGTCACATATCTGACCTCGGAGGAGGTGCCAGAGGAGATGGTGAAGAAAGAGAAGGAGATAGAGATGCAAAGAGAGGACATACTCTCCAAACCAGAAAACATTCGTGAGAAGATTGTCGAAGGAAGGATCCGGAAGCGTCTAGAAGAGTTTGCTCTTCTTGAACAGCCATTTATTAAGAATGACAAAGTTGTGGTAAAGGATTATGTGAAACAAACAATTGCCACCATTGGAGAGAATATACAGGTGAAGAGGTTTGTGAGATTTAATTTGGGGGAGGGTTTGGAGAAGAAAAGCCAGGACTTTGCAGCCGAGGTTGCTGCCCAAACTGCCGTGAAACCAACTGTCACAGCTGCCGATGCTGCTCAGCCAAAGGATGAGAAGGCTGAGACAACAGAAACTGCTAAAGAGTAAGTTGCTCTTTGAATTTCCTTTTATTTGTGGAATATAATTCTCGCAAATAAATTGAGAATAACATCCATTAGAAATTTAGAATTTATGTTGGATGGAATTTCATTATATTTCTAGATATACAATAGAAAGAGCATTTTTATTATAATTTGACTGCAGGATTATCATATTATTTTGTACCATTATTTACCAGTGTCAAAACCATACTACTGCTGTACTGTAATATTTGGCCCTTAATTAAGGAGTCGTGCCTCCATATAAAGCTCTATTAGACACCAAATTATCACAAGTTGCGCCTATAAAATATCCTAAAATCAAACAAGAAAATCTAAACCTCGTCTGGCTTCTAAGAAGCTGGACACTTTTGTACAACCGACAAGCTTAGATCTTTGGTTTGAACTTTTGAAAAAAATTATCCAGGGCACCAGCAGCTGCGGTAACAATCTCCCCAGCCTTGGTAAAACAGCTGAGAGATGAGACAGGAGCCGGCATGATGGATTGCAAGAAGGCACTGGCTGAAACAGGAGGTGATATTGAAAAGGCTCAAGAGTACCTCCGGAAGAAAGGTCTCTCATCGGCGGATAAAAAGTCATCCCGCGTTGCGGCTGAGGGACTCATATCGGCTTACATCCATGATTCCCGTATTGGTTGCCTCATTGAAGTAAATTCTGAGACCGATTTTGTGGCCCGAAACGAGAAGTTCAAGGAGCTGGCCAGTGATCTAGCAATGCAGGTCGTTGCATGCCCTCAGGTAAATATAAGGGTCCCACTACCAGGTATCAGTTATATTTTTATAGTACCAGTGCAATCACATTAGTCAGATGGTGCAGTAAGGTATTGCTATTGGTACCAGTATTCAGCGTTGATATGACAGTATAGGGGCATACCACTATTTAGCAAATATTAAAGAAAGATGAAAAATGAATCAACTGGGTAGACTGCCAGGATGTAACTGGTACGACAGGTTTACCCTCAGGAAGTAATGTTGCAATTTTTGAATTGAAAAGATTCAGTACCAGCTAGGTACAGTGTAACTACAGTGCCTGTAAGAAAATTGCAAAAACAATAGTACTGACAGATCACAGATGGAAAGACATAAAAATTGCCTTTTGAGACTAATTAGTGCACACTTGGTCATGTTTGAGGCCTGCGTTTAGATTTTCAATACTAAGGTCAGATTAACAAACAATTTTGGGTTTTTGTGTCGACTAACATATTATATTTTAGGTGGAGTTCGTCTCAATGGATGAGGTCCCTGCAAGTGTAGTTGAGAAGGAGAAGGCAATAGAGATGCAGAGGGAGGATTTACAGTCAAAACCCGAACAAATAAGAGAGAAAATTGTAGAAGGCCGAATCTCAAAGCGGCTAGGCGAGCTTGCCTTGTTGGAACAACCCTTCATAAAGGATGACAGTATCACAGTTAAGGAGCTTGTGAAAAGGACGATTGCATCCCTGGGAGAGAACATCAAAGTGCGAAGATTTGTGCGTTTCACACTCGGTGAGAACAAAGACTGAGAGATTACTGGAGATAAAATGCTGCTGTAGTTTTCTTTTGAGCTTGCTAGTTGTCTGGCAATTTTGGCCATCTCCCTTGGCGTTTTTTCTGAGATACGCGGTGTGTTCGCGTAACCTTTTGTTGTTGTAGTTTGTTCTCAAATCATTGGATTTTTGTTATTATGTAAAAAAAAAAAATATTCTGCTCATAAAGTAACATGTTCCAATTGTTGATTTAGTTGTGTAGTTTCGTTTAATTTATTGAATTCTAATTTCATGATTTGATATCCATGTTATCTGTTTTCAATAGATAACGCAGTGATCGATCCCGATACTTGTGTATGGCCTTATTAGCTTTGTGAAATAAGGGTGTGTTTGGGTGGGTGAAGAATAGCTACTATTCCGGATTAGTACTATTTTGAACTACTAATTTACGTTTGGATGTGTTTGAATTAGTGAATAGTCACTATTCTTTGTTTATCTTTTGTGGAATTATTTACTATTATACTAATCCTACAAAATGTTGAAATAGATACTATTCTCAAATTAAAATAGCTACTATCCTTGCACTATTTTTTATTCATCCAAACGCACCCTAAGAGTTTAGTAAATTTTTACTTCACATTAAGCTGCAAAATAAGAGAAAAATAAAAAGAGTAAGATGGAAAAAAAGAGAGTAAATCCTTCATCTCTTCAAGTGCATTAATTTATTTCATACTTGATTCCGTTGTTATAGGCATAAATTTATTAATCAACATCTTATTTTTCTAAGTGAATTAATTCAATTAGGACTTAAGCAGTCAAAATAAAGAGAAAGGCGGAGTAAGTAGTTTAGTCCTTTAAATTTAAGCAGTAATCAAACATGATCTTAGCAATGTTTGCTTATGTTTCATTGTTGAATAAAAAGGTGGAATAAATGATTTATTCCACTTGTAAAGCCGGAATAAGACAAAATTCCGGCGGAACAAGTTAAACCATCTTTTTAATTTGCTACATACTTACACCATAATAATAATAACATCTAAATAATGACAACATACAATCTTAATAAGATTGTATATGTTTTTCTTTTATTTGCTTACTAAAAATGCAGAAATATTGTGTTCTTTAACCAAGAAGGAAAAAAAAAATGATTTCCTATGCATTCGGTGTGTAAATCAGAATTCATACTCGTTCCATGTTGAATTAATATATATTTGCATTCTATTATCAAATTTGATAACTATTGATACATCTATTCGTATGATATTGACATATTTAAATAATTTTGCTGCAGACGTCTGGTCTATTTTAACTCTACAACTCGTGCTGAGAAAGTCACCTGATGTAACAAAAGAATGCAAAAGCTTCAATTTTATTTGTTCAAGTCTAAGAAAAATGTACAAAATAAACAGCGAGGCTACGGAAATTGGTCTATTTATGAATTCATATTTCTATGTAAAAATCTAAAATCTCAAACGGTCAATTTGAACCTCTCAATATAAAGATACATTTAGAGATCAAATTATATATTTTTAAAATATTTTTACTATTTTTTAAATAAATAGAAAATCATAAAATCTAAATATTTTAGCCATAAAAAATTTACTGATTATCTATTCAAAAAATAGTATTGTTTTAAATAATTTAAAATTTAATCTCCAAATAAATTTTTAATATTAAGCAGTTCAAATCAATTATTTAAACCTCAAAAACAGAGATACGCATCTCTGTCGTATCGATCTGCGTTATGCACAGTACAGTACCGTAGCCTCGTTACGTTCTAAAATAAAATAGAGAGAACAATGTTATTTGGAAGAATACTATTACAGTATCCCTGATTTTTTTTAATGAACGTATAAAATTAAAACTCTCTCTCTCTCTCCTTTTAATTTTTTAATGAAGTAGCTCTACATTACATCCCTTAATTATAGGCCATGTCCCATGTGAAATAGAGAAAATGACAACCACTCATTCTATGATTTTGCCAGCCCATGTGACTGGAGTAGTTGCTTTACGTAGAGGATACAACTGTTCTTGAATAATTCTACAGCAGTTTTCTGTCTCCCAACAAGTGTCCCCTTTAAGCTCTAAAAAATAATGATTTACCTGTAAAGTTATAAAGAAAGAAAATAATAAGAAAAAACTTATTATATTCCTAATTTTGTACATTAGCAGAACTTGCTACTTTTTATCATCAACTTTATTTATATCTTATATATTTATTTTATCTCGTCCAGACTTTAATTACATATATTTTAAGAAGAGTGATTTTGTCCTCTGCTGTTAGATCCCATAAATATCTCTCGACTAATCTTCAAACTGGATAATTCTCTCTAACCGTCAAAATCTAACGACTTTTAAAAATTATCGGATTAAATCTCTCCTCTTAAAAAGATTAAGCTCAGGCGATATCTCTCTCCTCTCCTATTTTCAATCATCGTCAGATCGAACAAGAAATGGCATGGTTTGCTCCGCGTCGGGCATGGTGATCGATGCTCAAACATATAACAGTTAGGATTAAATGTTAAATTATAAAAATAGAGTAATGAATTCATATTACGGTTGAACTATAATGCATGTTAACGTAGTCACATTTTGGAGGTTCTAATCAGTTGTCGTTCGCTTTAAGAAAAGTTAATACACTATCCTATCACTACAATTCTACGAGTCTACAGCAAAATATATAATAAAATGCTCCTACTCTTCCGGTTGCGTTGCGTTGCATTAATCTTATTGAAATATTCCAGTAAAATAAAATCTTATTGAAATACGTGTGGCAGTACAAGCACCTTAGATAACTCTCTATCTAATCGGACATTTCTTGTGCTGAACAGCTGGATGTTGGAGCAAACAGTAAACTGCTGTACTGTTTATATAATGAATTTTCTGTGGCAATCATGACACTCTACCGTGCGATGGTTCACTGGCAATTGGCAAACAGACACTTCAGATCTAAAACCAGAAAAACGGCTTACATTTTAATTCATGAAAAAAGAAGAGGAAATATATTTATTATTCCTTTTGTTTCTTTACAAGAGTGTACACCTGCCAGGATGTGCGGGCTTAGAAGATATCAAGGACTCGGCACATCCTGAGAAGGACCAGGACCGCCACTGAAAATTGAGAATCAAAATAGTTGGCTGAAGCCCGTATTTGGCGGGTGCGTATCCTCTGAGATATCTCAATTTTTGCGTGACCGACGTGTCCGGTGCCTATTCGGGGGAACGTAGGGGGCCAGCATTATTTTTGCTTTGAGATTCGTGCAGAGCGTATCTGAACGATTGAGATATTCCAAAAAGTCACGCAAATTTTGAGATATCTCAGAGGATGCGAATTCGTATTTGGCAAGTTGTCTACAAAGAACATGGATTAGGATATTTGATTGCGACATTTGCGTTCAAACTTTTTCTCAAAGCTCAAAGTAAAAAAAAAGGTAAACGGTAATTACAGAGTTATTTTGACTTTAAGTAGCTCATTACTAACAGAGACAAAATGAAAAAGTGTATGACTAGCGTGCTGTATAAAGAAAGATAGCTCTGTTAATATCTCTGCCGGAGAAAAAAAAGATGCTCCAGTTTCCGTGATTTTTATTCGTGCCCAGCAGTGATTGAATTTCGCCAATTCTGTCCACCAAAACCGATTTCTATTAAAAATGCTCAGATCAGCTAATAAATAGCCGGTTTTCAATTTTTATTGAAAACCGGCTATTTATTAGTCGGTTTCCAATTTTAATTTGAAACCAGCTATTTATTAGCCGGTTTTCAATTAAAATTGTTTTTTTTTTTTTTTTTTTTAGAAAAAGTTGCAATTTTTAATTTTTTTTATTAGAGTTTTAGAAAATTTTGATTTGTATTTTATTTTGATGTGTTACGAATCGTTTGATATTCTCATTTTTAAGATGTATATGTTACGAATCTTATTTTGATATGTATCTTATGATTTTAACGAGAGGTTATTTTTGACATTCATAAGTATGATATGAGACGATATGCAAACACAGAGTAGGAAATATAAATAAATAAACAGAGATAATACAACCATAAAATGACGATCAAATATAAATCATACAGAATAATAAAAGTAAAAACTATTATCATCTACGTCAAGAAGGAGACCATCGCTGAGCTAGCTGTCCTCTGTTAAACCTCTCGGGCAGCCCCCCCACCAGACCGCATCACGTGCAGCAACAGCAGCGGCGTCTACCTCTCTCCCGATACGTGACGCGGTCTCCCATGGATCATCATCCCCCAGAGTAGTAGCTGGCGGGGGCGGGGGTGTAGAAAAGATGGTCTCTGCCAGCCTAGTCGCAAAGTCAGAATAGGCCTGTGACCCGCTGGCCACACCGTCGTGTGCCATCGCCGTAGGATATCGTCCCGGTATGGACGGTGATAGGCTCTCAATCTCATCGAGACCAAATGTCAGCCCACAATTGGACTTCCCCTTATCAACCCATAGCTGTGTCGGATCTGCCCCCAACAGCCGATCGATGTCATGTGCGAAGTCTCTGCTGTCAGATACTCCGCCTATGGGAATGCCCCTGATTGGCAAACCCCAGAGGGCACTCACATCCTGCAGCGTGACGGTCATCTCCCCGAAAGGCATATGGAACATGCGTGTCTCGGGACGCCATCGCTCCACTAATCCTGCGATGAGAGATGCATTGACGGAGGCAGTCGTCTCCCGCAGGATAGACACAATCTGATATAGTCCCAACCGGATAAGGTACGGGTCCATCAACGAGAAGTACCAAATCCGAGGGAAATGCAGATTGACGTCCATGAGCGTCTCATCCTGCATTAAAAAATAGCAAAACAATATATTACATAATGTATACAACGAAATTTAAATTTCGAATATGGACAAACAGTAGCATACCTCATGGGAAGCCAGGGATACCCGGTACTTGCGGTGGGGTACCCATAAGAGAGGGCTGAAATGCTCAGTACCGGTGGTGTCAATCGCGGCTCAACCTGTGATGCACGTCTGGGACGTCCTCTACCTCTACCTCCAGCCATCTTAATTTCATAAATTATGGTTAGTTAAATTAAGTTATAATAAATTTGCGCTTGAGTGGCACTAAACTTACATTAAATTGTGCTAAAATGCACTCAAATGCGGTTAAATGCGCTTAAATTGCGCAAAAACATGTTTAAATGCGCTTAAATTGTGTAAAAACGCGCTAAAATACGCTAAAATGAGCAATATACGTTAACATACGGTAAAATGCGCTAATATACGTTAATATAATAATTTATGCTAATTATACTATTTTATGCAAATTATGCTAAGTCACAATAAATTACGATTACTTAGCACTAAACACAATTAGAAATTGGTAAACTACATTTAAAATTTTTGGAACATTTCTAACAAAACGGATCAATTTTATAACCATTTTGGCTAATCATAATTAATTACGATTACTTAACACTAATCACAATTACATATTACTAAACTAATCACAATTACATTAAAAAAAAATTAACCATTCTTGACAAATGTTAGCAATTTATAATCATTTTGGCCTATTTAATAATATAAAATAAAATTTTACAACAATTTTGGCCTAATCATAATTAATTACGATTAATTAACACTAATCTGACTTACATATTGCTAAACTACATTAAAATTTTTTTTAACCATTTTTAACAAATTTTAACAATTTATAACTATTTTGGTCTATTTAATAATATAAAATAAATATAGAGACTTACTTGCAAAATCGGAAAGAGCAGGAGAAATCTGAGAGAAAGAGAGAGAGTGAGGAGACAGTGTGAAATTTGATGAAATGAATTGTGAAAAAAATTTGGAACTCTCCAAAAATATATATAAACTTGAAAGCCGGCTAATTAATGGCTGGTTTTCAATTTTAATTGAAAACCGACTAATAAATAACCGGTTTTCAATTAAAATTGGAAACCGACTAATAAATAACCGGTTTTCAATAAAAATTGAAAACCAGCTATTTATTAGCTAAATTGAACATTTTTAATAGAAATCGATTTTGATGGGCAAAGTTGGCGAAATTCAATCACACGAATAAAAATCACGGCTCCAGTTTTGCTAGAAAAGCATAACCTAAAAGGAACGCGGTTTCTCAACTAAAGTTTTGTTCGAACTTGAATATTTTGCTCAACTAAATTGTCTCCGTTAAGTTAATATTTAGGACATCTCCAGTCACAATTTTTTACTAATGGATGTCTCCATTTATAGAAGTAATTGAGTGTTAATTTTTTACTCCGTAATCCATCCATATTAGAGCAAACAAATAGCAATTTTGAAAACACTATAAAATGTCAAAGGTCCTTGGACCAGGCCTTATCCAAATCGATCCTAAACCGTCCGATCCTCTTAAAATTCACATGAACGGTTTAGATTCAGGAGCCTTTTTAATATGTGAAGTTTTAATCCGTTTGCACAAATAATGCAAATCGGACGGTTTATACTAACCTTTGGATAAATTTTGTCCAAAGTCGTTTGGACAAAACCTAGTCCCAATTCCCAAACAACTAAAATCTCCCTCCACAACCAGTCATCAGTCAACCACAATCCTTGGGCTTTTATTACTTCTCACTCATCAACTCAAAACATTCTCTCTCTACTTTATATCGCACCTATTTCTCTCTCTAACCCAAAGCACTTAACTTTCCTCAGTTCCTGTCCCCCCTTCTCTCTCTCAGCTGTAACCCTCGCCGCCTCAGAACAAAAGAAAGAGCTGCCATTGCCATGGCCAAGCTCTCTCTTCTCTTCCCTCTCCTGTTGCTGCTACTCTCTCTCACCTCTTTGTCTCTTGCTCTTCACTCGGATCTGCCTCTTTCCGCCTACGGCTTCTCTGTTTCCTCCAATTCCCGCTGCTCCGGTGGCTCACTCGGCGAGTGCTCGCAAGACGAGCTCGATGATCCCACCACGCGCCGATTTCTAGCTGGTAATTCACCTTACATCAGCTATGCCGCTCTGAGAAGGGACAGCGTGCCTTGTAGTATGAGGGGAGCGTCGTACTATAACTGTAGACCTGGTGCACAGGCGAATCCGTACCGTCGGGGCTGCTCTGCCATCACAAGATGCCGTGGTTAGGTTTTTACTCTATTCTTTTCGTTTAAGAGGTTTTATTATTGTATGCGTATTTGTTGTTTGGGTTATGACCTTGGTGATGATTTAATAAGGCATTTGTAATAGTGATGTTGTAAAATTAGGGAAATATTATTCGGGCTTTCTGTGTAAAGAGATCTGAATTGGTTTCTATTTTATTTTTATTTTTATTTTTATTTTGTTGCTTCTTTTTTGAACTCGGTTTGTTGTTCTTGTCACCCAAACGTTAGTTTAACTTTTGAATGGTCAACGTGAAATATTACCTGGTTTCATTTTGAGAGAAAATTTGATATAATAAAAGGAAGAATGCGGGAGAGAATTTAAGAAGCATTCATTTGGATTGCGAACTTGTGTAACTTGTTCGGTTTTGGACGGTTTTTTGTTTGATTTAATCGGATGCTTGCAGCGGTGTTAAAAATGTCTTTCTTTTTGAATTTTTTTTTCTTCAAATAATTTACTTTTGTGACCATCTTTTGCTTGAATGTCTACAAAGTAGGAGCTTCATTTTTATTTTGTTACGGATAAAATCACTAGCTGGTTCATATATTATGAGAGATCAAATTTATTACTTGTTACCCAATTCGAGCTACTCCAGTTTAACGGGTTTGCTTAAATTAAGCATCGCCTTATGTGAAAAATGGTGCTGTAGTAAGAAATTATGGGAAAGTTTGTTGTAGTCAATTTTCAATATGAAAGATGATCTTGCAAAAATTAGGGAAATTTTCTAATGCTTTGTTCAGTTTATTTTATTCCTTGGATTGCAATTGATTAAGCCTGCGTTAGTTTTAAGACTTTGATCAATTGTAGCACATTTGTTTGTGCTAATTTTGGTCAAACATGGAAAAGAGTTTTGTTGTTACATTAGATGTGTTAATTTCATTTGACTTTTATAGATTATTATTGTGAAGGTTTTTTCTCTCAATTTCACTTCCGATGTATTTCATATATTGATCAACAAATTCAACTTTCATTCCTGCCCGCATTGTTCTTCTAATCAGTTTCTTATATGTGTCCATTTTTCTAATGGTTGGGTCAAGAAATGATTAATTTCATAGCACAATACCCAAGTTCCTCATTGCAAATTTTCTTTAAGATCAATTTTAATTAATGAGAGATTGCCATACCTGTCCAGTTGGGCACCAGTTTTTACCTGATGATAAATACTATCCTGGTTTCCAAAATTGCTGCTTCTTTTATTTCTCTTTTTCATTCTTTTATTGTTCATTGTGTTTTCTTTTTCTAGGTCGGGTTTTGTTGAGGTGGGGGATGAAATTTTTTGTTCTGCAGGATTTCTCATTTATATTCTGTTCTGTTATTTTCTGTAGGATTTTCGTAAGAAAAAAATGTAATGCATTATTGCTATCATTTCTTTTTTCCACATTTAAGGAGTTGTACATAAAACAAAATGATAGCGGTAAGCCAGCAACACATTAATTTTTTGTTGAAACAGATTTATGAAAGCAAATTCATAATCATTGCATTTTTTTAAGACAAAATGAGAGGCTTGAAGATACATATAAAATTGTTTGAAATAAACGAATGAAAATGAGATTTCATTATATCTTACTTCTCTTGTATAACATTTCAAAGCATACTTACTTGATTGGTACAAAATTTCTTTAGTGTATTTACCTATACAAAAATATTAGTTGCATATTTTTGCTTGTACTTGGTTTAGGGGTGTAAACGGAGCGGATTCGGAACGGATAATGCTAATACCATATCCGTATCTGTTTTTCAACAAGCGGATACGGATAGTAAACGGATGTCAAAATTGAAAACCATATCCGTCTTAAACGGATATGGATATGGAACGGATAATCCACGGATACGGATTCGAATACGAATACAGAGCGGATAATTATTGGATATTGAGTAATTCTACTAAATTTCATAATTTTAAATTACTAATTTAAGTACTTAAATTGACAAAAATTTAATAGACTTTTTAAATTTGCATAGTGATGATTTTGCATGACTAATTGTTTATTGGTTTAAAGAACCAATCAATTATCCTAATATATTATATAATTTTTCTACCAAGATTCTTGGATTTAAACGAATATGTATGTTTTTTGGAAATTTTGCAAGAGTGAAATGAATTGAAAGTTGCTAAAAGATTAAATTTCGAATCCAGATATATACGGATATCCGTTCCGTTTATATCCTCACGGAATTATCCGTATCTGTATCCGTATTATTTTTTCATATACTAAAATTATCCGTATCCGTATCCGTTTAATCCGGATACGGATAATAAGCGAATTCGGAGCGGATTATCCGCGGATAATCCGTATCCGTTTACACCCCTAACTTGGTTTCTGCTTTCAATCGTGTGCTTGCTAAATTTGATGATGAGTTTATTCTATTATATTTATATAATTTGCAGTTGTTTTATTGACGTTCATTTGAATTAATGATCAAACTTAAAGAATATTAAATATTTTATATTTTATTTAACTGGTAATGATTTAACAGAGGGCCAATTTTTATGTTTTTTGGCAGTAGACTATTGATTTTTTTAATTTAATTTTCTAATGACATCAGTCGGGACGTCCATGATTTGATTTGATTTGTTTTGTACAACTTATAGCGTCAATGTCATTTTAATGTAACATTAACTTCAAAATCTATCGAATAGTCTTTAAACGACATATCCAAATTGTTCAAGCCGATACTTTAGTAATTCTGTGTTTATATACAAAATCTATAATTTTTCGAATATATTTAGTATCAAGTTAAGTGGTCAAACATGAACTTTTGAGTTAATTTTAATGACTTCATTTTTTCTAATGTTTTTTATTGTTTGATTTGATGCTAAATAACTCAAAAAATATATATATATTTTGCATGTAAGTGCATCACTTATGAAGTAAATTGGTTTGAACAGTTTAAATTTATCATTTGAAATATATTCAGTAAGTTTTGAAGTTTGTGTCATATATAACCTTATTACCAATTAAAAGTTGAGACGTAAATAAGTGAATCTATGTTTCAGGGCTCCACTTTATAAAATTTTTAATTCTTTTCCTCTACAAGCATGTAATCCACTTCAACTTCATTTGATACGGATCAAGGTTTTTTACAAATCACTGTTCTTTTGCCCAGCGATGTATATCAAAATGAAGGTTTGAATTCATATCACCTATTTCCTAAAAAAAAAAAAAAAATCATATCACCTAAAGCAATGCAAATTTTGAGTTTGGATTAGACTGTCAGATTTACTTTGGCACAAATATTAAAGGTATAACGTGCATTTCACCTCTATTCGGATTGGCTTGGATTTCAATCTTATATAAACTAAAGTTTTAAGTTACTTCAGAAAATCCAGACTCGGTATATTGAAGGCACGCTTGAATCAATGTAACGAGGTTAAAAGAGGAAGTAGTCTTTGCCTGAGATGTTTCAAAGGTTTACAGTATAGTAGTCAGTAGTAGATTGAGATGAATTTGCATCTTCTGAGATATTTCAAAATTTGAGCTTTTTTAAATTCTTAAAATCACGAATTTCAAAGCAATCCATTTTCAATTAATATTGTTCCGTACATTGCAGATATGTTTCGAATTGAATATGATCCGTTTTCGATATAAACTGAAAATTTTATTTATCCAAGAATGATCCGGACTCGATAGAGATGCTCCAATGCTCGTGCCTCATTAATACTACCTCGTATTTTCTGTACTTATTATTTTCCCTGGATTACTAACTTGTGTTACTCGCTACCGGCTATCAAAACTTTGTATCCTTTTTGGACTAGGTAAAATGTTGCATTTTTTTCTTGACTTGTCTATTTGGGAAGATGGTGACTGAAATCATATCAATCACAGATGCATCTTTTTTTTTTTTTATTGAAGTTATTTTTTTTTTTTTTATAAAAGTCAGTGAAGCCCATTTCATTAGCATGAAATCAAGGTTAAGTTACACAAAGCACTTTTGTCAACCTATCATACCAACTTGCCTCCATAAGACTTTAAAATAGAACAAAATACAAAAGCTCGTCTCTTGATCAACCACCAAAAGACCATAATAGAGAATATAGATCCTAGAACTAAGCCGCTTAACTCAGAGCTAATATAAGCACTAAAGACATGTACATAACAAAAAAAAAACAGTATCAACCACCAAAAGACCATAATAGAGAATATAGATCCTAGAACTAAGCCGCTTAACTCAGAGCTAATATAAGCACTAAAGACATGTACATAACAAAAAAAAAACAGCACTATATGAATGTAGACTTCATGTATCAATTAGTGGATTCCCCATCTTCATATCCTAATAGCAACATACTCCTTTCTGGATGGGGTGCGCCTTGGAAGTCAGTCACTTGGTGATCATCCGGATCATCCGGATCCCACATGCGTAGGGGACTGCCTTCTACTTAAAAAAAAAAAAATCATAAGAAACATCATATCCCAAGAAACAAACTTTGTCACTAAAAATGGGAAACAATGTCCCTCGGAACTTGGAAGTCTATTTTTCCAAAGTAGCTAATGTTATTGAATGTACACGATTTTCACTTCATTTTAACTAGCATCTAGATATCGAGAAGTGAACATACAAAGATTGTTTACATAACCTGTTTGTATTTATAAGTTAACTTGTTGATGCGTGAATTATATTTCGATTCACATCTTTTTCCTTTTTTTCATATTAAAAAAACCCAGCAATATTCACGTTGCATGATTCATGAAAACAGTTGGACACAGAGTTCATACTGCCAACAGAAAATAGAATAAAAGCAAAAGCCTCTCTAACACCTATAATAGCTTTTCTTAAACAACCCCAAAAACCAACCAAACCGATAATTGGAGCTAGATAGAAATCACGTTAAAGGACAGGAATTTATTGACAATGGATTAAGTTCTTGTTCGGCGTTTTACTATTCATGTCCTATGTGAACAGTAAAACACAGTTCATTCTTCAACGGAGGCTGAACAAGTCCTAATAGAATGACTCGTAAATTGACCATTATTGAAAGAATATTCGCCTCCACCTTGTCTAACAACACACACAACTATTTATTGATAAATATAAATATTTTCTTAAGAAAGAGTTTATGGGAGGTTAAAAATAATTAAGTTCATAGACAAAAACAGTTATAAAAAAAAATATGAAAAGATCACAAGTCAGTCATCATTATATAGCAAATTTGATGCACGAGCACCACAATTTTACTGATTTTCAAACGTTTTCACTTTGTCATCTAAATTTATAATAAGTTCGAAAAAACAATTCAGACATAATTTTCTTTTGAAAAATTGTAATGTTAATTGAAAATATTTTTATTTGTAACATTATTTATAAAGAAAAAAAAATCAAATCTAGTAAACTACATAGAAGCAATGCGAGACTATTCTCTACTACACTTCGAATCTTCATTGGAAAAATGTTGTCCAAATTACGGGGGAAGGGACAAAATATTGATATAAATTTTTGGGATAATTTCATATATATCACTCAAAAATTGTGAAATTACGTATTGACCATCCAAATTGAAAAGATAAGGGGTCTGCTTGTAAGTTTCCACAATCATTTTGACAGCTCCTTGCCATTTACCAGTAAACTGAGAAACCGGACGTTGTCTTGGCCTTTATCTTCCTTTTACGAGTAATTGTTACTTCGCCTTGTCCGACCCTTCTACTGTTCCATTGTCGTTCTTAGTTTGTAATACGTCCCCTTAATCCCAGTTTTACTGGTAACCATTGCTTCAATTACCAGTATTTGTTCCCCTGTTACTCATCTCTGATTATGGTCGAAATTGAACTGATGCTGGAATTCCCACCTAAAGAAATTACCATTGATTGCTTCTTCAAATTCCAGTTGACTGCATATTCCCCTTTCCCATGTGATTTTTGTTGGTATAAATTTTCAGAATATTCGGATAGTTATAAATTAATTAAAATAAATCAAATTGAAATAGAGTTGTCTGGATCGTGCGAAGCACTGTCCTTAAGCGTATTCTGTCTCATCGTGCAAGATGGAACCGCAATCAAGATAATCCGGAATTGTTGCTCCTTAGGCACGCCATGGAAGCAACTTACGATAACTCCGCAATATCCAGCCTAGATCAGAATTTGATTAATTGGGATAAATAAAATAATCATGTGGGAGATAAAATATATTCAGAGATTCAATCGGAGGGTGTCTCTTAACAGAGAATGAAGAGGACTTAAATAATCCTTGATAGAGGAGAAGAAAATTAGAACGGTGCAATAACAAGGAGTAATGCACCATTAAGATGCTTTTAAGAGGTGCAATCAAAGTAAATAAAAAATGAGAATAGCAACGCATCAGAGATGCTTAACCTGAAAAACGTTTTTTCAGTTTTTTATTCATTTATTTATTTAATTTATATTCAATTTAACCCTCTAAGTTTCAAATATCACAAATGGAAATTTTAAACAATTTTGAGTAGTTTAGAACTCAAGTTCCAACAATTTTTGTCATAGCATAGTTTCCTAGTGAAAAACAAATAAATTTACAGATAAAGAAAAAACCATGAGGAAGCCTTAAGAAAAAC
Source organism: Carex cristatella (assembly GCA_024447775.1). Taxonomy (NCBI): domain Eukaryota; kingdom Viridiplantae; phylum Streptophyta; class Magnoliopsida; order Poales; family Cyperaceae; genus Carex; species Carex cristatella. The sequence goes on along the minus strand of JAJHPF010000033.1, from coordinate 3,467,477 downwards.
TAAACATAAAAACATGACCACATATCTGTGTATTTTTGGGAGTCAAAACAATATCGTTTCCCATAAGAATTATTCATTTGTTGGAAGAAGCCGGACCTTGTCTAATAGAGAAAAAAATATTGTTAATACCACATATATTTGTTGAATACATTCACAATTTTTTTCCTCCAAATTTTCAAATTAGCATTGTAATGCGATATCAGTTGGTATAGACCAAAATATATTTACTAGTAAGACTTTTGTTTTGTTTGAAGCATGTACAACAACAAATTTTGATAGGCAAAGAAAACATAGATTAATAAAATGAATCTTACCAGTAGACGTGGGTAGAAGGGGAAGGGACAAATCCAAATTATTAATTATATTCTTTATAATATTAAACTTAATTAATCTCTAACTAATCTCAGATTTTGATTAATTGGATAAATATGTGAGGTATTAAATTTTGAATAAGGCTAGCGTGCTACCTGTAGCATAGTGACATGTCGTGCTACCTCTTAAAAAACTTATTAGATATGTTTCAATGGCTAATCCAAACCGTTGAAACCAATCTACTACATAAGTGATGTATTTACATGCCAAAATTATAATGTTTTGAATTCATTTGGTATAAAGTCAAGCGGTCAAAAAAATAAGAATTATAAGTTAATTTTAATACATTTATTTTTCATTATTTTTTGACCGTTTGACCTTATACTAAATGAATGTAAAAATTTATAAATTTTATATGAAAATACATTACTCGTGAAGTAGATCAGTTTCAACGGTTTGGATTTGTTGTTTGAAGTTTATTCAATAGGTTTTTGAAGAGGCAGCACGACATGTCACTATACTACGGGTAGCATGCCAGTCTTATTCTTAAATTTTTATATGGTAAATAGTAATTTAACAGTTTTTGAATGGTATATATGAAATTCTTCCTAAATTTTTAATTCATATCATCTAAGGTAACATAATATTTCTGTTTAGATTCGCGGCAATTCGATCAGAATCTGCACGAATAGAAAACAGACCCATGCATTCTATTCCGGGTTGGTTGATTCGAATTCTGATCTGGACCGGATCTAGAAAGAAATATACGTTACCTCAGAGGAAATGGACTCGCAACTTTTGGGAACGATATTAACACAAAAGTTTTAAGTGCACATGAATATACAAAGAGCACAGAGATTAGGAACAATCAAGGGAGTGACAGTGGCTCGGACAGCACCTACAATCACACATGCGATGTATGCGGATGATCAGATAATCATGGGGACTGCCTCAACAGAAGAAGTGCGAAATTTAAAACGGATACTCAAGATTTTTGCAGAGCAATCGGGTTTAGTCATTAATCCTGACAAGTCCTCGCTGTGGTTTAGTACGGCATGCACCTATAGCACTAAGGAAAATGTGATACTAGAATGGGCAGCGAAATTAACAGAGAAAGATGAGAAATACCTTGGACTATATGTAGCGCATGGAAGAACGGAACAAAATCTCACACACAGACTTTTGGTAGAAAATTTTTACACTAAATTGGCAGGGTGGAAGGTGAATATTCTGTCATTTGCAGGAAGATTAGCGTTAATTAAATCAGTGTTGCTGTCCGTTCCGGTGTACTTCATGTCAATTGCTAAGTTGCCCACAAGGACCATTAAAGAAATTACAAGTCTCATGAGCAAGTTCTTATGGGGCAAAGTGGGAAAAGAACGATTCCTGTCCTTGATAGCTTGGCACAAAATCTGTGTACCTATTGAGGAAGGGGGTCTGGGCATAAGAGAAGTGGGACTATTCAACAAGGCACTGTTACAAAAAATTACATGGCAAGTGGCCTCCAACCAAAACCGGGTATGGGTAAAAATTATGCAGGCCAAATATTTCCCCAAGGGAGGATTCTGGGCAGTCCAAGGTTCAGCAGACGCAAGCCATTTGTGGCAGGCAATACAGGAACAAAAAATTGAACTAAAACCACATGTGCAATGGGATATTGGGAAAGGAGATGCAATACCGGCCATGAACCAACCTTGGTACACAGAATGGGAGACACAAAGGATAACAACAAATGACCAACGATATGCAACAGTACAAGGGATATTTGATCATGTTACTGAATCCTGGAACGAAACTCGGATCAAGGAACTAATGGGAAATGAGGCCTTTTTACACATACAAAGAGATGCTACCAAACCGAGGCCATCAACTGGCTTATCAGACAGACTGATCTGGTTACGGAGCAAGGCTGGCAAGTTCACAGTTAAAGAGGGCTATGAGTTACTGAGAAAGCAAAATATAATACCAAATGCATATGAGGGGATAACAATGGAAGCATGGGCTCTAATTTGGTCATGGAAAAAGGTTCTACCAAGAATCAAAACATTCCTTTGGAAGGGTATACACAATGGATTACCGACAACAAGCACACTACATTCCAGAATACGATCCATCGCACCTATATGCCAAAGATGTAACTCAGAAAATGAATTCCTGATGCATCTTCTATTTTTTTGCGATATCTCAAGAGCAACATGGTACATCTCAGAATTTCCATTGATAGTAGAGCACTTACCCATGCAATTCCCTGCTGCGATAATTTACATCACACGGGCACTAAATGAGGATCAGGTAATTGCTATCTGTAACTTATTATGGTGCCTATGGAAAGCCCGTAATGAAGAAATCTTTGCTGCAAAGAAAACGTCTTCGCAGGAGATTGTCACTAAAGCAAGAGCAATGGTAAGCACCACCCATGATTTACCCAACCCAAAGGAGAAGGAAAAGGCAACGCTAAGCACCGCAAGGGTACCAGACAATACAAATCCGATACTGATTGACGGATCGTGGGATACAGCTAACAGGGCAGGTACAGGCATGGTATGTTACAACCAGCAAGGAACGATGGTGGAAATGAGGGGTCATACACTGACATCATATGACCCATTGCAAGCAGAGGCAAATGCCCTCATTCAGGCACTGGGCTATGCACTGGAGCGAGAACAAACTGGAGACAAGTATGTAATTTATATGGACTGCAAAGTGTTACTGGAAGCAGTACAGACTGGTACGATAGAGTGCATACCATCCTGGAGAGCAGGAGAGGATGTCATGCGATGTGTAGAACTTTTCAAAGCAGTGCGGCAATACACAACACTAGCATATATACACAAACAACGCCTGGTGCAACCTCATACGATAGCTAACACATTCAGAAGACTGACAGCGCCGGAAGGAAATTTACAGAGATTACAACTGGCAAGGCAGCTGGGATTTCCAACACAACTGAATCAGGAAATGTTCAGCATGACATAGGTGTAGGACTAAAGATGTAATTTTATTTTCAAAATAGTTTAATTAGGTACTGCAATTCACTTCTTAGCGTATTGTAAGGTTTTGGTACCGACACTGGTACAGTAGACTAGCTAAGGTAAGGTAGGACAGCTTTATTTTCTAAACAATGTAAGCTCCAATTTTATATTCAATATATTACATCTACGGGTTTCTCTCAAAAAAAAAAAAAAGTGCACATGAATATATAAGAACCGAATCTTCTTTTTATTTGTTTTTTTTATAGAATTTTATTTATTTATTATCTGCTAAGATGAGTATAATTATTCAACCTACCACTCGTTCTGATTTAAACTGTCCAAATAAGCATCAAATTGGTTCTGTATCAGATCATGTGAGCTGTCGGTCCCAAAACGAGAATATCGATTGCATTAAATTTTGTTTGGTGGGAACACTGGAAGAGAATAAATGCTTGGTTCAAAGAGTGTTATTTATTGGATGTCAGTGACCTGGGTCATGTGAAGATTTTGAGTTAAGTCGGTTTCGGATTTGTGACTATTTCTACTAATTAAACAAGTAAATTTAAATAATAACCTCAACATTAATAAAGGAAATAGTACTGTTAAGTTCGATCTTCTGTGGCGGGTAGAACTACCACATTGGTGTAGCGAGTTTCTGAAATTTGCTGTTAAGTCCGGACTCCATATTATTGTTTTTGAAAAATATTGAACTTTTCTGAAAAGAAAAAAACAAGTACATGAGATTATTGAGTGGAGTTAATTAAACCCTTGTTTGGTGGAGCACAAATCAAATTATTTTTAAAATCAATTCCAAAAATGTTATGAGTACACAACTGTACATATATTGATTTGACTAGGGTTAATACACTTCCAATTTTTTAAGTTTTTTTTTTCATGCTAAAAGCATCTTTTGTACTTTTTATTTATGTTCGCCGTTTGGTTTCTCCTTGTGAAGTCAAGGAAGTAATCAACGGTTTTTATAAAGCTCACGCCCTATTACTGTTCTAAATGGAGCTCTGGTCAATCAGGTATCACTTATCTCGTTGTAACTTGTTAAATGTTTCTATGATTCTATTTGTGATTTTGGTCTGTCATTCATAGAAGCTTGGTCATTGGCTGAGTTTGTTTTCCTAAATTTGAGTATATAACCTTTGTCCACTGATGAATAGAAAAATATTTATTAGTTTGTGTTATTTGTTGCAGGAATTTCAGGACTTGATATTACCAGCTGCTACTGTGGGTGCTTTTTTGTTATGGATACGTGGTGGATAGTATGTCCCTCTTTCATTTTCTTTTATATTATTATATGAGTAGAACTAGGGTGCTCATAGAAATATCAAGCTCTTTTGTACTCTTAATTCTAAAATCTATCGGATTAAATTCGAACGACGAATCTAAACCGTTGAAATTCTTCTACCTTTCGAGTGATGCGTCTACATGTGAAAATTTTAAAGTTTCGAATTAATTTAGTATAAAATCATGTGATCAAAAGGCTTCCAAAAAATGAATGTATTAAAATTAATTTAGTAACCTTCTAATTTTGACCACTTGACTTTATATTAAATTAATTCAAAACTTAAAATTTTTCACATGCAGATGCATTACTCGTAAGGTAGAAGGATTTCAACGGTTTGGATTTATCGTTCGAAGTTAATCCAATAGATTTTAGAGTTAAGAGTACAAAGGGACTTAGTACTCCTAGAAGCACCCTAGTTCTACTCTTATTATATTGCATACAGGCACAAGCTCAAATAATCATAGGGACAGGGTGCTTCAGCATACAAAGTGAAGGAACCAAAACGTTTTAGTATTGATGCGAGGTAAACCGTTTGAGGATTTTGGTCGACAAAAGAGGAAGAAAAGCAGGCTGAATAAATTCAGGAAATCAAATTTGTGTTTGTGAATATTAAATTTTTTTTTTTTGACAGAATATGGTGCAGTCGTCTGAAAAATGTGAGATGTGATATCTTCTGTGGAGTCCGAATGTGGATTTTCTAGTTTACGACGGACGAGGATGAACTCCCTAATTTATGGCGTCCAGGGTCTTATTATTATTATTATTTTCTGTTCGTTCTTTTTTATTGTTATTGTTGTTGTGGTGGGAAACAGTAATCCTATATCTAAGTGAGATTCTTCAAAATAGAAAAGCTGGATATTAAATCTGATTTTTAGATATCAATCCCATAATTGCCTTGTATAGTTGTATTATAGGTTCAAGTTTGATTCTCATCATCTCGTGTGTCTCTGTGATATGCAATCCTCAGTGCAGTGAATCACTATGAACTAATATTGATATGATACAATTAAATTTTGGAATGAACAAATAACCAGCTTTTAGTCTTATGGCAAAAACAATACTTTCGAGTACTAGATCGAAATCCAGAAGAAATTATTTGTGGATATCAAACCAATTAGATGGCTTGACCCAACTTTACTCAAAAAAATTGAGATGAATAAAGAGAGATATCAGATACGGGCCCAACTGTAACATTAATATGATCTTTATATTAGCAACTGCATCTCATTGGTATTATTTCGTCCTAGAAAAGGAAAATTCTACTTTTCTGATTTGGATCGTTCAATCTCTAACATCATTCATATTTTAAATCAAACAACAGATGACTTTCTCGTGTTTCTTCCAAAAAAGACCTTACCCAAAAACAATGATATATTTGGTGAGTCAAAATATGCTATCAGAACTTTGCATGAATATGGTGCGTTTCCCATACTGTTAAATTAATGAAGCACACGGTGAAATAGCATGGTTATGGAAAGTTCACTTTTGTTTTCTCAAAAGGAGAAGTCCATTTTAGCAAGAAGGGGTTGGACGTAGCTTTCTCAGAGTAACTGAGGTTCTCCTCTTTTGTTCAATCTCCTTGCCATCCCAAATCTGACAGCCGGGCCCACGGTTTATGCCATGCTTCCACAGATACCTTGCTTCACCATGCATTAGAACTAGAGATCCTGGAGTTAAGTATACCGAGACTTCTTTTTCTTTCTCGTTTTCTTTTTCTGGGGTAAATTGCATCACGCATGCAGATTCTAGAGAGATTATGGCGATACCATCCTCAAATCGCATCAAGTCAACATGTGAGCAAATGCCCTGATAATAATATAATCAAATATAAAAGCAAACGAAAAAATAGATTATATTTAGGTGAAATCAAGCATATAAGTGTTCGCTTTCTCTTTTATGGTTATTTTTTGTTTTCAATCTTTTGATTTGGTAATCTCATACCATACTGCTAGGACCGCAAGGATGCCTCAAGTAAGCAATAATTTTGCAATTAAACCTTAATTATAGCCAAATTTTACTCAATAAACTCTTAAGTTCTGCAATAACGCCTCAAACTTGCTTGCATATTTGCTTTACCGTTGAGGGTTACAAAATTGCCACCTCTAACCAGAATCAGCCAGACTAAAACCCAATCGACCGGCTCAACTGCCACATCCAACCTCAACAATACAATAAACTTCCATATAATGGAAGTTTCCCAAGTTAAACATATAGTGTAAGATGAGAGCCTTGATTTAGTCCTACTGTTAAATTAACCTGAAATTTAAAGTTGGTGCAGTTCAATTTTCCTCGAATTAGACCTGAACTAATTGAGTTCAGTTATTACAAAGGTAACTTGAATCCCCTTCCTCCAATTAAGAATGAAGTGCTTCATCATGAATTATGCCACTACCGTAAGAAAGCAACGAAAAACAGGGGATAATTATGCTGAAATACGTGAAGAAAGGTAGATGATAAATGTACCCATACCTCACCTGGCTTATAAACATTGGCAATGAGTTGGTCAAACAAAGGTTCTCTCCACAGCAATTGAAAAGGCAGAGGATCATTTTGCAAATTCTCACTTGACAAATTCACATCTGACCTATATCTTATTTCACCGGTACAAACCGCACTGCGTACCAATCTAGAGAGCTCTAGAGCCCATTTGGGGAGATCCCCAAATCTCATAGCCTGACAACATTTCAAAATTTTATAGAATCAACATTTAGGTTATTAAACAGTGTCTCTCACATACTTGTGTCAAATATAGACCTGTCCAAAGAGATACCAAAAGAGAAAATATTACCTGATTGTGTTGATCAGTCAAAAATCCATCTGAAAGTGTAAAGAAAAAAAAGGAGTTGAACATGGAATGGACAAAAAGAAAATACAATTTTTAATTTATGTTTAGAAATAACAACAAAAATAACAAAAGTTTATATTTCTTTTTATGTTTTCCTGATTCCTGAATGCAACTGAACCTAAATCAACCCTTGAAAATGCAATAGATCACCCAATAAGTCTAGAATGAACTAAAACGACCATGTACAGTAGAAATCTCACCATGATAGATAGCTGAGAGAAGAGAAGATTGATTTTCTGCAGATAGAAAATTTGAGCAGAACCATAAACCCTGGATGCCATGCACCGGTTCCAATACTGGTATTTCAAATTCAGATTCTTGACACTGTAATTGAATTGAATTGAACAGTATGAGAAATCAAAATATCTGTTCTTCCCTTTTTCTTTTATCTTATTGAGAAATTAATTAAATTGTGAAAAAAAAAAGATCATCCGCTGATTTGTTGAACTAGTCCAATGTTGCATGGCAGTTAAAAATGTGGCAAACTTGAGGTCAAATTACAATTATCCAATTTTATTACCAGTCACACTATTCAGCTGCATTACAGAAGAAAGTAACTATAAAATGTTTATTCATATACTACTACAAAACTAACAACCACCAAAAATAAACCCCCTTTCAATTAAATCAAGTGTTGTTTTCATTTTTGCAAATAAAGAGGTTTAAAAGGTATCCAGACAAAGCCTAGAAGATAGAGAAGTGCAGTTGTACAACAAACCGAGAGAAGAGAGAGAGATTCGCCAAGGGGAGGAGAGCAGTCGCCATAGTCAGATTCAGACGAGGAATCTCCAAATGCTTCTCTAAGTTTATCTCTCGTGAGATCCGACTCTTGTTTATCAACGAAATTTTCTTCTATTTCCTCTTCCATTTTATTTTCTTTTTCGTCCTTTTTTTTCCAACAGAAATAGGCGACCAAAACTGGTTTTCTTTGCAATTTACTCTAAACAATTTTCCCTGTTCGCAAAACTACAAAACGAAGAGGCCACCAGACTATAAAAAAAGGGGTACCTGTATCTCAAATGCATCCCAAATCGAAAGTGATCACTAATTTTTATACACGTTCACTCTCCCGTTTATTTGTTAATACCCAAAAAAAATATCAAATATGCCCTCAAATTTTTTTTTTTTACAAATGCCCTGACCGCTCAAATGGGAGGCGGTTCACTCTCTCCTACTAGACCGCCCCCCAATTGGGCGGTCCAGTACCCAACCTGACCGCTCCCACGGGGGTGATTTGGTCAATTTTTTTTAGAAATTTGTGTGATTGAAATTAGGTTTTATAAATTGGTTGGAATTGTTAGAAATTTTTGTGATTGAAAGTAGGTTTTATAAATTGGTTGGGATTGTCAGAAATTTGTGTGATTGAAATTAACTTGATATTTTGAAATTCAATATGGCTAGACCTCGATGGGGACGATCACGAGATACGATGGAGACCGGGGAGAGTTCGCACACTCCCACCGATCCCAGTCCTAGTGCAGAGGGTTCCAATGTAGAGGTTGCTGCTACAACGACTCCTCATGCTTCAAACATATTCAATCCTCTCCTGTGGACTCCACATATTAAGCATTGTGTCTCACTAGCATCCATGGAGGTACATTGTATTATTTTAAAAAAATGTAAATATTACGTTTTAAACAAATATATAGTTATTCATTCACAATGACTCCAATCGTTGACAAATTTAGAAGGAGATTTTTATGGTATGGGGGCAATTCAGTTAGAAAAAAGATTTCTTTAGTTTCATGGTCAGTAGTCTGTGCTAATAAATCACAAGGGAGTTTGGGTCTTTTAAACTTGCATACTATTAATATAGCTCTATTAGCTAAATGGTGGTATAGATATAATGATCATTCTGTTGTAGGCATGTGAATGAATATTATTTTAACTAAATATAGATCGCAAAGGTATGATGTCAGTCTTTGGAGGCATGTTTTGAAAATAAAACCAATTATTGACTTAGGTTTAAGAAAACAGAGGTAATGAAAATAAGGCTATGTTTTGGACAAATAAATGGATGGGAGAATGTCCTTTAAGTGAGTTATATCCTCATTGTATTTAGTAGCAACTGGCATGGGTATGTCTATAGCCTCAATTCTAGATTCTGGCAATATTAACTTGGTTTTTCGGAGGCAACTAATAGGGGAATTCAGGGAAGCATGGTGTAGTTTAGTTTCTCAACTTAGGGTATTGTACTTGGATATTAATCAGACTAATACTTTGAGTTGGAGATGGAATAATAATGGTATACAATACAATTTATACATATTTGGCTTGAGTATGGAGGGATTAATTTTTTTTTTATACTATTTGGAGAGCAAGATTTCATTTAAGATTAAAAAAATTGTGGCTTGTTAAACAAAAAAAGATACTGACTAAAATGAATTTGAGCGAAAGAGGTTGGTTACGAGATGTAGCTTGTCTGTTTTGTGGGGGCACTTGAAATAATAGATCATCTATTTTTGCAATGTTCTTTTTGTCATAACAATTTGGAATTGGATAGCTGAATATAACAACTTTGCGTTTGATATTATGACTATGGAAGAATTGTGGTTTATTGATACTTTAATTCCCTTTTAAAGATAGATATTTGATTGAACTTGTGAGAGGGACAGTACTTTGGGTCATGTGGTTAACAAGGGATAAACTTTATTTTTAAGGGATTCATACTTCTCTTAGATTTATAGGATCTCAAATTATTTCTTTAGCACAATTTTGGGTGAGATCCAAAGGAAGAGGTACTCTTCTTATATTATCCTTAGTTCTACCTACTGATGTGATGCAATTGCTCGCTTTCTTTGATATTTTTCTATTGCAGGAGGAGAGGGTAGCCAGAACAAGTGGTTTAGAGCATCATAATGATACTGGTTTTTTCATCTAGTTTTAAGTTTGTTTGTTGTTATGAGTTAAGAAACTTGTTTTTTATAATTAGTAGTTTTTGTAGTAGGTTTATACTCTCTGAGTTGTAATGTTATTTGCTTGTAGTTACTACAATATTTTTAGATATTTTGTAAAACATATCACAAGTGAACTGGTACTATTTCGGTACCATCTTCTGTGAGCACTTCTAATTTCTAATAAAATCAGTGGGTTTTATTCACTTTTGTCAAAAAAAAAAAAAAAAAAAACTTATACTTTCCAATGCTTTTGACTTGTAATTTCTGATGTTCTAAATTATAATTCTAATTACTAATCAAAATTCAACAAATTTATTTTAATTTTAACCCTAAATTTATTCTAAATTACAAATCAAACATCCAGAGGGGGGTATTTTCAAAAGAAACAAAATTAGTCGGGACCAATAAATCTCTACTAAAATTCAAAATTTAGTGGGTCCGCCCTAATTTCAGAATAGAAAAGAAAAGATTTAGGCGCGGATCCCAACCTTTTAATTTTCATTAGACAAATTGGATTAATTATTTAATTAATAACATATATGATCACAATAATGACATTATATCCGAAATGCTCATACTGCGCTGCAAGATGATAATGCTGATAATGCTATCTAAAGCACCTTTTTTATTTTACATTTTACAGTTGGAAGCCATCAAATAATTTTCAGTTATATATTCATGTGTATTTCATCCGATTCAAGTAATTACTTAAAAATATAAGATCATATTAATTTTCTTATCAACATTATATGGAGTACACTGTACACCAGTAGTTTGAACATTTCTGTAAGTAATTTATCTGTTATCAAAATATATTTCTAAAAATAATTTATTTGGTTCTCTTGTATATATTTTACTTATTTATGAATATTACACCAGCGCCTCATAACTTATTTTTATTTCTCATTTTCTGTTATCAACTATTTAATCTGACCTCTAAATCATTTTTCATCTATTACAGAGAGAGTGTGTGTTACACTATGATGAGTTGGTGAGTTGTGAAGTAAAAGTATGTTTTACTTCACACTTATATTTTTTAGTTTTGAAAGTTTAAAAAACCAATTCAAACCGCTCAACATGATTTACATATTAAAATGTACTAGAAGACCAAATTTAATATTTTTTGAAAATTTATTACTATTTGTTTAGATTTTTTAAATCACTATTTTTTTATGGTCCATAATCCATAAAAAAAAAAAAAAAAAACGATTTTGTACCCATGTAAAAAATAGTAAAAAAATCTCAAGAAATGTAAAATTGATCTCCAAGCACATTTTAATATGGATATCACTTTGAGCGGTTCGAATCAGCTGTTTAGACTTTGAAAACAGAGATATAAGTATGAAGTAAAACAAGAATCTTACTCCACAACACTCGTCCAACTATATATATAAGAAAACATAATGGAGAAAGATAGAGAGGGAAAAAAAGAAGAGAAAAATGAAAAGGCATCAACGTAGAACTTTGTTGACAAACAAATATTAGGATAGATCATCAAACACAAATTTATTCCACGGATGACGCACTAAAAATCTCCCTAAAACAAATAAAAAAAAGAAAAAAAAAAGGTGACCATATTCACATATACAATGTCTTTAAGATTTTTAGATGCAAAAAAAAATACTTAAACACATTATATCTTTTGCCTCTTATAGAAAAATAAAAGTTTCTTTTTTACAAATATATTTTTCTCCTCCCTCTAACAAAATACATCGCTAGTGCAGCTGAGCTCAGTACCCTTTGAAAATGGGGGGTGGTGGAGAAGCATAACGAGATGAAAAGATTGGCGGGAGAAATTCGTAAGAAGGAGCTGGAGGTGGCGACGAGGGAACTCGCACCGGTGGAGGAGACGAAAAGATCGGTGGTGGTGGAGAGAGGGTCGGAGATGGTGGCGGTGGGGAACTCACTGGTGGTGGTGGATAGACAGTCGGAGGCGGTGATGACCTCACTAGTGGCGGCGGCGAGGTCTTTGGTGATGGTGGCGGCGGTGACCTTACAGGGGGAGGTGGAGAGGCCTTTGGTGGTGGCGGTGGAGAAGTTGTTGGAGGTGGCGGCGAGGTCTTTGGTGATGGTGGTGGTGGTGACCTGACAGGGGGAGGTGGAGAGGCCTTTTGTGGTGGCGGTGGAGAAGTTGTTGGAGGTGGTGGCGGTGGTGAATTTACAGGTGGTGGTGGAGAAGCAGGGGGTGGTGGGGATGGTGAAGACCTCGCTGGCGGTGGTGGTGAGTATACTGGAGGAGGAGGGAAGTAAACTGGAGAAGGTGGTGGTGGTGATCCCACTGGTGCCGGTGGTGGAGGGGAGTAAACTGGAGAAGGTGGTGGTGGTGACCTCACTGGCGCCGGTGGGGGGGGTGAGTATACTGGAGGAGGAGGAGGAGAGTAAAGTGGAGAAGGTGGTGGCGGTGGAGGTGAGTATACTGGTGGCGGTGGTGAGTGTTTTGGTGGTGGTGGAGAGTACACTGGTGGAGGTGGTGGTGAATGCACTGGAGGTGGCGGTGATTGCACTGGTGGAGGAGGAGAAAACACTGGAGAAGGTGGAGGTGATGAATGTACAAGTGGTGGGGGTGGTGACGATGCTACTGGCACCGGTACTGGAGATGGTTCTGGTGCTGGAATCATCGGCTTAGGTCTCGGGGTCACTGGCTCTGGGGATGGTGTAGGTACCGGTTTTGGTGCAGGTGCAACTGGCTTAGGGCTTGGTGTCACTGGCACTGGAGATGGTGTTGGCACTGGCTTGTGTGGTGCCGGTGTAACCAGTTTGGGGCTTGGAGTCAATGGCACTGGATTGCTTGGAACTGGCTTTGGTGTTGGTCCAACTGGCCTAGGACTTGGTGCCACTGGCACCGGCTTGGGCTTAGGTGTTACTGGCACTGGCTTTGGCTTAGGTGTCACCGGCCCTGGCTTCGTTGGATTTTCTGGTTTGTTGCCGCTGCACTTGTCACGACTGCAATCGACAGGCCGATTGACCACAGGTAAACATACCTTAGCTGCCTTTTGTGCGGGCCTTGTGTTGCCTAGACAGTTGCTCTTATCATCAAATATTTTCTCTGACTTGATTGATGTCACACACTCATTCCCCTCTCCTTTAAAATAATTGTACGAAAAAGTGAAATTGTGTAGTTGCGGAAGTTGGCAAATCTTGTCAGAAACAACTCCAGTTAAAGTGTTGTGTGACACATCTAGTTCTTCCACTTTGGTTAGGCCATATAAGGTCCACGGGAGCACACCTGTTAGTTCATTAAAGCTGGCGTCGAACACAGTCACATTAGAAAGATGTCCAAGACTGGGTGGTATACAACCAGAGAATTTGTTTCCAAGCAATACAAATTCGTTCAGCGTGGCGACCATCTTTCCAACAGTATCTGGTATGCAACCTTCAAAGTTGTTGTTTGCCAAAACAATAACTGAAGCAGTAGAATTTCCAATGCTGAGAGGAATGTTACCATCAAAACGGTTGTCATTTACAATGATGGCATCAAGTGGCTTGTCAAAGAGCTCTGGCGGGAGTTTTCCTTCAAAATCATTGTATCTGAGATCGAGATAGCGAAGTGCCGGCAATTCAATTACAACTGTAGGGAAACCTCCGACGAAACGGTTATTACTCACATCAAACTCGTGAAGGAGTACCAAACGAGAGAAGCTCTTTGGGATAATACCACAAAATCGATTGGAATTGATGTGAAAGATAACTATGTCTGTGAGCAGCCCAAGCTCCACTGGTAGGTATCCAGCAATATCACCACCGTTTAAATCAATTCCGGCTACAACATTTACTTCCGGGTCATCAAGTGCGGGAGCACAAAAGACACCCGTGTATTTGCACACGTTAGGACCATTCCAGTTAGCGGTGAAGTTGAAGGGGTCGGAGTATATCGCCTTACGCCAAGCTTGCAAGGCAATATAAGCCCTGCGTAAGCGCTCATTTGTGATGGTAACACCAACTGTGATATTGAACTCGTCGAAATCCTCAGGGAGGTCGCCACCGGATTTCTTGAGAGATAAGAGTTGACGACGGGCAATCAAGGTGGCCTCAACATCGGTCAAGGCACTAACTGATTGCAAATAAATCAAAGAAAATGGAAGAAAAAAAAGGGAGAGAGATAAGAGTAAGGGAAATCTGGCAGAGGCCTCCATGTTTTATCAATGAGGCCACACCTTGAGAGCCCTAAAAGGCTTCTTAGTATATGGTACGGAGAGAGAGATTGATAGGATTGAGGAGTTATAGGGTACATTGTTGAAGCAGATTGGATGGATGTGCTTGGTTTTAGGAGAGAGATTGTTATTTTTGGTTTGGTTGGTTTGAAAGAGAGAATTAACTGTTGGCTAGAGAGGTTTTTCTCTAGATGTATACAACAGAATCCAGTGTATTTTAGACGGATGCACACTTTGTTTTTTTCATTTTTAGTAAATTAGTATTGTATTTCAGAATATATATACATTATATCCTCTCAATTTAGATAAAGAAAAAGGGCATCTCTTTTGCTCCTTGTCATGTATATGTTGTGATCGTTTGTTATATAATTTTTGGACACAAATTAGACGCGAGCTAATCTATTAATTTGCGTTTGATCAAACAATTTCATCTATATCATATCTGACGCAGATAACACGGTTTGTTGTAGTATACTTCCAAAGTGTTGTGCCATAAAAACTAATTTGCTAACAGAGTAATAGTGTTAATTTGCATAAGGTCTCTTTAGGTTTTTGATAATTATCTCATCTTCGTGCTGATACTAAAAATATATGCTAAACTTCCTTAAATAGAGCAAGATATATTTAATGGAAACCTCTGGTTACATTAAATTTTTTATAGGGTGAGCTTAAGTCGCCTTGAAATATAGGAATATTTTCCATTAAATTAAATAACGAGGCTTAATGAAATTACCATAATTTTGCAATCTAAAACTCTGTAAATCAAATTACGTGAATAAATTTAAATTAATTGAATAAAACATAATTTATAAATGAATTAATTTTGAAATAAATCAAGAACCAATTGTTAATCTGGTGGCTAAAGACAATGTTCAATGCTGTCTGTGTAAGAGATATTAGTTGCATGGCGATATAATAAGAATCTCTATCTCAAAAAATTATTAAAAAAAAACATAGAATTTTTTTTGAGATAAATCTACATTATTTAGATATGTCGATGGAACGACCGAGTCCAATATATTCTAAGAATAGAATGATGACCTTACATGCAGTTAACTTGAGCAACCATCTTGATTTATTTTTTATTTTTTCAGTTGTACTGTCGCGTATTGAATTAACTAGTTTGAAGGAACTAATTAATACAATAATATCAGACATCTCATTTTTTGGGAATTTTCTTTATTCTGAAAATACGAGAAGAGAAATCTGTTCTTCTTGATGGTTTTTTTTTTTTTTTTTTTTTTTGATGGCATCAGAAATGACGGGGCGAGTTATTGTGGTACATTGAAGTGCACTTACCACACTTTGATAAACATATTGTTTGATCATAGAGTTTGGAAAGAAGATCACCGGAAGAAAAAATGGTAGCATAATGTTTAACTCCATTTATTTTTTAATGGAATGAGATGTGAATGTATGGCGGGGGAGTGCAGTTTAGGTTCAAGGACCATCGAATGTAAATTTGATTCTCATGGACATCAGCCTTTTGATGCATTTTAAATTAAGTTTGTGAGCACTAATCTCAGAACAAAACGTGTACAATCTTAATAGTGCATCAGACGGTTCGATATCTATAGAATTTCAATTTACTTTCGATGAGACCTACACTTTTCTCATTGCGATTGAAAAATAACAGTTTTCTAAATAACGCGCTATGGTATTTTCGGACTTTAAACGCTAAAATATGAGACAAAAGTGTACTAATTCAGTACAAGAGTGTAGCGAAGATAGTGTACATAGGCTTTATTTGAAGGCTTAAATTGAAATTTTATTTTAAATTTTATTTTTTTAAAGACCCATATTGTTTTTGTTTTAAAATAAAAAAATAGATAGTTTATACAATAATTCTTAGATTATTTTGAATAAAAAAAAGATAATTATATTGATAGATATATTTTAAATAGCAATTTGAATTTTATACCGGTTCAATATAAATATTATAATTTCTTAATCAATTTAGTATTACGCTCTATGAGATTTTAGATAATATTGATAATTAATATTGATAATGAGTAGAAATATATAATATATTTTTCAGATTTTTTTTTTATAGATTTCGTTATTAACTTAAAAAAGTGACAGCTTAACTCTTGCCTCCCATTCTTCCTTGGTCCCACTTGTAGTGATTGCCCGAGTGATTCTTTGCGGTCAGGATTCTAATTGCGGGACCCAAAGACAGTGCTTCATCTTTTAATTGCCAAGCTGCCCGATTCCTCCTCTTCATCTTTTCCGCTTGTCCCTTGACCAGGAAAGGCAAAATCAAATACGGCTATGAACAAATTAAATTCCGCGCTTGACGAAAATTCAGGGTGGATCAGGATCACTCTCCCCGTCGTTTTCTTTTCTGACCGATAAAACACCAAAAGAAAGAAAAAAGAAAAATGAAACCTCTCCTCTCTCGATCTGGTCCTATCGGTGGCAGCCTTAGAGCAACTGGTTCGCCCTTCTTTCTCCTCCTCTTCTTTCCTCCAGCAGGAAATTGGAGTTGCGCATCCCTAGTCTCTTTGAAGCAAAATTAGAACCCAGACTTTCGAAACTAGGTAGGTCTCGCTCTTGAAAAATCACCTTGGTTAGTGCTATTAGCAGTCTTGGTCGGTACCTCCTACTGGTTTTGCTGTACTCTATTACTGGTTCATGTCCTGTTACTCCTAGTGAAACCCTAGATCAGTCAAGGAAGAAGTTCCATATACATAGCACCAGGTGATAGTAGACAACCTTTGCTCCCTACCTTTTTGATATACATAGCTGTTACTGTGTCAGTTCATCAGTTGGTACTGAAGTGTACCACCTGATAGCTTGCATGGAACACACAAATCTTGAGGACTTTGTGCACCATCTTTGCATGGAACACACAAATCTCTAAACAACATTGATTTTTCAAAAACGGGCTGAAGCAATATCTTCTAAGCACAGTTGAAAAAAAAAATGGCAAAGCCGACTAATGGGTCTCTTGGAGTGACTGAACCAATATCTCTAAGCGAACCCACTGAAATTGATGTTGTGAGGACTCAAGAGCTGGAAAAGGTTGGTTGTCTACAGCTTTTATTAAAAAAAGCTTCACTTTTTCTGCTATCTGTTTAACTGTTTTTCAATAAATTCTCTTCATATAGTTTCTTGCTGATGCTGGCCTATATCCAAGCCATGATGATGCTGTTTTCCGTGAAGAGGTCTTGGGCCGATTAGATCAGGTTTAGTTTTTTAGTAGAATAATAAGCACAATTTGATTGTACTAGTTTTTGATTGGTTATGTTTCAGGGTTTTAACAGGTTGTAAAAACATGGATAAAAAGGGTTAGTCGTGCTAAGGGATACAATGAGCAATTTGTGCAAGAGGCTAATGCGAAGATATTTACTTCTGGTTCTTACCGTCTTGGGGTAATTACGTTCAGTTTTTTTTATAAATATATTAGTTTTTTGTATCACTAGTATATAATTGCCTGTGTAATGTTCGTTAGGTACATGGCCCTGGTGCTGATATTGATACATTATGCATTGGCCCGAGGCACGCCACTAGAGAAGTAAGATAACTTCATAGAATTATCAACATTTCACAGAATTTATTTTTTCATAAAAAGTTTCTACAGGCTGGGCTGGTATTTACCTGTTCCAGTTTCAAAAGTGAGAGATTTTATGTGACCATACAAAATATCAGGAAATTTTAGGTTTTAGGTGTGACCTGCAGAACCCCTGTCATAAAACATATTACCAATTTACTTTGTAATTCCTTTATTGTAATTTGCAGGAAGATTTTTTTATTGAGATGCATAACATGTTAGCTCAGATGCCAGAAGTGGCAGAGTTGCATCCTGTGCCAGATGCACACGTACCAGTTATGAAGTTCAAATTTATGGGAGTTTCGATCGACCTTCTTTATGCAAAACTAGCCTTATTAGTTGTTCCGGAAGTATGTTTGATTTTAACTTTTACTATTGCTATATTTAGAGTTAATATTCTGGATGTAGGAGTCAATAGATTTTATGGAATTCAGTGTCAGTGTCAAGTGCTCCTGAAAAAATCTTTATGAATATCACATAATCCCTGGTAACATTAAAAATATCATATTTTTCTTAGTTACAACGGAAAAATTAATCTTCAAGTTACATCATAATCTCTAGTCATCATACTTTAGAAGATATGCTAAATATCTTTCTTTACACACTGTTCCTCTGTTCAAAAGCTGCAAATGCAAACTATTAGGGGTGATATAGGTATTTAAATATATCATGACAATAGGGTACATGATGTTTTCTCACATTATAGGAGAACATATGAATTGAATTAAGTCTTTATTTGTTGATTTACTTGTCTTTAATTATTCAAGTCGTCCTCATCCTCTTTCTCAGGACCTGGATATAACACAAAATTCTATATTAGAAAATGTTGATGAACAGACAGCTCGCAGCTTGAATGGATGTAGAGTTACTGATCTAATTCTGTATTTGGTGCCTAATATCCAGGTATTACTAACTATTATACTTGTTTCTCGATAATAACAACTGTTAGCAACTAAGCAGCAGTTACTGACAGAAGTTCTGTTTCTCTTTCTATTACAGAACTTCCGTACAACCTTGAGATGCATGAGGTATTGGGCTAAACGCCGCTGTGTGTATTCCAATGTACGTTTTTTCTGTATAACTGGGAAATGATTCCAGTAGTTAGACTTGTATGTGAGGGTGCTAAATTTTTAAAAAACGCTTGAATTCAGTTACCAGTTAATGCAGGTTTATCCCAACATATCCATATATGATATGTGTTTGCCATATAAAGGATTCATGCACAGTATATTGAGCTTATATCCAAATGCACTGGTCTATGATGGTTGTCTATGTTTTTTTTTTTTTTTTTCTATTTCCTTTTTGAGAGAAGTAGCACAGCCAATCTGTGCTTACTTGTTTCCATCCAAAAAAAGATTTTGTTTATTATAATCACAAAATTGAAGAAAATAAAAAAAAAACCCAACAATTTAGCAGAAACCCAAGACTAACTTCTAGGCTCCCCATGTCAGCAGTTAACACAAACAGAATCAACAAAGTTCACATCCCTTATAGTTCCTTGCCTCAGAACCCACTAAACCCAAACCTACTGTACTGATACCACGAGGCCATCAACCTGAGGCTCCCTATCTCAGCATTAAACACAAAATTAACCAGCAAAGCTCATATTCCTGATTGTTCCTTGCCTCAAATACCAGTAAACTGAAACCCATGGTACCGATACCATGAGGCCATCCTAGCCAATCGATCAGTATAGTATGGCACAAACTACACTTAAAAGTTTCCCGCACCTACCTGATCATTAAGGAGATGTTCGTAATTTGTCTTGCCGGTTCTATCAACTGTACCAGCACCTGAACGGAAAGTTTGTCCAGTTGTTGTCTTCATATCTCGCTTCCTTGATAAGGATTTTGCTACCTGTAATGCTAGACAGTATCCAGGGGATGCATTTGTACAGTAGGAGCATATCCTGATGTTCTTTCCTATTCTCTTCAGAAACTACAAGAACATCAGTACTAGAAGAATTTACTGTGTGTATCCAGATATGTCAAAAGTGTTGACACCATTATCGTTGTATATGATCAAAATCAATTGTAACTATGATATTTCCCTTTTTTAATGAAGGAATGATTTTCAGGTATCTGGCTTTCTTGGTGGAATAAACTGGGCCCTGTTGGTGGGCCGCATCTGCCAGCTGTATCCAAATGCACTGCCAAGCATGTTGGTCTCACGTTTTTTTAGGGTTTTTGCGAACTGGAGGTGGCCCAACCCTGTCATGTTGTGCCAAATTGAGGACGTGCCCTCTCTGAGCCACACTGTGTGGGACCCACGGAAGTATTTCAGGGATAGATTTCAGCATATGCCCATAATAACCCCTGCCTATCCAGCTATAAACTCAAGCTATAATGTCTCGGCCAGCACTTTGCAAGTTATGACTGAAGAGTTCCAAAGAGGGGATGAAATATGCAAGGTATTTTAGGAGGTGGAATCACCTTTTGTCCAGGTTTTGAAATCAAAAGGTTCCAAAACTGCTCTTTTCCTTGCTTTTCATTTTCCACACGTCTTTTTAAAAATGAGGGGTACCTTGGCTACTTCAGAAGAAATTCACAAGTAAGAGTTTGGTATGGTCTTTGAGGGCAATCTGAGATACTTCCATTTTTCAGCAGTTATATGATAGAGTTATCCATAAAAATATTTTGGTAAAGAATGTCCTCTTTTACTACATAACTACTTTGTTGTTGAATCCACAATGCATCTCAATTTATGTTATTGGAGGGAGATGTCAATATGCAATACTCATGTTTCTAGTATAGGGATGATTGAAAAGGAAAATTTAGTCTTTAAAAGGGAAATTCAGTCTTTTTAGAAATGCCTTGTTGTAATTGTTTCGTGATAGGTATTTTTCATTTTCAATGTTACATAGGCAATGGATGAGAACAAGACAGACTGGAAAACATTATTCGAGCAGTACCCATTTTTTGAATCTTATAAGCATTATCTGGAGATTGATATAATGGGAGAAAATGAAGATGATTTTCGCCAGTGGCATGGTTGGGTCGAGTCTCGACTACGTATTCTCACGTTGAAGGTTATTTTGTTTATTTGTCTATTGAATTTTTTCTAAAATTGTATTTAATTGGATGGCAAGAATGATGTTAAGCTCTTTCGCGATGTTTATCTGGTTAATTAGCTTGGAGAGAAAAATCGCCCCTTCCTTTTAATCTTCACTTAAGCATCGCTTCTTGTGGTGCCGGTTAAATTTGCTTAATTTCTCTGTGACATGCAACTTTGTTTAATTTATTTATATATAAAAAATATAGCCTCTCTCACTACTTCTTTATCTGCTTAATTTGCTTTTTTGTATCTCATCTTTTTATTTGAAACAGATAGAGAAGCACACATACAATATGCTCCAAGTACATCCATACCCTGGTGACTTCTGTGACGATACAAAACCTCACAGCTCCAGCTTTTTTATGGGTCTGCAGAGAAAACCAGGGTCACAATCTGATGAAGGCGAGAAGCTTTTCGATATGCGTGCAACTGTCAAGGAATTCAAGCAGTTGGTCCACACATACACCATGTGGAAACCTGGGATGGAGATTCGCATCACCCATGTGAAGCGCAAGGATATCCCAAGGTTTGTCTTTCCTGGTGGGGTGCAGCCTCAACGACCTGCCAGACCTGTTAGATTCACTAGGAGCAAGCCCTCAGATGCTGCAACTGCAGTTACAGGAGAAGTTTCTGGTGTAGCGACTGATGAGTCTTCTGAGAGAAAACAAGTCCTTGTGCCTGGTCTTCGTTCGGATGGAGTTGCCAATGGGTCTCATTTGGGAGCAAGTGAACAAGTTGAGGGTCCCAGTGGAATAAAAGATACAGGTATATATGATATAAATACGGAAGATTACACTTTTGAAAATCTCAAAGATTTACATGAATGAATATTTTCATGAACATACCCCAATAGGTTGTCCTTGTTCTCTCGCTCTAATGCAACAGAGGAGGAGCAGGCATGGTTTTATTGTTTTGGGAAAGTAAGGACAATTTATGGTGTATATTACAGGTTTAAACTTTGATTGAATGGGATTATTATAACACAGCTACGATTTTATGTCTTTCTATTTTGCTTTTCAGATGTATTCTCTAAAGAAGCTGAAGATATTACAATAAAAAAGATGACAGGTGGGTCTGTTCCAGAAATGGAGTTACCTGATGAAATTGATGAACTCCAATATTTAGAGTTTCAGGGAAGTGGTAAAGATCAAGGAACTGGAAATGGTACTGGAGATGCAGCTCCTAATGCCCTTGCACCTGCAAATACTGCACCTACAACAGTAACTGAGCCTTCAGTTGCAGATGGAAAAGGCAAGGAAGACGGAGAAATGCAGAGTCAAATTAGCTCTGAAACAAACATTTCGTCTCCTCTGAAGCGGAAAGCTCCAGAAGAGCTTGAGGTTATTACTTTATTCATTTATTTCTATATTCACTTGTTATTTACTTAGTGTTTTTCTGCATTTTCTATCTTTTAGCATTGTAATAAATATCTAATTTGTTGGAGAAACTTTTACTTCAACCTACATGTAATGGGTTGTATACTATCTAGTACTTAACCTGTGCCATTTAGTTCAAATTTGACTTTCCTTTTGTGTTTTCTTTATTAATTATCGTACTTTTTTTTCATTTTTTTAACTCAATTTATGGAGATGTTATTTTACAGGAGCTGGAGCTTGCACCTACATTTCATGGGGTCAAACCCTTGGCAGCGCAGAATACTCAGCGAAAGCCCTTGAGGTGTGTCTAAAATTTTCCCAATCGTATTTCGTTAGTCAACATCTTATGTTTCTTTTGTAAATATAGCTTTCTTTTCTAAAAAGGTAAATATAATTGTTTGCCTTTGATAATATTTCAGGTTGAAGTTGACCACTGTGACAAAGCCAACTACCCAAAGCTCCTGAGTTTGTACAGTTGAGAATTAGAGATTTAATCCTGTTGGTGTTGTTATATCTGGATCGGTATTAAAGGTTAGCATTACCGACTCAGGAGTCAGGACTGTACATTAATCAACAGTGCCATGGATAGCAAGTAACCTCATCTCTGCCGTTGGTTTACCGGCTTTAATTGTCTGTCATCCGATCTGAAGGTCGCGTCTTCGATACATGCTCACCGCATTTATTCTTAGGGCTCTGTGGATGAAGTACTGTATAGGAATAGGTTGGAAGTTGCAGTGGGAGAAGGCAATTGAGGGGCACGGCTAAGTAGTTAACATTATTAGCTGTTGTTGGAAATAAGATTATAATGTTGAAAGTTCTCGATTGTAAAGACACAACTTGATAGCATCAAGACTTTAAATATATATATCAATCGTCCATTTAAGCTCTTTTGCTTTTCGACCTGCTGGCCGGCCCAGAACTGTTTAAACATTTCAATTCCAGCCGAGTGATGATTTTTTTTGAACCAATAGTAGATGTACGTGGGTCTTTAAGATACGTGCCAAATTATTTAAGATTCGTACAGTTTAAAACGGACGGTGTATATTGCTCATTCTACACGGTAAGATACTGGATCTGAATCCCCTAGAACATATTATCCATGGGCATGGTTTCATCTGCTTTTGCCCATCTGGTATGTCCGTTCTAATCTCAACCAGGGTGTTCGGGCGCTCTCTCTAAGATTGTGAGGATAAAAAATTTAATTCTTACGAAAAAGTTTTTATTTGGTAAAATAGTAAGATTAATAATATAGACTTAATACGTAAAATATATATTATAGTATGTAAAAGAACCTAAATATCAATAGAATAGTTCGCATGCAGTAAGCTTGGAGTACAAATCGTTAAATTATTCAGCAGTGAAGCGTAAATATCAACTGCTGAATAATTTGACAGATCTTGTCATACATAATGCTAAATTGTCTATCAATTGTATTTATCACAATAATTGTGGTACAGAGAGAGATTTGTCAAATAATAATTATTGTATATATTTAAATTTATTCTTTTTAATACTACCGATTATTTAATTAGTCTGTAATCTCCTCAATCTCCTCAAAAACAGGTAAAGATTTTGACGACAGTTTTGGCGGATTTTTTTATTAATCGAAATTAAATTAAATAAATATCGAAAAGGAGGAACGATGTCGAATTTTTTCGAAATCTCATAAGGACGGTGATACTGTTCACGTCCCTGCGGACGGTGACAAGATTAACGTCCTCGTTAATCATAATCTTAACCCAAACGGTGGTCCGAAGAAAAAAAAAAAAAATAGCGGACGTGGATACACTCACCGTCCCTGGGTGAGTCGGAAAAAACAAAAAAAAAAAATATATGGGACGTTAATAGACTCACCGTCCCTGGGTGAGTCCGAAAAAAAAAAAAAAAATAGGGACGTTAATACACTCCCCGTCCATAGGTGAGTCCGAAAAAAAAAAAGAAAAAAAAAATATGGGACGGTGATATTGTGACCGTCCAGGGGTTATATCCCCTCTGTCGCGAGAAAAGGAGAAGGGAAAGAAAGAAATCAGACAGCGAGAGCAAAAGGCCAGAGAGCCAGAGCGAGCGAGAGAAACATAAATGTACTCCATCTCAATCAAATTTTACAAAGCAGAAACATAAATGTACTCCTTCGAAGCACAGAGAAGATCAGACTTCAGGAAAAAAATTCATGAGATTCTAAAACTAAGGTATCTCAATTTAATATATATTTAATTTATATTTAAATATTTTGCTTCTATTGATTCATTTGATAAATATTGTAATTATTATATATATCTTATAAAATTATCTACTTGTTAAGATTTTTTATATTTATTATTTGCCATAATTTATATTCTCTAGATTATTTATTATGTAAGAATTGTAATTTTATGAAAACAAATTTAAAAAATTATACGTTAAAAAAATTATACGTTATTTATTCATTATATGTGATTTATTCATTACACGTGATTTATTCATTTATTTTGTAAGAATTGTAATTTGGAACAATAAATTATAGGCTATTGAATAAAAAAAAATTATTCATTTATTCATTCATTTATTTTGTAATTATTCATTTATTCATTATTTTGTAGGTTATTGATAAAAAAAAAGAATCATGTTAATATTGAGGATCCATTTTGGCGGTGAAATACAATACAGTAAAAGTGGAGTACGGTATAGTACTAGCTCTCAATTCGCATTGAGCGTAACTGGTGAACAATCTTGGTATGATGTGAAAAGTGAAATTTATCGACAACTTGGATATTCCGAAAGTGAGTACAACCTGAAAGCACATGCACGGATTAATGTTGGTACAACAACCAAACGTTATTACGAGAGCATAGAAATCGTGTGCGATCAGACTTGGAGAGGTATTTATAACCAAAGTATGCTTGCTCAGACTCAGTATTCTTTTGTCGATTTATACATTGAATTGGTACCGGAAACACAACGAGAACCTCGACAGACCCAATATGGTGCTAACTATGCGGGTCACAGTCACCTCGAACCCTATGAGACACAACAAACACCGAGACGAGACCTTTATCTCCATCTGACACAATCAAAACATATGCAGACCCAATATAGTGATAACTATGCGGGTCCCAGTCACTTCCAACCCCATCAAACACAACAAACACCGAGACGAGACCTTTATCCGGATCCTTATCCCGATGTGAACAATTTATCACAAACTGTTCAGACAGAATACAATAGTCAGTATAGTCCATGGACAGATCCGTCAGAGATCGGTGGTTGTTATCCTGAACGCAATAATGAGTGCAATCCTTGGGTTGATCCACCGGAGGTACGCGATCCTTGTGATAATATTGATGATGTGCCGCAAAGTGATAACGAAGATGACGCTGACTCCTGTGAGAATGACGACGACTGGAACAATGAAGATGATTTCGAAGGGGATATCCCGCAGAATGCGCCACCTGTCCAGACCGAATCTCATCCCATATCCGACAGTGGTGTGAGTCACCCCGTGGCAAGCTTCAATGACACCTCAGGATTTCGAGAGGCAGATGTCGACTTCTTCGGTACGGCCCAACATGTTCATGATCCACTTGGTGTAGGTAAAGAGTACTCTTCAAAAGATGCTATACAATTTGCAGTAGTTGATTACCACGTCAGCAAGAATATTCAACTAATAACCTCGCAGAGCAGTAGGACAGCCTTGGTATTCGAGTGTAAAGACAAAAGGTGTGAGTGGCGTTTGTATGCCAAGTCTGGACTTTTTTCATCCAAGTGGGAAATTAGAACAGTTAGAGGACCACATACGTGTTTTGCCTCAGCTGATCGTACTGATCATGCACAAATGACTGCAGCTTTGGTCGCCAGGGTTATAAAAGAAGATATTAGGGAAGATGTTACCTTGAACATTAAAACCATTAAAGGGCTAGTCCGTAAGAAATACAATGGAATTATTCCCAAATATAACAAGTTGTGGCGTGGCCGAGAGCTGGCACTCGCTCAAATATTCGATAGTTGGGAAGCCTCTTACAACCTTCTCACCCCAATTTTGGAAGCAATTAAAAGAACAAACCCCGGGACAAAATATGGAGTTGCGCACGTACCCACAGATGATCCAACAAAAAGAATGTTTAAGGCAGCCGCGTGGGCTTACGGTCCGTGCATTGCTGCAGTGCCTCATCTCAGGCCAGTCATTAGTATTGATGCATGCTTCCTGTCTGGCAGGTATCAAGGAAGATTGTTGATGGCATGCGTTTACGATGCTGAGAACCAGTTGCTTCCCATTGCTTATGCATTAGTCGAGGAAGAGAGTTTTCCCACATGGGGATGGTTCATGAGGTGGTTGCGTACTGAGGTAATCGGTAATAGGTTCATGTGCGTCGTTTCCGACCGGCACATGGGTATAAAAAAAGTATTCAAAGATCCATATGGTGGTTGGTACGAGGAAGGCAACCAGTGCGTTCACAGATTGTGTTCACAGCACGTCGCCGAGAATTTAATGAAAAATGTACACAATAAAAAAATTTGTGAACTATTTAAAGTACTTGTCAAAAAAAAGAAACCACGGAGATTTCAAGAGTTGTTCGAACTACTGCGAAAAAGAAGTCTGAATGCAGTTCAATACTTAAAAAATGTCGGTAAATACAAAGATACCAATCATAACGAGATATCTAGACCATGGAAGGTGTATCAACACTTGGATGGCGGGTATCGTTGGGGAGTAATGACTACTAGTGGTTCTAAATCATTGAACGCGGTATTCAAAGATCCCCGAAGACTGCCAGTCCGTGCGCTCGTGGATGCTACATTTTCAAAGTCTGCCCAGTGGTTTATGGAGAGGCGACAGAAAGCACTGGCTCGCATAGCCGATCAGCAGCCTTGGTCAGCGCGAGTTGAGAATTTACTAAGAAAAATGATCACCAAATGCATGCCAATGCAGTCCACGCCACTCGGGCTGCACGGTGAACACGAGGTAAAGGTTCATGATGAGAGAGTCGTATACAAAGAACAAGATGGAAATTTTAGTTATAAAATAGAAACCTTCAGTTATAAGGTTGTCATAAGTAATGAAAATTCGGCACAATGTACATGTCTTAAACCTCAGCTTATAGGTATTCCATGCGCTCATGTACTTGCCGTGTGTCGGGAACGGCGTTACGACCACAATAAATTCGTGAATCAATTGTATTCCACTCAGGAACTAGCTGAAACTTGGAGTGGGGATTTCCACTTCTATGGCAACCAATGTGAATGGCCGCTCATTGACAGTCCAAAAATTATCACAGACAAGAATAGAATCAGAAAGGGTATGAGAAAGCACAACCGCATAGTCATGACCATGGACGAAATGCAAGGAAGAAGGGTGGGACACCAGGCTAGACGTTCCACATCCGACAGACGTGCAGCAGGTTATCTTTTTTTTCCCATTTTATTTGCAAATATTTCTATTTTATAATTTATCTGGCACTTTGCCGAATTATATCAATTTGCGTTGTTTTGTTATAGCCTCTAGTAGTAGAGCGAGACAACCAGCTAGACATTCTACGGCTGACATGCATGCAGCAGGTTCCTCGATCTTCTAAATTTGAGTAAATTTTTTAATTATTCTAATTTTAAATGCAACAGCATAGGTTTCTTAACTACTATGTTATATTTATTTCAGGACCTTCTTCTAGTTACAGTTAGAGACTATGATATCAGACTCATGTATTCCTATTCGTGTGTTTTCATTTATAGGGTTTGTATTTCTGATATACTATGTTTATATGTTTTTAAGATTTTATATGCATGTTTGTTTATTTCAGGACCTTCTTCTAGTTACAGTTGGAGTCTATGTTTATTTGTTTCTATATTCAAGTATTTGGAAATTTTAATTGGCCGAAGCATAGATAAATAACAAGTTTTTAGCACAAACACATAAACTAAATAACATGTCCAAATCAAACAAGTATGCATACGTAGTTCTTAGCACAAACACATAAACTAAACAACATAGTCTAATTAAACAACACGTCCGAATTAACCAAATACATAAACTAAATAACAAGAACATTCAGTTAACACATGGGAAAAACATCTAAGTAAAAGTGAATTTATCCGGTTGCCGACGGTCACGTAACTGGGTATCTGCACGCTCTTGCTTGTTCCTTGTCCGCTTTCTTATGCCTGACGTAGACATTATTGTACGATGGGCCAAAAATGTTTTCCACTGCTTGTGTACGTGGCGTCATGACCGGACTGGGTGCTACGTCGTCCTGTGTAGCAGTAACAAATGGTGAATACAACCTGATATGCTCATCGATACCCTACAACAATCATTGTAAAATTTAGTAAGCATAATTGACGAAGCAATCTATCTTCAAAATTGAAGTTTTTAAATTCTCACCTGGT
Organism: Carex cristatella; assembly: GCA_024447775.1. Lineage (NCBI taxonomy): Eukaryota > Viridiplantae > Streptophyta > Magnoliopsida > Poales > Cyperaceae > Carex > Carex cristatella. The sequence goes on along the minus strand of JAJHPF010000033.1, from coordinate 3,438,663 downwards.
AGACCTGACTAGGTCCTGTGTGACTCAAGTATTGCGCCTCCTGGCCAGGTACCTCATTGTAAGTCTGGCTCTCAAATGCTGCCATCGTCTGGATGTCAGACACTGGCATTGTCTGACTCACAACCGCTGCCATCGTCGGTGTACAGAATGTATCGTCCCAATTGACAAAATCATTTGATCCCTGCAATGCATATTTTAGTATTGTAATCAATATAACAAGAACTTATTTGAAATTTCTTACAATTATGAAAGCGGTTACCTGATAAACTTGACTAGGTCCTGCGTTGTCTTGCGCGGATAGCAGCGATGGGTCGTTGCCAAGAAGTGCTGCTAAGAACTGTAATGATTGTTCCTGTGTTTCGCCCTGATAGACCTGACTAGGTCCCGTCTCGCCCTGTGTGGCCGTACCTTGATTCTCTGCTCCCTACAATAAATATTTCACCATCTTGATAAATATGATTGTCAACAAGTTAAAGAATTTTAATTTTATTATACTTACTAGATTAACTTGACTAGGTCCGGATGCGAATCCTCCGATACATTCATTTAACCCTTCATTTGTTTCAAACCATCTCTCATGATAGTTGGGATTTTCATCTTGAGGAAACTCAGGGATGAGTTCTCGATCATTCGAAAAGTCGCCATCTGAGATGTCATCGATGTTGTCCGGAAGATTAGCCGCCCTAAACATGCTTTGTAACTTAGGCTCCATACCGTTGTCTCTGAGAAGGCCACAGCTTGCTTTGAGGAAAAAATTTCCAATTTTTTTGTAAGTCTTCGTTTTGGCCAGTTGCATAGCCACCCCGACGATCTTGATCCCTCGTAATGCCTACAAAATAATAAAAGATGTCGTCACCTATATGAAATAAAAATACAACATATATAATAAATTTTTAATTTAATAAAACTTACATCACGCGTGGATTTCGGAGCACTCGGGATGTACCCTATTTCGCCGATCTCATCTCTGTATTCTGGGATGGGATTATCAAGACCCTCTATGCACTGTTTTCCCAGGAAGATATTGAAAATGCAGTGATTCTGGAACCAATGTCGATATGGCAATATCTCAATTTCGCTCCAATACCCGGTTGGAACAACCAAGTGGTCTGCTGGATTAGATGCCTGATCAACATAATTTCTGTGCACATTGTACCAATTTCCTTGTCCCGACACGGATGTGTGAATAATTTTGTGTAATCGGCGTACCTCATCCTCATGGCGGGAGTGGCGGTGGGATGACTCCGTGAAAATCCGAACTGCCTCATCACACGATCCGGATAATGATGCTCAATTATCCAAAAGTGTACAAGTGGCACACGGGCTAGCCATACGCCGCTTTCTTCATAGACTCGCAACGGGAGCGCATTCGGGACCTCAGCTAACATCCCTCTGTAAGGTTCTCAAATTACCATGTAATCCTCTAGCTTTTGCAGTTCGTTGCGAAAATAACTAACACCACTCTGATGGTGACCTACATGGTAATCATGGAGATAACACCATTTTTCTCCGAATGCAGGACAACGGTGTTCATCCGGATCACGTCAATTTGGAGTCCAATTATGTCTGGCACGAGGACGGCCAATCGATGTCGAGACCAGCACCAATGCTTTGTAGAAGCACGCTCGGGCCGTCATAATCTTTGTTTTACGCTGTGCCGCAGCACAGAGGCTCTTATAGAGATATGCCAGAACAGCCCCACCCGAGTTGTATTGATTCGGTGCATCAAGATTTTGTAAAAATTGTAAATACATTACCGGAACCGAATCTCCCGAATAATCAGTAAAAAGTATAGACCCGAACAAGTCGAGTACATAAGCTCTGGTGTACTGGAGTACCTGCTCATCCGTAGGCCCATCCCAGCATCGCGATGAAACCGATCACGCAATAACTTCAAATTTATGGCATAACCAGAAGTACTGCGAACCTCTTGAGGGTCGTTCGGCCCAGATCTCTTCTTTTTTTTAAGTATTGCACTTGCGGTCCCAGCTTCGAGAAGTTCATCTACTAAGTTAGACCAATCACCGTCAGAAGGGCCCGTTACCGGCGACCCCGTGATCGGCAATGCCCAGAGACAAGAAACATCCTGAAGAGTTATCGTCATCTCTCCCACGGGAAGATGAAAGCTGTGAGTCTCTGGTCTCCATCGCTCCACGAGACTAGCGAGAAGTGCAGGGTCAATATTTATGTTACTCATTCGAGACACCTGATACAAGCCGAGTCTTAGCAACAATGGCTCACAAAGGTTGTGGTACGCAATTCCATTCCAGAGGTGTCGAACTTGAACCCCTCTATCTCTGTAATCCTGTCAATGTTATACAAATTGATTGAAATAAAATACTCTAATTTATAAAAATATATATTACTTGATTAATTCCGTAACTTACATCATCATTTATCCGTGAGATCTTATGTTGCTCGTGCGGCATCCATAATAAATCGCTAAAATTGTTTGCTGATAATGACGGATCCAAAAAATCCTCATTATTTGCGAAATGCAAAGATCTCGCGGGGCCACACGGACCATGGCTACTTGACATTCTGCATGAATAAAATTTTGTAATACATTCTAAATCATTAAACTACTTGCACTAAATTTTTTACGTTACCAATAATTCGAAATGAATGAACTAAGAAAATTGATTTGGCAATAATCAAAATAATGCTTTGATTAATCAAACAAAATTGATTATACCATATTCTTCGAAACCCTAACCACAAATTTATCAATTTTACTAGAATACAATTACCAAACTAATAAAATTAATCATTTCATAACAAATTAAATATAAAATTATTATTAATTAACTCATTTTTGCACTAATTTTTTGATTAATTAAACAATTGTTTACACCATATTATTCGAAACCCTAACAACAAATTTATCAATTTTACTAGAATACAATTACCAAACTAATAAAATTAATCATTTCAAAACAAATTAAATGTAAAATTATTATTAATTAACTCATTTTTACACTAATTTTTTGATTAATCAAACAAAATTGATTACACCATATTTTTCTAAACCCTAATTACAAATTTATCAATTTTACTAAAATATAAACAACAAATTACTAAAATTAATCATTTCACAACAAATTAAATATAAAATTGGATTTAATTAACTGATTTGATACTAATTTTTTCAGTTTAAAAAAAATTACTGAAATTTGCGGAATCAAGGAGATGTCGGTGCTGGACAGGTGGGAGAACAGGTGGGAGACCGATGCTAGACAGGTGGGGGACGTCGCTGCTGGCAATGGACGGAAATTTCCTCACCGTCCGCAGTCACGATTCCGCTGTCGCTCTCTCTCTCTCGCTTCGCTTCTGTCTCCCTTTTTTTTTTTAACAGAGGGATATAACCCACGGACGGGGAGTGTATTAACGTCCCTATTTATTTTTTATTTTTTTTTCGGACTCACCCAGGGACGGTGAGTCTATTAACGTCCCATATTTTTTTTTTTCCGACTCACCCAGGGACGGTGAGTGTATCCACGTCCGCTATTTTTTTTTTTTTTTTCTTCGGACCACTGTTTGGGTTAAGATTATGATTAAGGATGACGTTAATTTTGTCACCGTCCGCAGGGACGTGAACAGTCTCACCGTCCTTATGAGATTTCGAAAAAATTCGACATCGTTCCTCCTTTTCGATATTTATTTAATTTAATTTCGATTAATAAAAAAAATCCGCAGTTTTGGCTCCATGCAGCGCAAGAACCAATATGAGCGCCATGAGCCAAAGCTGCTCCGTTAAAATCTTTGCCTCAAAAACAGCTATTAAAATTCCTTAAACCCTTTTTTGAAGCTCTCTCATATCCCCAACCTCACTTTGCTCTCATGGCTATCTCATCCCCGCCTGTTCCCTCGCTCTTTCCTCTCTCTAAAATATTCTCTCAAGAGAGAAGAAGAACAACAACAATCCAACTAAAAGTCTCACTTGACTCCCGGCTACCCTCTAATCCCCCGCTCAAAATCAAGCGCCAAAACTATCTCCGCAAAAGGCTTTCAATTTCAAATTCCTCCGGTGATTTAAGTGCAGATCAACCCATTGAAGCCGATATGGAAGTACCGATAGATGAAAGACTGAACAAACAATTCGTGGTTTCTCATGAGGTTGGTAGTTTCGGGTTCTCCAAGGGAAGCGTTGAAAGGGAGGGAGCAAAGGTTAGTTAACTGTGAGGCCATTTTCATTTTCTCTAAGAAAGTAACAATTCAGAGTTAACTTGAAATTATTGTGCATATAGGTTATTTTACTTGAATAATTCAGTGTCTTTATGCAGAACTTTCTTTTTTGGCCCACTGGTAGAGAGGCCTCTTGTTGAGTTCAGTTGGATAATTGATGCTGAACTTAGCTAATACTTTCGGCAGGTTAATACAGAAGAAAAACCAGCTGGTAGAATGCAGATGCAATCTGTTCCAAGGGAGGAGCCATGGTGGTACCGTTTGCCATATGTTCTGGTGAGTTTTTAATAAGCTTTCCTTTTTTTTAGACAGAAAAAATAAATAGGGCATCAATAGCTACTAAAATGAACAATTATCTTTATACTGTTGTAAGGCTGTACAAAAGTATCAACATTGTTGTTTCCCCAAACTGATTTTGTGCTCAACTGGTTATCTAAGCTTTAATTGACACAAATTTTGGTTAATTTTCTTGGTTTTCCACCTTATGTGTTCGGTCCACTAAGCTTGGACTGTTTAGGCTGACATGGGCTCAATTAATTAATTATGCATAGAAAGGAAAGAGCATCAAGAGTGGGTTTGTGATTATACAAAGTGCTAAACTTTGGGGGGAAAAAAGGATTATGCAAAGTGCAGGGACCATAATGAATAATTTGTATGGAAAAATAGCAATTTCCGGCCCCTTGGACAACCCACACACAAAAATAAAGCTTTAATTATGCAATTTAGGGCAAGCTTCTTTGGGAATCAGCTTTAATTATGCAATTTAGGGCAAGCTTTAATTATGCAATTTAGTGTTCTTCTGTGGGAATCAGCACTGTGACTATGGGATCAATTACGTGCATGTAAAGGAAGTTGCTTCTTTCAATTAATTTTAGGGTATTTTGCTTTCTGGAGGCGAGTGTGATGATGCACTACGAGGCCTTTATTCTCTAGAAATAGAACCTAATTCAACAAATAGGGACACTATGTCATATGCTATCACATTTCAAGACCGAGTCGATGCTACCCACTGTTGTTGTGTGCTCGAGGCATTTTTTGAAGGTTTGGATGATGTCAGTGCTGAGATCATTCCTTTCCCAATTCAAGTAAGTTTCTTTATTTTTTTTTCTTAAAAATAAAGTAATAATGGTTTCTGTGAGATTGATACTGTTTAAGACTTTGAGGCAAGGGGTCCGCACCACATTGTTCAATATCATATTGGTCTTCTTTTGTTCTCTTTTTCTTGATAAATGTTGTTTTTCTTCACAAAAGATATCCAGTTATGTTGTTATTAGCAGTTATGTTCTGTAAAAGCTTTGGGGGTTACCTGGTATGTGATGGCGAGTGTCTTTGTGCTTTTAATGATCTTTTCTTCTTATATAATTGGGGTTTGGTATGTTTTTTTCTCAGGAAATAAAAGAGGAGGTGCAGTCAGGTAGATTAAATGTAATAGTCGTACCTAAAGGGAAGCTCAAGTTGTATGCAGGACAACCACTTGAGGAAGTTAAAGTTGCATTGCGTTCCTTTGTGAATTAGAATTTGAGGTACTAAAGTAGGAAATCATAATGTGAGAGTTCTGTTAATTTTTGTTCAATCTTGAAGGCCTTCCTTGTATAGTTTTTGTTCAATTTTTAAGGTGATTAGACTCGTTTCAGCCTGAATTTTCTATTGAAGATTGTAGAAATGTGGCTTAATCTGCGATCTTTGTATCTGTTTCTTTTTCTTTTTTTTCTTGAAATATTATGTTATATTGGTTCTCTACTTCTCTCTTCAATTGGAATTTCTCTCTTCAGTCGGACCTTCGGGACAATTTTGGTCAACTCCGCCTACAATTGTTTAATCTCAAACCCAATAAAGAAAGATGAATACGCTACATCATCAGAACAAAGTCTCTTTTCTACTTTTGGCAAAACTGGCATTTCAATTTGTAGTGGGTAAAGCATGTCTTTGAATTTCAGATCATCCACGATGGCTCGTGTTTTGTCTATTGTACCGGTAACCAGTCTTCACCGAGTAAATCTTCATTCTTTCTTCAATAATGGAGAGTTAAACGAAGATCAAAGGAGAGTAATATAAACACTGGAAAGAGATTTGAGAGTGCGTAGAGGACTCTCGACAAATGAAGAAGATTGAAGAGTCTATATGGACGGTTGGTATTAAAGAAAGAACAGGCCAGACATCAGATAACAGTCAAAATCAAACACAGGCACGGCTCACAAAAGCAGATATTGATCGTATGACGGACAATAAAAGCCAGTAAACCAATGGCAGAGATGAGGTTACTATCCATGTCACTGTTGGTTAATGTTGTGTAGTCCCGAGTCAATAAAAGCCAGTAAACCAATGGCAAAGATGAGGTTACTATCCATGTCACTGTTGGTTAATGTACAGTCCTGAGTCAATAATGGCAGGCTTTAATACTGATCTGGATATAATAACATAAAGATATAGATTAATTAGAAACTTTAGCATCCGTCCTACAAAGATATATCAGTGCGATAAGCATTTAACTTCTCAATAATATACACATTATTTTAAAAATTGATTAATTTGTATATAGGTTGTTTGACACTTTGCCGAATACATAGTACCAAAGATGTCTAGAACAACGCCAACAGGATTAAATATCTAATTCTCAACTGTACAACTCAGGAGCTTTGGGTAGTTCGCTTTGTTACAGTAGTCAACTTCAACCTGAAATAACAGAAGAAAAATATATTTATAAAAGAAACTTAAGATGTTGACTAAAACAGAATACGATTGGGAAAATTTTAGACATACCTCAAGGGCTTTCGCTGAGTATTCTGCGCTGCCAAGGGATTGACCCCATGAAATGTAGGTGCAAGCTCCAGCTCCTATAAAATAAGATCTCCACAAATTAAGTTCAACAAAATGAAAAAAATGTATGATTAATAAAGAAAATACAAAAGGAAAATCAAAACGCGAACTAAATGGCACAGGTGAGGTACCAGATAGTCTACAACCCACTATATGCAAGTTGAGAGGTAACAAAAGTTTCTCCAACAAAATTAGATATTTTATGTTTACAATGCTGAAAGAAAGAAAATGCAGAAAAACAATAAGTAAATAACAAGTAATTAGAGAACTAAATGAATTAATCAATAACCTCAAGCTCTTCTGGAGCTTTCCGCTTCTGAGGAGACGAAACGTTTGTTTCAGAGCTAAATTGACTCTGCATTTCTCCATCTTCATTGTTATTTCCATCAGCAACTGAAGGCTCAGTTACTGTTGTAGGTGCAGGTGCAAGTGCAGTTACAGTACTGATATGTATAGTATTTGCAGGTGCAAGAGCATTAGGAGCTGCATCTCCTGTACCATTTCCAGTTCCTTGATCTTTACCACTTCCCTGAAACTCTAAATATTGGAGTTCATCAATTTCATCAGGTAACTCCATTTCTGGAACAGAGCCACCTGTCAGGTTTTTTATTGCAATATCTTCAGCTTCTTTAGAGAACACATCTGAAAAGCAAAATAGAAAGACATAAAAATGATAGCTGTGTTATAATAAACTCATTCAACCAAAGGTTAGACCCGTTCTATACACCACAAATTGTCCTTATTTAACCAAAACAATAAAACCATGCCTGCTGCTCCTCTGATGCTTTACAGGGAGAGAACAAGGAAGTCTTAGAGATTTTTAAAGGTGTAATCTTCCATATCTATATCAGACCTGTAGCTTTTATTCCGCTGGAACCCTCGACTTGTTCACTTGCTCCCAAATAATTCCCATTGGCAACTCCATCCAAATGAAGACCCTGCACTTGGACTTGTTTTCCCTCAGAAGACTCATCAGTCGATACACCAGAAACTTTTCCCAAAACTGCAGTCACAGCATCTGAGGGCTTGCTCCTAGCAGGTCTAACAGGTCTGGCAGGTCGTTGAGGCCGCACCCCACCAGGAAAGACAAACCTTGGAATATCCTTGCGCTTCACATGGGTGATGCGAATCTCCATCCCATGTTTCCACATGGTGTATGTGTGGACCAACTGCTTGAATTCCTCAACAGTTGCACGCATATCAAAAAGCTTCTCGCCTTCATCAGATTGTGACCCTGGCTTTCTCTGCAGGCCCATAAAAAAGCTGCAGCTGTGAGGTTTTGTATTGTCACAGAAGTCACCAGGGTATGGATGTACTTGAAGCATATTGTATGTGTACTTCTCTATCTGTTTCAAAAAATGACAAGGAACAAAACACCAAATTAAGCAGATAAAGCAGAGTGAGAGAGGCTATATTTTTTATATATAAATAAATAAACTAAGTTGCATGTCACAGAGAAATTGGCTTGCACAATACCCACTTGTGCAGTAGGACAGCTCCCTACGAATATAAACCTAATGCTGCCATAGAAGCCCCAAAAACAAGCAAAAAGACCCAAAAAAATAATTGTCTCAACCTTTGCTGGACCCTTTTTTATCATAGTTCTATATAATTGGTTCAGGGTTTAACCAGCACCGCAAGAAGCGATGCTTAAGTGAAGATTTAAAAAGGAAGGAACATTTTGTCTCTCCAGGCTAATTAACCAGATTAACATCGCGAAAGAGCTTAGCATCATTCTTGTCATCCAGTTAAATACAACTTTAGAAAAAAAAATCGAAAGACAAATCAATAAAATAACCTTCAAAGTGAGAATACGAAGTCGAGACTCGACCCAACCATGCCACTGGCGAAAATCATCTTCATTTTCTGCAATTATATCTATCTCCAGATAATGCTTATAAGATTCAAAAAACGGGTACTGCTCGAATAATGTTTTCCAGTCTGTCTTGTTCTCATCCATTGCCTATGTAATATTGAAAAGGAAAAAGACTAATATTACAAAACAATTAAAAAAGGCATTTCTAAAAGACTGAATTTTCCCTTTAAAACCAAATTTCCCTTTTCATTTGTCCCTACACTAGAACGTTGACTATTGCATACTAACAGCCAGGGATCTAAATACCTGCCGTGCCGTGACTAGTCATGCCCTGACTTGGATCACGTGCCATGCCATGTTGGATCACGTGCCAAGCCGTGACTAGTCACGCCCTGACTTGGATCACGTGCCATGCCGTGACCAAGTTAGATTTATATGTGCCGTGCTGTGATCAAATTTGGAAGGATGGTCACGGAACATTAGTCAAGCCGTGACCACACGTGACGTGTCCAAACGTGATTGGACACATTGACTATTTTTTTCATAATTGAAGTTAGTTTATTCAAGATTCACCATTCGATCAAGATCTAATGGCCCTAATTACACGTGACTCGTGTGACCACGTGCCTTGCCAAATTTTCAAAAGATGGTCACATCACGCGAATGGTCACAACATGGGACACGTGAGTCACGGCACGGGACCGACATACGTGCTATGCCATGACGGAACCATGCCATAACGAATCCAGTCACGCAGTGACTTTTTTAGATGAATCCCCCTCTGACAACATAAAATTAAAATGCATTCTGGATTCAGCAACAATGTAGTAAAAGAAGGCATTATTTACCAAAAGGTTTTTATGGATAATTGTATCATATAACCGCTGAAATATGGAAATATCTCAGGTTGCCCTCAAAGCCCATATCAAACTCTCACATATGAATTTCTTCAGAAGTAGACAAGGTACCATCATTTTTACAAAGACTGGAAAATGAAAAGCATGGAAGAGAGCAGTTTTGGAACATTTTGATTTTAAAACCTGAAGAACAGGTGTAAAAGAATTGCTTGTGGTTTATAGCAGTAAGAAACTAGTATGAAATTTTTGCAGGCAATGCACATGAAACTGTCCCTTTCTGTTATATTTGAGAAGAACAAAAGGTGATTCCACCTCCTAAAATACCTTGCATATTTCATCACCTCTTTGGAACTCTTCAGTCATAACTCGCAAAGTGCTGGTCGAGACATTATAGCTTGAGTTCATAGCTGGATAGGCTGGGGTTATTATGGGCATATGCTGAAATCTATCCCTGAAATACCTCCGCGGGTCCCACACTGTGTGGCTCAGAGAGGGCACGTCCTCAATTTGGCACAGCATGACAGGGTTGGGCCACCTCCAGTTCGCAAAAACCCTAAAAAATCGTGAGACTAACATGCTTGGCAGTGCATTTGGATACAGCTGGCAGATGCGGGCCACCAACAGGGCCCAGTTTATTCCACCAAGAAAGCCAGATACCTGAATGAACAGGTAGGTGCGTGAAACTTTTTAAGTGTTAGTTTGTGCCATACTGATCGATTGATTAGGACGACCTCATGGGTATTGGTACCATGGGTTTGAGTTTACAGGTAGTTGAGACAAGGAACTATCAAAGATATGAGTTTGTTAATTAATTTTGTGTTTAGTGCTGAGATAGGGGGGGTTCAGGGTTGACCATACCAGTATTGGTTTTGATGGCCTTGTGGTATCAATACCGAGGTTTAAGTCTACTGGTTACTGACGCAAGGAACTACAAGTGATGTGAACTTTGTTGATTATGTTTGTGTTTACTGCTTACATGGGAAGCCTTGGAGTTAGTCTGGGTTTCTGCTAAATTGTTTGGTTTTTCATTTTCTTCGATTTTGTTATTATAATAAATAAAATCTGTTTATGGATGGAAACAAGCAAGCACAGATTGGCTGTGCTACTTTTCTCAAAAAAAAAAAAGGAAAAAAAGAACATAGACTACCATCACTGACTGGTGCATTTGGATATAAACTCAATATTCTGTGCATGAAACCTCTATATGCGAAAGATATATGGATATATGTTGGAGTAAATCTGCATTAACAGGAAACTGAATTCGCGAGTTTTTTTTAAATTTAGCACCCTCAACATACAAGTCTAACTACCCGAATCATTTCCCAGTTATACAGAAAAACTTACATTGGAATACACACAGCGGCATTTAGCCCAATACCTCATGCATCTCAAGGTTGTACGGAAGTTCTGTAATAGAACAAGAAACAGAAATTCTGTCAGTGACTGCTGCTTAGTTGCTAACAGTGGCTATAATCAATAAACAAGTATAATAGTTAGTAATACCTGAATATTAGGCACCAAACGCAGAATTAGATCAGTAACTCTACATCCATTCAAGCTGCGAGCTGTCTGTTCATCAACATTTTCTAATATAGAATTTTGTGTTATATCCAGGTCCTGAGAAAGAGGATGAGAACGACTTCAATGGATAATTTAAAGACAAGTAAATCAACCAAGAAAGACTTAATTAATTTCATATGTTCTTCTCCTAAAAAGTGGGAAAACATCATTTACCCTGTTGTCGTAATATATTTACGTACCTATATCAGCCCGAATAGTTTGCATTTGCAGCTTTTGAACAGAGGAACAGTGAGGAAAGAAAGATATATTGCATATCTTCTAAATTATGATGACTTATGTAGACTCTGATGTAACTCGAAGAATATGTTTTTTCCATAGTAAATAAGGAAAATATGATATTTTAAATGTTACCAGGGGCTACGTGATATTCATACAGATTTTTGCAATAGCACCTGACACTGACGCTAAGTTTCATAAAATTTATGAGTACTACATCCAGAATGTTACTCTAAATATAGCAATAGTAAAAATTAAAAACAAACATACTTCTGGAACAACTAATAACGCTAGTTTTGCATAAAGAAGGTCGATCGAAACACCCATAAATTTGAACTTCATAACTGGTACATGTGCATCTGGCACAGGATGCAACTCCGCCACTTCTGGCATCTCAGCTAACATGTTATGTAACTCAATAAAAAAATCTTCCTGCAAATGACAATAAAAGAATTACATAGAAAATTAATAATATATTTTATGACTGGTTCTGACGGTCACACTCGAAACCTAAAATTTCCTGATATTTTGTATGATCACATAAAATCTCTCACTTTTGAAACTGAAATAGGTAAATACTGTCCAGCCTTTAGAAAAATTTCATGAAAAAATAAATTTGTGAAATGTTCAGAAATCTATGAAGCTATCTTACTTCTCTAGTGGCGTGCCTGGGACCAATGCATAATGTATCAATATCAGCACCAGGGCCATGTACCTACCAAACATTTCACAGGCCATTATATATTTTAGAGAGAGAGAAAAAACTAATACATTTATCTGAAAGTAATTACCCCAAGACGGTAAGAACCAAAAGTAAATATCTTCGCATTAGCCTCTTGCACGAATTGCTCATTGTATCCCTTGGCACGGCTAACCCTTTTAATCCATGTTTTTACAACCTGTTAAAACACCAAAACAGACAACCAATCAGAAACTAGTACAGTCAACTTTTTTGCTTATTATTCTACTAAAAACAAGACCTGATCTAATCGGCCCAAGACCTCTTCTCGGCAAACAGCATCATCATTGCTTGGATATAGGCCAGCATCGGCAAGAAACTATATGAAGAGAATATATTGAAAAACAGTTAAACAAATAGCAGAAGAAGGCTTTTTTTTTATAAAAGCTGCGACAACCAACCTTTTCTAGTTCTTGAGTCCTTACAACATCAATTTCAGTGGGTCCACTTAGAGATACTGGTTCAGTCACTCCAAGATACCCATTAGTCGGCTTTGCCATTTTTTTTTCAACTGTGCTTAGAAGATACCGGTTCAGTTGCAAATCAGTGTTGTCTAGAGAAATGTGTGTTCCAAGCAAGGGCGGTGCACAGAGTCCTCGAGGCTGCAAAATCACTCAATGAATAAATACTTCTCTTTGCCATCACACTCCCTTGTCTTCTCCCTCACGCTGCCTTCGCTAAAGCTCTTATCAGAATCAGAAAAATGAAAATTTAGACAATTAGGGTTCTAGCACAGAAGTAAGAAGGTAAGAGAGATACATACATGTTGTGTACAGAAAATCAATGAAAGATGAGTACCCTGCAGATAGAGGGTTAAGGCTAAATTAAATAGGTGTGACAATACTTGTTAGTAACCAGCTGTTAAGACTAAAATAAAAAATTAATCCTTAACAACCAGACACATCAACAAAAATTGGGTAAAATGGTTGTACCAGTAACCAGTTCGCCTTTAAGCCAGCTAAATAGGCGCCATAAACCAAGAGGTATCAGGTAGTACACTTCAGTACGGACTGATGAACTGACAGAGTAACAGCTATGTAGCCATAAACAAAAAATTAAAGGCTGTGTAGCCAACATGGCAGAAGGTAGGGAGAAAAGGTTGTCAACTATCACCTGGTGCTATGTATATGGAACTTCTTCCTCGACTGATCTAGGGTTTCACTAGGATAATAGGACATGAACCAGTAATAGTGTACAGCCAAACCAGTAGGAGGTACCGATCAAGACTGATAATAGCACTAACCAAGGTGATTTTTCAAGAGCGAGGCCGAACTAGTTTCGCAAGTCTGGGTTGTAATTTAGTTGCGAAGAGACTAGAGATGCTCAGCTCCAACTTTTTGCGGGAGGATAGGAGAGGAGGAGAAGATCTGTGCCTGGGGGAGGAGAGAGTGGCGAACCCGTTGCTCAGTTGCTCTGAGGCCGCCGATAGGACCAGATCGAGAAAGAGATGCGAATTCTTGGTTTCATCTTTCTTTTTTCTTTCTTTTGTGCTTTATCGGGCGAAGAAAAAGAAAGCGACATGGAGGGAGAGATCCCACCCTGAATTTTCTCGATCTTGCTCACTTTACACTAATCGTGACGTGCATCCGACGGACCAGGACATGAAGATATATTGTTTTATTCCGTTCTTTATCTTTCTTTATATTGCTTAGAATATTAGGTTTGTATGATTGTATATTTGTATCTCATCCTGTTTATTCTGTTCTTTGTCTTTCTTTAAAAATAGACGATTTTTCATTATTTTTTCACTTAGATTCGAATGGATTTCAATGTTCTCCATTTTGATTATTGATTTTTATTTCTGCATTTCTAGTTTATTGTGACAGAGTTGCGCGATACAAATAATTAGATTTTTATAAATCCGGGTTGCGAATTCAATAATAGAGAGTAAAAAGGTCGTCCAAACTTTGAATAGAGTCTATGAGACCATGACCAATCATCACAGGATCCGAATCTGCTACGATTCTTAACTCATAAATAGTGACCAACAATATCTGTTTTTCCAAATTGAATTGTTGAATTATTTCGAGATTCGTATAAGGAAAAATCAGTTGCTTTGAGCTACATGCATGAAATTATTAGACGGTAGATTTGGAAAAGCAGAGATTTTAGAGTTACTGTTCACCCTTTTAGAATCGCAACAGATGTGAATCCATCATCACAAGGGTAACAAGAAAAAAACGGCATGTTGTGATAAAAATAGCTTTAGTGAATCTACGGTAATATGCGTATAAGCGTATTATGAATCGACATATGTTATGTGCTGTGAATTTTTATATTTAAATTTCAATATGTCAATTTTGAACGGTTAAACATAATTTATAATTTTTATATGAAAATGTCTCAGCAAATCAAAATTATATTTTTTTAGAATGTTATTTCTTAAAATAATTAGAAAATCACTGATTGGTCCATCTAATTTCTATCTGTTTTAAAAAGTTAAGTATCATCAAATTTTCTATCTATATAAGAAAATAGTAATAATTTATAAAAAAAAAATATATAAAATCTAGTCTCAGTGTACAATTTTCACACGGTGATCACAGGAACGCCATAATGGTTCAGATTGACTATTTGAACTTTAAAAATAGAAATATGAATTCATAGCACGATTCAATTCGTAATATGCATATTTTATATATATTTTTATTGCAAGTAAATAAAGTATATTTGTTTCGAACAGGTCCGATTTTTACTCCTCTATTATTACAAGATAGTTGTGCATGAACAGGGTGCTACAGAATAGAAGCATTATCATGAGTAAAACTATAAAATCTACATAGGAGGGACTAAAATTTAAAATATATAATGTATGGTCCAGGCTTAAATATTTAAGCTCAAGTTTTCACAGTAACAAATTAGAATTCTAATCACTAGACTGTCAATAAACATGTGATAATTTAGGAGGGCCAAGCTATATAAATACTTCTGGAAAAATAAAAATAAAAATTAAATTTCCCTAGATTATGCACAGATTCGCTCCTGAGTGTAGTTCTTTTGCAGTCATTAAAATATTTTTGTTCATGATGTTTTAAAATACGAATGCATGGGAATATAAAGAAACATTACTAGTTCAAAAATTGGTATTTGCTTGCCAAATGTCCTTAGTATTTTTACAAAGATGTACTTTATTTTTTATAATATTTTTGACGTTTTGTCTTTTTTTTTTTCTCGCAAACTGAGTTGAGGGAAAAAGTAGACAAAAAAGAGATATTAGTTCTAGAAAATGAGCTGGAAAGAGAATTAATTTGGCATAGGAGTAGCATTGAGAAGAAAGTTAATTCGACATAGAAGTGGGTAATAATCCAAAAATACACGGTTTGAGATTATTTTTCAAAATCTAGAAGTATGCAGTTACCTGGTCTGCTTCTAATATTTCTAATTTTTTTTAAAAGGCAGTTTTTTTTTGGACAAAAGTAGATATCTCCTGCTGATTTCCTATTAAAATCAAAAGTTAAAGACAACAATAAATACTGGTATCTGCATTAAAGTTTTTACAATAGCTGCTAGAGTGAGACATAATAGTCCATGAGTTTCTCTAACCAACAACAAAATAGAAGCACTAAACATACCAAAAACTACATTTGCAACCATATACTGATAAAATTGCCATCAGAACCTAAAAACGCAACAACAACAACAAAAACCGAGCTTGTACTACATGTCCAGCAAGTCTTCATTCTTTGAATCTACTCCATTTGTTACTCCAACCAACAACAAAATAGAAGTACTAAACATACCAAAAACTACATCCACAGCCATCTACTGATAAAATTGCCATCAGAACCTAAAAACGCAAGAAACATAATAATAATAATAAACGAGCTTGTACTACATTTCCAGCAAGTCTTCATCCTTTGAATCTACTCCATTTGTTACCATAGTTGTGTCCCGGTGTTCCCCACTACCGCCGGTGTATAACTGGTATTATGTCCTTAACATCACAAGGAAGAATTGAGTTTAAAATTTAGATCATCCCTTCATTTGCACCATTACGATGCTGACAATACTATGTCAATAACAATGCAAGTAATGGGCTTACAAGATACAGTATTAAAACAAAGTCTCCATTTCTTTCATTCCACACCACCCCTAATATTATACTCCTAAGTAATTCAACTGAATACCTATCTTTTAAATGAATATAAGTACCCATCATCCATAAATCCTGCATTGTTTCACAATCAAACTGAAATCCATTAAAACCAGATATCCAATACTCTGACAAATAAAAGGACATGTCACAAACAAATAGTACCTTGCCAACATTTTCTAATAAAATTATCCTTAATTGATATCCTGTTTTGTCTGACAAGCCATAGAAAATTTTTGTTTCCATAAAAATTGGAAGGTCTTATCAGGAATTAATTCCCTCGTAATCTAACCATTCATAAAAGGAATGCACCAAGAATGAACCCTTGTCCATCTCGAATGAATGTTTTTTAACATCGATCCGAAAATGAAAATTACACCGGAAGCACCAAATACTAAGAATTGAAACATGAGTTTCACATTGCGTGTTTATGCTGTTCAAAATTCTTTTATGAATTTTTGCTTGATACAGACGAGATGGTGCTGTTACCTGAAAGCTTAAGATTTTTTTTTTCACGCATACCGCAAAGAAATAAACGAGAGCTAAAAGTAATTTGTCATCTGCCTTTGAAACTAGTCTACTCGTTAATTACGTTCTCTTATTTGCAGGCTGTTTGATTGGCCTGATGACATATTTTAAATAAATTATCCATATTACATTTACATTTATATTTTTATATCCCTGCGTAAAATTGGTGTTCTAAAAGCTAATTAAGTTAATTAGCTCGTCAAGTTACTCGGCGAACGTAGTTAAAAATTTCATCGAATTCAAATCGTTAAAACTGGTTTACTTCACGTGTGCAAAATTTATGATTTTTAAAATTAATTTAGCATAAAGTCAATTGGTAAAAAAATGATAAAAAATTAATGCATGGATTTATAAAACCTTTTTCAACCACTAACTTTAAACTAAATTAATTCGAATTAATATATATAAATTTTATATATAAACACATCGTTTGTAAGTAGGTTGATTTTAATTATTTGAATTCGTCATTTGAATCCAATCTGATAAATTTCAGAGACTCTGTAAATTTAAGAATACTATACTACTCGTCGAGTAGAATTTATCTATATTTGTATCTCTATTCTTATATTAAGCACGTAGATATCCTGATCTGCCAACGACTGTGATTAAAAAATGAATTTTCAGATTGAATATCATTCATACAATCAAACAATCTGTTTTTTATTTTATTATATGCATATTTTTTTTTATGTTTTTCTATGTGTCGTACACCGCATGTGGGTAACAACAATAAGATACATATCGACACGTAATAACAATAAAGATTACATATTCACATTAATAGCAAAAACTATACAAATTTTCATGTAACAAAACTATAATAGATTGATAAAATCGCAAAATAGCAAATTCAGTATTTTTATTATAATATAAAATACCACACAATATTAACATAAGTATGAATTAAGAATCCTCCAACCTATTTTCTATGAATAATAAATTTTGAACATATTTGTACTCTTATAATATGTTATTGTTCTAATCTATTTTAAAATCATTCAATACTTTTCATTGGTGTATTCTTTTTAATGAAAATATGTTATTTTTATGAGAATATTTTTTGTTCTCTAATAATAAATCTCTATTGCAACGTACAAACACAAAATAATAATAATAATAGTTGTTATATAAAGTCGTAAATTTCTCTCCCCAAATTTTCTCCTCTTCGAGACAACACAAAAAAAAAACTCGCGATGCTCAACCTTATTTAATTGAACTTCACACTTTAAAATATGGTGTTTGATTATGCAACAATTGAAAAAACTAATTCAAAAGAAATAAGAAAATATTTGATTATTTTATTTATTTTCTCCAATACTATTTCAACTATTCAATCTAAACAAAACAGTATTTATATTATTCGAATGTGCATAATATTAAAGCTCTTTACATATTAATTGAATTAGCACTCTAAATAGTAATTTTTACGCTATTTCTCTTGAGTTCGAAAAATAAGTTTAAGCATTTAAGCTGTGTTTTTTAATCGCTATTCTTTTTTGTAGGAATAGAATAATACAGTAATTTAGAGGAATTGGAAGAATAATACAAGAGATCTTGAATAGAAATGAAAATCATTTGACGTAAATACTTTTTTCTTTATCAATACAATTGTTATCAAAGATTCAAACCATTCACTTAAAAAAAAAACTTTGAATTTAAATGATAGAATTCCTCTAAAAGGTTTTCTGCATCTGTCCTTCTTGCGGAATCTCCAATCTCAGTATCAAATTCACGCATCAACATTAATGCTAACTCACGTTGGTCAGTAAAAGAAAATTGTGAAATTCATTAATTTAAGTATATGCTATATTTTTAATAACTAAAAATTAAATTGAAATTAGAATAGAAATAACTGAAATTAGGCTAAAGTTAATTTAAAATTAACTAAATTAAATTGAAATCAGATTAGAAATAATTAAATTAATTTTAAGATAATTTAAAAAACATTGCATTCATGCAAATAATTTTAATTGATTTCAGTATTCAAAAATTGAATTTTTTTTTTATATATATTGTGAAAATTAATTTATAAGATGGACGAGCTAATATGATATTATGAAAACAGTTTTATAAACAAAAATTTATAACTTTAATTAAATTCGCACATTTCTGAAATTACAAATAAAACTGCAATTTAGAATTTGAAATTGAAATGAACCTAGACGGTTTTTTAGTCAGCAAACAAACCGCTACTAGAAATTATTTTTGGCAACGGGCGTTTCAAAAGCAGAAAGAAAAGAAAACTAAAAATTCAGAGTGCGCTTGTTCTAGGGGTGAAAACGGGTTGGATATTATTATCTGACCCTATCGGGATTTATATTCAAAAGTAAAATACAGATATCCAATATCCAATATCCGAATATCCGTGCGGATACGGATACGAATATGATTTTAAATTTTAATTATCCGTATCTGAATAATATATATATATATATATATATATAAATATATATATATATATATAATATAATATAATTTAATATATATTATAAAAAAATATATGTCATTCACTATTATTATTATTATAATTAGATAAATATTATAAATTTTGACATTTTTTAATTATATTTATATATTTTTAATAAATATTCGATCTGATTCGCATCCGTATCCATATCGGTATAATATCTGATTCATATTCGTATCCAAAAAAAAAAAAAGATACGGATATGATTTTACCACTATCCGTATCCGATCCGTTTTCACCGTAGCTTGTTCTCAAAAATTAACACGTGCAAGGCACGTGGTACCCTACTCTTATAAGTTATTGTACACACAAGAGATATTCTAACTTACCAAATACCAAAGAAAGAACATATTATGTTATGTGCCTCATTTATTAATTAGAAGTGACCTTTCTTCGGTTCTTCCCTTCGCCTCTGTCGCTCTCTTCGTCTCCTCTCCAACCAAGTCGAAGCGACCGAAATTTATCAGATTAAATCGGAAACCAGGGGGAAGTCGAACCCGGTAGAGTGAGAGCATGGTGGAAACAAGGCGCAGCTCTTCTTCTTCGTCAAAGCATCAGCTCTCAGGCACACCCCCTTCTTCGCCTCCCTCTAAACGAGGCAAGGTCAGATCTTTGCTCTTCCCGAAGCTTTTTATTTGCAACTTTGTCACCCGTTTTTTTTATTATTTTTCGTTCTTTTATTGATTAGACGGAGCCCTCGACAAGGAGTGGCGATGCGGAGCCCTCCACAGCGGATCCAGTGATGGCTCCTTCCGAAGAGGGGCCTGTGGAGCCTGAACAGTCGGGGCAAAGTGTATTTGTCGAATCAGCAAATCAAGGTGATTGAACTATGAGGTTTTGATTTAGTTTTCTTTCCCGGGATTCCAGTTTTCTTGGGTTCTTGGCTTCTTGGCTTCTGGTCTTCTTGTTCTCCTTCATCTTCACCTTCTTCCTTTTTTTGTTCTGAATTTCACTGTTTCTGTTTCATCCGTTTTATATGTTTAGACCAAACTAAACCCCAAGCGCACTGATTTGATACTTATATCTTTCCCCATTAATCTCTATATGTTCTCAAATGCAGTGAAGAATAGCAAAATCCTAATTCATCTGTTGCAATTCTTTTTCCTTTTCTGTCCTAGTGTCGATTGGATTTTTTATGTTTTACTATTTTTACAGTCTCTTACTCAATAACAAAAGATTTTCAGTTTACATTTCTATTTCATTTCTCTCTATTGGTTTCTTTATCTTGATTTTTAGTTGATTGACTTTCTGTGTGTTTCTTTTAACTTTACTAGATCAATTGGAAAATGAAATGGATATAGAAGCAGAGAAGTTAGAATCGGAGAGACAGCAGCCACCAGAAGAAGAACAGACTCAAGCTCCTTGGGGAAAGCTACTATCACAGAGTTCTCAGGTATATTTGTTTTGATGTTTCTCTTATCATTCTGATTCTACGTTTATCTACGCATTTGGTGGTTGTTTATTTGACATACAATGTCATGTTCTAACCGATGACTACAAGATAAACCTGTTACTGGTGCTACAAGTGTAATGTAATGATACCAGTCTGCTGCAGTATTTTTCTGTAGCAGTACCAGGTTGGTACTGCAATAGTTAAACATAAATTAATAACATACAGTTTAACTAGAATATCTGATCTGTGATAATTTTTACTAAGATATTGGTAGAGTTGGGTTTGTCTTGTGAAAAAGTTTGTATACGCCTAACCAGCAAAGCATTGTTTAAATATTTTCAGTACCCGCATGTTCTTATAACAAGTTCTGAATTCACTGTTGGTCAAAACACGGGCTGTGATTTGTGCTTGAAGGATCCACATGTCAGTAAAACACTCTGCAAGCTAAAGCATAAAGAGGTATTGCTTTTTGGCCCTCTTCTCTATTAATATTGGACGTTCTTTTGTCTTACTTCTTCAATTGTAAAAACAAATAAAAACCGCACATGCATGAGCTACATACATAAGAAAAGATATGACTTGCATGGAACTAGATATAGTTTATGTGTAGCAGTTGAGCTCTTTGTTTTATTTGTGATTTTGAATTGCAAAATTGATGGTAATTTGATGCACCATTCAATGTGCAAATATACCGTCCAAGAACAATATTATAATATAATTTACTCTTCAAGATTTGTACTTCAAAAGTTGTTCGTTCCAGTTAAGTGCTTTTCATCATGTTAGTACTCCCTCACCGCAACCATAGAATTTTATTTTCGTGAAATAATAAACTAAGAAATGGTTGAAATTTTTGTATTATTTTAGAGGAGTGGTCTTTCAAAGATAGCGGTACTTGAGGTGGTTGGTAGAAAGACCAAGGTGCAAGTAAATGGAAAGTCTATCGGCTTTAACCGACATGTTCATCTGAATGGAGGTGATGAGGTGGTCTTTGGTACCTCTGGCGGACATGCTTACGTATCCTTTCATCCCCCTATATTCATTTTGCATTGTTTTTTTATAAATTTTTCTGTTGGTTCCATTAAGGTGTCATAATTACAAAGTAACACATCTATAAATATGGTCTGCACGTAAATTGTGTCTCTCGTGTGCTTTTGAAACATGGTATTGCTGTTACCCTTCTCCTATTCTTTAAAAAAAAATGAAATGCACCCTTCATCATCAGTTATTAGGAAAGTACCAGTGAGGAGGAAGGGTTAGTTTCAGTGCCATTATAAACAAATGCGGTTCAAATAAATATTACAGGCATTCTTTTTATAGGGGTGTGTGTGATGTTAGAAGGACATACACGATATTTTGACAGTAGACAGGGAATATTTGAAATTGAGCAAATTAGAACCAGGGTTTTTGCTAGAACAGGTCAGGTGCGGTTAACAGCAGGACGCCGAGCAAACTTGCGAAACATGGGAATTGCTAGTGGCTTGTTGTGTTCATCGTGCTTGAGCTAATTAATTTCTGAATGAATGCGAGCTCTGACCTTTGAATTTTCATAAATAATTTAGATTTATTCCACTTGTGGGTTCAGATTAGTATTGTCCTATTTGGATCAGGCACAGCACTTTCTTGATGTAAGATCGGGTTGGGTCAACCTGACAGAATGGTTGAGGCCGAACACCCTACATTACACTGCAACCAATTTTACAGTTGTAAGTTCTTTGACTTTCATCAGATCTTTCAAGATCTCTCAAATGACAAGCATACAAACAAGGATATGGGGCCCTCATCAGTTCAAATGCCTGAGTCGGCCACAGTCCCATCTGCACCGGAGGGGACTGGTTTGGAGACACAAAGCAAGGATATAACGGCCATGGCTGGGGCATCCATTCTTGCTTCCCTCTCCAACCAATTAGACAAAGAAGATGATAGTTCTAATGACAGAACATGCAATAAAAATGATGGTGGCGGTGGCGGTGGTGAAAAGAACCAAGAGGGAATAGGAGAGGAAGATGTTCATGAGCATAATAATGTAATTTCCTCTAATTCTTGTGATTCAACAGAGGCAGTTATAAATACTTATGCGCACAAAACTACTGGGACGAAGGATGGGCTCTCCAGACCTGACCCGCCCCGAGACCAGACTGGTGGGCATATCGAGTTCAGGTATTGTGGCTTTTGAATACTGATATTGTATGGTAACATTCAGGTACCAACCTGGCTTCTGCCGAGCAATATGGATTTTTTCTTATCATCTCTTTTCCTAAACAATTAAAACTCAGTTAAAGAACCATAAGACATTCTTTTTTTGTCAGAAAGAAGTAGAAGAAAGATGAAACATCTTTGTTTCACACTAATTCTACAAAATTGAGGTATTTTTTTAGGGTGCCAGCAAGGCTGGGGTCATCAGATTTTGATATGACAGGAGCATCCTTCAAGGCAGCAGGAAGGGATGCCGTGATGATGGATGCAGGGACCACTGATGGGGCCGGCCCGTCAGTGCCAACAACAAGGTGCAAAGCTTTTAAAGAAAGTTTGCAGGAGAAGATTATTAACCCTGATGATATAAAAGTTTCCTTGGACAATTTTCCCTACTATCTCAGGTATGATTTTCACAAACACAAACATGCACACATAAAAGGATAGATACCCCCACTATTGAGCTAGTATTCCTCCATTATTACGCCCAGCAAGCCCTGTTGGTCAAAAGAGGGAGAGAGAAAGAAACCCAAAGGTCGATAGTTCGAACCCCTCTCACCACTTCGCACCTCTGCAAATTTTGAGGGAGAGAGAGAGAGAGAGAGAGAGAGTTCTTCATAAAGGAAATGGCTGTAATAATTGGATGTTGGTTTTGAAATTTATATATATATATGACTTGGTAGCCACTACCAAGTATTTTAAAAAAAAAAAGAGTTCTTCATTGGCCATCCTCATGAACGGATGATTGTAGGAGAGTCCTATTGGGTAGTTTATAATGATTGAAGAGTTGAGGCCAGATGCATCCACTACTTTAGGGACATCTATCAAATTATTCTATTTTACTGGGGCAAATGAGATTTATAATTTTTTTTTCATGCTGCTGTGTATGATTTTTGCTTGTCTTTTCTTTTCTAGATGTTTATTTTTTTAGTAATTTGTGGTTGATATCTGTCTGTTATTTCTACTATTGTAGTGAAAATACAAAAAACATGCTCTTGTCATGTGCTTATGTGAATTTGCAAAGGAAGGAGTTAATACAGTGTGTCTCTAGAATCTCATCCCTGAACCCTCGAATCTTATTATCAGGTCCAGCAGGTATGGAATGAATTAGCAATATCATTGTCAAACTAGCCATGTTGTTATAGTCTGGTATGTACTGGCGCATTGTGATGCACTCACTGTAGCTTTGCTGCCAATATGGCTGTGTAATAAAGTCCAGCCGTGATGTGGTACCGACCTTGCTGTCTTTAGGTAACAAGCTGAGTGTCCGGTACTAACAGTACCAGGATGATTCTTTGAGAAGTTTTAATATTTTTCCTCTCAAGGAATTGAAATTGGCAAGGAGAATCCACAAAAAAAATCAAACGCAATATCTGTGTATTGGCTTATTTATGCGGTAAATTCAGTTTCCGACTTTCCATAAATCATAAATGTATGGAAACCAGTAACTTTGTGATACTATACTACTAGTGCGCTATCATGTGTGTATTTTCTTCAATGTTTACTTCTATGTAAATCCACTTCCAGGTTCGGAAATTTATCAGGAGGCCTTGATAAAAGCCCTTGCGAAGCACTTTGATGCTAGAGTACTTATTATTGATTCTCTCCTCCTACCTGGGGTAATAAGCTTATTAAGATTTTTGTTTTGTTGCTTCTGTCTTTTATGAATATTCAATTGGAAAATGATGCCGTGCCCCGGCACCGCCCTGATCTCTTGTGAAACATCAGTATTTTATAATAAGTAATATGATTGGCTTAAGCTTGTCAGACTTTGAACCAGTGCCGGTTCGGTACACACTGTACCAGCGATCAGACTGCAAATGTTCAGTACCGAAAGAAAAAGGGAATTTTTTGTTGAATCTAAGAAAAGATTCAAGTAGCCAATCTGAATTAAAAGGATAAAGAAGGGGTTTGGATCCTGGGGATAGATCTGGTATAGCCTAGCTGGTTCAGATTCTATCAGTTGCACCTATAGTCATAACTTCTTTGCTGCTTAACTTCCTTCAGTTGGTTTTGTCAAAGGATCCAGAGCCACAAAAGGATGGGAGTGTGAGGACAGAAAAGGCAACGATTTTTCCATCAAAACCTCGGTCGACAGCTGGCGACTCAGTGCATCATCCCAGGAGACCAACTTCCAGTGTGGAAGCTGATATTGTGGGCCCATCCAACTTTCACTCTTCTATGCTGAAGCAGGAGGCCTCCACGGCATCCTCAAAAGGCTATACTTTCAGAGAAGGTAATGCTGACACCAAGCTTATCTATGTTGGCCAGAATACTACCCTGATAACTATTTGTATTACGATCACGTACGGGGGGGTTATGTCTACCACAAAGGGTCAACTGTTCACCTTGGAATAGTAATTGCTTAATTACACTGAATATGCAAACCTGCTTGAAAACCAATAAAATAAGTAACATAATTTAAAAGATTGAATGTTTAGTGCAAGCAAAGAGAATTTATATAGATTACAACAGCTAGGTGCTAGTAAGAGAGGATATTAAATTGGTTCAGCGTGGCTTTCGGATAGGAACTAGTTTGCTTGATTTTTCTTCTTCATGATAATATCTTATTTATAGGTGACCGGGTGAAGTATATTGGTACCATAGCTCCACCAGGATTTGCTCTGCAGACACCTCTGAGGTCTCTCTCTCTCTCTTCCGATACATATGGTTTAATCTAGATGCTTGGCAGTAGTTAGTTTGAATTTACACCTGTCTTCTGATGGATAAATTGAAGTAATAATTGAGCCATAATTCAGTGTGACAGGAAAAATAAATTTCTGTTAATTGAAAATGCAACATTACTGAATGAACGTCAGGATTTTACTTTTGTTTTATTTTTGTTTTTTATTCATCCTTACAGGGGTCCGAGTTACGGATACCGAGGCAGGGTCCTTCTTGCCTTTGAAGACAATGGCTCCTCGAAAATTGGAGTTAGATTCGATAAAGTGATTCCTGATGGCAATGACCTTGGAGGGTTATGTGAGGATGATCATGGTTTCTTCTGTACTGGTGATATTTTTTTGCTGTTACTCTTATTAATTTGTTATAGCTGTATCTCTTCTAGTAGTGCGCACAGAGAGAGATGAGGGGGTGGGGGACTGGGGGGTGCTAGAGAAAGAATGCATGTGTGTGTAGCCAAAGGTGCTAGCTCTAGCACCTGTAGCTTAGTGGCAGCATCTCAATTTTTGTTTTCTTGATCAGCATAGTCTATTTCTGGCTTCATTATGGCGTAAAAATTTGAGTGTGGGTGTGCAAGTATTATATGTATGTATGACTTTATGTTGATTAATCAACATTTGCATAAAAATTTGATTGTTTGTTGATTATGTGATCGGTTGCGCAGCTGATTTACTCCGTCTGGACTACAACTATGGTGATGATGGCGAGAGGTTGGCTGTCAGTGAATTAATGGATGTATGTTTTGTTGACATCTTTTACTTACTAAAATGATTTTCTATAGGAATTTACTTGGCAATACTGGTTCCTTCGAGTCTGGTATGATCCACTGGTTCAGCTCCAGCTAATTTACCTGAAATTGGTCATATAGAGATGATACAAAATCTCAAATTCAGTTTAGATATCCTATAAAGAAGTATCGAGGACAGATGAAATAGAAATATTGGAACAGTTGCCTGTTATTGTTCCTTCTTTTGGCATTTCTTGTGCCATACTCTACATTTGAGTATCAATTTTTTGCAATACTAAACATGGGAAGCACTTTAATTTTCTCGCATTATATTTAAATGATTAGAATATTCGTCTTCTTGTTGTTTCAGGTCATTTCTGAGGAAAGCAAGAAAGACCGTTTTGTTGTATTAATAAAGGATGTAGAGAAATCAACTACTGGTAGCTCAGATTCTTATGTCGCTCTTAAGTGGAAGCTTGATGCACTACCACCTGGTGTTCTTATAGTTGGGTCCCACACTCAAGCTGACAATCGCAAAGAGAAGGTATTGAAAACCTTCGAACTTTATTAGATATCTTAATATTGTAAGTGATGAATCAAACAGAACAAGATTGATATTATCATGTTTAGCCCAAGTCCTCTCCTAACAAGTGCGACGAGCATGTAAGGGCACATCCAGAATGCGGCACCAATGAAGCAAATTAACCCTAAACTCTAAATGCTAGAATATTGGATTCGGTTTCAATCTATGGCAAATAAATTTTGTTCACTGTATCGTAATGTTGTAATATACATAAATAAATAATATGACGCAGACACATCCTGGAGGACTTCTTTTTACTAAGTTCACTACAAGTCAGACACTGCTTGACATAGCTTTCCCTGTAAGTACTCTCACACAGCTTGACACAGCTTTCTCAGTAATTACAATCCCGTTCTTATTATAGATGTTGTTCCTCAGGCCTGGTTCAGTGTGTTGATTCCTAATATTGTAGGAATTCTGAAAACTTTTATTTCTATAATTGCTGTTGTACTGCCACCACAACCACAAGCTAAGAATGTTGCTAGACCAACTTTTTCACTCGACTCACTGTAACCTTTTGTCCAGTATCACACACACACATACAGATTCAGCCTCTGCCAAGCTTTCAAAAAGAGAAGGAGACAGACAGCCTGTGCCGAACTTTAAAAAAAAAAACAGAGAGAGAGAGAGAGAGAGAGTTCGTTATGTATATAAGTATATTACAGGCTTGGATTGGCTATTCTAGCATGAAAAAGCAAGATGACCATTTGTATGTCAGCTGAAATACAACGTTTGTACAATAGCCTAACTCTATATATGCACCGTGTTGTTACAGAGTACCTGTTACCGCCCCCCCCCCACACACACACAATGTCAAGACCAAAAAAAATATAACCTTATCAAGTTGTTGGGATGCAACCAGTATTCAATTTTATTATTACGGCTTTTTAAATGTTTTTTTTAAATCTTTGAATATGGTATTTGTTGTGATCTCTGAAGTTTGTCCGGGTTTCAAACTTGCTAAGTCATTTTTCTTTCTAATGTTCTATTCTGTATGTAATCAGGAGAATTTTAGTAGGTTACATGAGAGAAATAAGGAAATTCCTAAGGCGATGAAGCAGCTCAATCGCCTTTTCCCTAATAAAATCACCATCCAGTTACCTCAGGTAACCTTTTCACTCCTCTTTTAGAACTTTTTTATTCTTCGCATATGAAGTTCTTAGTTTCGCAACATTTGAATTGAGATTTAGTCCATTTGTCTCAGGAAGTTATTCGGGGCTGACTGTGGGTTGGGTCAAACAGGTCATCAGGCCAAAGTCTGAACGATTGTTAATTTGTTTTTGGATTTGTTTGGCCTTGCTCGGTTTTCTGTTTGTGTTTTTGGATGAATGTATCAGGCGTGAATGAGTTCAATTGACTAAATACCAAATACAATTGAAGTGCTGAGCAGACAAGGTTGGGCATGATCTGCTGATCTGCACCTGATGTCAGCTTGATCTACTATTGGATTGATCTAAACCTGTGTTAGGGCTGGGTAGACCTGTGGGTAGGGGTGAAATCAGATATGGATCGGATAGTGGTAAAACCATATCTGTATCTGTTTTTTTCCGGATATGGTTACGAATCGGATATTAGACAGATACGGATACGGATTGGATATTAAACCGGATACGGATCAGATATCCATTTTTCAATACTATTATTTATTAAAAAATACGAATGTTCATAATATTTATCTAATTATAATGATGAATAACATAATTTTTTTCATAATATATATTAAATTATTTGGTATATATCTACTATTCGGATACGGATAATTAAAATTTAAAATCAGATCCGTACCACTATTTGCTTGGATATTTCGATATCGGATATCTGTATCTAATTTTCGAATACGGATTCGGTTGGATAATATCCGACCCGTTTTCACCCCTACCTGTGGGGTATGGGTTAACATTGCAACCTACTGCTGCAGCCCAAGATAACAGATTAGAAAAGGATATATTTCATGACTGTTTTATTAAACTTTTATCAGGATGAAGCACAGCTTACGGATTGGAAGCAACAATTGGATCGTGATGTAGAGACCCTTAAGGCCAAAGCTAATGTTGGTAACATTCGTGCTGTAAGTGGTTGCCTTCCTTCTCTTTTTCCATTTTATTTGACATTTTATGCTCAAAATAAATGCAAAAGCTCAAACAAAATTTAGATTACTTTTTAGAATGATTTGCCAAGAAATAGTCTATTGACCAAATAAATTCTATAAGTCCTTTTTTTCCTTTATCCAGATTGTAAATTCATTCATTTTGTATCAGATTTATAGATCGGCTTATACTAACATAGACCTTTTGATATGCACAGTTCCTGAATAGGTGCGGAATGGATTGCAATGACCTTGATGAATTATCAATAAAGGACCAATCATTGACCAACGAGAGTGAGTTCACTTGCTTTGAAATTCTGAAAATTTGGGTAGTTGAATTTTGAATGACGATATTTCTCTGTCAAATTTGAATTGGTCGTCATATTTTTTGTTTAAAATGTACAAGCTTATGAGAACTACCAGGGGTATTCACTGATAAGAGTACCATTTGTGCTGCTTCTGCATTCTGGTATGTCATGGTACTTGGTCCTGCAATCCTCATGATTTTATTTTTTTCAGATGTGGACAAAATGGTGGGGTTTGCCCTTAGCCATTACCTGAAGGACAAAAGACCTTACCTGCCAGCTTCTAAGGATTCCAAAGTCATTTTGCCTCTTGAAAGGTACTTGTATCATTTCTGTTTTTCTATAATTTTTTAATTCACATTCTTAAATTGTGAAAAAAATACTTGATGGTGTTAGCATAGCATGCTTAACCTTGCAATTTCATATTTTTTCTTGTCATGATTTGTAGCTTGAAGCACGGACTTAGTATGCTACAGAGCATGCAGAATGACACTAAGAGCTCAAAGAAGTCATTCAAGGTACTATAATATAACAACGATGATGACAAGGATAATTGCAGTATACTGAAAAGTGAATGCAAACTATAATAAATTGACTAGAATAATAGCAATATTCTATTTGGGGAAGGAAGCATTGACTTGGAATCTGGGGATTTCTGCCTTGTGTAGGATGTGGCAACTGAGAATGAATTCGAGAAAAGGCTATTAACTGATGTCATCCCATCGAACGACATTGGAGTTACTTTTGATGATATAGGTGCCTTAGAAAATGTGAAGGAGACATTGAAGGAACTTGTGATGCTCCCTCTTCAAAGGCCTGAGCTATTCTGCAAAGGACAGTTGACCAAGGTATCTCTTTCATCCTATTCTCATGTTATGTATGTACTAATTGGCAACTGATGTTCTGATTATACTTTTTCTTTCTTCTTTTGTAGCCCTGCAAGGGAATTTTGCTTTTTGGCCCTCCTGGCACAGGAAAAACAATGCTTGCAAAAGCAGTGGCTACCGAAGCAGGTGCTAATTTCATCAATATTTCAATGTCAAGCATCACATCAAAGGTATGTTTTATGTCCTTTTTGATATAATTATATTATGGTTATTAGTTGCAGAATGTGATTTCCAAATTAAGATATGTTTTCTTTTTAATTATTTTCTGTACCAGTGGTTTGGAGAAGGAGAGAAGTATGTTAAAGCTGTTTTCTCACTGGCCAGTAAAATCGCGCCAAGTGTAATTTTCATCGACGAGGTCTGTTGGCTCTTTCTGTTCTCACTTTCTTGATTGCTTGCCAAATTGCTGGTTTCGCTCGTATGTATATGTGTGTATTTTTTTTGAAAGTGGTGCTGCTTTTTCAACCATAATAATTATATCTATTTTGATTTTATAACAAAAAAAAACAGGTAGATAGCATGCTAGGAAGGAGGGAGAACCCTGGAGAGCACGAGGCAATGCGAAAGATGAAGAACGAGTTCATGGTCAACTGGGATGGTTTGCGCACCAAAGACAAGGAACGTGTCTTGGTACTTGCTGCCACAAATCGTCCTTTTGACCTTGATGAGGCTGTCATTAGGCGCTTTCCTCGGAGGTATCCCTCTTGATTTCATCCTCTCTGCTGCTTGCATTTTTTATTCATTTTTATCTAGGAAAGTTCAAAAAAAGCCTCTCGAATGTTGCATTATTTTGATATATTATTTTAAATTCGTCCCTTACCATACATGGTAATAATGTGGAAAATGTATGAATACTGAAAATAAAATGCTTGACCTACTAGACATGACTTGCATGTACCAAAACTTAAATTTCAAATAGTCAATCTTGAAGCTGATTCCACCGCATTGAGAACCTCACATTTTTTTTTTTTGAGGAAAGAGAACCTCACATTTGAACGCTCATATTCTTTATGATGCCACTGTAAAATCATTGTTGGAGCATAGTGGTCAAAGAGTTTGAAAGAACAAGATAGAAAAGTTAGGGGCTTGGTTGCATAAAAGGGTCAGGAACTACATTTATGAAACATAAAAATTCATGTGCCATTCTTATAATTCTTTCAATTATTGTCGGGTCACATGATGTAACTGATAATATGCCTCTGTTACTCCATCTCACTTCTGTATTTGCTTGTTACCTGGTTTTTGCTAGGGTGGTTTTCAATGTGGGGGCAAGAAATTGTACCTATACTGAGCATTGGTTTTTTTGTTTGCTTAATATATGCAGATTAATGGTGAACTTACCAGATTCAACAAATAGAGAGAAAATTTTGAGGGTAATATTGGCAAAAGAAGAACTAGCGCCTGATGTTGAATTGGAAGTCCTTGCTAACATGACTGATGGGTACTCCGGAAGTGACTTGAAGGTGGACTTCTTGATATTCTCTCTCTTTTTTATAATAGTAACTGATACACTAGTATCACTCTTAACCAGAACCATATTTACTGTACTCTATACGCATGCTCAAGGCTATAAACTCCTATGCATCAACATATAACAAAAAATGAGAAGCAAAAGGTGGGGTATCTTGTCGGAATAGATGCGTTTTTCCACTTGCCCTATTGTACTTGTATTCTTGTCTTTCATTATAATATTTTCTTTCTTACATAGAATCTGTGTGTCACGGCTGCATATTGCCCCATTCGAGAACTTTTGGAGAAGGAAAAAAAGGTATGTAGTTTCTATTCTATTCTATTCATTTTATATACTTAAAAAATTAAAAATGTTACTTAAACATCAAGCCCAAGTATCTCAAATAAGCATATTTCAAACAAAGAGAAGAGAACATTGATATCTGTCCTTCTCGTCTTGTTGTTGAATATTCTGAACAATGATGGAATAAACTATAAAGTTAAATGCATTAAAAATATTTCTATTCTATTCATTCCTTTTTGTCCTATGATTATTAAAAAAAAAACATTTTGCATTTTGAAGCTGAATGCATGTTTATGGAGAGATTTTTTATTGAGCTTTAGTACTTTCCAGTATTACATGTTTATGGTATTGTAATGGTAAGTGCCTGTACATGTGGTGGTATTGTCATCCTGGTTATAAGGTAAATCAGTTTAAATTGATAATTTTTCTGCAGGCCAAGAGTTTGGCAAAAGCAGAGAGCAGGCCTGAACCTTCCTTGCACGGATGTGATGACATCCGTCCTTTGAGCATGGATGACTTCAAATTTGCGCATGAGCAGGTATGGATTTCTATGAAATAATTTTGTTTAGTTTCATATTGTTCTGGCTTGAGCTTTATTATCTGTGGCTACCTAGTCATCTTTTTTCAAGATAAAAGTGTTTGTACTAGTCTAGTAGCATGCATCCGGTTAGGAACTGTATATTTTTATGGAATATTTATTTGGTTTCTATAGAAGGGAAATTTTCATGTGTGACCCTAAAAACCTCAATTCTTTTGCGTGCTCTTGCGAAACGAGTTGTTGTATATTACCATTTTAAATATGGAAAGAATCGCCTATACTCAATTTCTGCTAACTTATTGTGCAACAACACCTTTTGTGATTCATGTGACACAAACATTTAGCTATTATGATCTGGGATATAGCAAAGAGCTTTTTTTATTTTTAATGCGCGGAGGATATATACTTATTGAAATTACCCGTGGAATTGTTCAACAAAAGAGGAGAGTTAAAATGTGGTTTCTTTTGTAGGTCTGTGCAAGTGTATCATCGGATTCTTCCACCATGAATGAGCTAATCCAATGGAACGAGCTGTATGGAGAAGGCGGATCAAGGAAGAGAAAAGCACTTAGTTATTTTATGTAGTATTGATCTGTCTCTCCTGTTTGTCCCTATATTATAGTGTACAGTCTCCCTTACCGGTGGCAGTATCGTTAAACTTAACCTAACTGGCTGCAAAATAGTCGGTTTCTTGATTTTAGTTTCTTTCATTTGACCTCCTGTATGCCATCTTTGTAATTAGTTGTCATGCTAGCTATTTATCAAACATTAATATATGTTAGAGATGAGCCATGTATGTCTTTTCCCCTACCTGTTAGTAGCTTCTCCCTGTTTTATACCTGATTTTTGTATATGATAAGAAGGCCCCTTTGTACATGTGGTGAGGCTTTTTGAGTAACGCTGTCATGCAACTGTAAAATAATTCTTTTCAGTTGCTACATAAAACTAAAAGCTAGATTTATTGCTTGGTTATTTGATCAAGTGAAAGGAACTTTATTTTATATAAAAAAAAAGGTTACCGCCGTGCTCAATTATTGATGTATATAAAGAACTCTTAAGCTGTAAATAGTTGGTGTTATGAAAAATAATTAGCCGCCAGGTTTGATCAAATTACACTCCCGGGCATGTAACTGTAGGCTTATTCTCAATCTTTATGATTTATTATTTTACTGTAGGCTTGTTCTCATTTTTCATTCCACTGCGCACGTTGGGGCTCTCTTTTTCTCGCCTCCCATCACGAGGCTCTGGTGAAAAAAATGTTGTTTATTTATTGGGTGCTTGTTCGTACTTTCTGGGTATAATTGATACCAATGTCGTTCTCTACTCTATGCCAGACCTACAGAATCTTCTCTTCAGAAGAACACTAGTGTTCTAAAAACGGGCTGGGCAGGACGGGCCGGGTCACGGGCGGGCACGGGCACGGGCGTCACGGGTACACGGGCACACGGGCACAACGGGCCGGGCATCACGGGCCAAAAAAAAAAAATCTGCTTTGCCCGTGTAATGCCCGTGCCCGTCACGGGCCCGGGGGCAGGACGGGCAGGACGTAATTTTTTTTTTGTTTTTTTTTTGTTTTTTACTGTTTTTTTTTTTTTTTTTTTTTTTTTTTTTTTTTTTTTTACTGTTTTTTTTTCTTTTTTTTTTATAAATTCAAATTGTAAATAATTATAAATCCAATTCATACCAATAAATTATAAATCCAAATTCATACAAATTTAAATTCATTTGACATGGTTGTAAACTTGTAACTCGATAATTTTTGTTAAAATAAAATATAAACTAAAAATTTCTTAAATCAATTACTTTAAAAATAATTAAGCTCTTATTTTAAAACAATAGATTAAAAAATAAAAGTTACCCTCCTCTTTTATTAGGGCTTGGGACCTAGCTATGTAAAATAACATAGGCGAGTTCTAACTTTTTTTTTTTTGTTAGTAATTTTTCGTTAAAATGAATAATTTAAAAAACTAATTGAAATGTTTATAATTTTATAATTTAAAAAATAACCATAAAGATTAAAGATGTTAGAAATATATACCGACACTATTTATCTAGAAGTTCGCATTCCTATACCATTGTTCGCTCTCTTCCGCACCATCTGAATCCGAATTAGCCTCGCCGTCACGACTCTCTTCGGACATGGCTTCGGGTGATGATTGTTGTTGAGGCGAGATGTTGTGTGCGCTCTTCAAAGCATCAATCCGAGTCTTTTAAGCACACAAGTCTCTCAAAGACATGTGGACCCAACTTACCTTGCGTTTATCGGAGAGGATCCTGTTCGCCGAACTAAAACAACTTTCGGAAGGGACGGTTGACACCGGCACGGCAAATACATCACGGGCCATCATCGCCAAGATTGGATAGATCCTTGCATGCCGCCTCCACCACCCAACAACGTCAACATTTTCAGGTTCATTGAGCATCGCCATATAGCTCAATATCTCGTTTGTGGATGTGTGCGGTTGGCTCTCCGACTGAAAATCTGCTAACAATCCACCACTGCTAGTGCTCCTAGAAGTGGAACTATTAAAAAATTAAAATAAAAATTAGCGGACAAATAATGTAGATATTATAAATAATAAATATTAAAAATACATGTATATTTTTATTTATACCTAGGGCCCGCATGGGACGAAGACAGGTTCTCATTGCGACTCATTCTTGAGCCGTATATGTGAAACATCTCATCGAACTTCGAATCCACGTATGCCTCCACCCCCGGTCTTTGTCTAAATGTAGATAATCTTTGTACCTTTCAATAAATTTGATCGTGTAATACTTCTTGTATGCCGGGTTGAGGCAGTTTGCGATAACGGCCAGGAGAGGTACATCTTCCCAATATTTTAGGAATTTTTGTTTCATGGCATCTACGATCGGTGTGAGAGATTTATCATTGATTTCAGCTCGTTCCAAATCATTATATATCTTGGAGATATAATAGAGATGTTCGAGCAACTTAAACGACGTTGGTGAGTACGAGCAGGATAGTTGAACCGGTTCTTTGTAAAGAAGGTTTTTAGGAACTCTTTAAGCCTTTCTAGTTGCTCCCATTCTCCATTGGTGAGTTCCAATGCCAATCCCTCGGGGATTGAGCCTCTCAAAGCCTCCCCTATGACAGCTTTGTAAGGAAGACATCGGTGTAACATCCTATAGGTAGAGTTCCAACGGGTATTTATATCCCAAGGTACTTTCAACTTGCTCATATTATAGTGGACACATAATCTCGCAAACCGTTGTTTTCTTTCTTGGTTCGAAACAATGTGGTTGAGAGCATCTTTAAATTTAATTATCAATAGCTTTACGGCTTCTGTTTTAAGACCCGCCTTCACGACGAGGTTAAGTATGTGGCAAGCACACTTTTGGTGAAACATTTCACCGTTCATAATCGGATTTAGTGACCGTTTAAAAATCTCAATGGAAGCTATGTTGTTGCTAGCATTATCGAATGAGATAGAAAAAATCTTATTATCCATATTCCTCTTAAGGTTATACTCTTCTAAAACCTCAATAATTGATTTAAAAATTACATTTGCAGTGTGCGGGGATTCCAACACTCGAAAACTTAGTATCCTCTTTTGTAATACCCAATTATCATCCATCCAATGCCCGATAATACAAGAGTACCCGAGTCCATGTTTACCAACAGTCCATATATCGGAGGTAATTGAGACGTTATTGTTTTGGTATGCAAATGTAGCTTTCATATCAGCTTTTCTGTTGGTAAACTGGTTTTTTATTTCACTAGACAATTTGTTATGATGAATCCTCTTGTACATTGGTTGAGCACACCTCCGAATGACCAACCGGGCAAAACTCATGCAACCACCCATACTTATTGGTTGTTCTTTATGGGTAATGTACCGAGCCAATTCACTAAGCATTTTTTATTCATCGAATTTTGGGTTGGTTCTGGTACCATCCGCGTTCAATAGAGTTTGGATTTGTCTCGATCCAACATTTTCACTTCGTTGTTCACCCTTTTTTTCGTGCATTTCGGCATGTCTCTTAAAGCTATTCATACCGTCCTTTTTTTTATACACATAACTCTTGTTACATTTGTTTACCTTACATTGTAGATATTGCATAGTGCCCTCCTCATCTCTTGTCCAATCATAGTATTTCAACCACGGTTTATTGTATTCGGGCCATCTTTTCGCCTTCTTTTCTTCTGGTTCTTGCGGGGGCACTTCTTCTGTCGAGGGAGGGACATCTTCTTCTTGAATTTCATGGAGACTTGTCGAAGGAGTACCTCTTATAGGGGCAGTGTCCGTGAATTGACTCGATGCTACAGAAGAAGTGCCTCCATGTGCATACGGTGGTATCGGTTGATGTACTTGTTGTGGAATAAACATGTTTTGATCATTTGAAATATAATACGGTGTGGTCATTTGAGGGGGTTGTTGACAATTTAAATCTAGCATTTGATCCCTTCTTTGATAATTTTGTGGATAATTAAGTGGATAATTAGATGGTGGCATTTGGGAGGAACTTGGTTGATAATTGGGTTCATAATTTTGTGGATAATTATGTGGCATATCGGGGCGGACAGGGACCGCAGGGCCAAAACGCTCGGTCGAAAATATTTCGATTTGTTCTTCCACCGATTCGCGATGAGGGGTTGTCATTTTTTTAACCTATTAAAAATAAATCCGAATTTCAAAATAAATTATAACATATTCTAAAATAAATCTAATTACTTCACATTTCAAAAAAATAAATCTATCCTATTTTTTTTAACCTATTAAAAATAAATCCGAATTTCAAAATAAATTATAACATATTCTAAAATAAATCTAATTACTTCACATTTCAAAAAAATAAATCTATCCTATTTTTTTTAACCTATTAAAAATAAATCCGAATTTCAAAATAAATTATAACATATTCTAAAATAAATCTAATTACTTCACATTTCAAAAAAAATAAATCTAACCTATTTTTTTAACCTATTAAAAATAAATCCGAATTTCAAAATAAATTATAACATATTCTAAAATAAATCTAATTACTTCACATTTCTAAAAAATAAATCTAACCTATTTTTTTTAACCTATTAAAAATAAATCCGAATTTCAAAATAAATTATAACATATTCTAAAATAAATCTAATTACTTCATATTTCCAAAAAAATAAATCTAACCTATTTTTTTTAACCTATTAAAAATAAATCCGAATTTCAAAATAAATTATAACATATTCTAAAATAAATCTAATTACTTCATATTTCCAAAAAATAAATCTAACCTATTTTTTTTAACCTATTAAAAATAAATCCGAATTTCAAAATAAATTATAACATATTC
Source organism: Carex cristatella (assembly GCA_024447775.1). NCBI lineage: Eukaryota > Viridiplantae > Streptophyta > Magnoliopsida > Poales > Cyperaceae > Carex > Carex cristatella. Next base: position 3,400,916 of record JAJHPF010000033.1, on the reverse strand, counting down.
TAAAATAAATCTAATTACTTCACATTTCAAAAAAATAAATCTAACCATTTTTTTTTAACCTATTAAAAATAAATCCGAATTTCAAAATAAATTATAACATATTCTAAAATAAATCTAATTACTTCAAATTTCCAAAAAATAAATCTAACCTATTTTTTTTAACCTATTAAAAATAAATCCGAATTTCAAAATAAATTATAACATATTCTAAAATAAATCTAATTACTTCACATTTCCAAAAAATAAATCTAACTACAAATTTAATAAATCTAACTACAAATCTAACTACTTAACAAATTTAACAAATCTAATTACTTAACATTCAATTTAAATTCTAAATTTCTCTATAAAAATAAATCTAACATTCAATATTTCAATCTAACAAAATTTAATCTAGCAAAATTTAATCTAACAAAATGTAATCTAACAAAAATTAATGTTACCTTTTTAATTTCGCGGGAAAATCTTCGAGAATACCTTCGTAATTCCGTTTGCGTATTTGTTATACAACTATATTTTTTTTAAACAATAAAATTAAAATTGGAGAATAATAAAAATAATGAGATTGAGATTGAGATTGAGAGAATGAGAGATGAAAATATTGAGAGGAATGGGTGTATATTTATAGATGTTTGTTTGGAAGGATTAAAATTTGAATTTAAAAAAAAAAAAAAATTTCGCAGTGCCTCTCGCCGCGTGGAGGCCGAGGGAGCCGGCCCGGCCGGGGAGGAGGAGGGGCCTGGGGGCCGGGGAGCGGGAGGGGGGGTGGGGGTCCGGGGGAGGGGGGTCCGGGCGGGGGGCTCGGGGGAAATTTGAAATTCAAAATTAAAAAAAATTTCCGAAAAAAAAAAAAAAAAAACGGGCACGGGCACAGGCACACGGGCGCACGGGCACGGCGAGCCGGGCAGTCACGGGCAGGGAAAAAAAATTCAAGTCCGGCCCGTTTAACGCCCGTGCCCGTGTGCCCGTGGGTGCCCGTGGCACGGGCACGGGCAGGACGGGCCCCCGGGGGCAAAATTAATACTCTAAAGAACACTGCTGAAACAATTCGTACAGCCGAAGATCTAATTTATATAATCTTTAGTAAAATTCAATCATATAATAGTACTTAATCACAAAACTACCTCAGTTTCAATGTAATCTCTAGTCCGCCTACCCTGAGATTAAAAAACAATTTATTTTCCTGACTCTTATTCTGCTACATTCTGTAAACGGATAATCTCTTCATATATTAAAAAGATAACAATAATAAAGACAACTTCAGCTACATTACGTCAGAAGACCTTATTCTTGGTGATTTAGAGAATTTGTGATGACTGTTAGTTTATTACGATAACAACTTCACCAGGAATTTATAGTTGTACAAAATGTTTAACCAGTGTTATATGCAAATGGTGCAGTGATCGTTATTGACCCAGTTTTGAATTTGCCCAATATAGTATGTAATAAGTTAAACTCCGAGAAAAAACAGATTGTCAATAGATTGTCAATGGATATTAATCTAACTCCCAACTATATGTTCTAAAAGTTCCTTCAACAATTTATGAAATGAAATTGCAGAGAGAAGAACCTTGGCAACAAATCAGGCAGGTTGGGTAAATTTTGTATCATATTTATGAATTATGACTCACTAAATAGGAAAAGAAAATGAATACAGTTCAGCACATGTCATGTTGGCTAGCGGGTCAAAAGTACTGACCCGTATCTGACCCTTGACATCAGGTTCAGTAGTCTGGCCAGAATTGCAAGATGATCAAATTCAGTTAAATTAGTTCAGTCAAGGTGTAAACAGACAGGTTGGGTTTGTTTTTGTCAAATGAGGCTTGTGGTACTCTCTAGAATAACACAAGCAGGAAATGGACAAATTTTAATTTAGGAAGATTGTATCGGGATTGGCATATCAATTTTAGAACTGCCCCCTTCTTTTTCTTCCATATCATCTAATCATTAGCCAATTTGAAATATTCAAGAAATGCATAAAAATGATAAGGACACACCACCTATTTCACAGTGAACAATCTTTATTAGAAGTTAAGATCCCAAGTTCTCAACCAAAAAAGTCCTCTCAGATGTATGACTACAGCCTAAAATATAAATTGCAGAAGTAACCAGGTAGAACTTATTACATGTAGCCATGTACGGATGTACCTTTGCACTACCAGGGAAGCTGGAAAAATGTGCTGTATCATTTCAGCTGTAGCACACTCCAGCAATCGCTACAAGCAGAAATCAACAAATTTATGTGGGAAGACCTGATGAGTTGGCATACTGACTTCCTCTGTATGTCCCCTTTCATTCTCTTCCATGCATGAGACTAATAAAAGCCGGTGATTGTAAATGATTTGATGTTCAACACGCAAAGAAAAACATTCAGAAGCCGAGTGCCAAAGAAAAATGAGGAACTTAGATAATATACACAGCATGAGTCCAAGAAGAAAGATGCGCACAGGGCACACATGTTCAAATTTATTCACTACTCTTTTTTCGGTTTAAGTTTCAAGCAGAGGTAATATGAGCTTAAGCTCGCTCAAATCTCATATCAGTTTCACACAAAGAATGTGAACCATTGATCTTCATCTACTTGAGAAGTCAAGAGTTTATGTTCCAATTTATTAAAAAAATTTAGTTCCTTCTGTAGTAAGATCAAGAGGTAATGATCCATGTAAATAAACAAACCGGTTCATTTTTCGATAGTTGAGTCTTATAAAAAGCAAACTCAACAAATAAAATTCAGAACATAAACTGTTGGCTTATCAAGTAGACTAAAATCCATAGTTTAAGTTTGTCAATTGAAACAGATCCAATGAGTTTTAAATTTAGGCTCATAAACCCCTTAGGTGAACTTATGCTCATACTAGCTTTACCAAGTTATACCCTCCATGAAGCATACTGCAGTGTTTTACTATTAGCAAAATCAGCCAAAATTAGTCAAGAATATATAGACAACTACATAAAACCAAATTGCAACTGTGTACATGGAATATAGACAACCAAATTAGTCAAGAAAAATGACAACTACATATAACCAAAAATCCCGCAAAAAAATTGATGGTATAATTGTAAATTGCATGAAATAATTTTGCTGTAGAAATCTTTCATCGAATAAATAACAAAAAATTTACCAGAAGTCAAATCACTCTATCCTTATTACCATTTTATTCTTCTTTCCTGCTGACAGAAGCAACACCTTCCCATCTATTATATCACTTTCCACGATAACTTTTTCCTCAATATCAACTCGTGCATTATTCAAATACAACCCACCTTGTTTCAATAATCGCCTAACTGCACCCTTACTAGCCATCAATCCAGTCGAAACCGCGAGATCAATCAAAGTACAATTCAGAACCTTGTCATAAGCCAGAGTGCAAGAGGGCACGTCTTTCGCTATTCCCTCGATAGTTTTTGCATCTAATTCTGTTTCTGCTCCCGGTCTTAGCGCCTCAGTTGCATTTAATGCTTCCTTCAACCCCTCCTCTCCATGAACAAACCGTGTCACCTCTTCAGCTAGTCTTTTTTGTACAGTATTGGGCATATAACCTGGCTTCTTCATATCTTTCTCTAATGAATCGATCTCTTCTATACTTAGAAATGTTAGTATCTTTAGAAACCTTATTACATCAACATCTGGTACCGAGAAGAAATACTGATAGAATTTGTAAGGAGACATCATACTCGGGTTAAGCCATACGGCACCGCCTTCTGATTTTCCAAATTTGGTACCGTCACTTTTAAGCAACAGAGGAAAAGTTAACCCATAAGCCCCTTCCATTTGTAAAATTTTGCGGATCAGCTCGGTACCAGCTGTTATATTTCCCCATTGGTCGCTTCCACCAATTTGTACATTGACACCCATGTTTTGGAACAGGTACAAAAAATCATACCCTTGCAAGAGCTGGTACGTGAATTCAGTGTAGCTCATGCCATCTTCTGAATTCAATCTCTTCTTCACACTCTCTTTAGCCATCATGGTACCCACTCGAGCAAATCTCCCAACATCTCTTAAGAAATCTAACAACGTTATATTCTTCCACCAATCGTAGTTATCTAAAATTAAGAGAGAATCTCTTTTGAAACCCGCTTCCAGATTTTGCGCCTCGTGTCTGCTCAAAATACCCTTGATTAAGGTTTTGATCGATGCACAATTCTGCTCCAGTGTCTGAGCATCCAGTTCGGGTCGCTCGGCGCTTTTCCCTGATGGGTCACCGACCCGACCAGTGGCTCCTCCCACTAGTGCGATTGGCACGTGGCCGCATCTCTTGAACCAGGAGAGAACAATCAGCCCGATCAGGTTACCCAGGTGCAAGCTCTCAGCTGTCGGGTCGAAGCCACAGTATGCCTTAATATTCGTGCATGACTTGAGATTCTCGTTCGTGATGGACTCAATGAGACCTCTCTCTTGGAGGATTTCGACCACGTGCTTACTATTGAGGGATGGTGATGGGGAAGGGTTCGGTTCCAGCGATGGAGAGGCGGTGGAGGCGCGGGACAGGAAGAAGGTTCTAGAAGAGGGCGAAGTGGAAAGGAGGAAGGTTTTTGAAGGATTGGGACAGGAGAAGAAGAAGGAGCGGGAAGCCGCCAGGGCCATGGCGACAGCCGCCATTTGGGTCGAGGATTTGTGGTTTGGGGACTGAGAGTTTTTATCAGGTAAATATATCAACGGAGCTGTTTCCAGCTCATGCAGCGCATTAGTTATATATTTTTTTTAATTAGTGCTCTTGATCGTGGATTGCGTTAAACTTAAACCAAACAATAACATCAGTTTCTATCAAGGGCTTTTAGCTAGAGCAAGGAAAGACTAGGATGATTTTACTACAAGTAAGGCAAACAAACCTATAATTGCTCATGTCGTATTAGTTCATTTTAATTTACAGATTGATATAACCTCTTTACCATGCTAGTCCAACTGCCAGGTGCCAACTGGAGAGCAAGTAGTAGTAATGCAAGATGTGATAAAACCACAAAAAGTCAACAAGGGTCCTGTCCAGGATTTCATGTACAAAAAGAGTTATATACTACTATCGGTCATATAGTAAATCTTTTGTTTTATGTGTCTACAGTTAATGCACTGCAGGTGCAGTACGTGTGGCAACGTATGCAATTGTTTTTCCTATTGATACATGGTATTTAAGGATTTTTTTTTTATTTAGAATTCATAACCTAAAAATTAACTAAACCAGCCAACATCTGAAAAAAGTTTTAAAAATAATCTCCACCGGATTCGGCATCCGGTGTAGCTTGAGAGGGCCGGCCTATGAATCTAAATATTTATTAAGCCCTCTCAAGCTCCACCGGATGCCGAATCCGGTGGAGGCTATTTTTGGAACTTTTTCACTCCATTGGCTGGTTTATTTGATTTTTAAGTTATAATTTCTAAATAAAAAAAAATCGTATTTAAGCAATTTCTGGCCCTACAATAAAAAATCAGCCAATAACATTATAGTTAACTGATTGAATGCTAACAAAAATGAGAAGTAAAGGAGCATGTCTGGGACGGGACAGACTAACTCGTCCCTGAAACGATCTATACCGTTCGGTATTTTCATTTTTTTGGTTGGATGGGACCAACATTACCGTCCCATGTTTTTGTAAGTTAATTTGATTAAGTGGGAGACAGATTTCTCTTAGTGGCACAGGTTAAAATGACACGTCCCGTAGGACGCGACAAACCAACATGTTTTACTTATATTTCGATTTTTCCGCAAAACTGTCCTCTTTGACGATATTTTTTATTTAATTTCGATTAATAAAAAAATCAGAACGTAGGTGTGGCGCTAATTAGAATTGGAAGTTATTAGTCGGAGAGATCACAATATGCACGCGAGAAAGCTTTTTTTTTCTTCTCACACCTAGAGATATGTTTCGTCTCTTGGAGAAGAGAGGATAAAAAATGAAATGAAATGAAATGGAAATGAGGTTAATAAAAATGAAAAACAAATATTAAAGAAAATATTTTTTCTTAAGGAGCAGTGCGGATCGATGTGGACTGAGTGTAAAAAAGTAAAAAAAAAAATGCTCTTAAAAGGCTCCTAAGGAGGTTGATATTTTAAGAAAGAGGGAGGAAGGATTAATAATCAAGGCTATGGAGCATGTCTTGATCTCAACCAAGGAGTCACTGCTCGGATTTATAAGGATTAAGAGCTTAAGGACTCTTAAGGAATCTTAGAGCGCGCTCGATAACTTGATATGCAGAGGAAGGTGAAGGAAGGGGAGGAAGGTGACCAACGGCGAAGTTTTTTTTCGAACAATAAAATTCGATCTGAGGGTAACAGATTTCACCAAAATCTACATGACACTCTCCAACACAAAGTATCAGCTCCCCTCCGTTCCCTTCGCTCCCTCTACGACTCCCCTCTTTTAGAGCAAGTGAACTCATATGGTCAGCCCAATTTAATGAGTTCTCACCTCCGCACAAAAGAATGTGCCATTCTCCTCCCTCTGCGCCTCTATGTTATTACAATAAATAATTTGTAATAACAATAAATAATATTGGAGGTCAAGCCACCCAGCTATTTAATATTATGTTATTACAATAAATAATTTGTTCCATCTGAGACCACGTGACTTAGTAACTACATCAAATACTAGCTCTCTTTATTTTCATACTTAAATAATTACAATCTCCATAAGTGCAATTAGCTAGTTTTTCTTATTATAATTTAAGACGACAGTCTGTATGAGAATGGATTCAGAAATATTAATCCAATGGTCTTCAATGCTAAATATTAATCCAGTGGTCTTCACATAACAACTAGGGGCGGAGACACATGTATCAAATGGGGGTCAATTGACCCCATTTATTTTCAAAAACTAATTATTATATATGCTACTTTTGTATATTTTATAGTTAAATGTTAAGAGTATCTAATAAATGACTTCCATTGATTCTCTGAAAATTTTATATAGTTGACTCTCATTCATTTTTCCAGAAAAAAAATAGACTATTAAAATGTGTACAACTTGAAGACATATAACGTTTTATATTTTTGATCTCCATTAGTCAAAATTCTGCTTCATAACAACATTATCTTATGTTTTATTTTTGAACAGGAAAAAAGTTTCGAAAAATAATGCCGTTTCCATGTTTTGTTTTGGTAATTAATTCTGTTTCATTTGAGATGTTTATTCGACGAACTCGTTACATCCTGTGCAGCGTCATATCCGTCACAGAGTTACAAAACTCTGCTTTTTCTGCACACCAAAAAGAAAGAGGCGGCAAAAGCAAGCAACTCTTTTATATTTTATCATTCTATAATTTGAGGTAGAGCAAAGAGAATTCAGATCTCAGTGAGATCTATTTTTAACTTTACACGAATTTTAAATATCCCGATGCATTTACAATAGATCTGAAAAAAAAAAAAAATCGCTCTAACTGAAATTAACTCACATGTATACATATGTGAGGAAATGCTCTTTCATTTAGAGAAAGACATTGCTACCAGGGGCGGAACCAGGCTTTCGAACTATAAGGATCAAATATATAAATTTTCTCTACAGAGTCAAATTTTCGAATTATGGGAATAAATTATATAAAATTTTTTGTGGAGAATGTGAGTCATTTTTATCGTTTCATGATATTTTATTGTAAAATATAACACAAAATTACATATCAGTAAAACAAAAAAAAAATTAAAAATGGAAGTCAATTGACCCCCATTGAGCCTCGCTAAATCCGCTACTGATCGTTTCCACATGATATATTGTGACGTATTTTTATCTAAGCCGTCATTTACGGTAAACTTTTTACTTTTTTTTTACATTTGTCAATGAGAACAATACTTTGTTGCATTTTATTGTTAATAAATAATTTTTTATAGATATAAAATTTTATAATGTAATTTAGAAGAATATATGAGTATGAAAAAAAACTATGAAAAATAAAAATCAAGTAAAATTTTCTTTTTCCATATAAAAGGTAGTTTTTATGAAAAATAATGAAAATTTCTTTTCAATAGTGTCAGGAGAAATGAACGATTTGTAGTATTTAAAGAAAAAATACCAGTGAACTGCAATCCTCAATTATATTTATGTATTCTCGTATCGAATACACCTTAAATATTGATTATTATATTTAACAATGCTGAATACTTAATATATCTGATTCATGAACGCAACTGCTTGTGTAAATTAAAATCCAGTCTGAAATTCATTCTCTAAAGGAGTTCACAGTAACAATACACGCTAGTCACCACAGTGACAAATCAAGTGACAAATCAATAGTTCGGATTTGGTTTGGCGATGTCAAAAATTTGTGATTCGGATATAATTCGAAAATTATTCGGTACAATAAAGAAGCAAAAAAAACCTAAAAAATAAAAATAAATTTTGTTCGTGTTTTTTTTCTGAATAATTTGTGATTCATGTACTGCGTCGCTATGCTAGTCACTACATAATAACATGACTCGTTATATAAAATTCTATAAAGAAACGCAACAGAGGAACTCCGATCCAACCAAACGCGAAAGATCTGGAATTTGCATCCTCTGAAATATCTCAAACTTTGGGTGACTTTATGGATAATCTCAACCGTTCAAATACATTCTGCACGGATCTCGAAGCACAAATAATACTGCCCCTGCGCTATCCCCGAATAGACCAGGTCAGGAACTTGGCAGCGCTACTAAAGAGCGAAATAATTCTCTGGCGAAGGGTTTTTTGGGTGAAGTGAACAATAGAAAGACGATCGGTCAGCTTGGGCAGCGCTATTAAAGTGGGTAACGATTCTGATCCATTAGATTATATCAACGGTACAGATTGATACACCAAAAAATTGAGATATCTCGGAGGATACGGATTCGAGATCCGCCTCCTTGGATTCTCAGTTTCTCACTTCGCTCTTTCCCCTCCAAAATTTCGAAAATACCTCCAACAATTTTCCTCTTTCTCTCAATTTTTAAGAGAGAGAGAACGCTACCACAAACCCTAACCCCTGGACTTGTTATTCTTTAATCAGCGCGAGAGAAAGAGGTCGCCTGAAACCCTTGAACCTGCTGGATTAGAGAAAAAAGTAAGGGAAAGAGGGAGACTCAGTGAGTGAGAAGAGAGATGCCTAGAGAGATAATAACTATACAGGTGGGGCAATGCGGGAATCAAATAGGAATGGAGTTCTGGAAGCAGCTATGCCTTGAGCACGGCATAGGCAAAGATGGTCTCCTCGAGGATTTTGCTACTCAGGTTTTTTTCCCCCCCTTCCTTTTCCTTTTTTGCCCTTTTCTTTTAGCAAATTTCAGATATTTGTTTTTACAATTTTCACACTATTTAGTTCAAGTCGGTACTTTCTAAAATCTATCACTTCACTGGCACAGTGGCACTAGATGCTCCACCGATCTATTTCACATCTTTTACCTACATATAACTGACTAAATGGTAAATTTTGCATGTGGATCCTCCAAGAGTGTCTATTTTTTTATTTCACCCTTGGAAAAAAGCAACTGCTTCATTATCTTTCCCTGTGAATCACTGAAATTATGGAAACTAAATTCTTGATGGATATGTGAGGATTTTGTTTGCTCACACATTTTCTGCATCTTAGATCCCGCTCATACACCAATTAGTGAGAAACTTAATATTCACCTTTTCCCCAAAATATTGCAGAAGTATCTGAACTTATGAAGGATAAAACAAGACTGTTTTATCCAGACCATACACTGAAGAAAATAATCCAATACACAAGCCCTATAAAGATCTAATTTTTTCCAACAAAAAGAAAAACATCAAAGAACCTCATTAAGTTCTAGAAACTCAGAACATATCCAATGAAACCAAAATATTTGTTCTGATATCTAAGATTTGATTTAAAATTATTTTAAAAGAAGTTTGAACCTCTAATAGTGCATAAAATGCCAATGTAGGGAGGAGACAGGAAGGATGTGTTCTTCTACCAAGCTGATGACCAGCACTACATACCTCGAGCTCTGCTAATGGACCTTGAGCCAAGGGTTATAAATGGGATTAAACTCAGCGAGTACAGGAACCTCTACAATCATGAAAATATCTATGTTTCAGATCATGGAGGAGGTGCAGGGAATAATTGGGCTAGTGGATACCACCAGGTATCCACCTCCTAACTGTTAATTTGCTTATAATTTACCATCTGTTATGTATATATATGCATGTGTTATATTATTTTTGTAGGGTTTAGGTTTAGAATGCTTCCATTTTTGTTAGTTAAAATTTTGCAACAGACCACTATCCACATATTTATATGCGTGTATGTGTGTGTTTAACAGGGAGAGCAAGTTGTGGATGATATAATGGACATGGTTGATCGAGAAGCTGATGGAAGTGACAGCCTGGAGGGTTTTGTCTTGTGCCACTCTATTGCTGGCGGGACTGGCTCAGGTTTGCTTCTTTTCTTTTTTCATCTGAAGTTGTTCCAACTTTTCCCTTTGTCCATCCTTACACTCTGTTCTATGCGTGTTATGCAAAAGCAGTTCTTCTAAATATTCGGCTCTTTGAATTGCTGCTGTTTGATGTTGTTGCCATATGGATTCATTATATTATAGGATAGCTTGATAATTTTGTTAGAACAGAATTCCTACATGTAGAAGTAAGACCTGGCTTTTCTTAAAATGTTGCAGTTAATGACTTGACAATCAGATAAGGTTTAAAGCAAAATACATCTAAAATACTTGTATGTTTCGCACCCACGCATCATCATTTCATAAGTTGAGTTATAATTTGTTAGAACCAGTTCCTGGATTAGCTTGACCTGATGTTCATTTAATGTGGGCTTACTAAAAGAAATACTCAGTCGATTTTCAAATGTAGGTTGCCATAGTGAGGTTAGATTTAATTGGTTTTTCAATTTTTTACTTAGAAATGAAAGAACCTGGTATAGGTTATGCAAGATTTTATTTCTGACCATATTTAACTAGAATTCTCAATTAAATCTAACCTCACTATGGCAACCTACATTTCGGTCTGGCTTTCTTCCACAGTCATGGCCTCTTGCATTCTATAACTCTATATTCTATAATACTTTAATCCAAGTGTGCAACCCATCAATGGAAGAAACATCTCATTTTCCCCTTTGAAAATTAGTATGCATCTCATCTTTCTCTCCGCCAAAACTTTATAGTCACCCAATTACTTGTCTTTCTGATATCTGAAAATGGGGGAGGATAGTAGTGTTTGGTATCTATTGGAGTAAATATGGAACAAAAGGGTATGCATATGTGGAGGTGTACGAGATGTATCATATTTTAGGGATGAAATAAGTGATATGACATTTTTCATTGTTAAAGATGTAAATGTCCGATTTCATAAAGATAACTTATGTTTCTGATGAATTGCCCCTTCTTTTATAGGCATGGGCTCGTATCTCCTTGAAACCCTAAATGACCGCTACTCGAAAAAACTTGTGCAGACCTATAGTGTCTTCCCAAACCAAATGGAGACCTCTGATGTGGTGGTCCAGCCCTACAACTCCCTGCTTACACTAAAGCGCCTTGCTCTGAATGCTGATTGTGTGGTTGTGTTAGACAACACAGCGCTGAACCGAATTGCTGTCGAACGGCTGCACCTCACAAACCCAACTTTTGCTCAGACAAACTCCCTTGTGTCTACTGTGATGTCAGCCAGCACAACTACACTGCGATATCCTGGATATATGAATAATGATCTTGTTGGTTTATTGGCTTCACTGATACCGACCCCAAGGTGTCATTTCTTGATGACAGGTTATACTCCACTTACAGTCGAGAGACAGGTACATGACTTCCTCGAGCTTCAAATTGGTTAAAATTCTTACCAGTGTCCTGGTTTCACGGAGTATAACTTGGTCACCTTGTTTCAATTCCTATGCGACATGGTAGTTTTTAGTGGCAGGGTTGTAGCCATCTTTTTAGGCATGAAGTTGTAACTGACTTTTCTTGACTCTAGCTTTTATGATGGCTTAGTAGGCTATAGAGTGGTGTTGAAATTTTCAAAGGATTATCTGAGCTGGAGATGATACATGAGAGTGCTTTGAATTCTGAATAATTTGGAAATCTTGGAGGGAAGAAACGCCTCCAGGATCGAAAGCAAACTTTCAAACTATACCAAAGATCATGGTTCATAGACACCTTTCCAGTGAAAAAAAGAAAGATAAACAGAATAGATACCTCTATTAGTAAACAAAACATGAACATTATTGTAATATTTAATTTTAACAAATATTTATCTGTTTCAAAAGTAGTATTCTAACAAAATTAGGATGTTCTACAATATTTAAGTATCTGTTTTTGGCAGGCTAACATGATACGCAAGACAACAGTGCTTGATGTGATGAGAAGGCTGTTACAAACGAAGAATATAATGTGCTCTTCATATGCTCGCACTAAAGAGGCTAGCCAAGCCAAATATATCTCAATACTAAACATTATTCAAGGAGAGGTGGACCCAACTCAGGTAAAATGGACACTCGTTTCTTTTGATTAGGAAAAGTTGCTATAGTTTTCCATTGTTCTGAATTTTATTTTTTAATAAAAAGAATTTTACTGGAAAGTCCTAACAGCGGCATTCCTTTCAGTATACACAGAGACCTAAAATATCACAGTACTGGCACCAATGGCTGTACATTATCAAGCTAATTACTGCCACTTTGTTGTAAATGGTGTATTGGAACTTACAGGTTCATTAAATAATGCCAAGTATGTGATTTTAAAATTATGAAACAGGTTCATGAAAGCCTACAGAGGATAAGGGAAAGAAAACTAGTGAATTTTATCGAGTGGGGACCTGCTAGCATACAGGTTGCCTTATCTAGAAAATCGCCATACGTCCAGACTCCTCACAGGGTATTATTTATTTTGTTCTTCCTTTTAAGTTTCATATATTTTAGTTCACTGTAATTGTGTTGTCAGATAACTTGCTTGATTGCTATAATAGTTATCATGTTAAGTTCCATTTTAGTATTGTTTGTCTAGGTTGTCACAGGGTATGTTTTCTTTTGTTCTTCCTTTTAAGTTTCATATTTTTGATGTTACTGTAATTGGGTTGTCAGATAGCTTGGTAGATTGCTATAATAATTAGTGTTATGTTCCATTTTAGTATTGTTTGTCTAGGTTGTCAATATTTAGGGTTTATTCAAATAACACTTGAGAATCCTCATGGTGGTGAGTTGTAGTCAACATCCATTTGGGTGTTGTCATTTAGCTATTTGAAGACAGAATCCGGCCTATGTAATTAAAATTGAGTTGAGCTAATAATGACCGGTACCCCAATAGTCAAATGGTTCTGTCATACATTGTTGTCAAAATTATGCAATACTAGCTGCAAGTGTTACGCATTTTGCTAACCTCACAAGTGTAAAATAAGGTTTAAGTTCACTAGGTCTCTATTCCCTTTTTAATAGCTCGACCATCTAACTGCTGAAATCTCTGCTTCTCTTTTCCACTGTATATTTGGTAAAAGTGCCCCTCCTCGTTCACTCACTTTCTAACTGTCACTCTCTGTTTGTTTTTGTTTATATAGGTGAGTGGGTTAATGCTTGCAAATCACACTAGTATAAGGCATCTGTTCAGCAAGTGTTTAAGCAGTTACAAAACACTAAGAAAGAAGCAGGCTTTCATTGACAACTACAGGAAATTTCCCATGTTTGCTGTGAGTCCCTTCCTAGCAAATTTCTTATGTCTTAGTTTCATCTATCTTATCTATTATTGATTTACGTAAATTTTTTCCATGCCTTTTTTTTATTTGGTCTAGGATAATGATCTGTCTGAGTTTGATGAGTCTAGAGAGATCATAGAAAGCCTTGTCGATGAATACAAGGCATGTGAGTCGCCTGATTACATAAAATGGGGCATGGAGGTAATCATCAAGTTCGATTGTATTATATTTTTTTGGGTTTGGTTGGTATGGAATGGTGGACCGTGAGTGTGATTTTAATATTGTAGATACTATAGTTCTTTAGTGTTTCTGGTTACGTTTACTGGTACTGCAGTAAAGTGGGTCACATGGTGAATCGGTATTCGGCCAGGTCAATTTTGTACATCAGTTTCTCATTTCTATAAGGTCGTTTATAGACTGCTGAGAGTAAGCTAGTATTTGGTCAGGCATTGAACTGGTAAAAAGCTATGGTTATCTTTTTTTTTTGTGTGTTTTTAATACTTGTGATTCATTTGTTAATTTATTGTAATTTCCTCCAGGATGCTAGAGATGCAAATATTGCAGCTGATTTAGAGTCAAAGTTGGCGGTCTGAAAATATTTGAGATGGAAGTATTTATCATTGGTAAGAGATTGCACAAAATGAATTAAGGAAAAATTGGAGAACATAGGTTTCTCCATGTGTGAATTAGAGAGGTCTGATGGTAAATAGGCCAATTTATAATTTTCACATACATTTCTACCTAGCTAATTGGTTTTGGACTGTTTGGTGTTGGCATGTACTGCTAGCAGAGGTCATTTTTTCTCCCTTGTTTAAGTTGGAGTTCTGTTGGCAACTTGGCATTTTACTTTTGTTTTTTCCTCACACATCACTTGCAGTCCAAACAAAAAGTTTAAATACAAGTTTCTCAAGTAATGTTTCTATTTACTGCTCATTTCAGGATGATTTGGTGATCATGATCTCGAAATGGTGTCTTTTCAACATGGTTTTTCTTTTGCAATTCTTTTGTGGATGATTGTTGGCTTTACTCTCTCTCTCTTTTTTTTTTTAAATTTGCCCTGTATACTTGGCTGTTCAATTTATGGTGCTTGATTTTGGTTATTTAGGTATAGATCATTGCTCATGATCTCAGTTTGCTAGTTTTAGCTTTTAAGTCTGCATCTAATTTATTACTCCGATGTGGGCATAATATTGAATGTAATGTTTGGTTTTTTTTTAATTTGTAGATGAAATGGTTACACTTGATTGGTTTCTGTTCTTACCACGAAAATCAATTTATCTATCCAGGCTTATGTAGTTCTGAACTTCTTAGCTGAGTTTCATTTCAGAAGATTGCAACGACATCAAATTCCTTTTTTTATTTTATTCAAACTTTCGTGTATTCATATTATCATATAGTTGAGAATATACTGATTTCTTTGCAAAAGATGGAGGTGTTTGACCAGTACAAACCTTTTTTAACCGCGAGTAATTCAACTGTAAGATGACCCAAATTTTTGCTTGCCAGTTGTCACCTCTACAGGTGCTACGCAACTGCTACATATGCTTTTGACCGTCGACTTAAAATTTAATTAAAGAGATTTGTCAAAAACAGAAATAGTAAGCCCGAGGAAGAATTGTATAATTTGTTTGAACCGATATCATATGTTCATGGCTTTAGAAACTAAATAAAAAAAAAAAAAATCTGAAATGTGATTTAAAGCAAAATAGGGCATTAATGCCCAGGCCGTATGCTTGCTTATGAGAATGTGATGATTATCATAATATCATATTTTGTTTGTGTACCTTATGTATCCACTTTTGTGGGTTCTAACTATTAAGAGTTTGATAATAATCAGTCAGGGCGGATCCAGGATTTTCGTTAGAAGAGAGCAAAAAAATATCAAATCAGATTTAAATAGTTAATCGGATTTAAACCTATTAATTAATTAGGTATTTGATAAAAAATAATGTTTTAACTTATATTTTATAATGCTCTGACTTGTAATTTATGATATCCTGGCTTATAATTATAATTACTAATCATATTTCAAGAAATTTATTTTAATTTTAACTATAAATTTAACTCAAATTACCAATTAAACATTCAGAGGGGGCCAAAAAAAATTCTAGGGAGGCAAATCTAATCGGAACCAATAAATCTCTACTAAAACTCAAAATCCGGAGGCCCCCCCGGACTACACTGGGTCCGCCCCTGACCTCAGTATCCCTTAAAATGTAGAGATTAAAAAGAAAAGCCTATTTAAAGCCGTAGATTTAAAAAAAAACTGACCAGTAGTGCATCAAAACTGGTAGTTAAGGACCGAAGCATCTTAAAATCCGACATTTTCCTCCGTGCCATCATATAATATTTAAAGAATTAAACAGTATTTTTGATCAAATAACTTCTAAGATAAATAAATTAATAACATGCGAGACAAGCCTGAATTATTGGTGATGTTGGATTGAGCTGTACTGAAATTTAGAAATACTTTTAAAGAGATGAACATCAGAAAACCACATTAAGTATAAAATTGTAGAACAAATTAGTACAGAGATCCGATTTCAGACTTGCTGTAAACTAGAAATGTTTTTATTGAATATTTTACAGCTACTTTAATATTTAAATTAATTTAAACGATTTCCTAGTTAACTGTAAAAATTTTGAATTGTTGTTGCATCATCACTGCTAACTCAATTATGTTTAATTAATTTATCCGTATTTTCAGAAAACATTCGAGAAACAAAAAATGCTTCTGATGAGTTTAAGATTTGAATATTGAAACAATCAGACCTATTTTTCGTTAGATTTGAATCCGTATTTGTATCCTCAAACTTCTTATATATCGAGTATTTTATGATCTAAAACGGATTCAGTAAATTTTGAATCAAATGCAAATTACAGAGTAAGAACTAGGGTGTTCCTAAGTTTATCAAATTTCTTTGTAAACTCAACTCTAAAATATATCGAATTGACTTTAGATAATGAATCTGAACCGTTAAAACTTATCTACCTTACACAGTTACAAGTGATGTGCCCACATATAAATTTTTAAATTTTTTTAATTAATTTTGTATAGAGTGAAGTGGTAAAAAAATGAATGCATTAAAATTAATTTATGAACCTTCTAATTTTGACCGCTTGACTTTATACTAAATTAATTTGAAAGTTAAAATTTTTTGTATGTAGACGTATCACTCGTAATATATGAGTTTCAACAGTTTGAATTCGTCATTAGAAGTCAATCCAATAAATTTTAGAGTTGACCTCACAAAGAAACTTCGATGAACATAGAGCACCCTAGTTCTACTCCAAATTATATATCTAACATTTAATTAAAAAATCTTAAATAACATACAAGTAAATATAAATATTTTATACTATATAATGTATAATTAAAAATAGAATAATATATTCATCCCGCACTCCACTTCTCGCTTTGTCCCGCAATTACAATAGAGAAAGATTGTACTATGGACAACTGTAATTACAATATTAATTCTGTTGTTTTAGTTTTTAATTCACGCACTCTTACAAACTCTTGCAAGGACAACTGTAATTTTAGTTTTTAATTCAAGAAATATCTTATTTTGTACAAGTCTAAGAGACTGGGGATACTCGTATCCAGACATTAATGTAAGAAAAAACAATTTTCTCCACATATACTAGCTAGGAATATTTTTTGTACTAATATAATTTAAATTTGTTAAAGGACTGCTCTGAGTTGAATCAGTTGATTGTCTGCCAACACATGATTTAACAATGTACTTTTGCAAACATAAAAGAGTTTAATATGCTAATGATAAGTATATTAATAATGAAATTACAAAAGAAGATGATCTTAAAATAATATTATTTGTCAATAATAATATTTCACGTAAAAAGGACGAGATAATGGAAGACAATGTAAAAAAAAATATACAAGTAATTAATGATACAAAGAAATGTACAAATATACAAGCGACTATCATGAGCTATAAAGTGTCTTAACTGTAACTTGTAGAGCTGAATATAAACAATTTCAAAATTAAACATTCAATAAATGCTTAATAGATTTTTTGTATTTTATCATTATCAGGTTTCTTTTTTAAATAACGACATTCTAAACATGATTTAGAAAGACCACAACAGATTTAGAATAAAGCAAGAAACTATAACAAAGTTTGAAGTGTGATGTTGAACTCCCGAATACAGGGTTAACACTACAATTTTTTTCAAAATGACCTAAATGCGCTAATAAAAATCTAATGTAATATGGGCGGGCAAATAGTCCGATTTATTTTATTTTGAAACGAACTCGATAGATCTTGGATAAAATATTTTGAAGGTTTAACTAGACCGTGTTTAGACGTACGCAAGATATTAAAAAAAAATGTGTTAAGTGTACGTGTTAAAGCCGATTTAGTTATTTTTTTTTTTGTTATATGTTAAACACATGAATTGAATAATTTACCAGATTCACATAAAATTTAAAAAATACATATAATAATTTTGTTAAAATTTTGAAAATCAGAATAGAATAGTCCAATTAAACATTTAAAAAACCAGGATATCGGGTTGATTATAGGGTTACGGGTATAATATAGTACGGGTTGCTTATGGAGTTACGGGTTAATTGACATGCTCGATGCCTCGATGCTCTTGCAGAACGAATTCACATCCTCCCCGGTACCATAAAAGGGAATCTTCTAGAATTACTGGATCTGGACACATTCTTTTAATTTTGCACGAATCTCAAACCGTAAAGTGAAGGACATCTTTTACAAATATTGGAGAGGATAATCTTCCATGCAAAACCCCTCGCACTTCTCTTCACTCGACGAATCTGTGTCCTCTGAGGTAACATAATATTTCGGTTTGCAATTTCCACCATCTGATTTCAACTTGGTTCAGATTCAATCGAGCTTTGCCCCAAGCCCGAAGACCTAAATTAAACGGGGAGGATGTGAATTCGTTTTACGGGTTTGCTTAATTCTTGTTAAGAAAAAAATAAGTGTAGTGTCATGTTATAATAATAGAATCAGGTTAAATTAAATTTATTTGATGAGTTTGATGAGTTATGAATATATGCACATAATTAAATTATGAAAACAATTAATTGTCTGTATAATTTCGATTAATCGGTCGCACACTCATTAATTGCTTGACAATACCCCTATCGATCCGACAACTGCATTAATTGCTTGACAGTACTCTATTGATCCGACAACTGCATACTGTTATTTAAAACACTTTTTTTTTCTACTGCGTTGCTTTTGACCCCTTCCAGTCGCAAGCAGCAATATATATGAAGGCTGTGATCGGAATGGCCACGCGATTTCTCAAACGCGAAATGGAAAAGGAATTCGCGTCGCGTTCGTGATCGGAAGCAAAGCTTAAAGGCAGCGAGAATCGATTCGGCAGGATTTGAGAACGAAAAAGTCACTCAGCAAAATCGCGTCAGAAGTGGTGGTATTTGGCGAGAATCGAATTTAGCGGAGTGTTAAGACGCAACAGCCCTCCGTCTTCTTTCCTTTCTTCGTACTTCTGTTGAGAGTCAAGATGTGGGGTTTCTGAGCACTCAGCGGAAGGTAAATCTTCTGATTAATCTGTTTTCCTTCTTCTTTGCATTTGCTCTAAATCTCTGTATGCATAATTTCTGATTAATCTGTATGCACAAGTTTTACTTCGAAATCCTAGTTGTTAAATTTCAATGGCAGCTTTTGTAAATTAAGTGAAAACTCTGACTTGTTTTGCTGCTTTAAACACTGAATTCTTTCTCAATGTTTGAAGCTTCCGATCAAAAAAATTCAATCCTATATCATCTCTTTTCATCTATTTTCTATTGAATTGAACTCGTTTTTAATGTTTCATTGTTCCGATCACAGTCGAAATCAAGTCCTTCTGCTAGATCCATCTTTTTTACAAACTAGAATTCAAGCAACAAAGACTCTGAGAAATAAACAAAATTAGACATTGTTCTCAGTTCAGGTTTCATGATCAGGATGGGAAAAAAATGTGATACGGGTCAAACTCAAAAAATAAAATAAAAATCTAGGACTTAAACTTTCTATTCCACTCAAAGCAATATTACATGTATTGAACAAGAGAATACAAAAATTCAAAATTAACATCCTATGCTCTCTAATAAGCTGAACAGTACCCCTAAACTATAGGAAGTCAATTCAAGGAAGTTATAGTGTTGTAGCAGATCTTGTCTGATACCCTATTTAACTATGCATTCCTGCACAGGTTCAGAATCTTCAGATAGCATGGATCTAAATGGAGATACAGAGTGGATTCCTCGTATAGGAATGAAATTTGATACAACTGAAGCGGCATGGAAGTGTTGGGTTAATTATGCTGGAAAAACTGATTTTCAAACTAGAAAGTTTTATACTAATCGAGGACTTTTAGATGGTAAAACTACTTCACCTGCATTTGTGTATCAAACGAGGGTTTTCGTTCCAACTTCCAATGACAAGCGTGACGATCAAATTAAGTGTCCTCAACTTGAAACTCAAACAGGTTACTCGGTTCGTTTAGATCTGAAATTGGTTAGAGAATCAAACAGGTTGGGTTTATCAACAGGAACAACTTCAGGTTGGGGTTACAAGCTGATCCCAAACTTCAGGGTCGTTTCATTAGGTTCATGTCTCACTGCCCAAAAAAACAAGGAAAAAAAAAATTACCAGTTATGTTTACTGTTGATTGGTATAATAAAATACGATCAAAATACTATTCTTCTAAATTAAGTAATCTTCTCTTTTTGGAGTGATATGGTATGTGCAAATATAAAAGAAAACAATAATCCACCTGTGCTGAAAACAATGTCATATTTTTTTAAAGAGGAAGGCCAAACATGTCATTTAATTATTTTATCAATATGAATCGGTATTTTGAATTGTTCAAATCAAGAAATGAGAATTTTTTTAAAATAAGTGATTTTATATATATGGAAAAATAACTAATTTTAGATGTTCAACGGAGAAATATCTAAATTATGAATATTTATGGGCACACATATGTCCTATATAAATTTACAGGAGACGTGTTTTTTGTATCGAATCCATCACATGCACTTTCTTATTTTGAGACATCATTTCTTTAAATTGCATTTACACACACAACGATCAGAAAAGCACAATAAATATTTTCGTGGTTCTTTAAGTATGTTTTATTGATCAAACAAAGTTTTACATACAACATTATATTTTAATATACAATCTAAACTATAATATTACATCATGGAAGACTTTATAAAACCTCTCTACAAGTGAAATATGAACATATGTTCAATCACATCTTCGAGACATCTTTGCATCCTCCGTTTATTTCTAATATCAGCGAAAACATTTATTAGTGCAATAATTCAAAATAAGCTGATTAAATTGGAATGAAGAATCATAGTATTAAGCACAATTGAACCCTGGTATTTATATTGAGTTATATGTTAATACACCACATCACATAGACTAATAATGTTTATCCTTTTAAAACTGAAAATAAAGATCAAATTACCAACAAAACAGTAGCTATTCTGTGGTTAATTGCCTTAATTTTTGTAAAATATGATAAAATACAAGCTTCAAATAAGTCCGAAATTTAATTCGTAAAGGAGGATGTAGGAAGGCGATTTTGTTGACCTCTGGTAATGGATTAAGCACAAAATTTAATTCGTAAACAATCCAATTAGAACTTACTCCTTGGTGTATTTTTGACACTTTCTGACTAGATTAGAAATTTTAAAAAATTGACCCTTTCATAGAATATGCCCAATTTCTTGCAAAATTTGACACTTTCTGACTAGATTAGAAAATTAAAAAAACCAGCAGCAGCAAAAGTACCAGTTAAACGATAAAAGGTTTTGTCAGCAGAAGAGAGGTTTTGTCAGCTGCAGCGTAGAGAGAAGAGAGAGCAAAGGCGCGACTGGAGCGGGTCCAAAGCAACGCGATAGAAAACGATAAAAGGTGAAGTTTGGACGAGTCCTCACACGACTCCATCTCGTCTGCGCTCCTCTCTCCTCTCATCTACTGTCTTCTCTCCAAATCGGAAATGGCGTCGACGGCGGGAGAAACCCTTGCAGCCGCCGAGCAAATCTCCGACGGAAGCATAAAAGAATGTGAGGAGGAACAGGTTATAAATCCATGGGAGGTGTCGGCGAAGGGAGGAAAGATCGACTACGACAAGTTGGTCGACAAGTTTGGTTGCCAGCGCCTTGACCAGAGCATTATCGACCGTTTTGAGCGCCTCACCGGCCGCCGCGCCCATGTCTTTCTCCGGAGGGGCCTCTTCTTTGCGCATCGGTTTGTTCTTTTCTCTTGGATTTTTGCTATACTTTGTAGAAACTTTCTGTTATTGCTATATAATCCTCCATGGCGGAGAGCGTATTGCAATTTTTGTTAAACAGAGAATTTTTTTAGTACATAGTACTGTAAGCTTTGAGTTTATTAATTGTCATGCCATATAGACCTACATAGTTTGGGAGTACTCTAGAACTTCGAGTATCAGAGACATAATCTGCATGCTTGTATAATTTTTCAAGTGGCACAAGATTTTTGTTATTGAAATCTGGCTGTTGATATCATTATGAGCTATTATTGTTCAACAATTATATTTTCCGACATTCCTATTTCAATTATAATTCTGCAGAGATTTGACTGACATTCTGGATGCATACGAGAAGGGTGAAAATTTTTACCTGTACACAGGAAGAGGCCCATCATCGGAGTCGTTGCATCTAGGTCATTTGGTCCCCTTTATGTTCACCAAGTAGTACTCTCTCTCTCTCTCTCCCTCTCTCTCACTCTATCTCTCTCTCACATACTGACACACATGCGCGCTTAGAGAAGCATTAGGGCTGTTCAACAGTAGACAAATGAAAGGAAAACAAACTGGGGAAAATGTTGAAATTTCGTTTGCAGAGCTTAATATTGATATTGATCTATGTCAATCCACATGAGGGACCCACAGATGGCGTGACGAAACAGAAAAAAAAATAATATAAAAATTTGGTTTGGATCTACTGGTATTTACGTACATATAGCCAGACCAGTTCACTGCAAGTCCTGAGACTCCAATCCTTCTCTTATCTAACCTGTTATAACCAGTATAAACTGCTTTGACCAGTGTCTGGTGCACAAATCTGACTAACATGATTCTTTCATCATTGTTTGTAGATATTTGCAAGATGTATTTAAGGTGCCACTTGTAATTCAACTGACAGATGATGAGAAGTGTATGTGGAAGGGTCTCTCTGTGGAAGAGAGTGAGAGACTGGCACGCGAAAATGCAAAGGATATAATAGCCTGTGGTTTTGATATAGAGAGAACCTTCATTTTTGCTGATTTTAGTTACATGTCTCCGTAAGTATACATCGCTTCTAGTTTTTTCTAGTGTTTTCCTGCTGTCCATAACAGCCAACAATTTTTATATTCATGATTGACACGACACTAAACCTTTATATTACTGTAATGCATGAGGTATATTCCATGAAATGTTGATTGTGCCCTGACTTCTAGGAAACCATCTGCTTCAGTCAAGATGGCAGTCTGATGCAGTTTAGCCATTTTTTAATCAACTGAACATTTCGCTTTCATAGGTTGTTGCTATTCACATGTTTGTTGTTGATAGACATGAGAGAGATGTGTCTTACACAAACACGCTAAAATGTTTCGTGCAATTTCTGAAAAGGAGTTTCCCTTTTTGGACACCATTGCATCCATGCTGTTGCAAAATGTTAAGCATGATGCGTGCTCTGCGTAACAAGAGACATATAATTCCCTGGAAAGCATTTTTGTTTTGCAGTTAATTGAAAGATCACCAAATATTATATGCGCAAGGGGGTAATTTGTCGTTTTTAGAGGAACAAGGAGAGGAGGTTTGAATGTTTCAAGGGGCATGACAGATTAACAGTTACTACACTTTTGTTATAAATGTCTAATTGTTTATACATGATATATTGATGTTCTCTTGGGGCCTGTGCCAAAGTACAAATTCTCAGATTAGAAAATATCTGTCTATCCTCACAAAACAAGTATCTAATACACACCCCCTTTTTCACGAAATAATGCCCAAATTGCCTCCTCTTCATTTTTACTTTGAAAATGAGGAATAAGGGGGAATATAATTAGTTAAGTTCTTGAGATGAGTGGTATATGTGACTATCTCCAAATTTCCAAGGTGATATCAGTGTTATCTAGTTACGCGTAAGACAGCCTATGTTCTTTTCATTTTGTAATCATGTTTTTTTTCTATGTTATTCCTAATTGCATTTTATTTTTCATCTTTGTTTTTTGTTTCAGTCCAATTTACAAAAATATTGTTAGAATTGCAAACTGTGTCACAGGTAATAAGGTACTTTCAATACTCCCTAATTCTTTCTTTCAGAATTATCTAATTTGAGACAGTTGAATTGATAGGTTAGTCTTTAATATTCCCTCTCTTTTGGCAGATTGTAGGGATTTTTGGCTTAACACTTGAGGACTATGGTGGAAAATTCTTTTTCCCATATATCCAGGTGAATATTTTCCCCTATTGATATAAAAGAGTGCCATTTTTTTCCTAAACTACTCTTGACAGTTAAGATTGTTGTCCGGGCCAGAATATACCACTCTTTAAAGGGTTTCAGTTTTGGATTTGTTATTAGTTTTATTTTTTGTTTTGGTATTAATTTGGAGTATGGTAAAAACATTTAAGAAGGTTGACTGACCAAAAGATGTTCAACATCTCTGTTTCATCATCAAGGCTATCTTTCTTCTTCTTTGTTTTTTTTTTATTTGAGAAGTTTCGGTCCTTACCTCCTACTATTCATGCCTTGAATTGTCTGTTTAATCTAAAATAGACGGGTACTGATCCAATTTTCCAATCTGAACTGTCCATAGAAATGCAATCCATATTTTAGGACCAATATCAGATAGTTTTGATCTCCCTACTGTTTCCTTTTATTTATGGAATGGATAACAGATGAAAAATATACTGGGAAATGTGAAAATGTTCGTAATTTGCAGGCAGCTCCATCATTCCCTAGTACATTTCCGCACATATTCTCTGGCAAGTACAGCAACCTGCGCTGCTTGATCCCTTGTGCCATAGACCAGGTACTGCTTCCATTTCAGTGTATCAATAGCATCACACCACTTGCGCTTGTGCACGATACTGGGTTTCGTTGCCCTCTGTTATTGGCCCAGTGAACAAGGACAGCCATAAAAAATGGAGAACACACATTGATCAGTAAAGTAAGTACTTAAGTTTTCTTTAATGTATAGGATCCGTATTTTAGAATGACCCGAGATGTTGCACCAAGATTAGGCTATCATAAGCCTTCATTGATTGAATCAAAGTTTTTCCCAGCTCTGCAGGTACCTAAATTTAACTGGCATTCTCATGTTAACAATTTATGAGCATTTTAAAGTAAACATGTGACCTGAATGAATGAACTTTTGTAAATTTCGAATTTACTCAGGGGGAGTCAGGAAAAATGTCAGCCAGTGATCCAAACTCCGCAATTTACGTCACTGATTCTTTGAAAGATATAAAGAACAAGGTCTCTCTCTCTCTCTCTCTCTGTGACTAAAGTGGTGCATGACCACCAGCTTCCATTTGCCCCAGAAGCATCAAATTTCATTAATTGAATTTTCTTACACTGGAGCATCCTTAGGTTAGGCTGAATCAAATGTAACAATTCGTCAAAGATATTGTCCAATTGGTTCTGTTTAATTGCTTGCCAACCAAGATGCTGCATTTTTGGCACAAATGCTCAATTACTTCATCAACTGGGCGTATTATTTATCGTTTTTTTTTTTTTATCATAATTGGTTCTAGTAAAAATCTGTCAACTCGGTTCATGAGATTCTAATTTGGAAGTTACTTTGACCTCTGTTTAAGGTTGGAAAATTTTAATTCAAGTTATCTGTGTACTCACTGTAATGTCCAGGTGAATAAATATGCTTTCTCTGGAGGCCAGGATACTTTAGAAAAGCAAAGGAAGTATGGTGCAAATCTTGAGGTTTTTTTGCTTACTTTTCTTACCTCTTTTATTTTATGGTTATGAGCTGACAAAACGTCAAAATATTATGTACTATCCTAGGAATTGAGGATATTGCATAAGCCCCCTCGTCTTGATAGTGCATTGTAGATATCACTTAGAAATAAAAATAAAAAAACACACTAACTTGCCCCTTTCATTTATCTCATTATACAGAATATCTCTGATACTTTTAAATCTTGGAGGGTACCTCAGTAATTTGCCACAATACCCCTTATGTTGTTTTAGTAATTACTAATTAGACATCTAATCATCGGTTGGTTATGCAATGAAGGTGGATGTTCCAGTGAAGTACCTTAATTTCTTCCTAGATGATGATGTTGAACTCTCGAGCATAAGAGAGGTTTGTTTGATATAAGAACTCAAATAATTTCACCATCTGTTGATTTTGAAATGTTGTTGTGATCAAAGTGCTGCTCTTTAATTTTGTTTTCCTATAGAAGTATGGATCTGGAGCTATGCTAACCGGTGAGGTCAAAGGGCGCCTCATAGAGGTTCTTTCTGAGATAGTTGAACGGCACCAGAGGGCCCGTGCAGCTGTGACAGAAGAGGTAGAACCCTTTGTTTATCCTTATTTTTCTTCTGTTTGTTGTTGTTGTTTAATATCACAGTATCTATTTATTAAGTGTTTGTAGATGCCTGATTCTCAAACCACAGTAGAATTTTAGTCTCGAGTCCTCAGTTTGACCTGGGATAGATATGGCAGTTGTTTTGGGGTGTGTGCGTCTTTTTTGTTTGTTTTGGGGGTGGGGGGGGGTCGGCGGTATTGGTTATTCGGCTGTGCTTTGGCACAGCCTAATATGAACCATAATAATTTCTTCATGGCAGTTCACATGCAGTGTAATTTGTGGAAATGAATAACACAAATACTTTTTTTTTCCAGATGGTTGATGCCTTCATGGCGGTCAGACCACTTCCTCGCATGTTTCATTAGCTACTTGTCCAAATGAGGGTACTTCTTTTTTCAGTTTTTGGCTGATAGGAATTTTTTTCTTCTTGAAATTTGTTCATTTTGGATTGATTTTTATTGTTGTAAGATCATATTTTGGCTTATATTTATGTTACTGCTGTTTATGCTGTTGGTTTGAACAGTTGAGCTTTCTTCAAACATGGCTAAAGCAGGTTTTTGATGACTCTGATTGCTTTAGTATATTTTAAAAAATATATACTATTTATACTGCTGCTTTTCACATATGCTCGTCTGTCATTTGGTAAAATTTGACTAGCACATGCTGCTTGCTGTTAATTTTATAATTATGGAAAACTTGTCAAAAACGTGTTTTTGTCTCAGATTCTTTAAGCAAACAGCCTGATTATCTTCCACAGCTAAACTAAAAAGAAAAAAAAGTTGAATGTTGCATGGTGAAGGGACAGTTTGGGCTTGTACAAGCAGCAGTGAAATATTACAATTTGTGTATGCCAAAGGACGGAAGCAAAGACCTACTTCAGTTTCTTAAAGGCATTTAACGGTAATTAACAGCGGGGATGTTCCATTTAACAGTTAATCTTTTTAAATGTCATCTGATTGTCATGAATCGCCGTTTAACACTAGGGTGCCAAAAACTGTTTAACTGGTTAACCGACACTTCACTTGTGCTATTTAAAACCTTAAGACTTACTAGACATAATGTCATATATGTACTAGTTTTCCTCTTGCTGGAGTCATGTGCAGCAATTGATCTTATTAGAAAGAAAGAGGAAACGAGAACATCTAGAAGTGTATGGCTTGGCTTGCAGTTGTAGCAAAATCATTCTAACATGAGCATTATTTTCAATAAAATTATAATATATACTTAATGTACAACAGCTCGGTACCAGTTGCTGTGTATGTCTTCTCTCTTACCGTGATTATTCAGTGAGTTTTTACTTGGAAAAACACTCAAACTTGCAATAACATTATTAAACTAAGCAGCCTTATATTTCACTAGTCAATCAAATTATAGTTCGTGTCAGAGGATTAATTTAACTGCTAAGAAGAAAAGAGCACTGGATCATGGGTCATTAGGTTCATA
Organism: Carex cristatella; assembly: GCA_024447775.1. Classification (NCBI taxonomy): domain Eukaryota; kingdom Viridiplantae; phylum Streptophyta; class Magnoliopsida; order Poales; family Cyperaceae; genus Carex; species Carex cristatella. The sequence goes on along the minus strand of JAJHPF010000033.1, from coordinate 3,373,310 downwards.
AGATACCATAACACCGCAAATTAAACAAACAACACTCAAAATAGTTAACAAACATAGATTCTTTATAGTTCAGATAAGTAATTTGCAGAACTGCACATGCAATCTTGTGCACCGAGCCAAGCAAGCAGGAGCTCTGTTATTGCAGCCAAGCATTATTACCGTACTTGTAAGTACTGCATCTCTCTCGCCATCAGGAACCACAGATTTAGCTTCTTTTGTAGGCCTGATTCCCAGTTTGTAGGTCAGACGAATTGGCAAACTTTTAGATATGGAGTGCAACCATTAGTATTCCCAATTTGTGCCATTATCTTCTGAAAACTAATTATTAACAGAGCCAAGAACTCCTGCTTCAACTGCAAAGACGTCAAAATTACCATATTTTCCTTCTACGAAACAAAAGGATACTAAATTGTGTGCAAAATTGTAGTTCATTATTACATCTGAAGAACTTGAATCATGGGGTGATATAAAAAAAGGTCTGGATGCTGTCTGAAGAAAAATATGGCCTCAGCAGTAAAACCATAAAAGAAAATATTTTTTTCTTTATACAAGAGTATAATCTCTGGATTAATAAAAGAACATTTTGCGGTTACTATTCTGACTTCTTGTTAGCATCTTCTTCTTGGGGCAAAGAGATTGACTGAACTATCTTTTCAATCACAATAGTATCAACATGAAATCTCTCAGCAATCTCTTCGGTTGCCATTGGGCCCTGTTGACCATTGGATTTGCCCTGATGCAAGAGGATGATCTGGTGGATGTGCTCTATGCTAAGGGTGCCAGGTGTCAGAGACCGCTGTGCACTCCCTTCAACATCTGCTTTTGAGCTTCTGACTTTTGGCAGGGGCCTGCCATAGCTCTCTCTGATGGAAGCCTTTATGTAATAATTGAAAGAAACTAATGGTTCAGTGCAAGTGCTGAGTGGCTTATATCATTTTGCAATTGTTACTGTTGGGGAGCAAGTCGATGTGGCTCATTGTGTTCTAGGGGTAAGAAAGACTATAACTTAAGATGTAGAATTAACAACAATACTATGACAATACGATGCATGAGCATGTATGTTGAAAAGCCAACCCCTACACATGCAAGAAAAAAAAAAAAGCTTATGCAACTGGTACACATGGAGTGACTGTTGGTGCTGCATTGTAAACCAGTTATACTAAAGGAAAATAGATTCATATTTGTCACCCTTTCTTTTTCTTTAAAACTTAGCTGAAACTGATAAACGTATTATTAAGTACCAGAAACAAAGTGTTTGATACAGACAAATTGGCGCAAGGCCTCACAGGAAATGTACTGCACAGGAATAAGCTCTGACAGGTTTCTGGCCAGAAAGGCACCTTATCTGAGACCATAGAAGAAGAAAATGTATCAGAGAAAATTTACCTCACCCATTTCTGCTCTACCACCAGGCTTTGATGTGATTCGGCCAGCCATGAAGCTGAGCATTTTGTCGTAGCTGGGGTCTTTCTCCTCTAGAACTGTGACATGGCCATCTTTAGCAGATACTGATGTATCTGTTATAACATGAAGAAGAAAAAATTATTGTACAGCCGGAACAATGAAATAGAAGCATTTCAAAAGAAAATATAGAATTTTACAAAATACCCTGTGAAGGCATCTAGGGTATTATTATCAAGTAATATCAAATAAGTTCAAGTTAACCATCAGTTAAGCTCCAAATAACCTCAATTATGCTAAGAAAAATAGAGTGAAAATCTTTATTACCTAAAATTGTGAGTGTGCCACAGGAACTATAGATTCTGAAATTAACACATTCCGAATACTATTTTATGTGCTTCTTACTGATTCAGTTAATGACAATACCAAGTTTCAAAGACAAGGTCCTTAAAAGAGCATATTTTGAGCTTTCTAGCTTGGTGGGCTTAAAAATCAAGCAATGCATCTCACTTTAGTTTCAATTGAGCTGAAGTGGTCAGGTTACATGAAGTACAATCAGAGGCGTCAATCTCAAACTCAGCTCAACTAAACCTCAACCATGAAATTTATCCAAATTCCAAAGGAAGATATAGATTGTAATGCTCCCAACAAAACCCTCCTTAAATGAAGAGATCAGAAAGAGTGAATCAAAATAAATGCATGGACAACAAATGAGAGATGGTATCTAGTGTGTCAGACCCGAGTTGGAGACGCCCAGGTGATCCTGAGCGGCTGCGGCGCCAGAGGCTGATGGTGTCTCCGCCGCTGCCTTCGGCTGAGGGGGAGCTTTCCCCGCCGGCGGATAGGAGGTGGCGGAGGGACGAACCCTCCCTGAAACTCGCCGCAAGGCTTGGCCCATGCGTCTAACCAAACTACAGTGATTTTTGAAGAAGAATAATGCAATGGTCAATAGGGGGCTTGGTAGTTAGCTGAGTGCGGTGCAAAAGTAATGGCACACCGGATCTATTCAGGGAAACTACCACTGACAGTACGGGGCACCGCATCTAAGAAGAGCATGAATCACTAAACTCAAATTTTGAGTTTAGATCTGGACTGTCCGATCAGCTTTGGTATAACTATCAAAGGGCTCAGTCACCTCAGTGGCTTCTAACTTGGACCACATTGACCTGGATTTTTGATCGGACGTTCCAGATTCAAACTCAAAATTTGAGTTATCTAAGAACAAGACACACTCCCAGTTTCTCTGAGGTAAGACGATGTGAACTATTATGTGTCGAGTTGGCGACAAGCAAAATTCCCGTGCCTATTAATTATTATGAATGTGCTGAAATTAAGACAAACAATCATTAATGAATTTAGTTCTTAGCCATGACTTACTGATGTGTGATTTGAATCTAGTTCGTGTTCAGTTTGTTTGATTAGAATTTTAATTTGTTTATGTTCGAGTATGAAAACGTTTAAGTTGTATCACTTGAACTTAATTTATATATAACTCGATGAGGGATCCACTTATAACATTTGAAAGTTACAACATGTTACAACATTTGGTTTCGTGATTTTCAAAATCCAATCAGTCGATCCAAGCCGTTCAACATTATCTCTATATTAAAATGTGCTTTGAGACCAAATTTTACATTTTTTCTGAATTTCTTTACTATTTATTATTAAGTATTTTATAAAACTGCTGGTTTTAGATAATTATGTACCACTGAAAATAACAGTTTTGTAAAATCCTTAATGAATAGTAAAAAAATTCAAAAAAAATGTAAAATTTGATCTCAAAGTACATTTTATTGTAGAGATCATGAGATCATGTTAAACGGTTTGGATCGACTGTTTGAACTTTGAGAATTGCAAAATCGAATGTTGTAACATGTTGTAAGATCTAAAATGTTGTAAGTGGATCCCTCCTCATCAGTTATTTAATTTAAAATAAGATAAGATGTTTATTGTTTTAGACTTTTTATATCAAAATATAATTTCTTTTTTACAAATTGTAGTCCTAATAGTCTAATACACATAATATTAGTAATGAAATAATAGGCACTTAAGAATGAATATTTCTTAAATATTATAAATTTTATCTTATCCCAAGTATTAGGAAATAACAAAATTTAATGTTTAGCATTTTGAGCTTATGTGGAGTTCAAACTTGAGTCCATCTATAACAAGTTTAAATTTGATAACTCGATAGATTTCAGCTGTGAACCAGTTGTTATTTTCACCATATGCTATAGCCTATAGGGAATCTCCATGCAAAAATTAGTTTTTGAATTGCTATAGGGGATCGTTTGACAAACGGTTAGAATGGCAAAATAGTAGAAGCGTCAAAATATGCAATACCCAAATACTTTTTTTTTTGTTGTTGCAGGAAACTTGAGATTAGTACTCAATTTTGCGCCATAATCATCGATTAATTTACAGTTTAATGGTTTCTTTCATCAATTATGTATATATCTTTTCAGAAGAATCATCAATGTAATCATATAATCTTCACAAACACTCCTTACGATAGTCATATATATCAAATGAAAGCATCAATTTTACACACCATTCAAGTGACCTGGAAGCGTACGTGTCGCTGCTCGCTGGAATGTATACCTTCTATCGGATTTAATGCATTATATCATATGCTACATTATTTCCGATTGTCAAAATAAAGCAGAAGTTGCGGACTTTCAATTGTAAAATTTTGCGCCAATTTGATGGAAATTAATCATCAGTCAATTTACTCTTTTCAGTAAAAAGCAGCTTTCGATTTCGGATGTTCGATGAACTGGGCAACTGCAAAGATACATTTATTTTACCACATTTTGATGGAAATGTCTAATATAGTAATATTAGATATAGATTTCCTCTCTAAGTCTTGTGTCCCCTGTAAAGCTGGCAAAACAAATTTGTAACTCGTGACTCGCTTGATATCGACTTGGAAAGGACTTATAATTAGCTCCCTAGATTCCGGCTCATTTTGGTATGAACAAGTTCAAACTTTCATCTAGTTGCAAGTAGATGAAACTTCTTTCTATTTCTTTTATCATATCCCTCTTTGTGCCCATCATGAGCAGATGAAGTATCTTTTGGCAAAATATTTTTATCTGTGTGGCTCATAACACGAACGAGCTGACTCAACTCGGCTCATAATTGGCTCGCCTCATTCTGACATGAATTAAGTTCAAACTTTGACTTTGTTCGGTTTAGGTTGTTTACAGTCCTAGTCCACTACTAATACTTCACCAGACAAATGTCAATGACACCTGAGATGGGCCAGTTCATTTTTACGAAGAAAACCTGTTATTTTTCTTCTGAATTTATTCCTAAGCTAGGAAGATTCCTTCAACTATTTTCGAAAGCCGAAAAATCAAGTAGCAAGATTCATTGTCTAGTTCTCAACGGGTACTTCTAAAAATCTATACATCAATTCAGGCTCTGGGACCACGGGAACAGAAGTTATCAGATTAAAAAAAATTCTACAAAGCAGTTAAACAGTAGTTGCTGTGATAGATTCAGCCATTTCCTCCATGCGTTCCTTCTGCTCCATTGCGGAACAAGCCTATTAGACAAAAAAATGTACATATACATCTCATCTCACTAATCCTTTCAGTTCCTGGTTTCTTCACGAAGATTGTGTTTTTTTTACCAGTGGTAATTTGATTGGTGGAAAACATACCTGAGCAGCTGTCTCTAGACCTCCTGCAAGAAAATTTGTAAGCTCAAAGTTCATCTTTAGCCTATGATCTGTCACCCGGTTATCCTACAAAAGATCATAATCAATGCTTTATAATTACCTTGTATTTGCTCTCATAAGACCAGTATTTGCTCAGATTATAGAGGGAAAAAGTTACCAAAGAAATGGAGGATATTTAAATACCTTGTAGTTGTATGTCCTAATTTTCTCTGCACGAGAACCTGTGCCAACCTGCATTTAATTTTTTTAAATTTAGTTTTACATTGCAAATGACTTAATAAGTATATTGTTCAAGTGTTTGTTATAAGTATATTCTACAACTCTCTATGTAGTGTAAGAACATGAAGAAGATATTGCCTTGTATATACATAGCCAACGGGTGGTTCAGTGGCAACCAGGTTTTGTTGAAGGCCAGTATCAATCTGGTTTTGTACCAACATTTTAATTTGTACAGGTAAACAAGCTTCTCAAAGAGTGCCAATCCTGATTGAATGTATAATCAACAGGGTCAATTAGTAATCATTCCCACAAACTAAATCAAAATTTATCCCTCGGTTACTAGCCAGCAATTATCATTTTTGTTGGTTAAGGCCATCAATTTTAGGGTCCTATGCAAATGATATAACAAGGTTGATTGAACCACAACTTGTTAACTCAACAAATATACCAGCATCATTCTAATGCAAGTTTGAAATCCTGATTGAATGTATAATCTACAGGGTCAATTAGTAACCATTCCCACAAACTAAATCAAAATTTATCCCTAGGTTACTAGCCAGCAATTATCATTTTTGTTGGTTAAGGCCATCAATTTTAGGATCCTATGCAAATGATATAACAAGGTTGATTGAACCACAACTTGTTAACTCAACAAATATACCAGCATCATTCTAATGCAAGTTTGGAATCCAATAATGTTGATTTCTGCTTTCATTGTAGCTCAAAAGTGCACACAGTGAAAAATAGTGGGGTCAAGGGTAAAATCACAATACACCACAATAAACAAACTGGATGTGATGTGTTAGATGCAAGCATCTTTAAAATGTCAGGTGTTGATTGCCAATATGAAATGTTGGCTATCCTTTACATGTTCGACAAAGTGTCATTTGCAAACAGAACTCATTGGGAAAAGCTGCATAAAATAATCAATATTCTAAACTACAAACCTGTGATCTTCTCTGGCTTCTTACTGCTTCTTGTTGCTCTCTTACTTTCAAATCATAACTGCAAAAGAAAGATAAATGAAATTTCATACTTGATTACATCAGAATAGCACATAATAAATAAAGGAGGCTACACATGGGTTAGCTTGGCACTGGCAAGAGAAAAAGTACTAGCATTTTATCGAGGCATCAATAATTAATAGTGTTCCCTGCATCAAAACCAGCAAAAACGTACGAAGTTTTACTCTATATTGTGATCATATTGTTCCGTTTGCTTTTTTCTAATAGATCCGTATCCTGTAATTTTCTACAATGTATGCCGGAGTAAATAAACATACAGTTTTGCTCGCAACAACTGCATGGCACGCTCTTTGTTTCTAGACTGAGTCCTCTCTTCAGTGCAAAATATTCGAATTCCTGATGGCTTATGAAATAGATCTATTGCTGTTTCCACTTTATTCACATTCTGACCTGCAACCATAACTTTATTACATAAGAGGCATACACACTATAGGAGGCACACATGCTAAGGAATAGGTTGCAGTAGATGCCAGTACTATGCATTACCAGACCTAACAATCTTCAGGCAATTGAGACCACTTTCTGTTGCATGTAGGTAGTGCAACAAAATATGCCCCCTTTTCCCTCTTCTTCAAGGCGTAAACAAAAAAAAAAACTTCTTTTTATTCAAAAGTAAACACAAATTGAGAAACAAGAATCCGACCGTAATTGAACAAACAAAACACAATACAAAATTTATTTCTTTTACCTCCAGCTCCACCAGATCTAGCTGTTGTGAGTTCAATATCCTTCGGATCAATTTCTATGTCAATTTCATCAGCCTGCATAAGTCAGTAAGGAGGACCCATCACTCTTCTTTATTCAAAATAAGTACCTGACAATACTATGGCATATTTTTTCTCAACAAAGTAAAGACAAAAAAGATTGTAAACTATGTAGCTTATAGCCCAAAAAAGAACTGAGTCTTTCATATATGCTCTAAGCCATGATAGTCTTCTCCACAGCTGTACTGTTTACTTCAAGGTAGAAATAAGCCAGTTATAATTTGAGTTTTTCCAAAAATTATGGAGAAGGGGTCTGGGTGCATTTACAATCTTCTAGTGGAGCATGTGTGGTGCATTTTGTTATGCAGAGGCAATTATGTAGATATCCATGTTCAGTTGAGATGGAAATTATTCTTTTAAACAAGGTACCTCAGGCATAATTGCCACAGTAGCAGTAGATGTATGTACCCTGCCTTGCGCCTCTGTTTGTGGGACCCGCTGGACTCGGTGTACACCTGCCTCGAATTTCAATTTGCTATAAACCCTCTTTCCCTTTACCTCCATTACATATGTCTTGTATCCTCCTTTCTCTCCCTAGAAAATTACTCGTGTAAGTAAATGTAAATTTTTCATATATGGCACTACAAGATTTGTTGTGTTCGCAATCCTTGTGGACACCACTCTATTTGCATGCTGACCTATTGGCTTATACCAAATAATGTTGAAAATATTGTAGCAATGTACCTTCTATAAAGATTACAAATCTGTATTAGTTCTTGAGAATTCTTAAGGTTTATGTTTACAAAAGATGAATGAATGAGATGTTCATATGCAATTAACAGGTTAAAAGGGAGAAACACAAATACAAACTATGCCATAGGAAGCTGTGCAAAAGTTCATATATCATTTGGCAAACTTCTCGGCTCACTGAAAAAATACCACCTTAATAAAAACAGACAAAATAGAGGAAACAATCTTATCCACATCTATCTATCATATGCACCTAGATGATTAATTATGGTAATGTTTTGGAAAAAGGTATCTTCCATTAATAATTGAAGTCAGAAAGAAAAGGAGACATCATACTTCTGAGCTTGATATAGGAGTGTATCTCCATGAATTGAGTTCACAGTACTTTTGATACATACGAACCTGAGATAAAAATTGATATTAGCAGCCTTTTTCTTTCGCAAAATAGTGAAATAATACATAAAAACATAAAAAATTCAAATAGTTTTTTGGAAGTTATAAAAGGAATTTGAAATGCTTTCGTATAATAATATATCTACCTACAAGGTCACGGGCCCACAGTCCAGCTTCTTCACCACCTGTACCTGCCCTTACTGAAAAATGAATAAAATAAGATTTTAGGAAGAAAGATATAGGAAATTGTAATTAAGATATTGACAATTGTAATACAAACTATTTCATACCAACTTGATATTTTTGAAAGGGGAAAAGGAGTAAAGGAAAAAGAGAAAGGGAGTATAAAGGAAAAAGAAGTACCTTCAAGAAGAATATTTCGCGAATCAAGAGGGTCGGTAGGAAGCAATAATAGCTGTTATACAAAAACAACTAATCAGAAAGTGCCTATCTTGCTCTACCAGTAACAGCATGGTGAAACTGGGGCTTTTAAAAGTTTACAGCAGCAACTTGATGCCAAGAATCTGGAGGCTAATTAAATGCTCATTTGATTCATTTAACACATATTGACCAAAGCACAGATGCAAAATAGTTCAAAACATAAAATTAGGTTAAGAAACCTTGATTTGATCCTCAAGCTCACTAAGTTGATTAGACAAAGTCTCGATTTCAAGTTCTATCATCTCTGCCATATCAAGATCACCTTCATTCTCCTTTGCCAACTCTGTTGGGCAGATTCAAATTTTGAAACGTCAGAAGATTTAACAATAAATACATACCCAGAGTTAAATTGAACTGATAATAAACGGATAAAATAACACAAAATGTTAGGCAAGTAATATTACAATTTGTCCAATTTACTCATACCTTTTGCTTCTGCTAGCTGTTTCTCGCATTCCTTGAACTGCCTGTATTTAGTCACCACCTGAAAATTTTGGGAGAAACTGTAAAATCATTAACACAAAAGAATAAATGTAGAAATTAGAAGCTAACAGAAAGTAAGAGATCATTACCACATCCAGCTCGGCTACAGACTGTGCTAGCTTTTGGTACTCAGTTGGATTTGAGGTGATATCAGGGTCAGCCAACCTGACCTAAGCTTGACAAGTGAAATATCAATAGAACGTGATTACCATTTAATGGCTAATACAACACTAATTAATATCAATTTATTGTTTATTGATTACAAATAATAGATGCATCCCATACCGATAGCTCTTTCCAAGTCTTCTCAGCTGAATCCAGCTTGGCAATTAGAAATGGTTCCTGTGTAATAATATTTGAGTCAAATTAAAATATCCAAAATAATATAAAATCTAGGATTAGATGACTTTCTCGTGTTATAGTTCATGCTCTAAAGGACTTGTAAATTGAACCAACTTTGATTCTGTTAAAACCAGTGCGGCCTTCTATTGCTTTATTTATAATTCGAAATATAAGATGTAAATGTTGAAGTAGTAGATTTTATACAAATTGTCAATTCTAAGTATGTCAGGTTTCAAAAAATTTCACTACGACTAGCGCCAACGGCATACTCCCCACCCACCGCCAGGCCAAAAGTAAAATTCAATTCTATCTTCACTTCCGAATCAGAAATCCAACACGAACGGATATAATAGAAATTGGAGCACCAAGGGAGTAGAGTTACTAACCGCCATGCAGACAACTCGAGAAGGTTTGGGCTTTCGCCAGTGAGGTACGCTAACTGTGGCTCTCCTGTGACTTCTCTTAACCTCGCTTGAGAAGACAGTGGGAGAGAACCCCGCTAAAAGAGTCTCCATTAGAGAGAACGAACGAGAGAGAGAGGAGAGAGAGGGATTATACATTGAGGTTTTGTGGGAGGTTAATTGACCACGGAAGCAGGGACACAACGCAGTTACATATCGCTCAAAAAAAAGGTGGATAGATAGAGATGAGCGTTTATCATTTTTCCCTTCTATTTTCATGTTTTTGCAGGATTTTCTTCCCCCGGCAGAAAAAAAAAAAAAAAACACAAACACCGTATTTCCCTCAATTTTTATCCATATTCTCCATTAAATAAAAAATTCTATACATACCCTTGATTTTTTTTATTTTAAAAATTCTCACTCTCTGGTGAGCTGGGCGGTTCTATTCTATAAAGAATAACCCAAATTCTAGACGGTTCTGATTTTTTTTTAAATTGAGGAAAATTATTCATCAATTATTTTTTTAATAATTAATATAAATCTCACAATATATAATCCTGATTAAGTGACAGAACAAAATAGAAACCTTGTATTAGTCAATTAAAAAATTGAGGAGCGTTATTTTTCTAGACTAGCATATATGAATGCTCTAACAATTATACACATTTTTACTAGTGTGTGATAAAAGAAATACAAACTTTTTCACGTCATCAATCCGTACCTCTATGTTATAGTGCATCTTTATCTATTTTTTTTCCAAGTTATTTCTCTTATTTTTAAAATATCTCCTCTGTATATGTATTTCTCTGAGACGTCCCTTCTAAACATGCGAGGCTAGGGTGAGGGATAAGATAAGAGAGACGATATCTTCACCGAGAAGACGATCTCCAACGAGAAAGCTTCAAATGGTAGTAACTCGGCGATGGAGTGTCCGATTTACGTGTTCTACCACTTTTCGGAAAGATCACGAGGAGTAGATATCTATTTTGAACAATTGTTCAATGGGATGTTGGCGTTGTCAGAATTGCAAAAAAACAAACAAAGAGAAGAGCCTCAAAATTTGAGTTGAAGTTTCTGATTTTTTTTTTTCAATTTTGTACTCATTTATCAAGTTATGTATTTTGTACTATTTTTTCTTAGATGTTGTTCATAGAAATGTATAAAGTCTCACATCTAGAGTTTTTTTTTTATCATATATTTATCTTTTTAGTTAGAATGTTATTCATGTAACTAATAATATGTGATATAATTGTAATTGTTGTTTATATTGTTTTTGGTATGGTATGTGTTGTGTTCAAATTTATATATTTTTTTAATTCATTTCTAAAAATTATATTTTCTAACTTTAAAAAATAAATGAAAGAGTCTCAAAACTTGAGTAAAAGTTTCCAATTAAGTTTTGTTTTTCTTTCAATGTTAGCCGTTGGTGAATTAGGACAACTATGTGTATAATATAAGAATGGAGAGAAGCAACCTTCAAAAAAAAATGGAGAGAAGCACACAACATCAAAAGTAAAGAATAGCATAAATTATTAATGCAACGCCACAAAAAGACTTCAAATGGTGCTACAATTAAATCAATGAAAAGAAAGGTACCATTCTCGACAATTAACATGCTCCCGAAATATTTGATTGTCGAAATTGCAACACCACTTATTTCACATTCTTCGGAGTCTTTTGCCGACCTCTATAATCTAAAAGACACGTAAATATTCTCTCTATATAAATTTCTGTAAATTTTGTTCTCTTCTATTTTATTGTATTTATATTTAATAATTTTAGCCTACATCCAGGTTTTGTGACACACAAATATTATGGCTCGTTTAAGAGTAAAAGCCATTCATTTTTGAGATCTTTGTTAATCTAGTTTTGATATCTTTGTATCCATTATTTTTTACTTACATAAATTTTATTTTAAAAAAAATGTTAATCTAGTTTTGAGACCTTTGTATGCATGACCTAACTTGTACATGTATACACACACTATATTTCATTATACATTTTTATCTTTTGTTTTTACAGGTCCAAAAAATTTTATACTGTGTCGAAATATCAGATAGTCAAACAACGTATAGCATTGGATAGAGAGTTTTCAATCTCAAATTGGGCGATAACCGATCGTCGCATGTCCATTCTAAATGCTTGTGCAGAAACTGGTAATGCAAAGACTTAATTACTTCATACTAGGGGCGCTAATGAGCTAGGTTTGGCTCAGATTCGGCTCCACTCATTAAGATAAGCATACTTGGCTCGGTCCGACTCGGCTCGCGAGTCAAGCCCAATAAAGTAGTCATAATAGAACTTGACATTTTCATATGATCTAAATCTTTTGCTACAACGATACTATGTAATTATAAATTATGGAGATGAATTATATTTGAAGTCAAAATATACTACCTCAAGGAAAGTGCGATGGATTACTTTCTTTATATTAGCAAGTATAACGTAATTTTGTTTATACAATATATATATTTTTTAATTGCGCGCTGTACCAAGAAAAATGACACTGTTAACAGGTCCATTATCGAATTTCAAATTTCAAATTTCAATTTTTTTCAAATTTGAAATTTGAAAAAAAATTAAAATTTGGAAAACTTTGAAATTTGAAAAAAAAAATTGGATCTTGTCTGCACGATTTTTAAAGTGCATCGGATGGACCAAATTGAGAGGGGAGGTTGGGGTTTTTGAAATTAAAATTAAATTAAATTTTAAAATTTGCAAAAAATTGAAATTTGAAAAAACTTGAAATTTGAAAAAATTTGAAATTTGAAATCGATGAAAAAAATATCTATTGTATTCTTTGTTTAATATGAATGTTATTTACATGATATAGTTAGTTTATTACCCTATTATTTTTATATTGTAATCTCTTTAAACATGTTCTTCAAAAGCGAGCCGAGTCGAGGTTGGGCTTTTCTTAGTTTCGAGTCCAATTCATTATGAAATATTGAGCCGCTCGACTCATTAGCAGCCCTACTTCATACTTACACTGGTAAGAGGATTGTAGTTATCTATTCATCCGTGTTAAATAATATGAGTAAGACTTAGTGCTATGGATAGCATAAGACCTTCCGTACTACGATCTCAAAATCTATCGTATAAACTTCAAATTTCGATCTAAGTAGCTCAATAAATTGGTTATATAATGAACTTGTAGAATACCAATTTCTACTATTTTTGAATTTTTTTTTACTATTTTTTTATAATTTGTGAAAAATGGTCTAAAATATTGGTAATTTTCTTTTATTTTTAAGTCACTTTTTGCCATCTCTTATGCTATTTATAGCACCTAAGTCTTACTCAAATAATATTATTAAAATGAAAAATATAAGTTTTCGGATAATATTTTCGTTTACTCTTTCTAGCTAGAGTCACGTCTGTGAAATATATTTCGTTTGTTTGGCAATATAAGTCATGTGTATACTTGTATATTTAACGGGTATTTTTATTGCAAGTTTATTAAATAATTTATTCAAATTAATTAACTAAACAGATTTGGATAGATCATAATTTTATTGCAGATAAATATATTTGACAAGGGAGATATTTCTATAGGAGTAGACCTCCTGAAGGCAACATGCAAGAGCGACACATAAGCACTCTACTTGATGAATATTGTAACTCTGTGGTTCTAATATCATCATCATCTATTCATGCTGTCTTCGGAGCGGATGAAATAAATTTTGGCCACGCTGAAGCTCAGTTCGAATTAAGCCGTAAGAAAGTTGTGAACTTTATCAGACACATATCATGGAATAAATGGCAAGCTATTATTGCGGGGAACAAACAACAATGATGCAAAAATTCAGAATGCAGTATTGCGAGAGATTGGGATCATCGTAGAAGCTTTTGCAGCGATGCATGTCGTTAGAATCATGGGTATCTTGTGAAACAAATAATTCTATAAGTAGTTAATTTTGGAATAATATAATTTAGTTGCCATAGATGTTCTTATTTTTAAATTTTAATCATTTAGAAGTTCTATTTTCACAAGAAGAATCGATGATTTTGTACCAGTGATGTAAGAAGAATTGGTGATTTTGTACCGGTGATTTGTAGTTACGACTCTAGCTTGTACTCATAATTTTAAGTTTGATGATTTTCGTGGTCAATTAAATTAGGAACTGTTAAAATACTTTCAAATATCGCGTCCTCTGAGATATCTCAAACTTTTTGAGTTTTTTCTTTGGAAAATCCTAACCGTTGAAATACGTTCTGCATGAATCTCAGAGGATACGCACTCAATTAAACCATCGATTTTCGTTTCTTTATGAGCGTCACTATTGTTTAAAAACTAATTTTGCGAAAGTTGAGCTATTAGTTAGTAGTTTAGTACAGATATGAAATGCTAGATTCTGAAAAGCTCTTAGATCAGAGCAGGAAAAACAATTACCACAAGTTCTAGCAAGGAAAGACTATACATGGAGTGAGTTCTATGACACTATGCATGGCATATATTGGCCCGCGTCATGAATTCAAATTTTCGGTTTGAAATTTTAATGGTCAATCTAAACCGTTTAATATGATCTCCATATGAATATATACTTTAAAACTAAATTTTTACACTTTTTAGATTTTTTTTACTATTTTTTAAATGGATACAAAAATTACTTAGATCTGAAAATTCTGAACCATCCACAAATAATGATTTTCTACTCATCTAAAAAAATAGTAAACAAATTCTAAAAAAATATAAAATTTAGTTTACAAGTACATATGAAGACCTTGTCGAACAATTCAGATCAACTGTTAGAATTTTGAAAACAAAAATATTAATCATTACAGACCAATCCACTTTGTGCTTAGTACCGGGGTCAAAGCCCATATTGTCATTAACGAAATGTTCTGTTATATTAGAGATGTAACTACAAAAAGTAAAAGCAAATTATACTCAATATAGGTTGAGTATGGAAGCAAAACAACAGAAAGAAATAAAAAGCAGGAAAAAGTAAAGAAAGGAAAGTAAAATGCGAAATAGAAACATAAAGGAGAATTGTTTCAGCTGCGGCTTGGGCAATCACTCTCCATTTGATGGTGTTCTTCCTGTACCAGACATGTATACATAGCCTCACTCTTATACAAGATATTATTTATGTATACACATATGTATTATACCTTGGTACCAGACATCTTAGCTAATTCTGCGCTCTTTTATTTATACTAATCGAAGCCTCCTTTGTTTTTCTGGTATGAGGATTCGAGGATGCTTATATACCCATAGATTTGAAGAAGAATTCAATCAAGGGAGGTACATAGCATTTGCACTGTGGTTTCTTCTAATTAATGGGACAATTTACCGGCAGTTATAGTGATAACATGAAGTCAAGTCAATTCTTAACGCTTAAGTCACAATATGAAGACAATTTACCTGCATTTGAACCCACATCTAAGTCAAATAATTTACTTCTAAACTCAATCATATCAAAAGAAAATAAATTACCTTTTATATTTGTCCTTCATCTTTGCAAAAACTCCGATACACCAGTAAAACTAAATCCAGAAGTGTGCAGCTCGCACATCTCATCTAGACATTTAAATTAGAACAACACCTTTTCTTTTTAGATAACAAACAAATTGCACGAAATAGCATGTTCTTTTGGCAATATTGGAATGTTTACATTTGAAATTTGGACCCCAATTTATATCCTAATTGAAGAATTTTGTTAGTCAACGCGTTAATGATCCATCGAAATACAAACCGCAAATTCCAGCTTAACAAATTCTACGGAGAATTTCATGTATACCTTTTAGAAACTTTAAAATTATGTATTTCTCTCTCTAAAAATTAATAATATTATATTTACTTTTTTTAATTTTAAAACCTCACAAATTTATCCAATTTATTGACTTTATGTTAATAATCATTTTAAATTTATAAGTACCCATTTTACTCTTTATTAAAAAAGTAAAGAAAAGTAGCATGCTTAAGAAAATATTTATCCTTCTTATGGGTTGGTTGCGAGAGCAAATCGTTCATTTTATTACTTGTGATGCATACACAACCATATGCCTAAACACCGTTTTGTGCGTGTCGCAAGTAGAGAAATTAATCATTTGCCCTCAAAGACCAACCAATTTGAAAAATGAACATTCTTCTTACAAACTACGTATTTTTTATTTTTAATAGAGGTTTAAATAAATTCGGTAAATTTGTAAGTTTTCAAAATTTGGAAGAGTAACTATGATATTATGACCTTTAATGGGTGGAATACGTAATTTTGAGATTTTTTAGGGATATACATGATATTCCCCATAAATTCTAATTGAAGCCCAATCAGTGCGAGAGTAAAATATCATCTGTTATATATATATATATCAGATCTGTGTTTTTCATTATGCTCCAGTATCACACTGAAACTCAATTGATCAAATATATTAAAAATAAGCTTATTGTTCAAGAATTTTTACTAAAACTTGAACATTAAAAAAATATACAACAAGATTACAAGACTATGTTTAGCGAAACAATTATGAAAGATAAGTAACCCTACACTTTAAAAATGTTGACCCAAAAGTTCATAAAACAAATGCTAGGGTCAGATTATATGTGTGAATGTGTAACAAGAAAGTTCATTTTTATGGAGTGGTTCGTTATTGACTTGAAAGTTCAGTTTGCCCAAGGCAAACAAAAATAGCATTTGTATGAATAACGTGGAGCGGTTAGGGCCTTTTTATTCATTTTTTTTCATTTTCGAGGACATATTTGATTTTTGTTCTGAGGGTATTAATAAAATAATCTGCATTCTCCACAAGTTGAGATGTTTAGATTCCAAAAAATAATTTAGGGAAGAAATATATCATAAATATCGATATATTTTTCTCTGTATTGACTTGCTCTTTTTGTCAAAATAAAAAATAAAAAATGCAGGACTCGAAAGTTCATTCTGCTCTGAACTTAGGAATCTTTGAATGGGCTACCTCTCTTACACCTTTTGAGATAAAAAGCCTGAAAATGTGCTTATGTTTGAGATTCCTTTTTAATTTATGGAATGATGGGCTTCTTTGTTATTTTTTAATTAGCAGAGCGATAATTTCCGTCATTTTTTTTCATAACCAAAAAAATAAATAAAATAATATTAATAACTAGATCCCAAAAAAATTTCAACCATGCCCAAACCGCCCCCTAGGGGGCGGTTTACTTATTTATTTTTATTTTTTCATTTTTAATACGATAATGGATATTAATTATAATTATGTTTATAATTTATGTATTTTGTAATATTTTGTTCATAGCGTAATTGAACAAATAAGTCTGGAATTTAAGATAGAAATATAAATACAACATATGCTGAATTAACTCTTCCTGCGGCTGAATAGACTAAGTCTACTTCTTAGGTTTCTGGAAGTGGATGACGGCGCGACACCTGCAGTTGTAGAGCCCTCACTACTCCCTGAGTAGCTTCCCTGACTGGGTCGCCTGCTTCCAGAAGGTCCGGCACTGGCAACCACCCTAGCATTCTCTCTTTCGTTTTCTTCGATTATTGCCTCTGCAATGCATTTCATTGAACATTCAGTATCAATATTTAAATTTAATTTCAAATCAATTTTAAGTTGTGTACAATCATCTACATACCTGCCCTCTGCATGTCAGTAGTAGAACGGCGAGCCTCATGTCCCACTTGACGACCTTGCATCCTGTCCATATGCATTGTTCGTCGCTTGTGTTTCCTCCTCCCCTTCCTGATCCATTTCTTATCGGGAACCACCGTAGGCCCAAGGTAGTATGGCCACTGGTACTGGTTGGGGTAGCTGTGAAATGATGGTGTCCAGGGTGTGCAGAAGAAAATCAGTACGGTAATAGTTATCAACAAATACGTCCTCAGAAAAGTTTTGTTCTCGGCAAACTGCCATAACATGAGAACACGGTATGCAAACTAACTGGGGGCCTTGGCACTCGCACGTTACTTGATTGTTCTCGCCTAAAATGACTTTGTACTTGCATGCGCGTTGATGAGTTTCTATAATGTCATTTTGGCTCATAACCGGTGGAATGATTTCACTTTGAACTTGCACTTCATATTCTGTACCTGTGGTACCATACAGGTAGATCCGAAGCATCTACAGACTGCAAGTTCCCGACCCCTCCACAACCTATTGTAATGTGGGGTTATATATGGGTAGATCCGTCTCACCGCACGAGCAACCTCCTTAATGCTCATCGAAGGCTCTTCCTTAATGTCTTTCATAATTACATCGGCAATAACTGATGTCGTCAGCGCAGTATGGTCTTTCCTTGTTGACGTAGTCTTGCAAGTGTGTGGTCCCTTGACATCCTTAATTATCCATGCCTCCCCCTTGCCTTTAGACGCGGCAGACAGTTTCCATTTGCACTTTGTATCCTTGCAAATTGCAACATACCGGGTCCTCTCTCGCTTGGCCACTGTAAACTCCCAGTTACCATTTAAATGGAACTGCTTAACTTTCCTCGACAGTTCTTCTATGTTGGTGTAAAGCTAGCCCGGGCTAATCTCTTCGTTATATACAACGTGTGTCCCAAAAAAAGAAATGTCTGCTTCTTTAAAGGAAGTAGTGTCATTGAATGTCCTTACCGGATGCTTGTCTCCTCGTCCACTGATCGGAAATCTGTCTTCAATTGGAGGAGGCATAATATTCTCATCATCGCCCTCTGATAATCTGTCTGAATCCCAATCCCCGTCCCAATCATCACCAGTTTCCATTTCCTTTGTCGGTATCTCATCTATACCGTCAATATTAATATCTACATCATTTCGATCGACTGTGGACTGTCTTCTAGGTTCAGGGGGGTTGTAGCTAGGTAATGGATCAGGTACTGATTGATATCCAACCCGACCAACACATGACCGTCTTCTAGTTTCAGCCTGGGGAGCAGCACGGCGCTCAGGTACTTGCAAATACCTATCTCGTCTCACAAGTTCACGAGGGGGTGAGGTCACATCCTGGTTGTGATCATACCCATAATCAGTGGTATAATTGTCATATCCTGGGTTTTCATTCTCGACAGAAGGTCCAGCCCTAGTGTCCAAGTTCTGCTCTGTATAAGGTCCAGCCTCGGTGTCCAAGTTGTTCTGGGTAGAAGGTCCAGCCCCAGTACCAACTGGTTCAATCGAAACTTTTTTGCAAAATATGTCCATTATCGAGATTGAAGTGGACTCAAAAAAACCATACACAGCTGTCCATATATCCTGGTCTGCTATAGGATATTTTACATAATAAGGTCTACCCCAACCAGTACCAGTGGCCATACTACCTTGGGCCTACGGTGGTTCCCGATAAGAAATGGATCAGGAAGGGGAGGAGAAAACACAAGCGGCGAACAATGCATATGGACAGGATGCAAGGTCGTCAAGTGGGACATGAGGCTCGCCGTTCTACTACTGACAGGCAGAGGGCAGGTATGTAGATGATCGTACACAACTTAAAATTGATTTGAAATTAAATTTAAATATTGATACTGAATGTTCGATGAAATGCATTGCAGAGGCAATAATCGAAGAAAACGAAAGAGAGAATGCTAGGGTGGTTGCCAATGCCGGACCTTCTGAAAGCAGGCGACCCAGTCAGGGAAGCCACTCAGGGAGTAGTCAGGGCTCTCCAACTGCAGGTGTCGCGCCGTCATCCACTTCCAGAAACCTAAGAAGTAGACTTAGTCTGTTCAGCCGCAGGAAGAGTTAATTCAGCATATGTTGTATTTATATTTCTATCTTAAATTCCATACTTATTTGTTCAGTTACGCTATGAACATAATTATAATATTAAAAACATAATACTACAAAATACATAAATTATAAACATAATTATAATTAATATCCATCATCGTATTAAAAACAAAAAAACAAAAAAATAAGTAAACCGCCCACCGGGGGGGCGGGTTGGGTCGGGGGTAAACCGCCCCCTGGGGGGGCGGTTTGGGCATGGTTGAAATTTTTTTGGGGGTCTGGTTATTAATATTATTTTATTTATTTTTTTGGTTATGAAAAAAAATGACGACGATAATTTTACAAATTCCTTTCTTTATTTTTTTTTCGCAAGCAATTCGGAAACTAGTTTCAGTAACTTAGATTTTGAAAAATATTGTAGAATAAGAATTTTCTCCAAAAAATAAAATAGCCTAGTGAGGGAAGATTTCTTTTATGCCTTCTTCCAATTTCATTTAATTTGAACATTGGTGATGATATTGATATGCCCCGTCCAGGTAGGAACGGGCCGTGTAGCTGGATCTTCTCCTTGCTGGGTTTGTCCTACTTCGGGGTGGCAGGCCGAGATGTAGGGAACGGGGTGCTGTGCTGTGCTAAGAACGCGATGTGTGTTTTAGAGGTACTTAACTCTAACCTATCATACCTCAGTATGTGTCGAAAATCCTCCGTAATAAATGAAGCTTAGCACCTTAAATAGGCCTGGTTATCCGTACGAACGGTAATAACACAGTGTTTACTGTTTGGCGGAGACAGTTACGATGAGTGTAAGCTGAAGCCGATCTAAGCCTTTCTGGGCTGATGCCAGTTAGGGCCTAGTTCGGACGCATCATTTATCGGGCCTTGTCAGGCCGACATTGACCGATCACTGCTCATCTTGTCTTTCGGCATAAGAGCCTGGGCTGAGCAACTTTCGGCCTGTGATTATTCATTGGTCTCGGCTGAGCTTTCTTCATGACTTCGGCCTGGCCCGGCCCAAGTTAGGGGGCCGAGGCCGAAGCTATTCATAGCCCGAGACCTACTTTGTTATGGACCGTGTTTACATGGACCTATCATTTGCCTCCGAAACCGGAGTGCATGAAGTTGGATGCATTTCGGGTTTGAGAGTTTTCAGGAGTTTTACCTTTTATTCCTCACGTCGTCCCGACGTTAACCTATCGGCCTTTGATCGTTTGTGCTTTCGAGTTGTGTTCAGTCAGTTGGTTCGCTACATCGATTGATAGTGTGCTTTTGACAAAAAATTTTGTATGTGCATTTGTTCCGTTGTTTTTGGCCATGCTTTCGGGCCTCTGATCGGGACGTTGTAATTTCTTTCGTGCCGAGGTTCAGTAGGTGACACTGCGTAATTAATGCAACCGTCTTTTCGTCTTACTCTTGTGAAAGTTCGTTATGATCGGCACGTCTTTATACGTTCTCGCTATGGGGGGTTCGGCCGCCTTATTCTCTTTTCTCATGGTTCAGGTACCGTTCGGCGGTCTTTTCTTTTTCATTCAGGTAGGAACGGGCCGTGTAACTGGATCTTCTCCTTACTGGGCTCGTCTTGCTTCAGTGTAACAGGCCAAGATGTAGGGAACGGGGTGTTGTGATGTGCTAAGAACGCGATGTATGTTTTAGAGGTACTTAACTCTAACCTATCATACTTCAGTAAGTGTGTCGAAAATCCCCCCGCAATAAATGGAGCTCAGTGCCTTAAATAGGCCTAGTTATCTGTACGGGCGGTAATAACATCGTGTTTACTATTTGGCGGAGACAGTTAGGGTGAGTGTAAGCTTAGGCCGATCTGGGCTAATGCTAGGCGGCCTAGTTTGGACGCATCATTTGTCGACATTGACTGATCACTGCTCATCTTGCCCGGTTTCAGCATAAGAGCCCGGGCTGAGCAACTTTCGGCCTGCGACTGTTCATTGGTCTCGGCCTGAGCTTTCTTCATGACTTCGGCCTGGCTCGGATTAGATGGCCGAGGCCGAAGCTATTCATAGCCCGAAGCCTGGTTTATTATGGACCGTGTGTACATGGTCCTATCAGATATGATAGAAGAATAATTAATATTGAAAAAATGTAAAAGATTTCTTAAGTTAGCAAAATATGGATAAAATATGTGATGGTATGATAGAAGGATAGTTACATATTAGTTACTACTGAAAAAAGGTAAAAAGTTCCTTAATTCGCAAAATATGGGTAAAGTACAACTGTTACTTGAACATGATTTTGCTAAGAAATTGAAGCCACAAAAATCACCGAAAATTTTATTAATATTAAAAATATATAAAATTTAATATTCTGCACTTAAATCGAAAAAATTCAAAATCTATCCAATCCGAAGAATAATTCTCCGAATCCAAGTCTTCTTTCTGAAAAATTATTCTCCAGAAAGAGATTTGAATTTCCTGAGAATAATTCTCCAAATTTGTGTTTTTCTTATTTTTTTTTGGATTTTTGTAATTAAAATATAAAATGTTAGAATTTATTTCCTAATTTAGAAGTAAATTATTTGACTTAGATGTGGGTTCAAATGCACAACGTACAAGTATCATAATAACAAGCAAGACTGTACATATCTGATAACTAGGAATGAGAATCTCTAATTCAATCTTGATGTAAATAAATAACAACACAAGCATTGAAAGAATTTTCATCACTCTTCCATGGCATCTCCACTTTCTACAGTCTCAACCTTCTGCTGAATTTGTGTTATCTTGGTAGAAAGTACCTCTGCAAAACCAGCATAAGTACCCAATGTAAGTTCAGGACAAACTTCACAATTAAATAAATCTTCATGTACTAACAGAAAAATGCACGTGGTCAGTACATTGACTACCGGAATAGGCACAGATCTCCCAAACATATTTACACAGAAAATTAACACTATATGAAGTTAACCTTAACAGTGCAACTACCCAAATGTTGAATTACGAGCCCCAGTTAAGCCTATTGCATCCATTAACCCTCAATAGCACAAAAGCAAGCTTACCCTGAAGCCAATTTTTACTTTAGTAACAAAATTTGCTTAAGAGAAACTCAGATTTCTCAACAGAGTAATATCATCCCTCAAAATCATTGATTTAACACTTGAACTAAAATAGAATGTAAGAAGTACAACAAAACATCTCTGGCTACAAGCACTTTATTCACTTGCACACAAATTATGAAAGATAATGTAGAAGTCCTACCAGTTTGGCCCTTAACAAAGGTGTAACCCTTGGAGCTAATGTAGGTCCGGGGATTTGGCAATTGATAGTTCCTCAAGTACTCTGTTTTACCCTGCTTGCAAAATAAATGTTTAATTGGATCACAACATATTATATCCACACTTCATAAAATGTCTTGCTGAAAATTTGATATTTTCCAACATTTGAAAGCAGCACCCAATATTTTTCATATTGGGGTTCTTGCTCACATGTTTTTTTTTTTTTTTTTTTTTGTGAGAAAAGCCCGTAGGCACTTGCTCACATGTTATCACTATATGTTATCCACGATGACCTAGCAGTTAAACTCAAAATAAAATCCTAAAAATTTATTTTTCTTAGGAGTTGTAATATATTTTTTCTTTCCATTACTAATTTACTTGAAAAATAGTGCTAAAAACTAAAGTGTAATCTCATCATTTTTCACAAGGCCAGCTCACTCAACCTGACCAAGGCATTTCTCTTTCATGGTAAACTTCAGGCTGGCCTGGGTTGGGTCCCCTTGCCTACTCTATTTTAATCGACTTTTTGTTTCATTGAAATTTAAGAATTTCAATTTTCAGTCTATTTAAATTTTAAAGCATTGTAATAAGAATTGTTGATAAAAGTTGTTAGATTACATTATCAACTATAGATATGTTATTCCTTGAAAGTAACATGATTTGTGCATACTGCCAAAATCTGATTTCTCATGCTGGGTGGATAATTATACTCAGCCTGCCCTGGTATCACAAGCCAGCTAGGTGACCAGCCTATCACATTCTCCTTAACTAAGTTTAAGATGACACGCTATTCGTAAATTGAATTGAAAATGATCAGAAATGCTAAGTCTTATTTATACACATATATAATTATACTGCATGCTTGCAATAAAAGATTTAACAATAAATAACTCTCTTTTTTTGATAAAAAAACTAATAAAACATGTAAATCATATGATAACATACATATATCTTTGTGTACCTTGGTAATAACACAAACATCAACATTACTTCCACTGCCCAAGTCATTGAAGATATCAGCACATATTGCCTCGGCAACTAGTTCTATACCCTCTTCTCTCTGAAACAAAGGACCAGAAAGGTACATAACAAGTAATGTTAAGTAAACAATTTACTAGTTTTGCCCAGTCAATGTCCAGTACAATCCAGCTATTTCATTGGCATGTTTGTTGCTTGCTTGCACATCCCAGGCATATGTGAAACTAAGCCCTAATCAAAATCCAAATTTGGAGAAAATAACCCAAAAGGATAATACAAAGGGTACCAGCAGGACTTGCAGTTATATGTGAAAAATATATATATATATATTATAGAGAAGGTGAGCTTACAGTTAAGCCTTCTTTGTACTTGGACTCAAACACAGACATAGCAGCCAAAGAGCCCGAACTCATGGTTGCAAAAGGAAGAGTGTCAGTTGATCCATGTGGGTAAACCTACATTCAACAACAGCCATTATAGCTAGCAAATATCAGAGAAATTCATTATAAACTTGCCTCGGATTCTTAATTTAACTTCATTATTTGCACAGGAAAGATACTCCAACTGCCTTCCTTTTAAAAGAAATCCAAGGAGTTACTACTTTAATTTCTTTTAAAGCATATTGTAAAGGGAATACACAAAAGATGCTAATTCCATCGTTTGGCAGTTAGATGACAACAATTGTCGTGTTTGTTTTAGCATGAGATGGGGTCAAAGCCCTTGAACTCACCTCCGGTGCAAGCATTGAGTTTTTGGACCTGTGACTTTCCATATAGGGGACAATGGCTCAGCCACCATGCTAGATGTGGTTCTCAACAATAGATGCCATTTTATGCAAGGCCCATCATATTTTGGAAGGGTACAAGTGTAGAGATATTATGTTTTTAATTACAATACTTAACTGTATGGAGATGAGGTCCTGTAACATCAACCCCACCAAGAACCAGAGCGGCACTGACATGACCTTGGTAGCTGCAATTGAAGTTCTACTGATTTATTTACATATACTAAATTGGTGCTCAAATAGAGGTTCTTATGCAAAATAATTCTTTTATTATTAGTTTTTACATGCTAAATAAGTTGTTATGACAAGGATTGGAATAAAGACATAATATGGCCAAAAGCTTAACTAGAAAATGAATGAAAAAAATGAAAAGTCATCCCAATAATAACTGGGCAACAAATTCATACCAGCACATGCCTGGACATTGGAGCTCAATGGCCCACTATTTAAATATCAATGACAGACGAGATATAGGAAAAAG
The DNA here is from genome assembly GCA_024447775.1 of Carex cristatella. Lineage (NCBI taxonomy): Eukaryota > Viridiplantae > Streptophyta > Magnoliopsida > Poales > Cyperaceae > Carex > Carex cristatella. The sequence goes on along the minus strand of JAJHPF010000033.1, from coordinate 3,348,362 downwards.
TACAAAAGAAAAGAACAAAAGGAGTACTTGAACAGATGTGATTTGAGGAGAGTAAGAGCAGTGACGACTCTTGATTCACGGCCAGTGGCATATCGGTGAAGCTGCAACTGTGAGCTGACCATGTCTAGATAAAAAAAAAAGATAATGCATAATAAATTTATACTTATATAATATATATACAACTTTGTCTAAAAAACTTAAAGTACGCATCACAGTACCAGATTAAAGATCAGTACCGGTTAATAATGGTTGCTTCAACCAGCCAGGAGCCTTTTCTTCCAATGAGTTTATACATGCTCTACTAGGGCAAATGATGGACTCTTTTAGGTCAACTAGGGCAAAGCTTCCTTTGCTTGTTTCTCAGTTTAAAAGGTATAACCATGATGTACAAGATACTACTACCATATGCAAATGGAAAATAAAACAAAAAAATACTAACAAATTAGCATAACTAGATGCTGCACATTCTGTGTACCTCATAGAACCCATACACTGGTAAAATTGTCTACAAAGAAGTATTGGAAGTATGCAACTCTAAAAGCCAAAAGAAAAAACAAAAACAAAGAAAAAGAGGGTGGTTAGTAGTGATAGGCGCTCGAGACCCCTACTCCAAAGGCATTCTCACAATTTGAAAATTAGTCAAAAAGAACCAACGATTGTGGTGAAGCCAAGAACAAAGAAAATCTTCACCTAAAGAAGAACAATGGTGGTGATAGGCGCTCGAGACAAAAACAACCTTGGAATGAGAACTTGCCAAGAACAAAGAAATGAAAAGGTCAAAGTATCTCAAATAGTCAAGCTTCATTAAGGTCAATTATTTTACTAATATTTAAATATGTTTCGTAAGATCTTTTTGCTAATATTTACGTCTTATTTATAGGTTGAGAACTAGTTTCTTGCAAGGTACAATAGAGGAGAACTTCGGATGCAATGGTAATCTTGAAGACATATAGTAAGTGTATTATTTTTCTCAACAAAATATCAAGTTGAAATAGTTTCTCTCTAAGTAGTGATGGTGTTATGTTGCTAAATATTTTTTCATCATCTTTGCAGTGATTTGACGATTACACAATAAAGTTATTGTATTGGTGCTGGAGGCTTTTGATTTTGCATTTAATTTTGCTTATGGATCAGTTTTTGTTTATTGAGCACTGCTGGTTTGAAAAGTTTGCATTTAATTTAGGCACTCTGGATTGACTCTGCTGCAAATTTATTTCTCAGCTTCCTGCTGCAAATTAATATCACCTAAAGTAACCCAATGTTGAAGATTAGATCATAACCGTCAGATCTGCTTTGGCACGAATATTAAGGGGACCCTTGTGAATTTCAAGTTTTCAACAAAGGACGGATTGGCCCGGATCCTATTCGAACGGTCGTAATCTAAAAACAAAATTTTATTTACTTCAGAGAATTGGACTCCGCTACCGGACCATGGTTTTATCCCTAATTCCGCTCCGGTGTTACGGTGTACAGCATACTTTGACTTTTGGTGATGAGGTGGCACAGTCAGATTGTTTCTTAACCAATAAGAAACTACAATGTCATAATTCGTAAATGAACGTAAAGTGCCTAGAGTACGGAGTACTGACAAAGGGCAAATCGGTTCGTGTCGGTTGCGGTCTGGTCCTCGTACCCAAAATCGCCTTTCCATTTGTTATATATTTTTTCTTTCCATCTCTTCTGTTAGGTGAGATGTTATCTGGGCCTTCGGATCTAATCGAACAGTTAAAAAGAAAGTGCAGCAGGAGGCTGACAAATAAATTTATACGGTTCCGCTGTAGTCCCTCTCCCAAGCAAGCAAAGAGCGCTCTCCTCTTTTCCATCCGAGAAAGTGTCTTTCCCCAAAAGAGGTGTCAGTTATGGCAATAGCTCTGTAATGTTCTCCTATTTTCTCTGAATTGATCACTGATCTCGTTTTTATGGTTTTGTGACTTGTTCTCGGGAAAATTTGGATATTTCCATCTCGATCGTGCTTCAAAGAATGTCTAACCTTTGATAGCTGTCTTTCCCTTCTCTGTTATTTTTTCTTGTAGAATGGTGAAGATGACAGACTTACCAACAAAAGGTGGCTTCAGCTTTGATCTCTGCAGGAGGAATGAGATGCTGCTAAAGAATGGAGTACATATGCCCCCTTTTAGAAAGACTGGTACAACCATCGTCGGTCTGGTTTTTCAGGTTTGCCTTTGTTTGATCTAGCATCTTCATTGTACTTTAACGAAAATCAAGAATTTAAAGCACAACATTGTTAGGTCCTAGTTTGGATGAAGTAATAGTATGGACTGATAACTTTATCCCATTGTGCTACTTCTGACTGACTCATTCTTACTTTATGTATTCACAATTTGGAGTGATGCTGAATTGGGTTAAATCATGGACGAGTTAGACACTTGAGGGATCGAGGTGTTATTACACAATTTGACAGTAAACTGACTTATATTTAGTCAAATTGAGTGGTGATTGCTTTGTAAAGGGTTTACTGAGGTCCCCTTTTTGCACATTTGAGGGCTTTCTTCGGTTTGCTTGGAAATAAGATTGCCAATTTCATGTTATAACATATATCCAAATACTAACTATCTGACGCAACACCTTGCTATGTGATATGATACTAACGGAGAGCCAACATCCATCTGTTAATCCCCAATTAAAATTGAAATACAAATTTTAGATTTTACAAATGAATGAATTCAAATAAACCAACTTACAGATTTAAATGACTTCTGTTTTCAAAGCAAAGGTGCCGAAGAAGTAGCTCTCTGTTAATTTGTTATGAGGAGATATATAGTGTAATAATATTCGATGCTAGATGCTTGACATATGACCTGTCAGTCTGTCTTGACAATTGAAACAACTCCCTCTGGCAAGTTCTCGCTTTCTGTCATCATTTTATATTCCGAAAGGGTCATGGATGCGGCAGATTAAACCGTCCCTCAGGGACGTGGTTTTCAAAACCGTCCGTGATGGATGTTCAAATCCAAACCGTCCGTTATTTTTTTTTGTCGCCCGATCGTTTGGGTTAAGCCAAAAGGCGGTATGATTATAATTAAGAGGGACGTTTTTTTTTTATTCGGGTCTTATTAGTTTTCGAAATAATCCAGATTCTATCCTCTTTTTCGATATTTATTTTATTTTATTTCGATTAATAAAAATTCCGGCAGATATGAAATGCTAAATTAGGCCCAGAAAAACAAACGTCATCTAGAAGCACGGCCCATATTAACCCATCGACCCAAATCAGACCCGGATCACAATAAAACTACCATATTATACAATTCATATCTCGGGTTTAAAAGCTTAAAATCCAACCCTAAAACCTCACAACCCAGTCACCTCCCAGCCGCCAGCCTAGTACTCTCCTTCTTCAACACCTTACCCTCTATCCTCTCTCCTCTCTTCTCTCCTCTCTCCTCTCTCCTCTCCTTCAAGCTTTTAAGTTGCACGGAGATTGTTGCATCCCTTTTTCCACTGCCTCTGGTAGGTAATATTTCCTTCTTGTCAGAGCATGGTGCCAGCACTGTAAGTGCCTTCACCTGAAGCTTACGTATTCATTCTAGAGAAGGAAGAAATATAAGACATGGCAACTTTGCCGAGGTTACCGATTTGATTCGTTTGGTTTCCTCTTTTTCCCTGTTGCCTACATCTACCACTGTGGCTTTTGGCGATCCATCGAGCAATTACTTGTTTGTTTCTTGGATCGCCTCCTAGCCAACATCATTTTAATTTTTTCAATTATGTCATAATTTAAAATGATTTACTGAAGGGTGATGATCCTTTGTATATGGTCATACTTCTGAAAAGTTCATGGCAGCTTTGCCGAGGTTGCCAATTCTGATTAATTTGGTTTCCTCTTTTTCCCTGCTGCATATACTAATCTTTTGGCTCTTGGTGATTTAATTCCAGTGAGTTCTCCTTTTTTTGTGGATTCATGAATCATCTCCTTGCCAACAACCACATTATATTTCTGCTTTTTCAGTGGTATTGTATTAGATCCTTTCAAAATCGTACAACTTTGCTCTCTTTAAAAGGGCCAAGATGAGACATTTGAAATTATGGGACAAAAATGACAACCATCTGGTAGTTAACGGAGACGGAAAAATCTTAACTGAAATTGGAATTTTGGTTAATTCATTTATTTTACAGTCAGCAAGGAAAACCACAAAGAAAATGGCTATTTACAGCCTAATTCGAACCAAATAGTTTGGGCGCTGTACTATAAAAACACTGGTAATAAATCAAAATGGAAAAAACAAACACAATAATTGTGCATTGCACAAAGCAAAAACGGCGCATTCAATACCCTATTTTACGGCTCATTCGAACTTTTGAAATTGAAGGAAATTAACCAGATACGAGATAAGAATAAAGAATAAGATGCATGCATGGGACATGGCCAAATTAGGCAGGGAAATTAGTTCTCATTTAAAACAATCATTTAATATGCTCGCATTACAATTATTTGTTTCCACTTTCCACACAAGACAGAATCTAACAGGTAAAACAGTCATAAACCGTTAGGTTCTTAACCTATCTTATTTTCAGAAAAAGAAAAAGAAAAAAAAAATCGTAAATCAAGTTCATCACACACACAACACACTCATTTCTTGATTATTGATTATCAAATCGGAGCGAGCATGCATGTTTTTTGTTCTTAATTTGAGCACTCATAGCCAAATGGCACCGGCATTCCTGAGCAAGGGAATGAGATCTCCACCGAGGTGGAGAGACATGATCTTCTCGGTGGACCCCACCAATTTTCCTCCAATAAACACTGCCGGGACAGGAGGATTGCGGCCCGTGAGTTTGACGAGCGCTCTTTCCATCTCTTTTCCCTGAGACTCCTTGTCGAGCTCGTGAATGTCAGCATTGACACCGAGATCAGAGAAAAGGCTCGTCACGGTATGGGACATGCAACATGAACTCGTGCTGAAGACGACCACGGCACGCTGTGATACTAGCTTGTTCACCTTGTCCATTAATTAATTACTTGGTAATTAAAAATTTAACTTGGATGAAATTTTTGAGTGATGAGGAGAAAATATATATGTTTTGTGATTAAATTTTGAGTAGGAAGGTTTTGGTTGTGATGGTCTTAGAATTGAGAAATTGGCCCTCTATATATAATGAGCTCAGGAATCTATTTAGATTCCTCAAAAAGTTGCCATTTGGATATGTGAATAAGGATATGTTCTCTAAGCGTTTACAATTCATCTCGTCTCAGCTGAAAAATCTCGTTTCCAGTAAAAAAAAAACACGAAGGGGTGAGTGAATTAATCAGGTCAAACTCGCCATGTCACCGGGTGGTTCCCGTCTTGCTGATCCGATCAGACTCAGAATCTGCTTATTCTCCAAGCCGTAGTTTTATTATTCCAGATAAAAAAATATGTATACGGTTGATTATCAAGTTAAGTTTTGAAATTAATTAGCATTGATCTCTTAAGCAAGCAATAGAGAAATATGCCAAGTGCATGATGCAGATTTCTCCTAGTATGTCTGTCCCAGTGTATGGCAGATGGCCGCATACAATGCTCAAGTTGGAACAAGCAAATGGATAATCTTCAAGTCTCCTTTCAACTATGGAATATGGAATATAAATGGATCACCACACCCAAAATTGTAATACCATAAAGGTATAAATGTGTTGATAAGGTTTGACTGATCCTTTTTTTTTTTTCCATGTATAGATCAGTCAATGGCCATTTTTTGTGAGATTATTAATTAACCATGCCAATGTTGGTAAAACTTTACATTGTGAGATTATTATGACGCTACTTGTACAGTTTAGTGATATAAAATCAAGATATACTTAAATATTTACCTCCCTCTATTTTGGGCTCTTTGGAAGCCCGTGGGCTTAAAGGAATTACATGCCACTAAATCATGGTAATCTTATTGGTGTTTTGGGCTCCATTAGTCTCGTCCATTTTGTTAATTAGTCAACCTACTTGTTGTATATGTGATACTAACATTTTTAGAATTTTGTTACATATTTTTAATAGAAAAATATTACAGTGAAGTTGTTCGATTAATTAAGGCATATTAGAAATTAAGTATCCAGTTTTTACTTATTTTTTTATATCAAATTTATTAGATTAGATTTTAATAATTGAAAGCTTTTTTTTTTCGGTTCTTACATGACCCGTAGGTCGATAATTGAAAGCTAGATACACCAATTTTTTTAGTAAAAAAAAAAAATTAGACGTGAAGCAACCCAATTATTTAATATTCACAAAATTAAGATCTCTCATTTAAATTTCGAACCTGCAATGATACATACATGTTGTGTTATCCTAATGTAATACTTTCTTGATTGATTTATTGATTTTAAAACTTAATTACAATATAACAATTCAATCAAATCAACTTATGGTCCATATTTTTATATTGTTTTAAATTGGCCCGCTAATTAACAATTAATCGGAGCACTCTAGACTTGTGTAAGAATCACAGACAAGTGTTATACTAATAGAAAGTCAAGTTCTATGGTGTAATTTTTATTTTAATCCTTGTCACACACAAAAATAATCCAAACTGTAATTATTGCATTCATATGACTTGATTTTAGGCAGAGAAGATCTATGTATAGTTAAGAGGTACTCAGTGATCCTCATAATTTCAAATATTTTATATAATTCAGTCATCCTTCATCCTTATAAATTATAACATGTATGTTTACAATTTAGTGATTAAAATTCTAATTTATTATAGTGGAGACTTGAATTCAAATTTTAATCATAATATTATAGGGAGCTTGACTGCAAGACTCACCTGTCGAGCAGGGACGGAAATTGGCCTTAGTGATCTGACGGTGCCGAGTGAAAGAACTGTCGCTCAACGGATAAAAGCTACTCTAGGGATAACATACTGATCTTCCCCAAAAGTCCATATTGACTGGAAGGTTTGACACCTCGGTGTTAGCTCTTCGTCACCTGGGGCTATAGGATATTCCAAGAGTTGGGTTCTTTGCCCATTAAAGCAGTATGTAAGCAGGGTTTAGAACGTCATAAAACAGTTTGGTCCATATTCGGTGTAGGCATTATAGCATTGAGAGAACCTTTCTCTAGTACGAGAGGACTGGGAATGACATACCTCTAGTGTACCAATAAACGCTGGATAGCCAAGTGCGAAGCAGATAACTGCTAAAAGCAGCTAAGTAGTAAGCTCACCGGCCCCAAGATGCATGAGTACTCTCTTATATATTCTTTCTCAAAGTCTATAGTAGCAGAGCCAAGACAACATCGGCTTCTCTACCCGTCGAGGTGGAGCAATAAAAGTCTTAAGAATATAAATAAAATCACGTACGGTAAAACAAGTCGTTTATTATTACGATAGGAAGTGCAGTAATCTCTTATTTAAATTTTTTAGTTCTACATCTGTTGTTAGGCCTGCATGACGAGTCAAAACTCTCTCATTCGCCAATCAAAATTAATACACAGTTCGCACTTTAAACAATTTTGATTAATATTGTGTGTCATTACATGATAGTTTCCAAGTTATAGCAGAATACGGGGGTTGATATAATTAGTTCTACATCTGTCATTCGTCAAACCCATCTGCTGCATGGAACTCTAGGCCACGTGATGCTTGATCAGAGTTTTTTTTTCCCTTCCTTTTCATCAAATTGCATGAGAACCTTAATTTTAAAGAGGCGCTAGCTAATTTCCCCAATCAATTTCCTTATCTAAATATCTCACGGACAGCGAGAGCGTACGGAGGTGCCACGTTGTACACGCACACATGTACCTCAAATCCTCAATCGTCATCTCCGTTCTGAGAAAAAAAGAAAAGAAATTAAAAGAGAATAATTCCCAAACAAACAAGATTTTATAATGAAAGAAAATTCAAAGAAAAAGCCAAAAGGTACCGACCCGCTAAAATTTTATAGATGATCCAGACTATGTAAATCTGAGTCTGAAACAACTGAAACTTTTAGTTTATTTTAAATGGAATCATATTTAATTCAGAGTCTGTAATGTTCGGAATAATATTAATTAGAAGTGAATTGTTTCACGATTCGTGCTTTAAAAATTTGAACGGTTTAGATTTTTAAAAATCAACTCAAATTTTTGGGATATCTAGAGGATATGAACTCTACATCAGTTCTATTACTGTCCCATACTCAACGTCACACCTCTAACTTTATCAGCAATTTCAGATTGAGAAGGATGACATGACACGCCGTGATTTGTTACGTGACGTGACTAACTCTTTTTTTTCACGTAACGCGACGTGATCAAAATGGTGGTGAATGGTCACGTCACGTGTAGTCACACCGTGACCATATGTGATGTGACTACACGTGATGTCATGTGATGTGACGTAAATAATTAGTCACTTCAAATTTTTTATATTTTAACTTAAATTGTTGAAAATTCAGAAGAAAAAAAATATGAAAATATATGAAAAATTCTAAAAATAAATAAATAATGTTGTAAGGTCATTTTTTTATGAAAGACTGTTAGACATCGGACATTACTTTAAAAATTCAAATTACAAACATTTATTAGACTAAATTAGAAAAAAAATAAAAATTAGTGCTACATGAGTACCAGTATCACTGAATCTACACTAAAAAAAAAACATGGATACTTTATACGTACCAAAAAAGTTGGATATACTCTATGTTTCATACCGTGACGTAATGTATAATTTTCGCTCGAATGCAGTCACGTCACGTAATCAACACACATGACGTAACTAGTCATGCTCCATATACATTAGAGTTGCAACAAACTAAGCTCCATATATAATGTGTAAGCCAGATTCATTATAAGATGGTATTCATATTGGACCATTTTAATCACCCATCAAAATCATCATTGGCACTAGTTTACGTCTAAAGCAAAGATTAACATCTTCAAATTAAGTGATACATCTTGACCAACTTATAAGACTATAATTACCAACTAAACCTGGTTAAACAATGAGGGTGCGGCACTAAGACGCATTTCAAACCTAATTTTAATATCCAAAGTATATATGTATTCAATTTGTATCTAATATTCAATTTATATTTATATCTATTTAATTTTGAGATAAATTCCTATTCGTTACCGGCTTTATACGTGTATGGGATTCCCTATCAAATGGATAAGAGCAAATATAAAGTTGTCGACGAGGGCCACGAGGCCTTTCTTGAACTTAGACATAGCACTTTATATCAGGTCCATTAGGCTTCCCTTGGTGATATTCCATTTTAAGCCCAACACACATCTCGCACTTAAGCCATTAAAGGTAGAATTAGTGTATAAAATATAGGATAAAGATATTAACAGAACTGGTTTGACTTTATGCACCACATTAGTTATATTTTTTTTATTTTGTCTATGTTAATCATACGCTGCATGAAGTCAAACTAGTTCTGTTAATATCTTAATCAAAATATGCACAGTGGATGTTACCAGTATTCTGTGCAATGGAGAAAGAAATTTTAGCGAGTCGGAACCTTTTGGCTTTTTCTTTCATCATAAAATCTTTGCTTGTTCGGGAATTATTCTCTTTTAATTTATTCTTTTTTTCTCAGCACGGAGATGACGATTGAGGATTCGAGGTACATTTGTGCGTGTATAACGTGGCATTTCCGTACGCTCTCGCTGTCCGTGAGATATTTAGATAAGGAAATTGATTGGGGAAATTAGCTAGTGCCTCTTTAAAAGGTTCTCATGCAATTTGATGAAAATGAAGGGGAAAAAAAAAATGTTCTGATCAAGCATGACGTGGCCTAATTTCCATGCAGCAGCTGGGTTGACGAATGACAGTGACCTAGTAACTAATTATATCAACCCCGTATGCTATAATTTGGAAACTATCATGTAATGACAGAATATTAATCAAAATTGTTTAAAGTGCGAACTGTGTATTAATTTTGATTGGCGAATGAGAGAGTTTTGACTCGTCGTATACAGGCCTAAAAACAGATGTAGAACTAAAAATTTTAAATAAGAGAGTTAAAATTTGCATACATAATTACGTTACTGCACTTTCACTTGACACCTATGATAATAATAAACGATTTGTTTTGCCGTGATTTTTATATGTATTCTTAGGACTTCTATTGCTCCACCTTGGCGGGTAGAGAAGTCGCCGGTGTCTTGGCTCTGCTACCATAAGCTCTGAGAAAGTTAGAATATATAAGAGAGCACTCATCTTGGGATGAGCTTACTACTTACTGCTTTCAGCAGTTGTCTGCTCCGCACTTGGCTACCTAGCGTTTACGAGCACACCAGAGGTGCGTCATTCTTAGTCCTCTCGTACTAGGAAAAGGTTCTCTCAATGCTCTAATGCCTACACCGGATATGGACTGAACTGTTTTATAACGTTCTAAACCCAGCTCACGTACCGCTTTAATGGACGAAGAACCCAACCCTTGGAATATCCTACAATCCCAGGTGGCGAAGAGCCGACATCGAGGTGTCAAACCTTCCCGTCGATGTGGTCTTTTGGAGAAGATGAGTATGTTATCTCTAGAGTAGCTTTTATCCATTGAGCTACGATTCTTCCACTCGGCACAGTCAAATCACTAAGGCCAACTTCCGTCCCTGCTCAACAGGTGAATCTTGCAGTCAATAATATTATGATTAAAACTTGAATTCAAGTTTCCACTATAATAAATTAGAATTTTAACAACTAAATTGCAAACATACATATTATAATTTATAAGAATGACTGAAGTATATAAAATATTTGAAATATTGAAGATCACTGAATACCTCTTAACTATACATAGAACTTCTCTGCCTAAAATCAAGTCATATGAATGTAATCATTAACAGTTTGGATTTTTCTTTTGTGTGACAAGGATTAAAATTAAAATTACACCATAGAACTTGACTTTCTATTAGTGTAACACTTGTGATTCTTACACAAGTCTAGAGTGCTCCGATTAATTGTTAATTAGCGGCCCAATTTAAAACAATATAAAAATATGGACCATATATGTTGATTTCATTGAATTGTTATATTTAAATTAATTTTCAAAATCAATCAACAAAGTATTACATTAGGATAAAACAACTTTATATATATATATATATATATATATATATATATATATATATATATATATATATATATATATATATATATGTGTGTGTGTGTGTGTGTGTGTGTGTGTGTGTGTGTGTGTGTGTATGTATATATGTATATATGTATATATGTATATATATGTATATATGTATATATGTATATATATATATGTATATATGTATATGTATATATATATGTATATATGTATATGTATATATATATATATATATATATATATCATTGCAGGTTCAAAATTTAAATTTTTTGTGAATATTAAATAGTTTGGTTGTTTGACGTCTAATTTTTACTAAAAATAATTGGTGTATCTAACTTTCAATTATTAAAATCTAATCTAATAAATTTGTTATAAAAAAATAAGTCAAAACTGGATACTTAATTTCTCACATGCCTTAATTAATCGAACAACTACAATGTAATATTTTTCTATTAAAAATATGTAACAAAATTCTAAAAATGTTAGTATCACATATACAACATGTAGGTTGACTAATTAACAAAATGGACGACACTAATGGAGCCCAAAACACTAATAAGATTACCAAAATTTAGTGGCATGTAATTTCTTTAAGCCTGCGGGCTTCCAAAGCGCCAAAAAGAAAGAGGTGAATATTTACCGAAATTTTTATTGATATATAAAAAAAAATAATAAATTAAACAATCTATCCAAAAATAGCAAAGAATTCGAGATCTATCTCATACCGATGACATTGTCATCGGTTTCAGAAAGTAAAACTAATAGCAAAGTCATTAGTTCCAGCCGCCCATAATCGATAACAAAATAATCGGTACCAGAACCGATGACAAAGCCATCCGTGCCAGATAACTGTGGTGAAGAGGAATTCACATTCTTCCCGTCAGTAAAAGGGAATCTTTTAGAACCAGTGGATCCGGACCGTTCTTTTTGACTTTAAACGAATTTTAAATCTCAAATAATACAGTCCCCTAATCGCAAAGCGGCATAGAGTAAATATTAAACTGTAAAGTGAAGGGAATCTTTTAAAGGGTCTGAGACCGATGGCTTTGTCATCGGTTCTGGTACTGATTATTTTGTTATTGGTTCTAGGCAAGCTGGAATCGATAACTTTGCTATCGGTTTACTTTCTGAAACCGATGACAATGTCATCGGTATGAATAGATCTCGAATTCTTTGTCATTCTTGGATAGATTGTTAAATTTTTTTATATATATTAATAAAAATTTCGGTATTTGGGCAGCTGCCGGTTCCGGTCGACTTTGCCCCACTTTGAAATTTTTTTTGCCTCCTCTGGATGTTTAACTTGTAATTCGGGTTAAATTTAAGAATAAAATTAATATAAATTTTTTGAATTATGAGTGGTAATTAGAATTATAAATTAGAACATTATAAAGTATAAGTTAAAGTATTGTTTTTATCGGATATCCAATTAGTTAATGAATTTTAAATCTGATTCGATATTTTTTGTCGCTGATGAAAATTCTGAATCCGTCCAACAAGAAAAACCATAAATTGTGAAATTCTGATATACAATTAATGAACCAACACTCCAACAATATGATGTCTTTCATGAATCAATGTAAAGTTTTACCGACATTTTTCTTTTGAATAAAAAATAGGGATCTAAGTCCCTGTTGATATATTGAACTGAAACAGTTAGAGAGTTAGAATTTCCGGAGGAAACATCAGTTAAACTAACAAAAGGACCCTATAAATTCAACCTTGTTGAATTCAAACTTAATATATATATATGAGGTTGGCTAATATACAATCGATTGTTCCTGAGCTCCGGTGCAACCAAGTCGTTTTCCGATTTTCAAAGTCCAAATAGTCGATCTAAACCGTTAGATGTGATCTCTATATTAAAATATATTTGGAGACCAAATTTTACATTTTTTTTGGAATTTTTTTACTATTTATTAAGCCACTTTGAAAATCACTAATCCAACGGTGGCTTCTGTTTTTACTGTTTGATTAAGCCACCGTTGGATCAACGATTTTCAAAGTGGCTTAATAAATAATTAAAAATTCCAAAACATGTAAAATTTGGTCTCCAAGTATATTTTAATATAGAGATCATATTTAACAGTTTAGATCGATTATTTGAAATTTTCAAAGTGACTTAATATATAGAGGTTGGCTAAATATTCTTGTACATCTCTCTCCATCCTGTTGGAACTTGAGTTCTAAAAACTCAAAATTCTCTCTTCTATAAATTTGCTTAAAATCATCATTTATAATTTTTGTTAACTTAAGGGTTTAGTTGAAAATTTTCAATTTCTTAATTATTGGATTCCGTTACTTTTCTCTCTTGGATCAGTTGCCTATTAGAATTATACTAAAAAAAATTAAGTCTCATGAAGCCCAAAGGGCGTTACAAAGAGATACCTTATATCTCATTAATTTCTCTTTATGAATTCTTTAATTTGATTAAGTACTCTCTCTCATCTTTGAGATATATATAAATACCCTTCAATTGACTAAATGAACCAACTCTTTCGGAAAAATCATACAATGAATATGCTCTCCATCTTTCTATTCAAGAAGAAAATCTTTTCTTTACTCTCCCACAAAATAGTTTACCATTTTATCTCGATTAATCAAATTCTGATCTATGCTGGATATTACGGAGTTATCGTCAATTGCTTCCATGGCGTGCCTAAGGAGCAACAAACCCGGATTATCTTGGTTGCGGTTCCATCTTGCACAATGAGACGGAATACGCTTAAGGATAGTGCTTCGCACGATCCGGATAACTCTATTTCAATTTGATTTATTTTAATTAATTTATAACTATCCGAATATTCTGAAAATTTATACCAACACATCCAACAAACATCATTATAAGCAGCAGTTTCTTAATCTTTTTATCTCCTCCTTTCTTAACTACCCATTGTTGTGCTTGTAATTTTTTCAATTCAGCCCTCCAATTATGAGTATTCTCAAATATCTCTCCCTCCACTAATTCTTATAACTCCAGCATAAAAAAAAGCATTCTGAAAAGAGATGTTGTACATACTCATCTGCTCTTATACATAGAAAACACATACTGAAAAGATGTCATTCTTTTTTTGCTAATTATCTCATGTGAGTATTCTATTGAAGTTTTACCGACATTGGCATGGTTAATTAATAATCTCACAAAAAATGGCCATTGACTGATCTATACTATATATGCATGCAGTACAATTCATGACAAAAAAAAAAAATCAGTCAAACCTTATCAACACATTGTGCCTTTATGGTATCACAATTTTGGGTGTGGTGATCCATTTATATTCCATATTCCATAGTTGAAAGGAGACTTGAAGATTATCTATTTGCTTGTTCCAACTTGAGCATTCTATGCGGCCATCTGCCATACACTGGTACCGACATGCTAGGAGAAAACTGCATCATGCACTTGGCATATTTCTCTATTGCTTGCTTAATTAAGAGGTCAATGCTGATTAATTTCAATACTTAACTTGATAATCAACTGTTAACCGTATACATAATTTTTATCTGGAATAATAAAACCATGGCTTGGAGATTCCGAGTCTGATCGGATCAGTGAGACTTTTTTTTTGACATATATAAGCCCTTAGATACACACACTCTCTAAATAATCCTGTTAGTCAGGATCAATCTTAAGACCTCCCACGTGGAGGCATATGTCTCAACCACTGTGCTACAAAGTACTTGGTGGATCAGTGAGACTGGAGTTGCCCGATAACATGGCGAGTTTGACCCGATTAATTTACTCACCCCCTTTGTATTTTTTTTTTTTTACTGGAAACTAGATTTTTCAACTGAGACGAGATGAATTGAAAACGCTTAGAGAACATATCCTCATATCCAACTGATGAAAATACTCAGTGCAATTGAGAATAAATCCACATATCCAAATGGCAACTTTTTGAGGAATCTAAATAGATTCCTGAGCTCATTATATATAGAGGGCCAATTTCTCAATTCTAAGACCATCACAACCAAAACCTTCCTACTCAAAATTTAATCACAAAATATATATTCTCCTCATCACTCAAAAATTTCATCCAAGTTAAATTTTTAATTACCAAGTAATTAATTAATGGACAAGGTGAACAAGCTAGTATCGCAGCGTGCCGTGGTCGTCTTCAGCACGAGTTCATGTTGCATGTCCCACACTGTGACGAGCCTTTTCTCTGATCTCGGTGTCAATGCTGACATTCACGAGCTCGACAAGGAGTCGCAGGGAAAAGAGATGGAAAGAGCGCTCGTCAAACTCACGGGCCGCAATCCTCCTGTCCCGGCAGTGTTTATTGGAGGAAGATTGGTGGGGTCCACCGAGAAGATCATGTCTCTCCACCTCGGTGGAGATCTCGTTCCCTTGCTCCGGAATGCCGGTGCCATTTGGCTATGAGCCCTCAATTTAAGAACAAAAAACATGCATGCTCGCTCCGATTTGATAATCAATAATCAAGAAATGAGTGTGTTGTATGTGTGATGAACTTGATTTACGGTTGTTTTTTTCTTTCTTTTTCTGAAAATAAGATAGGTTAAGAACCTAACGGTTTATGACTGTTTTACCTGTTAGATTCTGACTTGTGTGGAAAGTGGAACAAATAATTGTAATGCGAGCATATGACCTGATTGTTAATTATGCACCGTTTCATAATGCGAGCTATATGAAATGAATCAAATTATTGTTTTAAATGAGAACTAATTTCCCTGCCTAATTTGGCCATGTCCCATGCATGCATCTTATTCTTTATTCTTATCTCGTATCAGGTTAAATTAATTTCCTTCAATGCAATGCACAATTAATGTGTTTGTTTTTCCATTTAATTTGACTTGACTACCAGTCTACCAGTGAGTTGTATGAAGTTAATTTGTCGTTTCTTCGCTTGCCGCTCTCTCATTTTCTATATATATTTTTGTCTGTCATAATTCACAGTCAAACACTACTATACAGAAACATGAAGTATACACGGTTAAAAATGGGGTTATACACGGTTTTACAATCGGATTCACAGGTGTTGTGTATATATTAAAGAATTGATAAATTGTACACAGTTGTAGAAATGTGTGTATATAGTTTTTCAAAAAAATTGTTATCGTTAAAACACACCATACACAGTTTTTAAAGTAAAACCGTATATGACAACACTGATCTTACACTTTTTTATTATTAAAAAAACATGTATAATTCAATTCTTTTTTAAATATTAATAAAACTCTAAATCTGAATTCAAATCACAAATTACAATTACCAATATACTCAAAACACTAAACTAAATTTCAAACTATGAATTTATACGCAACACATGCAAAAAATACTACATTTACTAATATAAACAACTTTTACAATCACATAACGTAGTATTAGTTACATGAATAACATTCTAACTATAAAAAATAAAAATACAACAGAAACCCTGGATCTAAGACTATATACATTTCAATGAACAATGTCTAAGAAAAAGTATGGTAAAGGAGTACAAAATAAAAAATTAGAAAAGAAAAAAATTTAATCGGAAATTTCAACTCAAATTTGAAGCTCTTCCCTTTGCCTTTTGAACCTTAAAAATACGGTTATGCATATAGAATATAACGATTGTATATCTCCTCCTCAGCTTTCTGAATTGGATCATATGCTGAAATCAGACACTTGAGTGCCGAGTTATGCCTATTTGAAGTTTCTTAGTCAGAGATCACCTTCTCGGTGAAGACATCGCCTCATTTTCCTCACTCCTCGTCCTAGTCTCATGTGTTTAAAAGAGATGTCTCAGATAAATACATGTAAAAGAGAAGAGATACATTAGAACTGAAATAAAATGTTATAGAAAAAAGTAGACAAAGATGCATCATAACATGAAAGTACGTACGGATAGATGACATGGAAAAAAATTGTATTCTTTTATCACCCGGATCATACAATCAAACCGTATACAATCATTAGAGAATTCATATAAGCATGTCTGAAAATACGCTACAACATTCATACATGATTGTTAATAAAGAACCGTGTATAATTGAATTTAATTGTACACGATTTCTTATTAAAATAATATATATGAATATTAGAGCAAATTTTCAAAAGTATGCTTTCTTATTTTCTTGTTTTGAGTAAGAATTTAATAGAAATCTTTAAAAAAAAACGGGTATGATGTACAATGTATAATTAGCAGTGTTATCAGAACTGGACTGAACTGGCAATTAAATCGAAAAAAACCGAACCCGACTCTTTTTACGGTTTGCTTCGTTTAGAATATCGTTTCAGCTGCTGAATCGTTGAAAAACGGATAAATGGCCGGTTTTTTATTTAAAACCGCCCGCTCGTTTTTGAAGAAAACCGGATTTTAAACTTATTGATTCAGTTTTCTATAAAGTGCACTTTTCGTGCATTAAATGAGAGAGAGACTAACAAAGAATGTGTAGGCTGAAACTTTCTGTCTTGTCCATGTGACCCCATGACAAAATCACAAATATAAATATGGAGCAAAATAGCAGTTTTTACAGTAGTGTACATTGTTGTTCCCAAGTTTTTTATGCCTAGTGTTTAAGTTGGAATTCACCACCATTAATTTTAGTTTTAACCAAAGTCTTTACAAATTTGATTAATTGTTGGTACAGACTGCAAATAACACTTTGAATGTTTTAAATATTCTAGAGAATTTAATTATACATAATATAGAAAATTATTACTTGTATTTATTTTATTATCAAAATGTTTGACTTCTATAATGTTATTGTTTTTTTCTTTTCTCTATGGTATTAAAAATGTTACTCTTTGTTATCTATATGTTTTATTCAACCAAAATATGTAAAAAAAATAACTATTTTAGTTTTTGGATAACAAGCTATAGAGAAATATATGTTTTAAAAAATCAACGGTTGAACCGATTGACCCACTGGTCTAACCAGTGAACCGTTGACCCAGAGTTTTACCGGGTCAATGTCCGGTCCAGTTTTGATAACATTGATAATTAGTGTTTTTTAAGTAGGAATATGCACCAAGCTACATGCATGATATTGACGAGACATTCTCCTGTCTAAAAGTAATTGCAAAGTTAATTAAGAGTGTCTCAAGCATATAAAAAAAATATAAGTTATTATTAATAATTTGATGAAATGATTGTTCTGTATAAAAAGGTATTTTGGCATGCATATTATTGTAATTAATTATTCATCTACGTGACAAGCGCAATAATCTGCGAGAATGATCAAGAATTATTAAATAGGAAATATTCTCTTTTCCATTTATATTCACAATCCAAATTGCAATATCTTACCAAAAAATGAATAAATAATTATATTTAGATTTTCAATATTTTTGTTAATTAATTAGTGATGTACTGGAGCAAATTTCTAAAATTATTTTATTTTTATTATTACGATTTTGAGAAACTAGAAAACATGTTTATATTTGCATAATTATGTGCCAAGTGCAAAAAAATAAATCTATTTTTTACATATGTAAGTAAATTATAGTGGGGATGCATGCATTCTTTAATTTGCTTCATTCTAAAAATATTACTGTGGATAATGTTTTAATAAAGAAAGAAATGTAAAACACTCAAAACATTGAGCAGTCTTGACTTAAATTAATTATATCAGAAATATTAGTCATGCTTTTATTAGGCTAGCAACGGAAATATTAATTTGGTAAATGTCTTTCAAGAAAATAAATGAGGTTAATTTGTGCGAAAGGATTTAAAATTTAATAAATTTAAACAGCACCATGAATTTAAATTATTTGTGCGAATGTTGATAATGCAGATTTATTGATTAGCACTGTAAATCTTAATTTGATTTTATATATGAGTAGAACTAAGGTATCCTTAAGCTCACCAAACTTTTCCGTGACATTAATTAACTTCAAAACATATCAGAATACGAATTCAAATCGTTAAAACCGATCTACTTCATAAGTAATGAATTTACATATCAAATTTATAAGTTTTAAAATTAATTTAATATAAAGTCAAATAAAAAATATATTTATAATTAGTTTTAATGTATTAATTTTTCATTAGTTTCTTTCTGCTTGATTTTGTACAAAATTAACTTGAAATTTTATATACTTAACACTTAAACGCATCACTTGTGACGCAGATTGATTTTAATATTTTGAATTTGAGACGAAAACACAACACGTCGCCGTGTTATCAATATCACGCCAGCCAACTTCACGATAATTTAAATTTGAAACGAAAACACAACACATTACTGTGTTATCAACATCATGACACGTCACTATATTATCAATATCACGCCAGCCAAATTCATATTAGTGCTAGTCACATCGACTAGATATATAGTTTTAGTAACCATATGAGGAGACTTAGAAAATTGTGGATAACATAAAAATCCTGTCCTGAATTTGTTATTCCTTTTCATTTTCATGTCTTTTTTAGAGATTCCCACCAAAATGGATAAGAGAAAACGCTCTCAAAAAATGGATAAGAAAATAGAAAGTTGAAAGGAGGTCACATTGATTCCTAGTTTGATTGTTTTGTGAAGTGTAGGAACGCCACTTGTCTATCTGCTACGAGTTTTTGCTCACTAACAGATCACTTGAATTCAGCCATTTTTTAAATATATAAATCTATTACGTCAAAAGTATCATCAATTTGATTTTTCAAATTTGTCACAACTGAAATTTGTAAGCAATAATCAAGGAGAGCAGTTTGGGTCCGATGCCCATCGAACTCAAACTGAGTGCGATGGACTCCATAACCATCTGATCTGCTTCAAGATCCGTGTGTATTTGCTTTAATATCCATGCGCACGGATCTTAAAGCAGATTGGATGGTTATGGAGCCCATCGGTCCCAAATTTGAGTTTTCGTTGAGATTTAAAGTTCTCTAAATATTATCTTTATTTAATTTTGGAACATCTGTATAAAACTATAAATATTTTTTTTATCAATGCAAAATAGTAAGATGCCATAAAAAAATGTATAGGACATGAATAGTATCATATTTTTTTGTTACCGCCATATCATACTAAAAAGAAATTGATTCCACAGAAAAAGTACAAGTTAACAATTTTTTTGAATAAACATTGAAGATCAAACTACACAACTATTTAATATCTACAAAGAATTGTTTCTTTAAATTTTGAATCTACAATCTCTCACACAGAGAATATTATCTTTATCACTAAATCAAAAACTTATTCAGCATTCTGAATAAGTATAATTATTAAAACAAACAATCTCTTAACCTCCCAAGTCTTAATGAAAATCCTTTCTTATTTACTAAAAAGCCACCCTTTTTTTTTTTTTTTACTAAAATACCCATATTTAAAAAAAAAAAAATTTAAGCCATCATGCCAAATATGCATGATGCATCAGAAAAAAGAAGAATCCCATTCGGTGCATTCCCGAATCACTCAAGTGGGTCAAATTGGCCTCAACTCGGACACCATCGTCGTGGTGTATGAGAAATAGAGAACGCGTTTACATTTAGTTAATTACACCAGTACCAAACATTCCGAATTTTTTTATTAATATACAAATTAATAAATTAATTTAACAATCTATATAATTTTTATTAAGAATTTGAAAAGTATTCAAACCGATAACAGTGTAATCGGTTTCAGAAGATCAAACCGATCACAAACTCGTTGGTCACAGAAAATTGAAACCGCTGACAATGTCACCCATCCCAGAACCGATGACAAAGTCATTGGTTTCAGAAGCTAGAACCGATGACAATGTCATCGGTTTTAGCCTCAATTCATCCAAATTTAATTTAAAACAATTTTCCATTTAATTATTTTATTTAATTAGAAAAAAATTATAAATTTTTGTATTAAAATATTAGAAATATTTTTATATTTTTTTGAATATTAATAAAAATTTCGGCCAAACATTATTTATACACACACATATTAGTCAAAATAAAAAGGAAAGAGAAATCAGACTGATAATTTAATTACAGAGTGAAGAATATATTTCTTAGTTCTTATTTTGTCAAATATAGATAATTTGATGCATTGACAGAGCTATTTTGACTTTAGGTAACGTGCAACTAATATTGACAAAATGGGGAAAAAATATATATAATTGGTGTGCTGCATGAAATCAAATCAACTATGTCAATATCTTTACATATAATTTCAGTATAAATAAGAAGAACTAGTTTTATTTAGTGGCAAAGGTATTGTTGTTACACCAGATTGCATGTTTGAAATTCAGATAATTTTTTTGTTGATATTAAATAATTAGGTGGCATGACCTTATATTTTTTTTTTCTAAAATAAAAATAGGTGATCAAAAGAAATTAAAGACTTGAGATGGTATAACTTATGCTACTCAATAAATATAGAATAAATCATTTCTCAAAATTATTCTTGTACATGATAACATATCAAAATTATTATTTTGTTTGCTTCGTCTTTATTTTGTATTATCACCATAATTTCACAAACATTTCAATCGATACTTTGATGCTATTAGTTAGGTTTGAGGAGGAACAATCATTGCATGGGGTGAGCTAATTAAGATATGAACAATTTGTGCTACTCTCAAACTACCGAAATATATTCAAAAATAAAAATAAAATATTTTTCCCCATAATTTCAAAAAATATGGCCAATAAGCGGCCATTTTAATCCGACATATCTAATAAACAACATTTAAAA
Source organism: Carex cristatella (assembly GCA_024447775.1). Taxonomy (NCBI): domain Eukaryota; kingdom Viridiplantae; phylum Streptophyta; class Magnoliopsida; order Poales; family Cyperaceae; genus Carex; species Carex cristatella. Next base: position 3,326,734 of record JAJHPF010000033.1, on the reverse strand, counting down.
CAAAATAACAATTAGAGATAATAAATAAACTATATAAAAAAAATTATATTTACAAAAAAAAAAAAGTGGGGCCGCAAGGCCGATGGACGGCACCCAATAAAAGGGCCGCCCATTAGCCCTGCAGCCCTTATATTTTTTGAATTTCTGAAAAAAGTGGGTTTTTTTAATGTGGTATTAATAAATATTTCGGCACAAACTATAAAAGTATTTAATAGTTTTCTATCGTATATATAGAGTATTATACTTTGTGAGCTAATATACAATACAGGTGAGCTAAATACACCTGAGAAATATCATATTGATGATAATTTGTCATTCTTTTACAATTTCACTATCTCTATCACCTCGTCTTTATAGACCAGCAATATACTTTGTTTTTTTTGTTTTTTAATTTCCACAGAAACTATGAAGTTGTGAGGGGGAATCGAACTCTTGATCTCTGGATATAACAATATTAAGACTTTTTTCTAACCAACTGTGCTACCTCCCATTTTCAGCAATATACTCTGTCATCGTTATAAACATATAATCGTACTTTTGTATGCAACAATTGAAATATAATTCTCTTCTTATATTCTTGCTTAATCAAATAAAAAAAATATATAGTTATGTAATATAACATAACTCAGTATAATTAAGAGTCATTGTTGAATAATTTTATGCTCCAATTAAACAGAACCTAAAGGTTTTAACGCCTCATGTCAATTTGATGGTAGTGTCCCCAAAGAAAATAAAAATAATGTTTTTTTTTTCGAATTGACAAACTTTTTTGTGTTGTTCAGATCAAAAGAAAAAATATCAATAATATTTTTTTCGAAAATATGATACCTTTTAGTTAAAATAGAAACATGAAATTTTGTGACAGTTTCTCAATTGTCTGAAAGTCAGTATTAAATTAATTAATGTTTCCTTTTTTTAAGGAGACGAACTTATTTGAATCCCATCCTGAAAGTCCAATTTTTTTATTATCCACTTTTTATTTGTTAACTAAAATTATTTATATATTTTGTGAATATATAATTAATATTATTTATTAGAGTTTAATCGTTTTATCTACATTATGTAAATTTCTATATGAAATAATTAAATTATTAATAGTTAATAGTTATGTATTTTTAACCGAACTTTCTTTAGTTACCATTTAACATAAAAAATAGAAATTGATATGGGTATGGAAAAAAATTTTATCAGGTCCACAGATAATATTTGTATGTCATCCTTTGAGGTGAGCGGATATTATCTCTGTATTCGTTGAAAATGAAATTTCTTTTAAATCAATATCAACTTCGTCTATTTCAATTTTGTAAAGATGGTAACTAGAAAAATTCGGATTGTTCACTAAATTTAAATAATTAATTATAATTATCAAATAAGAGGATTGATATTTGGGGGCAGAGAGTCGTTCATTAAACCACTCATGTTTTCCAATTTATTGTGATTTTTTCAGTATAAAAAGGCGTATCATAGGAAAATTTGAACAATTTCAATAGGTCCAATATCACCGTCTAATTTGTTTTAAAATTCGTGTGCAATTTTTTAAATTTCGTGAGTGTCTGCTTTGGATTTCGTGCGCACAACGGTCATGGATCTCGTTCATCGGACTCGTTCGAAAACGCACCTGCTGTCCAATCCAATCCAATCCTCAATCAACTTTTTGTCAGGCCGTTTTAATTGAGCACCAAACCCACCCCCCAGTTTTCATGAAAAAACTGGATTGGGCTAAATTTCACATGGCCCACAATATCAGGGAACTCAATCATAAAAAAAATAAGGATATATTTTTCTTTTTTGCAAGGCCCGTAGGTATAAAAAAACAAAATAGTACATAAATAATTAAGTCTGTTTACTACAGGCTCTAACTTAATTAATAGTTATATAATTTAAGAATAACGCTAGTGTGCTACCCGTAGCATAGTGACATGTCGTGCTACCTTTTCAAAAACTTATTAAATATGTTTCAATGGCTAATCCAAACCGTTGAAACTAATCTACTACATAAGTGATGTATTTACATGTCAAAATTATAATGTTTTGAATTCATTTGGTATAAAGTCAAGCGGTCAAAAAATAAGAATTATAAGTTAATTTTAATACATTCATTTTTCATCAATTTTTCGACCGCTTGATCTTATACTAAATCAATGTAAAAATTTGTCAATTTTATATGTAAATACATCACTTGTGAAGTAGATCAGTTTCAACAGTTCGGATTTGTCATTTGAAGTATACTCAATAGATTTTTGAAGAGGTAGCACGACATGTCGCTACGCTACAGGTAGCACGCCAACCTTATTCATAATTTAATTAACAAAAATACTCTGGGACAAATTATAGTACAGTAAAAGGCCCAAATTCCCTGGTTCAAAACTAAAATTGGGGTCACCCTCGCTTAGTAGGGGTGTCAATGGGTACAGTACGGATAAGGTGGAAATATTTTCATACTCATGTCCATTAAGAGTTGACTTTACCCATATCCTACTCTTACTAGTTAAGAATTTATCTTATCCTACTCTATTCGTATCTGTTAAAGGTAGCGGGTGAATAGCGAATAATATTAATATAATGGTTTTATATTTTTACAAATAAACCATAAAAACTCATCATACCATACATATGCAATCACAATTACTAATATAAAAATCAAAATATAAATATGCGATCAATTCTAACTAATAGTTTTTTATAAAAAAAAAAAAATCAAAAACACAATTATCTCTTCTAACAAATTCAATTCGTTAACTAAATAACAAAACATTCAAATAAAAAAGTAATATGTTTAATATAATATTTTTCTTACAACAAAAGACGTACATTTTCTCATGGATTAACGTTGATACAAGAATATGAAAAACAGGAAATCTAACAAATTGAATATAAGATTTATATATCTATATTTAATTTATTTTATATAATTACCCATTACCCAATGAGTACGAAATAATTTTTACCCATACTCATACCCGTTTACCTAACGAAAAAATTCTCACTCATACCCATATCCAATAAACCAGCGGAAAAACAACTTACCCATATCCATTTTATCAAATACGATAGGGTAGGATAAATGAATAAATGGGTGTCATTGACGCCCCACTTAGTAGCCGCTACTAAATTTCTCAAACATATAAATTTGTAAAGTACAAATCTCCATCATTGTTTTTAAAAAAAAAAATACTTTTTTTATACAGCACCTAAATTCTCTTACATGAACGTTTCTTACACCCTAGTTCTACAGTTTCTACTCCAATATCTTAACATTTCCTAGCAGCAACAACATATCTGGAACTGGAAATCTCCGGTTTGCTAAAACTGGACTGGTGCGCAACATGAATACAAAATACAATGTACATTTATTACGGGTTTACATGTCTCAAGTGCTTATTTGACTGGAGCAGGCAGTCAGGGACTAGCTTGTCGTGTCTTTTGCTATGAGCAGGGTTTGATCCTATGAGAGCCCTAATTTTATGAATTCAGATCCAATGCATTATGCAATACCTGACCGAGTATAATTAGATCTGGATTGTCAGTTTTAATTCGTTACAAATCTCAAAACAGACCTCGTACGCTGTACATCTAAATGGTCAAATTTTAATTGTTCAGCTGTAATTTAATAAGAGTAAGATTTGGGTGCTATGGATAGGATAAAGCTATTCATATTACGGTTTTAAAAATTTATCGTATAAATTTTAAACTTCGATTTAAGTAGCTTAATAAGTTGGTTATATAATGAACTCGTGTAATATCCATTCTTACTATTTTTGAATTTTTTTTACTATTTTTTTATAATTTACGAAAGATTGCAAAAAATAGTCTAAAATATTGACAAATTTTTTTTATTTTTAAGTTATTTTTTACCATCTTTCATAAATCATAAAAAAATAATAAACAAATTTAAAAAATAATAAAAATTAGTATCCTACAAATTAATTATATAACTAATTTATTGAGCTACTTAAATCAAAATTTGAAATTTATTTAATAAATTTGTGAGACCGTAGCACGGATGACCTCATGCTATTTATTTAGTATCGACTCTTATGAGTGATAAATTCTCCAAGAGACTTTTTAATCTCTCCAAAAACAATTAAGTCGACTCTGTTTTCAATCCTCTCGTCATCTAACGACGAGTTTTGATTGAAAACGAGTTCTATGTCGTATTCATAATTATAAGTTCTACGAAGCAAGACATACAGCTACGCCTACCTACCTCAATAGTACACCTATGGAGAGCACCGCTGTGTCGCATTTAATGCGTTGTCGAACCTACTTCACCTTAACCGTAGATTTTGCTATCATAATAAACGGATAAGAGTCTGAGCTGATAATTAACAGCCAATGTGCGTCCGATATTCTCTGTAATTATGTCTGATCGGAGCCATTCGATTTTGAACTGTACGAATTTGGGTTCTGATGAAGTATCATATCAAATTCGGACCGAGGAGGAAAACTAGTGACAAAGATATATGATTCTTATGTGGGAGGTCATGAGTTCGAAATCCACTTTGTGGAAATTTTATATATTAATATATAGGAGTTTGAAATGTGTTAGGTGGCTTGACCTCCAACCCATATTTCAAAAATTCGGACTGATGAGCATTCGATTGCTCCAGTTCCATTCAAAAAATATAATTTCTTCGCAGGTTTCATAAATGCAAAGTGATAATTTGGAGTGAAGATTTTGACAAGGCTGTTTTAAATCCATACGGCGCACGAGAGATATACAACATGAGTTTGACTAATATTAAATTAGTTTTCCGAGGTCTAGTCAAATTATTTTTCAATTTTGAAGTCCAAAAAATTGATCCAAATTGTTAGATGTGATCTCTATATTAAAATGTACTTGGAGACCAAATTTTATGTTTTTGAAATTTTTTTTACTATTTATTTAAGCCACTTTGAAAAACGCCGATCTAACGGTGACTTCTAGTTTTGTTGTTTGGTTAAGCCACTGTTGGATCGGCGATTTTCAAAGTAACTTAATAAATAGTAAAAAAATTCAAAAAAATGTAAAATTTGGTCTTTAGGCACATTTTAATATAGAGATCACATCTAACGGTTTGGATTAATTTTTTAGACTTCGAAAATTAGAAAATGACCTGGTTATACGGGACCTCGAAAACAACTGATTTGATATTAGCCAACCTCTATACAACATTGTTTTGGTTTTATTATCCGTGTGCTGTATGAATTAAAAACTGTTGTGTCAAAATCCTCACCCTGTCACCGATAATGTGTGATGTATCAAGTACAGTTTCGGGAAATTCATAATCACAACTAAAAAAATTAGCATAGGAGTTGTGATTATGGATCTGCCGAAATCATGACATCAAACTTCCAGTGATTATGTCAGCGCAGGTTAGTTCCGTAACGTACATAACTTTTTAGTTATGAGTTATTTAATTTAAAAAAAATTAGACTGTAGTTATTGATGAATATATGAATTTGTTTTGAGAAAGTTTTTTTTCAAAGGAAAGAAATGCGGATCGTAATTTGAAAAAATTAATGGAGGTCGTCGATTTTATTTTTCTCATTAGAGCAGGGAATGAAAATAAACCATTTAAATATCGAAAAATGATAATTAAAATTGGACGTCTAATGGGAAAAAGATACCCATCAATCCAATTTTTTTTCTTCTAAATTCTTATAAAAATAGTCCTTCCGAATAGATTCTTAATTTCATTATTTTCATATTTGGAGTCGGGAAAAAAACCTCCCAAGACGAGCTTACCAATTTCAAAATCATGATTTTTACAATTTTCCATTAGGTATTCTAAAAATCTTAAAATTTTAAATTAATTTTAATTAGATAAAAAAAAATCTTGGCCTCTGTCCTCGTTCAACGCAGTTAATCGGCGAGCACCTGAAATACAAGAACTAGCAGTTTAGCACTAACTAGGTATATAATTTTGAAATAGATTATTCTCGTGTATTGCATGACTTTCAACTCGTATAAAATTGTATTAAGTCCGCCAAAGAAATAAAAATCTTACGTTATAAAACAACACACGAGGTATGCTCATGTAGTCATGTAATTGCGACGGTACACTGTGTCTTTATTTAATTTAGAGTCTAATTAGATTCTTTTTAACATCTAATTTTATAAAAAACAAAATGAGATTTTATATATTGTAAGAGAAATTAATCATCATGACAGCTACAGAAGCACATGTGAAATTTATCTACGCACGTTTGATGGAGTTATCCTTTGATATCAGATCACCACCGTCTGATTTGTATTAATATTTCCGTAAACATTCCCTTAAAAAAAAAATTCCGTAAACATTAAGTACACACAAATCTTGAGAATCAGATTGCTCCGATGCCTCTCTCTTCATGGAATCATATTCTCTGCAGAGTTTTTACTTACGGAGCTGTGCGGTTTTTTTAATCTGGTCCGTTCATTTTGATTGGACGGACCAAATAAGATTATGGCACAAATCTCAAAGCAAAATTAATACTGCTCCCTCCATCGTCTCAAGCACTCACCGGCTAAGATGAAATCTGGACCATCCGATCAGCTCAGCACAGCTTCACTGGTAAAAACTCCGCAGAGAATATTGGTCCCTCTCTTCATTAGCAAGACATGCCTAGTACTATTACATTTATATGAGCAAAAATTGGCTGTCAGTGAGGACAGGTGACCCTACAAGGCTACAATTCAAGAAGGCAAAGACTTTTTCCCTCCATTTTTAATAACTGGAGACAAGACAAGTGACTCTTTGATCCTGCAGTCCAGAGTCCAGACCTACGCTAATAATTTAACACTTCAAAATTACAATGCGCAAATCAGTGTCGGTGTTCCGCTTAATAATTAGGTCCCCTTAGCAAAGTAGCAAATATCACAATAAGCTAATATAATAAGAATAAGAAGAAAAACACATGCTCACATGCTCAGTTAGAAGGGTGTTGGGGAGAGAGAGCAAAGAGAGAGAGAGACAAATGGGAACTAACCATGGCCATGACTAGAGCAGCTTTCTCGAAAAGGCAAGGGGCTTTTATTTTTACCTGAGATTTGTTCCCGAGTGAGTTCAAAAAAGTCTGTCTACTTTTCCCCTGAAATTATTGAAAGCTCCCTTGTCTTTTCTTCTTTACCCCCTTGATTTCTTCTATACTGTCCAGCTACTCAACTGCTCCACTTTTCATTTCTTTTTAGCTTTTCACCTCATCCGAAGCAAGTAGTTCTAGCCTCCTTTTTTCTTCCTTGTAAGTTGTAAGTACTGAAATCTGAACACAATGCTAAACAACTCAAGTTTTTGTCCACATTAAATCTTTTCTTATAATTTATTACCTAGCTAAATAGCTTAAGTTCTCTGTTCATTTAACATCAGCTTATAGTATTTGTCTAGAAAAACTTTTTTTTTTTGTATAATACTGGATTCGGGAGGAACTTTCAATTTCATTTTTTAAGTTAATCGCACTCATCTTATTTGATTTTAGGATTAGTATCCTCCTTTCTGGTGGTGACTGGTGAAGCCTCATTCCAATTGTTTCCTTTCTGAATCCCTGAAAGACGCCATTTTATTTCCACAATGCCTAAAATGTTTGGATTTTCGCGCCGCAAGATGAAGCTGGGGAGGTAAGAAAAAAGAATACGTGATAACTTTTGAGTACTGTTACCATTTATAAAAAATGTGCGTACTTATCTTCTTGTTGATTAAGTGATGGATAATAATTCAACAAACACTCTACTATAGAAAGAGATGGAACAGTTTAAATCAAATTTATTCAGATGATGTTGTGAAATTTGGTACTGGATTTTTTTTTTTCTGTCTGTTACTCTTGCTTCATTAGATAGAAAAAAAATTTATAGTTAAAAGTTGTTTCTGGAACACATTCTTTTGTTGGGGCCATTTCTTCATACTGTCGATTGAACTTTTGCTACATTGTTTACATTTGATTTTGTTATCAGTTTTAGAACCACCATGTTAGAAAAATTATTGGCTCATTTTGCATTTATAGTTAGCAGCCCCCACTGGTACTGAGGTAGATTGGTACGGGAACATACTGACACCTGAGACTCTGGCAATCTTTGATCTTAGAATTTCCTTTGTTTTTTACCTGGACCTTCTGAATGAGAATATGATTTTTATCTGGGAGTTTAATTATTTTTTAATATACAAATGGTAATAATGGGTAATTATGGAGATATTTTAGGTTGAAGAGTCATCAAGGAGATTCGTTACATGTGCCCCGCAGCCCGGTCAGGCCTGTTAAGAGGCTTAGCCAATCCAATGTAAGAGTTTTCTTTTGTTATTTTGTGAAATTTATTTTGATTTTCTAACTACCCCCTTTTAAGTGTCATAATAATTCCTCCAGATTTTACAAGGAGTGATGTGGAATCATAAAATATTTTATTTATTTATTTATTTATTTTTGTAGTGATATGTAGTTTCTGTGTCAGTGATGAACCTGACCAGCACAATAGCAATGTTATTGGTCTCAATGTTCCTAGAAGGCTAATCTGATACTGCCTCCCCTGATCCCTCAGGCCCCTGTAATTATAAAAATAGAAAAAAAAAGTGATTCAAAATAAAGAAATATTGTGGGGATAAGAACTCAACCAGTCCCAAGCTGGTATCTGTTCCATAACATCATGTAGAGCCAATTTAGTAGAATGATGCTTAAATCGATGGTGTCTTATTGATGTACATGTTCTCTATATAGGGCGAGAATGTGATAACTACCTCAGTGAGTGGAAGGACTGACGAACTAGAATGTCGGTACTCATCAGGCACGATTGACTTTAATAGCCATGCATTTGACCACACTGATAACTGGACCGTGCTATCCACTGAGGGAGATAAGCCGGCCCCACGTTTCAGTGTAAGATGGAAATTTCTCCTATTGCTCTTTAAACCTATAAAAAAGTTTGTTTTGGCTTCTTAATAACAGTTACAAGAAGAACCTGACGTCTGGGATTATGGTAATGACATGTATATTATGACAGCTGAAAATCCATCTAAACACAAAACAAACCAAAAAGAAACAAGTAAACCAAAATTAAGTATCATTCCATTAGTTCCACAGTCGAGATAAATTGGACTTAACAAGGGCAAGGAAGAGTTGGTCAGACTTAGTTGCACTGCTGAGGTTCATTTAGGCATATCATATAATTAAGTAGTTTGACTTAAATTTATCCTACAATATTATTTTATTAGCGCGTATGCAATGGAAGGTAAATTGGGGCCAACTTTAAACAAATTAATGACAATCCAAATTAACTGCATCGTGCAGTCTAATTGAGGCATAGTGGCTTATGTGACCTTTGTATAATTGTAGCATGCAGCAGCTGTGATTGGGAGTAAAATGGTGGTTGTAGGCGGTGATTCTGGGCATCGTTTGTTAGATGATACTAGGGTAATTATCTTCATTTTTTGTTATTTTATGTTTTGAAGTAAAACATATTTTCTTATTCATTTCTTAGCTTTATTTTATTCATATAGCCTCCAATAGTTCTTATTTCATTCACATAGCCGAGCCCAACATACATCAAACAAAACAAAATGCTAAGGGTAAATCTAAAAAACATCATGTTTTATTCAATTATTTATTGTATTTATTACATGGATCATCAGATATTGAGTTTGGACAAGCTTACATGGTCCCTGGCATCTCCAAAGATCTACCTGTCACCAAGTGGGCGGTCCTCCAAAATACCAGCATGTAAAGGGCATTGTCTGGTTTGTTTCTTTATTCTAGTTTGTTAATGCTAGATTTAATTATTTGAAATCAACAGTTCCCATGCCTGATGGAACTGTGCCAATCAGGTCAGATGTACCTGTATATAGGAAAGAATAGCATAGATATAATATTTTACCAAATAAGCTATGTATCATACCAGTTGTGGTGAAGGTAGACCTCCAAATTTTTGCAACATTGAGGACGCTGTCTGCCTATCTTAATTTTTTTATTTTTTTTTACTTGTGTTGTAGGTTCCATGGGGGAAAACAATTATCCTAATTGGAGGAAAAACTGAACCATCTTCTGAAAGAGTCCCAGGTTCAGTTTTGATCTTATTAGTTAATTATAACGGGATATGTTATATTCACAAACAACTGAGTAAACGATTATCAAAATAGGACAGTAAATATATAGAAATATTTTCGACTAGATTGATATGTTGCATGCTAAATTTGGTGCAATTTCAAGTCAATTGGCCATCCATCGAGCGGATTGAAGAATTAATGATTCTGCTTTGTTGGCTCTTGATTGGTGACTATCAATTCTCAAATTGCACTGAATTTAATACACAATTTATCTAAACTATAGAAAGCATGTCTAGAATTCTATTTTTTTTTTATTTTGGTTCCAATTTTGTCATTATGGTTGTCAATATATCCCTTCACAATTATGTTTATCATAAAAGAGTTGCTATGGCATCTCTTCTCTTCTAATTGTTTATTATTTCTCTTTTGCAGTGTGGTCATTTGACATTGAGACAGAATGCTGGTCCCGCTTGGAAGCAAAAGGTGAAGTTCCGGTAATTTCTACTGAACCCACTTTTATAATTATTAGAAATATGAGCTCCAATTAAGATTCCTAATATTTTTGTTATCTGTCAACTGGGCTGTTTTGCAAATAATTTAAATAACAGGTGTTGATTTAGCAAAAAAAAAAAAACTATACTTCATTAAGGCGCATAAGGTTTATAAACAATGAAAACATTAGTATTTTCTTGCACCAGAAAATTCTGCATTTATGAAAATTAGTTGCCTGAGTATTTCTCTATCTTGAAAAAAAAGAATCTTTCAAAAAGTGAAATATCATCTTTTAATCTACTTCCATAATGCAGTGCATTGTCTCCCGACATCCTGGAGGTTTGAGGCAGGCTGTTTTAATTGTTATTTGCAATATATTGATAAGTTTTTTGTTTCTTTGTTTCTAAATTTTTTGCTCAGAGTGCCAGAAGTGGCCACACAGTCACAAGAGCTGGTCAGGTTTTATTTTTATTTGGAGGTGAGAATTCAAAGGGAAAGAAATTAAATGACCTTCACATGTTTGATCTCAAATCTTCTACCTGGCTTCCCTTGCGTTACAAGTAATTCTTTTCTTATTGTCCTTCTGTTTCCCTCTTTTAATTGAATAGCTAAGTTCATTTTCTCTTTTGTAAGGGGGAAAATGATTACTAAAGCAATGGCATAACAACAAGAGCAAACAATAAGAATCAAGTAATAGATAGAAGGTCATTTCATGCACCTCTAAAAAAGAATGAAAATGCAATGCAGGAACAGGAAATTCTTATATATCAGTAGTATCACATGTAGTAATATCCTTTATAATTTTCTACGACTCATCCACTTCCTCTTTTACACTCAGGTAATGGTTAGATGTAGTTTGTGAAATTTTGTAGAGAAACAATTTTCATGTTTTATATGGGTTCATGTGACATTTCTTTTGTTGGGAGGGCAGGGTATGTGTGTGTTTATATTGCAAGGATATGCATTTTGTAATCTTGTAGGGTATGCATGAATTACTACAAATTAAGAACCACAAAGGGATAAACAATCACAACAATTTGATCTGACTTTTAGAACACTATCAAATTTGCAATATTCGAGTGAATGATATAACAACTTTACAAGCAACTGATTTTCAAATTCCTGTCACTCTTTCATTTTTTTATTTTATTATCTGACACTAAAAATTTAATCAAATTTTAGAGGAACAGGACCATCTTCTCGGTCGAACCATGTTGCGGTGCTTCATGAAGATAGAAATCTTTTCATATTTGGAGGACACTCAAAGTCTAAGACCTTAAACGATCTTTATTCTCTTGACTTTGAAACGGTACATCATATTTTAGGTCCCTGGTTTTTCCTTTTTTGGAAAAGGAATTAGCTTGCAGAAAAAATAAGCATGAAAAAGATGATAGGGAATAAATAAATCTGGCCTTCTAATTTGTACTACAGGGAGAAGAAAAGAAGTAGAGTCCATGAATCAATTACAAATCATGCTAAGTCTCAGTTGTCTTTTTTATTACTAAAAGAACATGGGCGTATATGTAGATTGTTCTGTTAGATTGTTCAGAGGGATGAAACGTGACATATTTTGACCTACCCTTCTTTTAAGTGACCAAACTGCAAATTGTTTAATCTTGGAGTCCTTTCTCCATTGCTTCTTGGGCATGCACATTACTAGTTACTAATATTATTTGTTGTATTGTTCAGATGGTGTGGTCAAGAATAAAAACTAGGGGTATTCACCCATCACCTAGGGCTGGTTGCTGTGGGGCCCTTTGTGGAAATAAATGGTATATTTCTGGGGGTGGCAGCAAGAAAAAGAGTACGCCTGATAAGTTTTTGCCTTTCTATTTTATGATAGTTAAAGAAATCAGACAAAATCATTGTTATAAACTTTGTGAGAGGTACAACTTGAGACCACTAATGGCCGTCTCTCTGGCAACAGAGAAGGAAAATAATATTTTCGCTTCTGTTTATTTTTCTTGATTCTCTTTTTTAGGACATGCTGAGACCCTTGTGCTTGATGTTGTCAGATTTGAGTGGTCGGAGTGTGTGATGCCACCTAGTTCATCTATTACTTCAAACAAAGTATGTCTATCTTTTTCTGGGAAAATTTCAGATGTACTCCTATAAAGCCATGAAACATCCTGTATCCCCTGCAATCTGAGATATACCATCTGCATCCCATAAAAAGAATAGATCCCTGCAAGATCTATTCTTATCATTTGGCCAAACTATCTTTTCCGATACTCTTATGTTCTTGGCTTTTTTGTAGAAACATAAAAATAATCTATTGAGTACATGCTGGTCAGTTTCGAAACAAAACAAGTACAAACTTGAATGCTCATTTAGCCTTTTGATAAAAAGAGAAGGATGAAGTCCGAGTATAAAAGCTGGATTAGTCTTATCATACAGGGAAATTCCTTCCTTGTCTCTAAACTCTTTTGTTGGTCTCACCTCTAACCTATTTTTGTTTGTCATTATGATTCATTTACGTTGCCTGACAATGCAAATTATAGCAAGGTGTTGAGATATGGGTTCTGTTTTTTATTACTTATTTTTATAATTATTTTAACGTGCTGATTTTTACATTTGTTCTTCTTTTGCTGTCTATGCAGGGCTTTAGCATGGTTCCGTTATGTCACAGAGACAAAATTATTCTTGTTGCTTTTGGAGGAAACAGAAAAGAACCATCAAATAAGGTTAGAAAATTTTGCTCTACAATTTAACATATGTGCCCTCTACAAGTTCAGAATTCTATGATAATCATTGTAATTTCATTTCAGAATAATATTTTAAGCACCGTAAGAATTCAAAAGAATGGTAGACCCTGATGTTCTGTCTGGTACAGGTAGAGATACTGGTGCAGTTTCAAAACGACCATGCCATGAGCTGGCGGTCCGCACCTGATACGGACCGATTATCTTACCAAGATGAGTACCCATTAAGCAACGCAGTGACCCGTCTGTACTCCTTCGACTCAGTGGCAAGGCATAGCCTGGCATCTACTGTACAGGATCCAGAAGCTTCTGGAAGGAGGTCCTTCTCTGACACACTGGTCGAGGTTGGTAATGGAAGTGGAAGTGGAAATGGCAGTGTTTCTCTCAGGAAGCAGTTTTCACAAGAAGAGAGTAGTTTGGCACAGAAATTGCTACGGCCTCTTGATGATGAGAAATTTAGGGGATCATTTCAGGTTCTATTTTTATCGTCACAAACCTTAGTATGCAATTTTCTTTGAGAAGCATAAAATCCTTTTGAATGGTATCTATTGGTTCATATTTGGTGTGTAACTGATTGATTGCCCTGCTGAAATTCTTGGGTCTTTTAAAGCATACCTTTTATAGGTCTTGCTGACATTTTGTGGCTGCTTATTTTTTTTATAATATTGACCATTAATTCTTTTTCTGCTTCTGAAATTATCGTTTTGCTTCTAAAATAATTGCCATTTCCATTCAGAATTGTCATGTTAGTTAATTGACCAATTAGGTGCTATTGTGTTTTGCTCTTTGGACTTGACATAAGTATACTATACTAGACCTATTTGTATACCTTATTGCCCGCATGGCCATACCTTACCACTTACAGCAGTGCAGTATCTAATCTTAAATCTCTTTTGCAAAATACCTTAAAAAAGGTGTGGGTAAATTACCATATTACCTCCAGTGATCTAATTCTTTAATGATATTATTAGGCAAACAATGGGGTTTCAAATCCTTCTGAAGCCTATCAACCACATGATGCCAAAATTTCGAATTTAATCAAGAAGAACAACTTATTGGAAGGACAGTTGCAAGCCTTGATTGAAAGCAAAGAGACAATAGAAAAAGACTTAAATGTGGCTGTCATTGCAAAAACTGAAGCTGAGAGGAGGCTTGAAGACGCACTGAAAGAGGTACAATTGTTGAAGGAGAAGGTGTCAGGGTTGGAGCTGGCACAAGAGGAGGCAAATAGTTTGTCTAACTCGGTGCATTCTGACAATGTTAAACTGGAGCATGACGTGGCATTTTTAAAGGCTATTTTGGATGATACTCAGAAGGTAACCTCAAAGCTAAATGCTATAGAATAACGCAATCTAATGGATTTTAATGATATAGTGGATTTAACACCAATAAATCGCCAATAGGAAAAATTTAGTGGTGATAAATTGCCAATTAAACTGATTCTGATGATATAGTGAAAAAATAATTCGTTGAGATCTTATAGTTTTAAACTACTTAATTCCTAGTTTGCTTTGAGATCTTATAGCGTATAAGCAATGTATTAGGATTTAGAAGTTTAGACAATCAGAGTTTACTTTACTGTGTTAGACAATCAGGAGATATATTATTCATCATTTGGACTGTAAAACTAAAAGAGAGTTATTTTACAAAAAGTACTGATATTATGGTTTATCGGTTCCTTTATCACTAAAATGTTAAATGACCAACCCACTGCTAAATGATGCTAAATTGTCAGCTTTAAAAGCTTGGTTTTGGCTGTTACACAAGAACCTGTCTGGGTAATGGTATGCCATGGCATTTGTGCAATATATATCAGTTCATACGAGTGCCTTACAGTGCAGTATACATTGGTGCATATTTTGTGATTATGTGGCTCATGTCAGTATTTAAGGATGCGTATCCATTAGTAGTTGTATTGTGTACTGTACCAGTTGGCTGTCAAACCATTTTTCATATTATTTAGATTCATTTTATTATAAATTGTGTGAAGGAGTTGCATTCAACCCGAGGAGTTCTTAGAGGAGAGCAGACAAGATTAATGCAATTTCAAGTATGATTTATAAAAAGACTTCTTATAATATCAATTACTACTGCTACCTCCTTTTCTTAACAATGAAGCTAACTGGATTTTTTTTTTTTCTAAATTAGGTGGAACTGTATAACATCAAGCGAAGATATCAAATTATGGAGAACAGAGCTCCCACACCAAGGAAACCATACAATAATAACATGTAAACTACAAGAGGACCACATCATTATGACTAGTTTAATGTCTGCCTCCTGCAAAACCCTCGAGTTATTTTAATTACCCTGTAAAGTGATTAATATCATTTGTTTTGCCCTACAAAGTACGGGATATCTTCTACAAAATATGAAAAATATCCTACTTAATCAGTGACCTCCCTTTTTTCCCAAAATCTTTGTTCACCAAGACTGAAAGTTAGACTGGATGTTTAAATGGTAAATTTGATGATAAAGAGGTATAGTTGAGGGGTGTTGGAATATTTTCCATATTTTGTAGGGTAAACAGGTATTTGGATTTTTGGAAGGGCAAAGTGGAAAAGTTTCCTGCTAAGTTATTATGGCTAAAAATCATTGCCATTTAGTAGTTTGGTATATGCAAGTGTTTGTCATCTTCTGTTAGTTTGAATTTATTTTGGTGTGGTGTAAATATCGGATTGACCACTCTGTAACCTAGATTATTTCTTTTCAATTTATATTAACATTTAAGCAGCTAGGCTTGAGGTGTACCAGCACTATATATTGTTGTTTGTCAGGAACAAGATGGATTGTTTTTTTTCCTCAATAAATGGAGGTTGAACCAATGATTCAGTCCATCAGGAGAGATCAATGGAATCAAACTAATGATTCGGTCCCACTAATTACCACACCAATGGCTACACTGGAAAATCAATGGAGTGGTCTCATTGGCCTTCCCAATGGGGACTTGGGTGGAACAGTGGAAGAGAGCAATAGGAGAGGAGAGGCCATGCGGATTTCAGAGTTCTTAATGGAATCAAATTAATGGTTCGGTCCTAATAATTTTCGAATTTTTTGTGATGAATACATGTTGCAACTTATGAAAATTGGGATCACATTATTAATTTCATCTCTAATAGATATGCCATGGAACCAAATTATTCGTCCGGTCTCATTTATGGATCGAAAAAAGAATCTATCTTTGTTCCCTGATGTTTTTTTTTTGTAAAACTAAAAAAAGGTTTGGGGATGCGTCGGAGATAATATTTGTTAAGTTCCGGGTTTAAAATAGTTGGTGAAAGAAAAGTAACCTTGTGAGTTGTCTTTTTGTTTTTTTTGTTTTTAATCGTAGTATCCTTGGTGAAAAAGGTGTAATTTTGTCAATTCATTTTAATCTTATAGCATGTCTGCACAAGCACTGTTTTATTAAATCTCGATTTCTTTTTTTGCAATACTGATTTTTTTTTTTTTTCTATTTTCAGTATCGAAATGCCTCATATTGTATCCATTTTATGTCTGAAAACAATCATTTCGAACATTGACTTGATTTCCGTAATAATTCATATAAAGCTACACATGAACCCGGCATTGATTGACAGATTGATGAATGACTTCAAATTTTGTTTTTGTTCTTCAAAGTAATTCTAGCAGCCAGCACACCCCTAGAGTTACTGGATCATTAGCTAGGTCAACGGGAGGGGTGGTGTTCTGATGGAAACCGGACCAAATTTGGTTTGATGTTTGATTGGAGCTGTCTTAATTATTCATATCAAGATGAATTTTAAAATTATCTGTGTGAATCTTGATGTGGATCGGAGAGCTCTAACTTAATGACATCAAGTGTACCTTAAGAAACAAGGGACAATATACAGTAAATGTTTGCACGATTAATGCTACGTCTAATTGTTTTATTAAAAAGTAATATTAATTAATTAATTAATTGTAGGATGAGAAAGCAAAGTTGCACTTGAGAAGAAGAGGCCTCCGTTTAATGAAATTGGAAGCGTCCGGTCTTTCTTTTAAGAAAACATCTGAAAATCAAGAGTTATTTAATTTATTTGATATCCACCCGTGTAATTTCACTTGCACATAAACCTAGAGTATAAATCTGCTGTTATTCCTTGGTAATAACATATTATTTCGCCACTACTGGGCTTTACAAAAAAAAAATATTATTTCAATTCCAACTGTTCAAATTTTTTTATGCACAAATTTTGTTTTTGAGTAAAAGTCGGAGGTCAAGCCATCAAACTATTTAATACATTTTTTATTATAACAAAGAATTTCCTCCATCTGAATTTTGAACTCATGACTTCTCACATAGAGATCATGTGCCTTAGCCACTAGACCAAAAACTAGTTCTCTTTGTGCACAAATTTTAACAAAATAAGTTTTTCATGCACGATTTTAACAAAATTGACGATTGTAATATGAATGACAGGTCCTGTGATTCACAAGGAATAACAGCAGATGCATTTCCCTAAACCTAAAGCTATTGGAAAAATCACTCCGACTTCTTCAACACATATGGCAGGCTGCAGAGGCGGAACCAGGAATGAAAACTAGGGAGGTCGAACAGCAGTCGAAGAGTTGTTGTATATTTTGGTTACCTTGATTTAAAAAGCAAAAGATTACTATATATTATAAAATTGTTTGGAAACGGATCCTATGGTCTGATTGTGGTCCGTTGATTACTTATTAACGATTGGATTCTATAAATATTAAATACAATATTTCAGTTAGGCGCATAGCCACATGCGCCAATAGTGGGCCACGAATTTTAAATACAATAGAGTTGCTGTTCTGGGCCAGGGGGGGGGCCAGGGCCCAGGCTGTTCCCGCCACTGGCAGGCTGTGTCAGTCTCTCTGCAACTCCTGCTTGTACAACTTGCCCAGGCCGAAAGTAGCCGCTTGAGGCACGAATTTGTATATATGATATATCTATACATAGAGGAGGGTTAAAATGCACCCTTTTTTTGTGCTCCTAACGTGATCCCAAATCTTGATCGTACATCTTATTTTAGTGGGCGGACCAGATTTCCTTCTCCTTGAGACTCTTCGTTTCCAAAAAAGAGCGCTAAATGATGCTCATTTTTCTCCGATTCTCAAAATCTGCTGCCGCTCTCCAGTTTGAAAGCAAAATGGCAGCTAATCGTTTTGAAATTCAAATAATCTAGTATAATAGTAACAATTTTGTTCTGATTGGTACACGATCTTACATATCAAAATAGCATATCCAAAAAAGAAAATAAAACTAGCACCACTGTTTACCAAAATGCCCCTGCACCTTTAATACTACAAGAAGCCTCACATCTCTGCAAAAGTAAATATTCTAAGCACAGCAACCTTTCATGCCATTTCTCATCTTGTCTCTTTCACTGTGAGTACAAGAAGAACAAAATCAGAATCATTTTAAAAAAACACTAAACCTTAATTAACTATTGAAACATAAGACAGATAAGAAACTTAATTTTAACCAACTATTGAAACAATATTTGATTGACCAAATCCTAGATGCCTATGCTTACCTTTCTACTGTTTTATATTTAACAAGGAGTTTATATTGATTCTCAATTAGCAATAATTTGATATATTTTGATCATACACTTTTACAATCTCAAAAGGCTTAGATAATCGATTGAAGAGTTTGCGATTCTTTCATCAAAGAAATATAATTTGCAATTAGCAGAAAATGAGGAGCTGTGAGGAAAGCAAAAAAAAAAATGAGGAGCAGGATTCTCCCTTTTGAACGCGAGTACAACTTGCAAATTGAAAGATAATTTTTAAACAGAGATATAAGATTACATCAAAGAACGGAGATGCTGGCGGTGAAGGCTCCAAAGAACATGGAATCATGATCGGTGGTGAAGTAGGAGGAGGTACGACACATGGGGAGTCAATTCCGACTATATCGTGCGGAGGAGATAGAGAGTCACGATTAGCTGCCATTTTGCTTTCAAACTGGAGAGCGGCAGCAGATTTTGAGAATCGGAGAAAAATGAGCATCATTTAGCGCTCTTTTTTGGAAACGAAGAGTCTCAAGGAGAAGGAAATCTGGTCCGCCCACTAAAATAAGATGTACGATCAAGATTTGGGATCACGTTAGGAGCACAAAAAAAGGGTGCATTTTAACCCTCCTCTATGTATAGATATATATATGATAAAAGGTTTTATAAAGACTTGACATGCGTTGACATGGTTCTTTTTTTAAAATAAAAGAATAAGAAAATTTATAATGTCTTGACCTGAAATAATCTAGTGATCGCCATATTTCATTTGAGAAGAAAGAATCCAATTAGGTCGTGGATTTTTTTTAGTTGATTCTTCTCAAAATAAGAATTGCTACAAGAACATCGTTTATTTATGTTTTCTTTTGAATCTGATTAATCTTAAGATGGATTTTCATCCCAATCTGATTCATCTTCAAATGAATCATCAAGTCTTTTTATGGAATTCAGGGAATCTCGCTGAGAATTTGGTCTAGAATGAGGACCATAATTCATACATAAATAATCTTAGTATTCCGATATACAAGCTTGTTTTCGCAGACTTTTTCCTCACTTTGAACTAAAATCAAATTTTTCGAGGGAATACTCACATTATGAATAATATCTCGACTCTCTATAGTTACAGGAAGAAAAGTCCATCGATTTCTATTAAGCATAAATCATATCAATAAGATTGTACCAAACCACCGGTACTAATCATGTATTCCGTTTTTACAAGTTAGATCTGATATAAAACTTACACAAAATAGTTTCTGATCATACTACACCATCACCACTGCACACAAGATAAGAAAAAAATCCAAAATACATAACTAGTACAAAACCTATTATGCAACTACTAGATTTTCTAACTTCTAGACTTCCACATGCATCAGCTGACACCTCTCAACCCAATTCAATTATATGTTGATTGTGTTCAATTTAATCTCTTAAATCTTAACTTCATAAAAGAAATATATGTGCAGTGCTAACTAACCAGTGACATATAATTAGACTTTCAATTTTAGAATATTTTCTCAATTAAATTTGTATTACTAATTAGTAATTGGTTTGTCAATTGACATTTTTATCTGAGTTTGGTTTAAGGTGCCAGATTAATGCAAATTCAAATTGTAGTGGGTTGAAATCATAATTCTGTTAAATTTTATAAAATAAGAAAATACTGATCATTTAAATTTTCAATATGATTTTCTCCTTTATCTCAATCAAAAAAGAACAATTTAAATGAAAAAAAAATCATTACTCGAGTAAATAACTATAGACAATATTCTGATGGGAATAAAAAACAACAATTTAAACTTTAAACTTATATATAAAGATATGATTTGGTAAATCACAAGTTCTTAATGTGAACACAATATATTGCATTAACAACAATGCGACTTGGATGAATAGGCTATCCTGTACTCTCTTCATGTCAACTCGAGGCGCGAAATATATTTTATCAACGGTTACAGATTCTCAACTGACGTCTCCAATTGATTTTTTCTATTTGAAACCCGGATGTTAACAATCCGATTAAAAAAGTTTAATTAAATATGTAAGTTGGAAAAGTTGATTACTAGATTTACTAAAACAAAATTACACACTGAACCGCATCTTCTAACCTAGCGTTTTACCTGACATTTTGAGTTTTCATTTTTTTTTTTGTCTACCTTTATCCTCTTTTCTTAATGCGAAAACCTTTTAAGTACATGATTCTCTAGCATCTACTTTTTCAAGTATATTATATACATGTATGTATTGGTAGCGCCCCTAGGTTCGCAATTGCACTTTTCATGGAATAGTTGAGAATAAATTAATAAAGCAGATCTCGAGTTATCCTCTCATGTCATATTTCCTGTTCTTCAACAGGTTAAATTATCACCTCCTTTTCCAATCTGTTGGCCTAAACAACCACAAACCCATAGATGTTCTTTTTGCCGTAAAATAACCAAGCGTGTTACTTTTAAACAGAATGCAAGAGTTGAAGCTGGTATTAACTTGGTAGCCACTACCAAGCAATTTCAAAGAAAAAAAAACAGAGAAGAAGAAGAAGAAGCCGGTACCACAATACTAATCAGAAGGCTACTAATAATATGGAGATGAAGCAACAATCACTATAATTAATCTATGCATACATGTGAATTACATTTCAGTAGAATAGAGTCAATGATGAACGACTTGTACAACATAATTATTCTATGTTATTCAAACCCATATTTTACAATTTTGGAATAACAATAGTATTGAGCATCAGACTGACAAGAGAAAGTGACTATAACTTTATATTCATAAAGAAGCTTATTCACATTTGGAGAACAAACTATATAGTATATTATATTTATACATTCCATATTTACGAAACTTTAGGAGGACTTCAGAAATAATGTCAGATTAGGGCTCCTGGATAGTCTAATATTACCCCTAGTGCCTATATTGTACTCCTCAAAACCTTCAATAACTACAATTTTACATGTGCTGTCAGCATCTGCCCATAATTCGAAGCCATAGTATTCGAGATGGTCTGATATACTATTCCCATATACAGATCTACAACAACAACAAAATAAATATTCCTTTCCAGTTAAAAGAGAAAATATTACCATAGTACTAAGGTTAACAGAGACAATTAAAACAAGAAAAAAGGGTCGAAACCTGCTACAAGTAGGGTCTTCTCCCGAATCATCACAAATTTTCTCCTCAAGTTCATCTTTTCCAATTCCTTCTTTATGAAGCCATACCTGAAAGTTTCATATTGCAACCCAAATTTAATGAAGACAAATCAAAGTAAGAAAACGATAAAACAAAAATAATACTGTCATTGGATATGCTAGCAATTAAATCTGAGTCTCCACAAGTACAAGAAATTGCATTACCTCCCATTTTTTTTTAAAACCTTGACAGCAGCTGCCAAATAATATTTCATTAAATAAAAATAAGATTACATACATCATACCGCATCACAAACATCACAACATCATCCAAAATAAAAAAGCTATCTAACAACACATCAACATCTAACATCTAACAACAACATCAACAATTGTAAATGACACATTGACATCTCACAATACAACACAACCGCTAACAACACGTCACTTCTAACGGTTGTTGATGCAGACTAACTGTAAACTTGAAATAACTTGTTAAAACTGTCATTGATAAAGCCAGTCTTCAACCTTTTATAAGATGGTCTGAGATCCATTAATAATGGACTAACTTGACAATTTTGACATTGTAAGAAATAATTTGAATTTTGAAATCCGATTATTGTAGCATGACCTATATTATTTTATCGTGCGTATGAGAAATAATAGAAGCCTAGGCTGTTACCAGATGGTACAATAAACATTGTATTTACCTCTCTCGAGAAGTGGTGGTACGTCTTTCTCGGGAAGTATGAGTAATAAGGGGGCATATGCGGAACAATGTCATTTTGATGGGTCAAACGAATTGCCTTTGGTATACACTCATTAAAGCAGGTGGCAAAAACAGCATTCCCTACTCGAGGCTGACCGAATGTCATCAGCTGTACATCTTTTTCCCCACAATTCACCTAAAAACAAAATATATATATACTCTCTAAAATATGTTCATTATGTATTTGTTTAGTATTTAACAAAAGATCACTGATGACATTGGCTGGTACATTTAGCATACCCTTGTGGTGCAGAATAGCAATCAACTGATGCCATACCAGGATGAGCTGGTACATTCCAATGGAATTGGTCCAGCTGATGGCATACCATTTGGTATTAAGGTGCAGGTGTGCACCCTCACGGGTGCTCTTGTAATCATCATCAACAAGTAAATGCTGATGTATCCTGGTCAAGGACCAGGCTATAAAAGGCACCTAACCACTCAGGTCTAGTACCAGCCTATGAACCTGCAAGGGTACAATGATACAGCAAGTACCATATTGCACAAGAACTGATTGGTGAGTACTGAAGCTCTGAAAAAGAGAAGTACCACAAGATCTAGGGCACAAAATGACGCCAAAGCCCCTCCCATCGAGTGACCTGTAACAATTATGCTAATATTCCCGTATATACTTTTTATGTTTTGAAGTGCGCTAAGTATAGCAGGTCGCAAAATTGTGCTGTGATATGCTGTATAGAATCCATGATGCACCTAGCAAGACAGAGAATGATTTAATATAGATATAATTAGCTACATTTTAGAAGAGGAAAAAGACTACAAGTAACTTCATGGTGACACAACAAAAGGAAAAATTACAATAAATCAATCACATTTATTTAGACATCCACTCAACTACTTGGGTGTCAGATCAATTGATAGTACGGACTTGATTTGCATTTCTTAAGCAGGGACTTAAATGATGGAAATAGTGGATCTTTTGCAATCCAAAAGTCCAACTACAGACTAGATCAATTAAGAACTCACATTTTAGTTCAAACAAAGCAGAAACAAATTAAAAAAATCTGAGAAAAAAATAATTGAAACCTAACCATTGCTCCTGGCATGCCGGGGTAATCGAGATCAAGTTGTTTCCAGAACAGATCTTCAATCCAGTTCCTTATGCTAAGTTACGAAAGCAGTACTTAGAAAGATCAAATAAATCAAAACTTATTTCCGTCATGTGAACTTTGTTAGAAGTATTGATACCTTTGCTCTTGAGTCCCTCTGAATGCAATAATTATCGAGTCAAGGTTATGGTCTACTCCAACAAAAGCCTGCGCGAAAACGAAAAGCCATTATCTAACTTCTGCAAAATAGCTACATGTGGTATTTTTAATTTTCAAAAAGATAGTTTTAGTAATTAAAATTACCTGTAAGCAGTTGTCAATGTCTACAATCACCTCCACCATCTCAAAATCCTGTTTTAAGCATCACACCATTAGATGATGAAGTCCATAATGAAAAATGGATATTTGTAAATAACACCAGAATTTGGTGTACTTGCAGAGAGCAACAACATTTCGTGCGAGTGTGCACATGATGTGGCTAGCAAAAAGTAAACCCGTAATCTCAGTGGAATGAAAAAGTTATATTATACTAAAAGTTTGATGATTTGTCGCTCCACCAATGAGCCATAAAATTTCTTACATTGATGCGCAAAAAAAGATCAAGTAAACAGTTACAACATAATGTAATATCAAATGACAGAAGCTGCTGAAACCAATAAATTTTTCTTAGTGACACACTACATAAAATAACCGCAAAGTTAAGTAGACTGCAGTGCTAATATTAGAAATGCTTGATGACATTTGCAAATACAATACAATGAAAAATGAAATTTGCAAAAGATCCAAAGATGTTGTGTCTATTTTCCTTCGTGGCTGAATAAGATGGCTTCTTACCTTTATTTTATCACCACATCTTGCACAAGTCCATGTAAAGAGAGCTGATAAGTCAGAAGTGTAAACCTGAAATTTAAATGGACTTGTAAGGGAGATAGGAGAAAAATAGGTAATCAAACTGCATTAAAGCTTCTAAAAGGATCATGGGATGCCCAATTTCCTTACTCTACAAGTTAATGAGAAAAGTCTTTTAAATATAATCATATTAAACTGCCATTAAATTTATGTGGAAATCTGCTTATAGTTATTAATGTTAGTTAAATTTAAGTCTTATCATTTCCAAAACCTCTATAAGCAAAAGTCTAAAGAAAAGAAGAGAAAACAAACAATGGAGCTCGTCCAAAGTAAATTTTAGGAGAAAGCACATACTGCAGATGAGTATTGAACAAGTATCTCTGCAAGGGTATGATTGAATGCATAGTTACCATCATGGTGCCTTGACTCCCTGTGCTGGATCTTGATTTCTGTTTTGTAAAAGAAGTAGCACCTAATTAATTTCTCTTTTAATGTTTTCTAATTTTGAAAATGAAACTACAGGTTGTTGTTGTTGTATGGAGAATGCCAATGAGGACATTTGCTTAAAGTTAAGTATTCTTTCATATCCATCAATTCTAACAACATATCAATGGAATTCTTATCCAAAATTAAAATCATTGTTATTTATAAAAATTCTAAAATCAATCCTAACAAAATATTTACAAAATTGGCCTCAATTTTTCTCTCTCTGCCTACGCTTATTATTTAATCATCACATTGCACTGAGTGATTTCATTATACTTCAGTTTTTAACAAGGAAATTCAGAAAAGAAGACAAGGATTTACCTCTTCCACTGGTTGCCGAGAACAATCCGATCAAAACAGCAAAAATTAGTGCTAGACACCGAGACTGGTGCATTCCTTTTGTGGTTATTCGAGGAATCTGAAAGAGCGAACTTCTTCTCAAGGAAGAAACTGAGATTGGCCAGCGAAAGCGATTTTTACTCTAGCACATTCTGGCCGTAGAGGGGGAGAAAAAGAGAGGGAGAGAGACATGAGAGGTTTGGGAATGTTGATTTTGTTTCCTTTCCAAACTTGTTTTGGTAATTTACGTTTTATTTTTACAAATAGAGGGTCAGTTAAAAATACTGTCAACAGAAGTCAGCTTCAGTGGATTTGCTGACTGATTGCTTTATCTCGAAGTATTTTAATAAAGGATAAAAGGACAGAGGAGGATCCAATTACATGAAACATCTTGACCCTATTTGTAGTCATTTTTACATTTTTAAAATATTTAAATAATTGATCTGAACCGTTGAGTATTTGCTTGGTGATTAAGTTATAATTTTTTAGAAATTTATCACTATTTTTTTTAGAATTTTTGAAAATCGCAATTTTTTAATGGTCTAGAATTATCTAAAAATAACAATTTTGTACACATCTTAATAAATACTGAAAAAATATTTTAAAAAATGTAAAATTTGGTCTCCAAGCACATTTTATATGGAAATCATGTTGAATGGCTCGGATCGAATATTTGAACTTCAAAATTACAAAAATAACTTACAAATATTTGGTGTCAAGATGTGTCTCATAGATCGAATATTTGAACTTCAAAATTACAAAAATAACTTACAAATATTTGGTGTCAAGATGTGTGACATAAAATATTGTAATTGAATCCTTCTTTCAGAAGGATAATGATGTAACGATTTATTTTTTAATAATTTTGACAGCGCACTTCTAAGAAATTTTAAAAATGATTATTGACGTATTATTCATTTATTTGTATTAATTGTGTATGTGCATACAATTTGACTGTTTTTCATAATTCATTAAATGTCAAAATATATATTTTTCAATATTTTAAGTCATCGGATCAATGGTGAAAATTATATCAAAATTATATTTTTTTTTAAATTAGATCACATTTAAATTGTTGAATATCTAAGTTAAAATCTTCCATTGTCTGAACAGTGCCGAATTTTTTATTAATAAAAAAATGAAAAAATTGAAAAAATCGGAATATAATGGCGTTTCATTCAGAATGTTATAATTTATGGGGTTCATTCAAAGGGAAAAAATAATAATAATAGAAAATATTCTGGACAATGGCGTCCAGAATGAAACGAAGTGAGATATTTATATCCGATGCAATCATATCACATTAACTAGATATTTATACTTTGGAAATAAATATGTCCCTCCAATCAGAAGGCAAACTTCACGGAAGAGCCGAGCAATAATATCTTTTAATCTCTACTCGGTACAAATGTAATTAATATTAACATTGCTACTAGTTTTTTTTTTTGAGAAAACATTACTACTAGTAATAATATTACTAACAACAATAACATTAATAGCAACAATATATATATATAGAGAGAGAGAGGGGTTGCTGTCATTTTTATCCATGCCCATCAAAACTTACATTTCGCCAATTTTGTCCACGAAACTCGAATTCTGTCAAAAATGTCCAAACCGGCTATTAAATAGCCGGTTCCTAATTTTTATTAGAAACCGGCTATTACACCGCCGGTTCCTAATAAAAATTAGGAACCGGCTAGTACACTACCGGTTTCTAATAAAAATTATGTTTTTTTTTTTTGAAATCTGGACAGTTGATATACAATTTTTGAGTAATTTGTAAGTATCAAATTCGCTTTGAATATTTGAAATATAATTTTGATGTTATATGTTACGAATCGTTTGAAATTCTTGTTTTTAAGACGATTAATTAACAAAATTAGTTGATTGATTTATTTCAACTAAATTTATTATGACTTTAACGAGAAAAACGATGCGTAAATGACAAACATAACAGATCCAAATGACAAACGATAGAGATAATAAACAGATCCAAACATAACAAATGACAAACAGATCCAAATATAAATAAATAAACCGAGATAATACAACCATAAAATGACAAACATAACAGATCCAGATGTAAATCCTATGGAACAATAAAAGTAAAAAATTATCATCGTCTAAATGAAGAAGGAGAGTATCGCTCGGCCGGATGTCCTCTGTTAACCCTTTCGGGCAGCCCCAACCAAGCCGCATCACGTGCAGCAACAGCAGCGGCATCAGCCTCTCTCCTGATACGTGATGCGGTCTCCCACGGATCATAATCCCCCAGAGTAGTAGCTGGCGGGAGTGTAGAGAAGAAAATCTCTACCAGGCTAGCCGCATAGTCAGAAGGGGCCTGGGACCCGTTGGCCTCACCGTCGTGTGTCATCTGTTAGTGTTGTGATTTAGAAGCCAATCATAGGATGATTGTTTTCTAAGTTTTGTTTATGTAATTGAATGATTATGTTTATCATTTTGTTCCTTGAGTATTTTATTAATTATAGATCATTTAAGTTGAGGACTTGGAATTGTGGAACTCTATACATGTGTTAATAAATACTCTAAAGTGTCCATAGTCTTGGTAATTAACAAGGGACATTAATTACCGGTATAAGATTAGCATTTGGATTAGATGATGATCATGTTCTGCAGATCATATGACAAGGAGTTGACAATCTGATCAAATGGATACCTGATGGAGATCAGGGGATTAGACGTGACCAAAGTAAAATATTTAATATGGATTGTGTTTGTGTCATTAATATTTTATTTGTGTCTGGAATTCTAAGGTATTAGATGATTGTTTCTCTCACATGGGAATGTATATTCGTAGATATTATCCAACGTTGTCCGTAACTGGCAATTATACAGATTCTATCCCAGTATGTGTTTCTTATGTGGAGGGATAGTAATTATCAAGAATACCAATATCCCTCATATAATGAGCGATGATATCACTGGGCCCCTTGATGAAATAATACAAGTATGTGCACATATGATTAAGGAGTTAATTATAATTACTGAATTATTTCGGAATCAAGAAACGAGTAGATTTGCAAGGATGACACACTCCTACCTTGGATCTATTCATGATATCATGAGACATGGAATTGAGACGAGGCAATTATTGCTTAGGGATCGTGATACAGTATGGTACTTATCATCTGTGTCATTTGGGTAATTACAATGCATATTGCTAGGTGCCGCTTGTAATTTATGGAATCGAAAAGAGTTTCAGATTCTATTGCCGAATGACATAGATCCCACAGGGTCACACCAATAAGGAATTAATTAGAAAGGCTCCTTAATTTATTTGACATGTATGACATGATAAATAAATTAGTTTCTCCACTAGAACATGAGAAATATAATTATTTCGATAATTATATATGATACTACAATTAATTAGATTAATTGTATTTGATTAATTCAAACAAGGAAAGTGAAACTTGGCCCAATAAACAAAGCCTAATGGCTGTTGTTAATTATGGCTCATGTTTATTTAAAAAATTGTTTCCATAATTAAAAGTTAGCCCAAAATAGTTTACCACGTTTTCTGAAAGCTGCTGCGCAATGTTTCTTCTTTGGGCCATATATTTTTAATACGATATCCGTTTTTAGCGTTCTATATCTTTCTGGAAAGGTAATAGAAAAATATAAAACTTTGTATTTCTAGAAGAAAACCAAATTAGAAATATATCAGGCTCAAAAACGTGGTAGAACGTGGTGCTAAATTTAGACTACCATGTTCTGGAAACTCCTGCGCATGTTTCGTATTTTGACCATAACACCCTCATACGATGTTTGTTTTGAGCGTACCACATATGGATAGAAAGGTAAAATAAATATCTATAACTTTTATTCAGAGAGCAGAATCTAATTCGAATTAGATCGTGATAAAAAACGTGGTAAAATACGGAGTTAATTTTGGAAACAGAATTTCACATTCCTTATTTGCTATATATGCACTCTCTTTCATTCCTTTTGAGGGCAATTCGTTTTGAGAGTTGAAGTTCTGCCAAAACTCTTTCTCTTTCTTGTTTCTCTCTCATGTGTTGAGAACCCACAAACCCTAGAATCAAGATCTTGTTCTCTTGGAGGATAGGGATTAAGGAGCGACCAAATTACTACTCTCTAGCAAGAGGAAAGTTTGGTTTCTAATTAATTTCTTGGTGGATACCGTGGAGAGCTTCTACTTTGGAGTCTCATCTTGGTACAAGGCGTTCAAGATCACGCACACATCAACCACCAGGGCGCTGCAAAACATCAACCACTATTAGCATCGATCAACAAGGAGGTGAAGGCTACAACCCTACATCTCAAGGATCTTCATTTTTTGTTTGGAGACAAGAAACTAAAGGTATGATGCTTATTGATTTGGAAATTGATTTCGGTTTGATTTTAGTCATACATAATGATCTTTTGGTACTTTTCTTGTCAATTTTTTTGAAATTCCGCTGCCTTAAGTACCATGAAAACCCAACACCATCGCCGTAGGATATCGTCCCGGCATGGATGGTGATAGGCTCTCAATCTCATCGAGACTGATAGTCAGCCCATAATCCTCCATGTGGTCGAAAGATGAAGGCTCGTCGTGCGGTGGCTGTGGTGGCGGCGGCAGCATGCTTACCGGACCCTGCAAACCAAACCAAACAATGATATAAATTTTTATACTAATAATTACTCGACTCATAACAAATACGACTTACCGGTGGCTGCACTGGACATCCCTCAGAGTTGTAGTAGACTGCCCAGCCTGAATTAGACAGCACCCAGTGATAATAGTCCCAATCCGCGTCCAAGCGGTGTGGAGATGGCATATCCTGAGTACAGACTAGCAGCGTATCTGGCTCGTCTGGCTCTACTGCCCGCCGATCAATGTTCTCTCTTGGCGTCGCGCAACATGTTGATTGTATGCCCACTCTGTCCGGCATCATCGATAAGTGGGCCATGCTCCTGCAACTTGCTCCATCCAACTTTCCGCCAGCCCTTGATCCCGAGCAACTTGACAGTATGCGCAACGGCTTTAATCGACACCAATAACTGAAAAAACAAACAGAAATTAGTCAACATATTTATGTAATAAGCGTTTAATGAACAAGTAATATAAATGTGTTGGATTAATTACCGAGCGAGCCCAGCGACGTCCGATAGGCTGGTGACCTGATAGATTCTCATGCAGTGTCTGGCGGAGATAGGCGCTGTAATCGCCCAGCAGATATACTGACGCCCCGCCAATCCTCTGGTACCAAGTCGTGTACCTCAGCATATGAGATCCTGGGGTCTGAGTGATCTCATCAGGCATCTGGTATATCTGAGGCTCCGCCGGAAACTCAGACTCCCCGTAATAATTTGCCAAGTGTAGCCGCCAGTTTCTATCCATAGAGCCAGCGTGCGACATCCTGTAAATTAAATGTTAGTTGCAATGGGTCTACTAGGATATGGAACGGTTGATGTAATAATTAATTAAATTTCTTACCTGTGCAGTCTCCTGATCTCCTCCCTGGGTAATGCCTGATCCACTGGGATCAATGGCTCCTCTCCGTACTACCAAAGTACCCGATCTAGATAATGGTACTCCACTATCCAGAAGCAGACTAGCGGGCTCGGTACCACCAGCTGTCACGGTGCTCAAGACAATAAAGAGGCAACTGCTGATCCTCATATAGATGTGCGTATGGTGTCCACTCCACCTCCGACTCGTCCAAGCTCTGCAGCTGTAAACGCACCATCCTGATACCTATGGTGCGTCCATGCCCCTCATCCCGATAGTGTTGGACACCATGCCAACGGTGGCTGTAGACCGGCCACCGCTCCGGATCATTGTACTGATCATCGCCCTGATCATCGTCCTGATGTCCCCAATTTGGCTCTGGCTCATTGGGGATAGGACGGCCAACCCGTAGCCGTGACCAAGACCAATGCTGCAACAAAAGAACCGGCCCATACATCTGCTTGGCCTTCACCTGTATTTCTGAGGTTATTAGTCGTAATTTCATTTGACTGATTGATGAAATAATGAAGTATCAAACAACATAATGACTAACCTGAGAAGCTGTGCAGAGGCTATGATACAGATGTGGTAACACGGCTCCACCCCAGATGTAGGCCGGCGGGCTATCAAAGTCCATCAGAAGTCGCAAATACATCATGGGGATGCCGTCGCCGCTGGCATCAGGAAACGTAACGGTACCGAAAAGGTCCATCACGTAACCCCGGGTGTATCTACAAAAACAAAGTAGATGGTTAGTATTATAATTACATAAGGTAATTAACAGATCAAAAGTAAAATATTATTATTATTATTACCTCCGAATCTTCAGATCACTAGAGGCGTCCATCAGACCGGCACTGAAGTGCCGCCGCAACTATGTTCTCTACATGTGATAACTGGACTTCCCCTTATCGGCCCGTAGCTTTGTCGGATCTGCTCCCAAATACTGATCGATGTCATGTGCGAAGTCTCTGCTGTCAGATACTCCGCCTACGGGAATGCCACTGATAGGCAAACCCCAGAGGGCACTCACGTCCTGCAACGTGACAGTCATCTCCCCGAAAGGCATATGGAACGTGTGCGTCTCGGGACGCCATCGCTCCACTAATCCTGCGATGAGAGATGCATTGATGGAGGTAGTCGTGTCCCGCAGGATGGACACAATCTGATATAGTCCCAGCCGGATGAGATATGGGTTCATCTGTGAGAAGTACTGCATCCGAGGGACAGAAAAATTGACGTCCATTAGAAATTCGTCCTGCGTTGAAAAATAGCAAAACAATGTATTACATAATGTATACAACAAAATTGAAACTTCTTCGGAGGTAGACAAAAAGTAGCATACCTCACGGGAAGCCAGAGATACCCGGTGCTCGCGGTGGGGTATCCATAAGAGAGGGCTGAAGTGCTCAATATTGGTGGGCTCAATCAACGGCTCAACCTGTGGTGCACGTCTGGGCCGTCCTCTACCTCTACCTCCAGCCATTCTAATTTCATAAAGTATAGTTAGTTAAATTAATTTATTATCAAATTGCGCTAAAATTCGCTAAAATTGTGTAAAAATGCGTTAAAATTCGCTAAAATGCGCTAATATACGCTACTACACTAATTTATGCTAATTATACTATTTTATACTAATTATTTTAAACTGTTCGTTTTATTTTTTATTTTTTTTAGTACTTTCAATCAGTAAAATTTTGGTATGGAATTTGGACATTTCGGATGTAAAGTAGCATCCTTTTAGTTTCTACACCAGCTTATATTCTCAGATGACGAGTACAAATTCTATGCCAATAAAATTGGTTTAGATAAGATAATTTAGAGAATTTCTTCAAGTTGCTCTGGAAGAATTTCTCATAGTGGAGATCAGGATATTACCACTACGGCGATTAAACGGCTAAAGTGAGTGT
This sequence comes from Carex cristatella, assembly GCA_024447775.1. Classification (NCBI taxonomy): domain Eukaryota; kingdom Viridiplantae; phylum Streptophyta; class Magnoliopsida; order Poales; family Cyperaceae; genus Carex; species Carex cristatella. Next base: position 3,294,032 of record JAJHPF010000033.1, on the reverse strand, counting down.
TGAAAATTTTAATTTATTTTAAACAGCTATTCTTTATAGTTTTTTTTAGACTATTCGAGAGTTAAAATGTAATTTTTAGATCTGGATTTTTTTGAGAAGAAGTTTCGTAAACTAATTTGCGTCTAATTTTGTTGAATTATTATATTATTAAGAATAAGGATGTCTTATTTATAATTTGAGTTTTGTAAAAGTAGAATAACTTGGCTTTATGAAGAAAATTTCTTGAAATCTTCGCAGATTAAGAAGAAAATTTCAAAATCATGATTTATCATTTGTTTTATCGCACTTATTTGCTAAACCATTAAATGATAATTAATGTTAAATGTTTTAAAAAAAATGATAATCATGATAAGATAGTATATAGATAAAATAAAAATTACAACCCTACGGAGAAGATAGAAATTTTTACTAGTTCCATAACAACTAAATATTCATCTTACTTGGAAAAGGGATTTTTCCCATTAAAATCAGATAACAGCAAAAACAGAAAAAAGTTTGACGCGAGTAATTTTCTTCATTTTAGATAAGGAACCAGAATATCCAGGAGCTGTTGGTATTACAATTTCAATTCATCCCCAAAGTATTACAATTTCAAAAAAAATGACCCAATCGGGAATTACCCCCTTAATTTTTGTCCCATTTGCTAAAATAATCAAAGAAGACTTTTGAATCATCCAAGTTTTATTTGTCTCTTTTGTTTTCTTCTTAAGCTCATTCTATAGAATCTATAAGGTCCATGGATGGTGTTTACTGTGCAACTGTAGTTGCAGGTGGACCAGTTGTTCGTGTGTTATATGACTTGCACTGATTGCACTTGTGGCCAAGCACATGAAAATAAACCTCCGATGTTTTGTGGCAATCATTGCAGAATATCCACACCTGATTATACACCATCATATTATCAAAATTTTACAATATTTAAACGTATGTGACGAAATAATAATGAGAATAGTTGTACATTCATAACCAGACCTTGTAACGATAATCCTCGGGCATGATTGTCGCTGCTACCTGTAAAAAAAAAAAATCATACATTATTCTTTACACGAGGAAATGAAACTTGCAACAATTTTTTTGCTCAATTATTTTTACTCACATCAGTGTTAAAAGTATATTTCTGATGTCCACCCCAAGAAAAATCAATATACATCATATGTACCCCCAGGGAAAACATTATAAAACTTGCAAAATCCCTTTGGCAGACATTCATTTTGCACCTATAACTAAGCTGCCCCAGTTATTTCCGAAATCAAAATACTCGAAGCTAACCAGCGACGTGCTATTTTGAATATTTCACAATGCAAAAAATTTGGATAGTCTCAGGTCAAGCAGCTATCTATCAGGCTAATCAAGACATCATAAGTTGTAGGGGATAATTCTAATATTCCATACTTAGATAGCAATTAAAAGAAAAAGGAAAGAAATGGTACCTCCTCATCTAGATTTCTCCACGCATCTGTCATGTTTAAGGCAGACTTGTAGCATATTGGACATGTATATCTGTTAACAAAAAAAAAAAAGGCCGTTAAAATAATGCCATTTTGTTTTGGAGTTGATAGGTAATACATGTATGGCCAATATAACTGTCAGATCCAGTACCAGTACACATTTGTTTTGTAATAAATATACGAGTACCAGCAGTGTGGAACTGTATTAGACAGTATGGCAACTCTTGATTTGGTCCAATAGAAATAAATAAGTCCCCTCGAGTTTGTTCATTTATGTTCACTTTGGAGTGTGGCAAGGTACTGGGGCTAACATGTCAAGTGATATATTAAAGACCAAAGATACATGAAACCTTTCAAACTTAAATTGATGTATTTTTTTATATCTAGAATGTGGTCACACAACTGAATATCACTGCCATATATTCAGCCATGTCAGCATCAGAAATGTAGCTCAAAGGTTAAAGTTAACAAAAGGTAGTAATTTTATGGTCCATTCTAAGACCACTTCTAATTTAAAAAGTACTTGATAAAAGAACATGTAAACCCTCTTACTGATTATGGTGGATCATCTCTTGGAAACATTCCAAGTGCATGGTATGGCCACAATCTAGAATACGCGTTTCTCTCAGAGAATCAAAAAGATACTGTAAAAAAAATTGAAAAAAATGCTTGCTAAAGCAGTGAACTGCAAAGTCTACCTAATATGTACCTGTACAGGGTGGTTCATGTTGTTTGGTTAATTAAGATTTCGGCCAAACTGAATTTATAGTTTTATACTATTTTCAATTAAAACAGTTATTATATTTTTGTTAAGAGGATATAGTATAATATTATAAAAAAGTGCAAAAGGATCTAAAATAATTTATGTTAGCTACTAACATCTAGATGTTTAAAAATTTAAAACATACTCAGTTTGAGTAGACAAACCTAATTTAATTGTTTGATTCAGATTCTGTTTTGGTCGGTAGCTTTTATCGGCTTTGATACAATTTTTTGCCTTGCAAAGAGCAAGAATTTGATTTGACTAATCCCAGTTTAATATCATGAATGTCATCATGAATACCCCTATCTGTGTTCCTTAAAACATTACTGAGTATGGAAGTCGAACTAGGCATAATTAAGCGGCCGAAAACATGAGTAGGGAAGAAAAGATCTTATATAATCAATAGGTACTGACTGATAACTGGCTGGTAGAAAAGTACCACTAGAGTACAATCCAAGCTCCGACACATAGAACTCAATTTAAGATGAAGAAAAATACATATATTAAACTGGTATTGGATGCAGTACAATGCCTACCTCGCAACAGATTGGGCATTGGTGCTTCATGGAATTCTCCACACACATGTGCCGGTCTCGTAAAGAATTTACATAGCACGAACCTATTTTATTTATGAATAAAAGTGCATTAAGCATGTACTTGCAATATATATTGCAAATAAAGTAAAGAGTTGTATGAAAACCCAGGGTTCCGGATTATTATTATACCAGCTGGTAGATTTCATATGAAAGAGACCATACAACTTGAAGCAGAGGGGAGTACCGGGTAGACATGGTGTATTCTATACTGGTAGGAGCAGTTCTGACTTCTGACTAGTAAAGTAGCTAAATTAATTGTAATTGAAACTAACAGTAATCACAAGGTTTCAAATATCACATACCACATTTCTGACAGTGGAAATAATTCTCCCTGCCACCCACTCTGGTTAAAAAAGCACAAATAAACATTGAATTTTAATCCAGCAAAAAGATAAATAGATCAATTATTTAATTAAAAAATAAACAAACAATGAGTTTACTTGCAAGTAAATAAAGAGTAACATTAACAACTGCAAGCTATCAAGTTGTTATGTTAAATGAAGTATCCTACGGAAACACCTAATTTCTTGAACCTTTTCATTTTCAGTAATAAATGTACTCTTAAAGTTGTCAACTGATCAAAAGTTCAAGAACAAACTGCATTTTGCCAGATGTCAGACATTCTAGTTACAACTGCAAAGTGCGATCACTAATGGAAACTATAAATAAATAAGCATTTATGAAAGAACTAACCGGCATATGCCACAGTCATCACAGTGAAACTGTTGTTTTTCTGTCTACAATTAAAAAAAGATTGTATTAATTGAACAATTTTTGCACTTAAAAATGTATATATGATCTAACAGTCATGCTGTATGGAGGCCTGCTCTGTAATCAGTAACAGTACCAAATAATGTCCAGTTCCAGTACTGTATCAATGTTGACAAACAGGTACCAGACATGACTGCAATCATTACCTTCAAACCACCTCAAGTTAAGGTATAAATTTAGTTAACCATGATAACAATAGTTGGTACTAGTACTTGGCTGGTAAATTAAAGGTCAAAGAGAGCTCACATCATCGTCATAGAACTTGCACACGTCACAGAAATACTCGCCCAAGTTTACACCGCAGTTTGAACAGACTTTTGCTGCCTGAGTGGCAAATTTTACAAATTAGCTTAGAAAAAGGAAGAAAAAATGACAATACTACAATCCCAAGATATAGATAATGTGCCCATAAAGTACTAAAAAAGTATCTCAAGTCAATAATAGTTTTTCAATGAACCAATAGAAATTTGGTAAACGAACAAAAAAAAAAGTTAGTGAACTGACAAAAATTCAGAATTTGCTCAAAGTTAGATACCTTCATATTAGGATAGACAAGCAAGCAAACTAGAAACCCTGAAAGGGTCCAGTATTTTTTACAGGATTAGAGAAATTATTTTGAAAGAGTCTATCACTTTACAGTTATTCCGAACTACTATTCTACGTTTGGATGTATTTGGGTTAGCAAAAAGGGCATTTTCTTTGTTTATCTTTTGTAGGTTAGCATACTATTCTACTAACCCAACCAAAAGTTGGGTTAGCTCACTGTTCTCACTAACCCTAGCCTTCATCCAAACGCACCCTTAGATAATTTCTTTTGTATTGGAAGGGAATGAAAATTTCCCTTTTAAAGATAAAAGAAACAAGAAGGTCGTACCGGCTGTTCAGTGTCGCATACAAGACATATGACCTGAAAATTTTCACACGTCTCAACTTTGCATCTTGGCCCCTTAGATATAATATAATATAGTAAACTTGAACTGTCTAGGAAAGAGAGAAATATACTCTTTTGACTTCATGGCGAGGAAGTTCATGTCGATCATCTTTAGCCTATATAATCAAGAAAAGGCACCACATGTCAGAAAAAAAAAGTATGAAAGCTTCAATTAATCAATTAAAAAACCAATAACTAATTAGTATGTTATTTTTCCTTGCCATACAAACTATCCATCAATTGAAAAGGTACAATTCCGCATAAATGAGCACATAGCAGGCAGTGTGATATTTATCAGCAAGAAGTGATAAGTAATTTTATATGCTTGGATCAAGAACAGTTGATTAGCAGTAAAACTATCATACCGTGGCCTCGTTATGGCAATGGCGACAACCAAAGACCTCCCCACAGCAGGGAGCTCGGATCTTACACCTCCTTCTGTAGTGTTCGCACCTTAAAGAGTCGCAAAAGGCAAGATAAAGAACCAAAAAAAAGACAGATGATTCGAGATTTAACAATGGATTAAAATAGGGGAGAAAGATCTGGTATAATAAATGGCATACCCATACTCCATGCTCCCAAATTCAAGGCGGTGTTCGCTGGCAGCAGCCTCCATTTTCTTCTTTTCGTTCTTCTCTGTTTTTAGAAGAATTCCGAAAAGAAGAAAACAAAAGGCTTCTTTAGACGGGAGAGGGGAGATTTATTGTTGGTCAATCGAATTATCGAATTCGGGATTAGAACATGGAAATCGGAATAGAAAATCAATGATTGCCAATGGGAGACTGGTTGTTCCTGGATCGGATCTGCACTTGCCATTTTCGTATCGGGTTAATTTATTATTTATTTATTTAATTTGGTTTGATTTATTATTATTTTTAATAAATGGAATAGGGTAGAAGGCTAAATAAGTAAATAACTCGTGGCATTTTTCTTAATGTATCCCGCAGTTTATATAGAATAGCAACAATTGCTCTATATAATACAAATTTGAAATTGTCTATATAATACAGTTGCTCTATTAGTTTATTACACAAACGCATGCATTTAAATACTTATGCACAACTACGTTCACATTTCAAACATCCATTTGTCATTCTTTACAATAAATGTTGTTTTTATGGAAATAAATCTGCTGCAATTCTTTGGAATCGTAGGGTCCTGCCTTTTCAAATCAAACCATTCATTTTTTTGAAGTGCACGAATCTCAGAGTAGTTGATTTTTATGTACGAATCTCGAAACAAATGAATAGTTTGATTTGGACAAACTAGAACCCTGTGATTCAGCAGATTTGTTTCCTGTTTTTATTGGAACGACTTGAAGTACAATGTATGAGGTCAATTAATCTTTATTTTTTATATTTATGTACAATTTTTTTATATAATATAGTGTAAAATATTATAGTATTATAAAATTTATCATCATTTTTACTAGTATTTTTTTATACGACTAACTCTTAATACATATTTGATCTCCATGGTTCGAAAATATGAGTCCATCCTAACTTTTATCTTTTAAAAATAAGAAAAAAAATCTTTATATACTATATATGATCTATTGAAAAATGATCATGTCATAAATGAATGTACTTTTGAGATTTACTCATACTAGCAAGATCTATTGAAAACGATCATATCAAACCCTTTATGTTTAAGAAAAAGATCCACAACTATTTATCATAGAGCACCGTTTTATTTTGTTTTGAAAACCATATAGCATCATTTTCATAATTTGTGTTTTTGTCTAAACTAGCATGTTCTTTTTAAGTTGTCCTAGTGTTCCATTGTAAAAATACAAAGCTATTTTATTAGTTTCGTGCCCGTGCGTTGCAACAAGGACATATTATAAACTGAATAGAATATTTTGGAGATCATTTTTGTTTGATATTCACACAAAATTAAGAATATATTTAAATAAAATAAAAGACACAATGGAAAAAAAAAATCAAATAATAAATAACAATAAAAGAAACAACAGCAGATGAAAAAAGATCAATTATAATATGAAAAAAAATCTTGAAGTGTCATTGTCGGTGTTTTGATGTAGTTCAACTTTTATGAAAATGAACAAATAAAATATGAAAAATAGATTATAATTGCTCAAAATAAAAAACATATAATAAAATAATAAAATTAGAAATGTTAAATTAATATTGTTCATATCTAATTTCTCGCATAAGTACAATAATATAAGTACTTGTTCACAAACTACTAAGTATAACTATCACTAGATGTATTATAACTTTGGAGTAAAACTTAACTTGCATCTTTCAAACCGGATCAAGACTAAAAATTTAAATCAAATTTCAAATCAACCCCTCTCATATCAAAAACTTGTACCAGTGAGCAATAAAAAAACTAGTACCACTCCAATTCAAAAAATACTAAATTGAATTATAAGTTTCACTACACAATGCTTCTCATCTTGTGCTAGCCTTGAGATTGGGAAATTTAATACAAAGCACAATACAATTTAATTTCTAATTTTCTCCACAAGTAAGATAGGTCATTAAATGATTCAAATATTTTGAGGAGAAATTATCAGTAAAGAAACAAATTGGGATAGATATGATTAAATAATTCAAATAAGAATTTTCTCTACAAATATATTCTTGAAAATTAATTTAACGATGGAAATTTCTCTATAAATCATTTATTTTCACGAAAGTTTTAAATATTCTTCATTTTCTCTCCATAATGGAAAGATAAAATTGTCTCCATTAGCACAAAATATGCTCTTCATAAAAAATATCATTCTTATCAATCCATGACTTCAATGAGGATGTTAGTTTTTGTCACTGTGTTCTATTGGCTTTTTAAAGTACGTTACATTAATATATATTATCTTTTTTTTTTTTTTTTTTTTGAGGCCCGCCAACATAAACTCATCATGTTTCATCCTAAAAATCAAAGCCTGGTTTTTTTTTATTAACATAGCTTATTATTTTATCAGAATTAAATAAGAAATATATCAGTTTTGTATAGTAAGATTATTACCCAGTGAATTAGATTTGGCCAAATTAAGGTCTCCTCTGTTAATTTTTAGTAAATAATTGGATCTTATGATTTATGTATTGCAGTATCCCACTACAAAAGAAAAACGATTATTTAGTAAATAATTGGATCTTATAAAAAAAAGGATCTGATCTTGTGATTTATTCAAGTACTCGAGGAATGATTATACATGTTTTTAATCTTGAAATTACTGTCGTAACCAAATATATAGGATATGAGAACTAGTAGCTAAGACACATAGTCTATATGTAAGAGGTCATGAGTTCAAAATTCATATGAGAAAAATCATTTGTCATAATAACATAGATATTAAATAGTTGAGTGACTTGACCTCCGACCTTTACTCAAATAATATATATATAGGATATCTTACAAACATGTTCATATATTCTAATCCTTAAATTTATATATAGATATGTTTATAAGATATCTTACAAGTATGATATTCTAGTCCTTAATTTATCAAAACTAAGCAATAACTAAGAAATTACAATTTGCATTTGCTTTATTAATTACTGAGTATTAACTTTGACTAATTCTGAGTTTCTTATTAACTTTGATTAATTGTAAGTTTCTAACCAGTAAGTTTCTTATTAACTTTGATTAATTGTGAGTTTCTAACCAGTAGCAACTCCATTCTATCTGTTGAACAAACTTTTTTGGCTGGTACAATAAATATAGCAATAGAAATTTTCTTGACACAATGAATACTGCATATTAGAAAGAAAAAAAATTTTCTACATATTTAAAAATATTGAATAATTTTTATTTTCATTATCGAAAATATAGTGAGGGAGGAGAAATGAAACTGAAAAAACAAAGGAATAAGAAAATATTTTAATTACAAGAATCAGGAATGGTTTTAAAGATAAATAAGGAAATAGATCGTTAATGATTCATTCAATTTTAATTGTAACAAACTATACAACAATATGTTTTTAACTAAATTTAGACTTTTATACATAAAATAAATATATTTAATTAAAATATTATGTAATTGGAGGGCTGATATTAAATCCAAAAATTTATCATTCAATCTCAACCATTAACAGATTATAACAACTACGTGTATATTATAAGAATAGAGATACATATTTCGAAATTTTTACTTGAGAGATATAACTTAAGAGGCGGCTGAAGCCCTGAAGGAGGCATTAAAGAAATGAGAACACGAGAGAATTTACTATTTAACGAAACATATAATTTTTCTTTCACACAACTTCCTTTTTTGGTTTTTTTTGGAATGTTTTGAGGTAATTTTGTAAACTAGTGAAAGTGTGCTCAGCTCACACTCATTGGCCAACAGGAAAACTTTTCAGTTGGATGTGACAGAAAGCAACAATCCACCAGTCCAACCCATTGGCCAATAAAAAATTTCTCCATGTGGATAATGACGAAGTAATAATAGTCCATTCTTCGTTTCTTATGGAGTATGGACAGAAGGTTGAGTGCGGCGTCCCTTCGGCAAGAATTCGCATCCTCTGAGATATCTTAAACTTTGCGTGACTTTTTGGAACATCTCAATCGTTCAAATACGTTCTGCACGAATCTCAAAGCTCAATAATACTGGGCTCCCTGCGGTTCCCCGAATAGGCACCGGACACGTCGGTCACGCAAAAATTGAGATATCTCAGAGCATACGCACCCCTTCGGCAATTGGAGGAGTGCAATAATAAACGGACGGTCCGGATTAATACCAGTTAGGTCAGATTCTTACGGATATTACAGGAAATCTGTTTTGAACTTCGTGTCAGATTAAAAGAATTTATTTATTGCATCTCAGGGATTGCACTTCGGGGTGGCAAAAATAACTCGTTGTCCGGGGATCTATCGTGACTCGCATATGACTCGTTTGCTCGTTACTCAACCGAGCTGTTAATGAGTTAGCTCTTCACTAGTTCGGTTCAAGAATTAACGAGTTCAAGCTGGAGTCTAGCTTGCTCGTTAGCTCGGCTAGATATCAATTTGTGAATTTGTATGAATTTGTGTGCATTTTATACTGTCAAGGAATGTCTAGCTCGGTCCAAAAAGTTTGTAGGATTTAATTTCTTCTTAAAACAAGGTCCAGTCAGACCTAGCGAGCCAGTTCGTCAACTCGCAAGCTAGCTCGAACTGGCTTGTTACAATTTTGAGCTGAGATTTTAGCTCAAATACTCTAGGTTCAACTCGCTCGACCCAAACTTAGTCCATAATTAACAAGCTGAGCTAAAATCTATCTCGATTTGAGCCAGCTCATTGACAACCCTAATTGCATTGGATGTGAATTTCATAAGATTCATACCAATAGATTGGATTATATTTATTTATGTAGGGGTGAAGACATTAACAAAATTAAAATAAAAAATATATCCTTTACTCAATATATGCGTGTTTCGTATTCTGTATTCTGTATAAAGCTAAAACAAACGTTGTTAATATCTTTGTCGTTTGCGTTTAATTCAACAAACTTGACTCCGAAATTGGTAATAGCTTCATGTTTCATTTTGGACTCTTTTACCTGTATTTTGAAAATAATTAATTTTAATATATGAATAAGTTTCTAAAAATACACAAATAATTTATATAAGAATTTTAATACATGTTTTATGTTCTACACGATACTTTAGCCATGAAATGTTTAAAAACAATTACAGGATTCGGTTAAGAAAAAAAAAACTGATTATTTAAATGGTAATAAAACGCATTATATATGATATATTGTACTCATTCTGCTCGGGAAACTACTAGCGATTATCATGGCAACAAATTTTACCCGACCATCATACATGCATTGCATTTAGATAACCCACCTGTATTTCACTTAAAAAAAAAAGATAACCCGCCTATATTCTGAACTTTCGGTGATTCAATAAAAGCAGTGGACTGGAATGCAAAACTATTATAATAAACAGTGGTACATCATCCTCACCTATCAATCTAAATCGAACGGTTCAAAGTTGGTAATATATGTGCAATATATGTCAGAAGTTGCAGCTGATCCAACGCATTTTTCAGAGGAAGACCAGGACTCTGCAGTAGATCCGTATCCTCTCTGTTACTAGAGAGGATGGGCATCACTTTACGGTTTGAGATTAAATCTCGGCCGATTTGAGATTCGGAGAAAAATAGAAGGCACTATTGTTGGACTTTGAGATTTGTGCCAAGTTAAAAAAACGGTCCAGATCCATTAAAAAGAGAATCATTCTAAAAGATTCATTTTTGCGATACTACACTGGATACGAACAGTAGCGAGGTCCATTTTACTAATTGATGAAGAAATCAGCTGGGGGCTGGGGCACAAAGGAGAACAAATCTGCTTCGATTCTTTGGAATCGCAGGATCTCTGCTTGTCCAAATCAAATCATTCATTTGTTTCGAGATTCGTACATAAAATTAACTGCTTTGAGATTCGTGCATTTAAAAAAATGAATGATTTGATCAGAAAAAGCAGGACCATGCGATTCCAAAGAATCGCAGCAGATTTTATTTCGGCACAAAGGGAGGAAAGAGTTAAATCCGAACCCATTTATTTCAACGTAAAAAATGTCTACAATACGGAAGAGAAATAAAGTAAGAAATATATTAATGTCTTACTTTCTTTCTCTTACGTTATTAAAAAAGCTCTGGAAGCATTTCTTACTTTAGTTGATAATATATGACGCTTATGCCATGAACTTTTAATATTTCTAAACATGTATTGCATCAGGAAGTGATTATTGCATCTTGACATTGTTTTTTTCTCCATTGGAAGTTGGAACAATGCGATGAAAAGAAAGAAAGAAAGAAAAGCAAACGAGATTTATTGTCTAATCTCCACTATAGCACTGAAATTCTAGCTAGTTACATTATCTCCCTTATAACACCAACAGAAAAGAAAGAAAACCAAAGTGAATTATCACATGAAAGGATCAATATTCTTACACATGAACAATGACAGATTACCAAAAGATGCACATCTTTTCATTTTTTGCAAAACACAGATAGCCGGGTTAGCTTACAAGGTTTTTGTCCTCTCTGGCACACTGTCTGTTCTAGGGTCTTTAACAGTTATTTCTTTTCCTTCAACTGATGGGGGCCCACTGTCAGGCAATGCAGTGCTACCATTCTCAACAGATCACCTCCTTTCAATAGGAGGTGTGATTATCTTCGAAGCTGGTATGGTCAAAAGTTTGCTGATACTGTCAAAATAAACTCTTGCATTCTGTGATCAGAGCTGCACCATTTGGGTAACATCGGCCAAAGCAACTTGCATAAGTAAATAAACAAAGCATGAGTAAATAAAAAAAATGAACAAACAAATGAACTGTATGCTTGCTCAGGTCCAGTATAATAACATTGAGAACTTGAGCCACATAGTATTAATTTAAAAATACTGACTACTACAGGATTATATGAACAGCTGCCGCTGAGTGAAGATACTGACTACTACGAATTTGAGCCTATCAGGTCCAGTATTGTTATGAAATACCGAGCAGCAGAATTATGTAAAACCACGAGTAAAATAAATCAATACGATTGCACAAAATTATTAAACATTGTTTAAAAAAAATCTTCAGAAAGAAAATGGGAACTCCATTTAAAAAATGTTAATAACTAATCAGTACTGCACTTGAAGTTTCGTAATGAAGTCAGTAGATTTTTCCCACTTTTGTCCAAAAAAATAAATAAATTGTAACTAACCAGTACTTCAATCTATACAACAGTAAAGAAAAAAAGGAACCTGAAATAACAACTACACGTAAACAAGCAAAACTCCCCCCAAAAGGGCATTTTTATAATAAACCCTTTTCCAATTGTCCCCTTGCATCATAAGCATGCACAATTTACAAAAGAATATCTAATATCAGAGAGTATGTAACTAATTGAGTCGGGATTACAGCCCTTCTTGCTTCATTCTGTTGACCAAGGACATAGCCTCGTCCATTTTTCCATTCTCACTGTATACTTCAACCAATGCATCATAAGTACAACAATCTGGTTGCACATTGTTGAGCAACATCAAGTCGAGAATATTCATCACATCACTAAGAGTGCCATCAGTTGCATAGCCAAGAAGCAAACTTCTATATGGAACAATACTTGGTTTCAGACCACTCTCAAGCATCAAATCAAGTACCTTATGAGCTTCCTTGCTTTGACCTTGTTTGCAAAGTGCACCCACAAGTGTTCCATAAGTATATTCATCTGGCAAAAAACCTCGCTCAACCAACTCCCTGAAAACATTAAGTGCCTCTTTCCAATAGCCTAGCTTGGAAAGTCCGTGTATAACACTATTGTATGTAACAAGATCTGGTGTTACACCTTTTGTAAGCATTAGCCGAAGAAAATCCATAGCTTTCTCACCTTCACCATTCTTGTATAATCCATCAATAAGAGTATTATAGGTCACGGCATCAGGCTCACCATTCTTGCATAGTCCATTTATAAGAGTGTTGTAGGTCGCAGCATTAGGCTCATTCCCTTTAGACAGCATGTCATGTAGAAAATCCACAGCCTTCTCAATCTCACCATTCTTGCATAATCCATCTATAAGAGTGTTATAAGTCACGACATCAGGCTTATGGCCTTTGGAAATCATTTCATGTAGAAAATCCATTGCCTTTGCAATTTTATCTTTTTTGCACAACCCACTTATAAGAGTGTTATAGGTATGGACATTAGGCTCAACCCCTTTAGAAATCATGCCATGTAAAAATTCGACGGCTTTATCAATTTGATCGTTCTTGCATAGTCCATTTATAAGAGTGTTATAGGTCACGACATTAGGCTCATTCCCTTTAGACCACATGTCATGTAAAAAATCCTTGGCCTTCTCAATTTCACCATTCTTGCATAATCCATCTATAAGAGTGTTATAACTCACGACATCAGGCTCATGCCCTTTAGAAATCAAGTAATCTAGAAAATCCATTGCCTTTGCAAGTTCATCTTTCTTGCACAACCCATTTATAAGAGTGTTATAGGTCACTAAGTCAGGCTTGTGCCCATTAGATAGCATATCATGGAGAAAATCCATGGCCTTCTCAATTTCACCGTGCTTGCATAATCCATCTAGAAGAGTGTTATAAGTCACAACATCAGGCTGATGCCCTTTAGAAATCATGTCATGTAGAAAATCCACTGCCTTCGCAATTTCATCTTTCTTGCACAATCCGTTTATAAGAGTGTTATAGGTCACGACATTAGGCTCGTGCCCTTTCAAAATCAAGTCATGTAGAAAATTCAAGGCTTTCTCAATTTCCCCATTCTTGCATAGCCCATCTATAAGAGTGTTATATGTCATGACGTCAGGCTCATGCCCTTTAGACATCATGTCAAGGAGAAAATCCACTGCCTTATCAATTTCACCATGCTTGCATAATTCATCTATAAGAGTATTATACGTCACGACATCAGGCTGATGCCCTTTAGACCGCATGTCATGTAGAAAACCCATGGCCTTCTCAACTTCACCATTCTTGCATAATCCATCTATAAGAGTGTTATAGGTCACGACATCAGGCTCATGCCCTTTAGAAATCATGTCATGTAGTAAACCCACAGCTTTCTCAGTTTCACCATTCTTGCATAGTCCATCTATAAGAGTGTTATAGGTCACGACATCAGGCTCATACCCTTTAGACAGCATGTCATGTAGAAAATCCACAGCCTTCTCAACTTCACTATTCTTGTATAATCCACCTATAAGAGTGTTATAGGTCACAACATCAGGCTCATGCCCTTTAGAAATCATGTCATGTAAAAGATTCACAGCTTTCTCAATTTCACCATTCTTGAGTAGTCCATCTAAAAGAATGTTATATGTCACAATGTCAGGCTCATGCCCTTTAGACATCATGTCATGTAGAAAACCCACAGCTTTCTCAATTTCACCTTTCTTGCATAATCCACCTATAAGAGTGTTATAGGTTATGACGTTAGGCTCAAACCCTTTAGAAATCATGTCATGTAGACAATCTATGGCTTTATCAATTTCACCTTTTTTACACAGCCCATTTATAAGAGAAGTATATGTAACAACATCAGGCTCACATCTTCTACAAATCATGTCATCTAGCAAATCCATTGCCCTATCAATTTCACCTTTCTTGCTCAGCCAATCTATAAGAATATTATACGAAACCACATTGGGTACACATCCCATCTTAGGCATTTTATCGAGCACTATAATAGCAGCCTCATCAATTTTGTTCTCCCAACATAGGATTTTGAGCATCGGACTGAACACCACGGCATAAGTTTTGTGACCCTCTTTGAAAAACCGTCCCAGAAAACCAAACAATAGCCCAACCTGATTCGTTCTGGCACAGTAGTCCATCAAGATGACATATGTATATTCATTGGGTCTAATTCCTTCAACTTGGGTCAAGCGGTTGAAGAGGGAAAAGATTGGGTTGTTTGAGGTTCTGGTGCGAACCAAGGTGGCGAAGAACTGATTGAATTGACGGATGATGGATGGAGGGTTCCGTGCAGCCAACAGCTGGTCGAACTGGTGAAGAGCCTCTTGGGTAGAAATGGCATTTGACTTCGAGTGCCACCTTCCCTTCTCCTGTTGCTGCTTCCCCATCCCTGAACGGCAGCGAACATCGGTGTTGCTGGAATAATCAGTACTAGGTGGTAAATTTGGTTTGTTGGTGATGCTGTGGGGTCGAGAATTGGATCGGGGGAAGGAGTAGCAAACAAGATGAAGGCGTCGGCGAGAAGATACCGGGGATGGGAATGGGAATTGGGATTGGGAAGCTGAAGATGAAGAGAAGGGGGCAAGAGACGACACACACATCATCGTTTTTGCTTTGTCTATTGTGTTTTTTACTACAACATTCAGAAAGAGCACATAATCAACAGGATTAACCACAAATGGGAAGAATAGAGTATTGATAAAAAAAAACGAAACCAACAAATTTAGATAATAAAACAGAGAAGGAAAACAAACCTCTTGAAGCCCAGCCAAAATACTGGTATGAACGAAGGGCGGTAGAAGAGAACGAGAGAAACAACTGTTGCTGTGTTTTCCAGGAGATTGGGATTGGGATTGGTGAGCTTCATTGGGCCAACTGCTGCTTTTTATTGTTTTCAGTTTATTTCATTTTCTAAGTGGGCTTGGGCCATTGAGTAATTTTGAGATTTACAGTGTATTTGTTGTATGCATGTTTCACCGGCATTTTTTTCCATAACCAATAAATAAAATAAAGTAATATTAATAACCACTATTTAAAAAAAAATTCATTCATAACCAAACCGACCCCCGGGGGCAGTTTACCCTTCATACCAAACCGCCCTCCGGGGGAGGCGGTTTGCTACAGTTTTTTTTTTTTTTTAGAATTTGAATGTTTCAATCTAAATAATAAATGTATTTGTTTGAAATTATAGATACTATGTAAAATACAGATATGAAATTAATGACTAAAAATAATATATGGAATGCTTAAATGTATTTGTTTGAATGAAATTGGTAACATTTAGAGTGAAATATTATTGTACATAACAAATTATAAGTTACTTTGAAGTTAATTGTTATCAAATTGCCAATATCAAATTGAGTGATATAAATTATATGTTGCTAGATTGAAAAATGAGTAAGCACCAAAATTGAATACTTTAAGGAATATTCCTTTAAGGTAGAGTATTTCTTGTTTGGTTAGAGTTGATGGAGCACTAAAATTTTGTAGTAGTTTGCAATCTAAGTTATAACGAGTTAGTTTTCGCGATTTCAATTAATATTCTTAATTTGTTAATTCCTGCAACACAGCACTAAATGCATGATGCAAATACACTTGGCCTATTTACTGCATGAATGTGATAATTTTAAGAAAAACTTGAGATCTAAGCATATGTTCAAAGGGTTTTTGACTATGGATTTGTTCATTGGATCAAGTGGTTCTTACTGGAAATGAGGGTGTATCTAACTACATTACCAAGATTACCCACAGATGTACAAAACTAGTTAGTGCCAGTTGCAATACAAGATGTCTGGTACCTCCTTGAAACTACAAAATTTATATAATTTAAAAGAAAGGAGAAGTAACATCTCTGATCAGTAATCTATTAGTACCTCTTCAGGGCAAGTACTTTCATTTGGTCGACTAGATCGTCGCTTTTGATTCACAACCTTTCTTTGCTTCACTTCAGTGTTCAATGGCCCATTCCTTTAGGAAAAAAATTAATCAGAAAGAACACAGAAACACATACTAAGATTTACTTAATTTAAAACTACACATAAACATGCAATGGTATCTAGAGGACATCTTTAATAGTACATGTCTTGTTTATAACAAGAATTCCAATAAATTGACTCACAGTATACAAAATGCTTTGCAACAATCAAACATTTGCAGTACTTCCAATAAATCATTTGAGCTCAGTACTGCAAGGTAAAGATTATAGTTTGAGCTCTAAGTTGAAAATCAAGAATTTAATCAAATTAACAATCTTCATACTTCCGAGAGGATTTCAAACTAAGTCAAGAAGAACAATCTCAATAACGAACCATGACAAACATATTAAAATATGATAAAGAAAACAAAGTGAAAGGAAGAATATTTTCCAATCAATCAACTCGTTTAACTCGATTCACAATACCGTAAGGCTCGCTTACTCATTTTTCAATTTAGCAACATATAATTTATATCACTCAATTTGATATTGGCAATCTTGATAACAATTAACTTCAAAATAACTTATAATTTGTTATGAACAATAATATTTCACTTTAAATGTTACCAATTTCATTCAAACAAATACATTCAAGCATTCCGTATATTATTTTTAGTCATTAATTTCATATCTGTATTTTACATAGTATCTGTAATTTCAAACAAATACATTTATTATTTAGATTGAAACATTCAAATCCTAAAAAAAAAAAAAATTACTATAGCAAACCGCCCCTCAGGGGGCGGCTTGGTATAGTAAACCGCCCCACAGTGGAGCGGTTTGGTTATGAGTGAATTTTTTTTTAAATATTAGTTATTAATATTATTTTATTTTATTTATTGGTTATTGAAAAAAATGCCGGCATGTTTCACTGTGTGAACCAAAAAAATTGTACAAAATTGTACAAGAGCTGTCATCATGTTACCGGTATACTAAGATGACTTTATGTTTAGTCCTTCAATTTTCCAAAAATCTTAATTTCAAGAAGGCAAACACTAACCTCTTGAAAAAAAATTCAGTTATAAATTGGAAAAGTTTTTAATTTCAAGTTGGAAAACACTGACCGCTTGAAAAAAAATCAGTTATAAATTGAAATTTCGTTGGCGATTGAATTCTATAGTATTTGCGCCAGTCAAATGACAATTAATTTGGATAAAAAGTGAGCACAAACATCCAATAAAAATACACAATAGTATAAATAAAAATTTCGGAAACAATAAAGATACTGGCTACTACGGATTTGAGCCTATCAGGCCCGGTATTGTTACAAAATACCGAGCAATAGAATTATGTGAACCCACAAGAGTAAACTAAATCAATAAGATTGTACATGATTATTAAATATTGTTTTAAAAAAATATATACAGAAAGAAAATGGGAACTCCATTAAAAAAAGTAGATAATAACTGCCGGCATTTTTATTAATAACCAAAAAATTAAATAAAGTAATATTAATAACCAATTTTGAGATTTTTTTTCATTCATAACCAAACCGCCCCCCGGGGGGGCGGTTTAGTCCCCAAGCAACCCGCCCCCCAGTGGGGCGGTTTACCCCCTGACCAACCCGCCCCCTGGGGGGGCGGTTTACTTTTTTTTTTTTTTAATACGATGATGGATTAATTATAATTATGTTCATAACCAAAAAAATTGATATGTTTCTTTAAAATTGGATAGAAAAATATATAATTTAGTTTATTTCGAGTCCTTGAAATCGAACCGAAAGACATAATGCTTGTATAAAACTTCTCCTGTGGCAATTGCACTTGCTGCTGATGCATTTCTCGGTGCTGAAAAGTATTTTTCAACATAAGAAAATTCAGTTGAGACACTAAAAATCTTAAACTTAATTTTTGAGGCACTAAATGACGTTTTTTGACGATTCTGATTTGTCGAATACCTCGGGTTACACCCCTGGTGCTGGTCGCCACTGTCTCCTCCTTCCCTTTCTGAATTGGGGTCATACGCGTCAATCCGACTTTCCTAGCCAAAGTTATGGCCGTTTAAAGTTTTAGAAAATTTTCAAATTATTTTAATGTAATTTTTTTAAGTAATTAATAATATATTTTTTTAAATGATGTTATTAATATTATTATGCACAGTTTTTAGGAAAACATTTTAAATGATGTTATTAAATCATTTTAAAAAAAATTGACACTTCTACGAAAGTTTTCTTATTTCTAATAACACACAATGAAATATTTTAATTTTTCTTACAACCGCAAAAAATCTTGATCTGAAAAATATTGATCCGGATTATTTGTTTCAGTCCTTCTAATAACTAAATTATATATTTTTCTATCTAATTTCAAAGAAACATATCAAAAATTTCTAAAACTTTAATAAAAAAAATTAAAAAATTATAACTTTTTCCAAAAAAAAAAAAGACTAATATAGACAAAAACATGTTGACAATGTTTACTTCTTGAGAAAACAAAAGCAGACAAAGCTCGAATATTTAGTGTTAAACCGGCAATCTTTTGCACAAACTGTGGAGAATATATTTGCGCTTTCATTTTTAGTGAAGGATGGCCGTGTAGAGATCACAGTGGATAAGAGTGGGCACCATTTTGTTTGTATGAAATTTATTTATTTGTTTATCTATTTTCATCTTTTGTTAATTTAAGTATGTTACTAAAAATATATTGTTTCGCGATCTAACTTTATTACAAAAATTGAATTTTTCTCATTATTTAGATTGAAACATTCAAATCCTATATATATATATATATATATATATATATATATATATATATAGATCCCCCCCAGGGCGGTCTAGTCTCAGTGTAAACCGCCTCCCATAGGGGCGGTTTGGTTATGAGTAAAAATATTTGTACAGTTTGATTATTAATATTATATTATTTAATTTTTTGGTTATGATAAAAAATGCCGGTAATAACTGACTAGTACTTCACTTGAGATTTCTGAATGAAATCGGAAAAATTTCTCCATTTTTGTCCAAAAAAAAAAATAGTAACTAACCAGTCCTTCAATCTTCTACACAACTTTTAATTAGTTCCATACTCTCTAAAGAGATTCTTTTGTAAATTATGCATGTTTATAATGCAAGGGGACAAGAGCATGTGACAGAGGACAAGTATCCTCTCAGCTATTGGGCTATTGGACGGTGGGACCTACAACTTTATGGTCCAAATGAACTCAATCCGCACAATCCCGTGACAAAGATTGAGTGGGGTAGTATTATTTGTGTTTTAAGATTAGTGCAAAGTTAAAAGAACAGTCCGGATCCACTAATTCTAAAAGATTTCCTTGTCCGGTGCCAGACAGGATATGAATTCTGTGATAGAACTGCCCTTCTTGAGGGAGTTTTGCTTGTTTACTTGTAGTTGATATCTCGGGTTCCTTATTTTCGTGTGCACTAACAATCTGACGTATACATTTCTCTTACTGTGATATACATATTGCACGGACCATATTTCTTTAGTTGATACAATATCACGCTTATCCCATGAAATTTTTAGATTTCTAAACATGTATTGCATCAGGAACTGGCTTTGCATCATCTTGACATCTTTCCTTTTCTTTTGGAACAGTGCAATGAAAAGAAAAAAAAAGCAATTAAGCTGAGCAACCCGGATATATCTATTTCCGTTCGCATTTATATCATCTAAGCTCCACTATAGCACACAATCTCTAGTTACACTATCTCCTTTATAAATCACAAACAGACAAACAGAAAAAAATCAGAGCAAATTATCACATGAAGGATCAAGATTCTTGCACATGAACAATGACAGATTACAAAAAAAAATGGAGATCTTTCCATGAAATTTTGAAAAACGCAAGTAGCTAGGTTAGCTTACAAGGTTTTCGTCCTCTCTGGCACACTGCCTGTTGTAGGGTTTTCAACAGTGATTTCTTTTCCTTCGACTAATGGGGGCTCACTGTCAGACAATGCAGTGCTACCATTCTCAACAGATCGCCTCCTTTCAATAGGAAGGGTGGTTATCTTCGGGGCTGGTATGGTCAAAAGTTTGCTGATACCGTCAAATAAGCTCTTGCATTCTGTGATTAGAGCTGCACCATTTGGGTAACATCGGCCAAAGCAACTTGCACAATAGGGGTACACAACCTACAGTTGGAAAAACAGTGAGTTTAAAAAGTTTGCGTGCATATACTCTAGTTAAAGAAGTTGAGGTTTTATTTTAGGGTTCGCAATCATCAGTTTGGTCAGATCAACAGAAGCTGGTCACAATGTTCCAACCTGGCTAGGTCACAAACACCCAATTTCCACAAGTTAGAGCTTTATCAATTTAGAATAAAAATTGATGCCTTGCGCCGAGACTATATAGTCCAATTTGGTCACTCTTCCATGTCAATATGGTTGGGTTTGAATCTCACTATTCATCTGTCATTTTAATTTAGAATTTCAGTTTCTTAGATTGATCTCAACACCTATAACGCTGTCTAGCCCCACCAACCATAGCAAACAGATCAGGTCATGATGCCAAAACCTGACCCAGCAATAAATAGAGGATCAACTAAGCTAGAACCGATCCACCAACCTATCAGTTCAATCATACACAGTTTGGTAGGAATGCCATTCTTAAGGGTTATAAACTGTTAAATTTAAAACTCATTAACTATTATAATTAAGTTTTACCAGGGGCGGATCCAGGATTTTCGTCGGGGGGCAAAAAGATATCGAATCGGGTTTAAATAGCTAATCGGATTTAAACCCATTAACTAATTGGGTATTTGATAAAAAAGAATGCTTTAACTTATACTTTATAATGCTCTTGACTTGTAATTTATGATATTCTGACTTATAATTATAATTAATCATATTTCAAGAAATTTATTTTAATTTTAACTTTAAATTTAACCCGAATTACCAAAAATAATTTCCAGGGGGGAGCAAAGCCAGTCAGAACCGATAAATCTCCACTAAAACTCGGGGGGGGGGGGCGGCTGCCCCCCCTTGGAATATTCTGGGTCTGCCCCTGAGTTTTACTATCGTCCCACTTCTAATGAAAGACTGATCCAAGGAACACCCTTAATGTTATAAACTGAATTGGGACTCAAGTAAACTAAGGTAAATAATCAAATCTTGGGATCTTTAGCAAATAGAACCAAACAAAACATAATTCAATGGATAGATGGAAACTGAACATAACTCGATGCAAAGTTGAGCTAAATTCTTGACAGTCACTTGAAGCAAAAATTAAATTCGTTGCAACAAATGAAAAGATTTTTGGGGCTTGATTTGCATTAGGTAAGTAAGAGAAAATTGGGGAAACCCCAGTATTTAAACTAATGCGCACAACAAAGCAAACAGTAACAAGATTAATAATTCAGCTAACCTCCATAAAAGTATGACAAAGAGCAAGAAAGAGAGTTGACTCGTTGCCACGTAACATGTGATTGTCATTGTATGTGACAAGAGAATTTGACACTGCTTGTAAGCCCCGCACAACCTCTTGAGCCAAAATTTGTTTCAAGCTTAATGGTGCACATGGTTTAAGTTCATTCATTGCAGCTGATACACCTTCAAGAAAAACAAGAGAAAATGTAAACGCAAGTTAGCCATGCACGTAGTTGGGACACGTCTACTATGTGTTAACTGCTAACTGATTCCATATGAATTGGTATTGTGACATCCATCAGTTATACCAGAGCTAGGTGATAATTTCTGATTCTAATGTCGGTGACAATTTTTTTTTCCCTTTTACCACTTTCAGATACCATTTACGAATACGGCTAAAGGTGGGTGCTCCATCAGAACGAAAGGCGGGGTCACATCAACGCCGGTATCATCTGTGGCACCATTGTTTGCAAACCCTACTGACGGCATCGGGACCCACCTGTGTGAATCCAGCACAACCTAATCACAAATGGCAACAAATAAACAAAGCGTGATTAAATATAAAATGATAAGAAAAATTAACATTACAAAATAAGTTGAGTCTTCATGCAAATGTACCTGAAAATTCTCAATTGCTGTGCTCATATTCTTTGAGAACATATTGAAAACTGCACTGAAGATTTAAAAAATGGAAGTTATTAAGAGTCTACTACAACTGTAAGAGAGAAAGCTCTTTTGGTATGGATGAAATACCTCTCAAAAATAGGAGGAAGCAATGCCCTAAAGTCCAAACCAACCAGCCCAAGACCAATTGCACAATACTGAAAAAGAAAACAATAATTATGACAACATCAATAATAGTACTAATAAAATCAATAAATTAATTAGTAAATAAAATAAATAGAGGAAATAAAGTGAAATCAGAAATCATACACCGGAAAGTAATATTTGAGATTAAAAAATAATAAATATTTTGATGAAATTGAAATAAAGGGAGCGGGAGCAACAGATTCAGAGAATATACTCACCATGCAATTATCTAAGGTGTTAGACAGCGAAACACCATCACTTATCTTGGGTAACATTTCTTCTAGTGTAGACAAATGATTTTTAACCTGGTGCATGGCCCAGCTAAAGAGAAGGCCTCCATCGTAATTCTCATCACTCCCCGATTTATCATTGCTAAAAATGGCACGGTATTGAGTGACCACATCAAATAGATTCCTACGATAGCAGTTCACCATCTCCTTTAGAAAATCATACACATTTCTTTGATCAAGCTCTTCTAGGCTGCTAGAGAGCCAAGCTTCCCGGCACCTAAGAAACTGCGGTAAGAAAGAAGAATAATCAAAAGTTTGTTCTGTTAATAGAGAAATAAGACAACAAGACTATCTGTATTGGGTCAAGATCTAGTACAGGATGCTCTATTATATGATTTTATAACACGGTTTACTCCAATTTCACTTGGTTGATCATTCACTTAAACTTGCTATCTTTTGACTATTTCAATCCGTGGAAAACATTTCAGCATCTACTTATTGTCCTGAACAGCTCACATTAATAACTAAAAAAATGGACAACATAAGGGGCTAAATACCTGCAGGCGCAATTCTGATTCGGCAAACACTCCAATTCGCCTCAAATGGGCCACGATTCGGAGGCACTCCGATAGCTGTATAACATTTAATAACATACAAACATCATATTAGACAGGTAATTTGATAAGTACTAAATAAAGATGACAGTGATAAGCAATGTATAAATCTAAGATTGAGTTATCAAATACCAGCAAGGTACTGTAATGGTGTTACAGGTCAGTTATAGATGAGAGATTACTATTTTAATTGTTTGATTTCTGTTTCTTTTTTGTGGTTATTGTTTTGAATTCAGGCTTCAATGAGTTTTTGACACAAAAGTTCTCCTGCCTAAGACAAATTCTATTCTGGTACTACCATGTCACACAAGAAATTTAATGTGACTACTGTACTAAAGTACAATATGACTTGCCTGAATATTGGATCTGAGTTTCTGTAAAAGCTGAGAAACCATAGACTGTGTTGACTTCTTTACATCTATTGCTAATGCCTGAATGATTGGAAACCTGTTCCCAGCATTATCGAATATGAAAAGCAATATGTGAAATTTGATTGTAATATAATTTATAAAGAGTATGTAAACTTACTCAGAGTGCAATTTTGTTAGCTTATTGACGAAAGCTTCCAAATCAAGTGCCTCATCATAGTTGCCATTACGTATACATCTGAAATTAGAAGCAAGTTCTATCATACAATTCTTAAATAGAAAAAAGTTAAAGAGGTTTCTGTTCTGAAATATAATCTAGAATATATGTAAGTAACCTCCCACATTTTTTGGTTAATTTTCTCTGTCATGGTTGCTCAACTAAGTTGATTCACAATAATACCATGTACGAGGATCAAATTAGCATATTTTGAACCAATACCTTCAGAATTGGATCTCTTATTGTTATTTGTTATTTGAGCACCGGCATCTAAAAGCTCAAGAGAAAAGGCCCCATTACAACAGTGGCCAAGTTGCATTTAATAATGAGAAAAGAGTTAACACGTACGTGTCCATGAGTTGTGGAATCTCAAGAAGGTCAAGTATTGTGCTGTGATTAGCCAATAATGTTTGGTTCAGCCTCCTTTCTTCTACAATCTGTTGAGCGGACTCGATAAACTCCGTGCAACCAGATGTCAGATTTGGGATCTCTGAAATCTGCGCATGTTAAAGAAAGATGCATGTATGCATGTACATATATCACACAGAGATAGAATCAATTGAGCCAGTCACTTGGATTCCAAGAACCCAACAATTCACCAAAAAAAGAAAAACAATAGGGGTATGAAGCCTAGAAGGTCGAACCGGAGTGGTCCATTGGCACTTAAAATAAAATCAGACTGATACACAGCTGGGACATGACCAGTATCACACAAGCATTTTTTTTCCTTTTTTTGCCCTTTTTATCATCAACTAGACATACAGGCTCAAAATCTGCTCCAGCCCAATCCATTCTGAAGTTCTCAAGCCAACTCATTAAAATTAAGCCACACAAAACATAAAGCTTAGAAGGATTCAAACTTCAAATGCAATCTAACATTAAACAAATCAGTTGCAACAATTTAATTTGAAGTTGTGGTATATAATACTAAATGGTCCAAGCCAAATCCATGATAATATAAGTAGTTCCAAGTTAGTACCAGTAACTCAAGGTGCTTGTCGAAATCTTCAAGCTGGGTTTTGACAAAGGAAATGGCTTCAGCTGCAGAAATAAAAGCACTGTAATTCTCAACTGCCACCTCTTGCATTTGCCTCCTAACTCTCTCTCCTTCCACTTTAAGCAACTCAGGCTCCTAAGATATATAGTAAATAGATACACCAGCTTATCATTTTGTTTAGTAATTCTTTATTATTATTTTAGTACCTTTCATAGAAAGATTGTAGAGTACGTTAGTATAAACCAGCCCCCCTTATAAAATAAAATTACACTTCACTAGATTATCCAGCCACTCCAATTTCAAGTATCTGGTTCCGCCATTGTGGATAAGGAACAGACATCTTCTTCATAATTACCCAAAATATTGCAAGGACCCACCTAGTCTCCGACCTCCATCCCCCTCTAATAGTCTCTCTCGCTTTTTATTACTTATGTTAAAAGGTAAAGAGTGATAGGAGAAAATATTTTTTTTATGGGATAATTGGTTATATGCCACTCCAAATCTTTGAAATCTGAAAATTGCCATTCCGAAATTCTGAATCATACAAATGCCATTGCAAACTTGATTAATTCATAATTTTGCCATTAATATACATTTAGCCCTGTAAAAAAAAAAAAAAAAAAAAAAAATGACTGAAATGCCCTTTGGAGAAAATACGTCTCCTCCCCACCCCAGAATCTGAAAATTAAACCCAATCTGAAAATACGTCTCCTCCCCACAAATATCTTTGACTGCGCCTTTCACTCCGCCGGCAGCCGCTCCGGCTTCCACTCCGCCACTCCATTTCAGTTCGCCTTCCACTCCGCAAGAATTAAGAATGTAGTAAGCAAGAATTTTAGCTTCTTGCGATGCGCTAGATGTTTCACAGAAAATCAAAAGCATGAGGAGGGTCTGTTAGAGGAGATTAAGTGGCAGCTTAAATTCTATGAAGCATCAGCACTGCATTTGGCAAACACGGGTAACCCTTCGATTCGAGAGGAGTAAGCGAACAAACGGAAGGCCCCAGATGATACTGACAACAAAACCAAGCAACTGCAGCGACGGTACCAGCACAATAGTCACATTACTGATACAAGGGGGATACTGGTACCGATGTACCAGTCCAAGTCGGAAGCAATCTGGAGGGGGCGAAAATTCTTCTTTCTTTTTTTACCAACTTTTCCTTTTAATTTAAGTTTTGATATGTTTTTCTTTTTTTCTAAAATTTACCCTTAGCTCAAATGTTTTGAGCGAACTTTATTTCTCTTTCTGATGGTTACCAAACTTGTGTAACGAATCCTCTTGATATATTTCAATACAAATGTGGGCTGGACCCACATTTTTCTTCAAAAAAAAAGAATTTTAGCTTCTCTTTGAATCCAATGTTCTTTGAATTTTAGCTTCTCTTTGCTGTTAAATCAAATAAAACTATCAGTACTGTTGGTACCAGTACTGTTGGTATCAGTACTGTTGGTACCAGTAATGTTCTATGCAAAGTTAGTGGGATTTAGAAATCAAGTTGAATTTGCAAATATATCAATACTGTTGGTACCAATACTGAAGGGTATAATTGGAAATACGTAAATACGTATCTTAAAAAGATATTTTTTACTTAATTTTTAATAAAAATAATCTGAAAACAGTGTATTAATGGCAAAATTATGAATTAATCAAGTTTGCAATGGCATTTGTATGATTTAGAATTTCGGAATGGCAATTTTCAGATTTCAAAGATTTGGAGTGGCATATAACCAATTAACCCTTTTTTTTATTGATGATAACTGTCATCCAATTATTGTTTGCGCCCTCCTGCTGCAACACTGGTACAAGACTAATAAAATACTTTAACTGAATACTCTAATAAAAAGTTACTAATTCCTCCCCTGGGGTTAAGTGAGGCTAGGTCGAGACCTGATTGCAGGGGAGGATTACTGTGTTTTTGCTGAGCTTGTATCATATTCAAATAACAGTATCACTCCAATTATTCGTTTCAACAATGGTACAAGACTAATAAAATACTTTAACTGAATACCCTAATAAAAAGTTACTAATTCCTCCCCTGGGGTTAAGTGAGGCTAAGTCGAGACCTGATTGCAGGGGAGGATTACTATGTTTTTGCTGGGCTTGTATCATATTCAAATAACAGTATCACTCCAGTTATTCGTTTCTCGCAAGTTCGGGTTTAACAATTTCCTCATGAACCACACCAATCTAACGCGTCAGTGAAGAAAGCACTTGGGCACATCAATAAGTAAAGACGAGAAATTTCTACAAAGAGAGAAGACGCAACCTTGTGTAGTCTCTCAATGGAGAAAGAGAGAAGCTCGGACACGTACGGCTGATAGGCCGGGCCAGCAAGCGGAAGCAGCAGCTGATTTCCCGCCATGAATTCCTGATCTCGAGCTTCGGCCTCCACATCCACTGATGACCTCCTATCTAGGGTTAGTGGCGCTGGTTTCGCTCTCTCGATCTCCATTGGAGAGATTATTGAGAGAGATCTCCTTGCGACCTTGACAAGATCTGAGAGAAATTGGTCCCTGTAACTCTGTAAGGCTGTAACTGTATGTCTGGAAGGAAAAATAAAGCGGAGAAAATGGAAAGAAAGTTGTGCGTATATGTGGGATCCGCAGAGTAATAAATACTGACTGAAGGGGTCCGCACTCCGCAGGGTAAGAAGGAAAAGAGGCGTGCTAGTATAAGTGCAGTAAATAACGGTATGCGGTCGTGCGGCTAATTAATTGGAATTATGCGGATAATTTAACGTTTTTATTAAATTTATGTATATATATCATAATTTATTAAAAATAATTTATTTAACTCATTAAATTTATCAAATAAACTAAGTTAGTTTTATTATTATAACATGACACTATACTTATTTTTTTGTAATACATAAGAATTTTGCATGTGTAAGTAACACATTTATTTAATGAAAAATAAATTTGAGAATTAAGCTTTTTCAAATACTAATAACATATTATTTGAAAGAAAAACATTTTAACATAAAATTACTAAATTTAATTTATAATAATAACATAATTTCATAAATAAATATGTCGTACTAATTGAAAAAATTACATCAGTAATTAAAAAAAATGATATATAAATAATAAAATAATTAATCAATTTCAAAATAAGTAAGAAGAAAAAAAAACATATGTAAAAAATATTGGATGTATATCCAAGCACAAATAAAATTACAATACATGATTTATAAACCTTATTATCACACACTATCATAGAAAAAAAAAATGTGAAAAATAAATTTTTACTGGAATAAACGGAAAAAAAAACGGGAATAAACGGCCAAATTAATCGGAAAAACGGCCGATTAAACATTCAAAACCGCAAACAACTGTCCGTTAACAGTGTGCGTAACGGTGTGGCCACCGTTTCCGTTTAAACGGCCGCTAAGGACGTTTTTTACAGCACTAGCAATTTCTAACCGGAAACGGACTCCTAGAACTCTCTATTATTTTGATCTCAGTCGTTAAATTTTTTTATATACGAATCTCAATATATAGTTGAACAGCTGATATTAAAATAATAGGTCCTGTTCTAGTGTTCTCTTATTTGGAGAGTCAGATTCAACTTCTAATCGAGTGAGACTACAGTATTATGCAATATTTTGAATAAATCTCTCTCTATATATAAAATTTAAAAAGTTCATCTTAACCGTTCAATGTGATCAGCATTTTATATGAAAATATACTTGCACCATTTATTTTGTGCTTCAATCATATTTATATATTTTTATTTCCATTTTCAAAATATGATCAATTAATATGGACTGTTCAATTTGATCTTCATACTAAAATATACTTAAGAGTTCAAATATTTTATATTTTAATTTCTTTTTACATTTTAGATAGATACAGAATCATTATTTAAATAATCCAGAATCTTCTGAAAATAGTAATGTACCTATCTATAGAAGGAAATACGTGACGTGACGTGACAAACACGCCGTGATTTGGTGGTCACGTGACGTGACGTGACCAAAATAGTGGCGGATGGTCACGTCACGCGTAGTCACGTCGTGACCATACGTGACATGATCACACGTGATGTGACGTAAATTAGTCACGTCAATTTTTTATATTTTAATTTAAATTATTGAAAATTTAGAAAAACAAATATGAAAAATATGAAAAAAAATATAAAATAAGTAAATAATGTTGCAAAGATTATTTTTTAGGAAGGTTGTTAGGCATCTGATGTTACTTTAAAATTCAATTACAAAAATTTATTATACTAAACTAGAAAAAATAAAAATTAGTACTAAATGAGTACCAGCAAACTACACTAAAAGAAAAATATGAATACTCTATACATACTAAAAAAGTTGGATACTCTATGTTTCATACCGTAACGTGACGTGACGTGACGTGTAATTTTCGCTCGAATGCGGTCACGTCACACGACACGCGAGTCACGTCACGTAATCAACACACGTGACATGATGTGACGTTAACGTGACGTGACGTTCCGTGACGTGACGTAACGTTCCGTGACAAATTTTCTTCTCTACACCTATCTAAAAAAATAATAACAGAAAAATTTAAAATTTTACCTCTAAACATATTTTTAATATGAAGATATATGATCCAAATGGACTATTCAAATTTTAAAAATAAGAATAAGAATGTAAAATATAATTAAAACACAAAACCATTTATTTAAACTCTACTCAAATCTTACATTTTTCTAAATTCTTTTTACTAGTGCGAAAAGTCACCGACTCACCGGGAACTGGTGCGAAAATTCCGAGGCCCGATCAGCCCGTTAAATATTTACCAGTAACAGGCTCATCAAGGCCTTGAAATGGGCCTTTAAATTAGCACTGCGCCGGGAACTTAAAAATTTCCTATCATTTTACAATATCGAACATATTTTGTTTTAGGTTACTTAACTTCAAATTCAGATCATTGCTTTTCTCGCGAAAGGTCAAATTTTATAATCAGCTTGCTACTTAGAGTGACTTCTGGGTTTTCGTTTCTGGATTCCATTTCATTTTCATATCATCTCATTGAAATAAATAATAAGGAACAACTTTGTTCGTAAGCACAAAAGAGAAACATAATTATTCTATATCGGATAAATACCAAAGCGTAACGGACATATTTTGAAGATTAAGTAAATAAAGCTTTATTATTGAAATTATCAATTTTTTCGTTAACAGTTAAAATTCATTCTATCTCACTCTATAAAAATAGCCTTCCGTGTATCAAATAAAGAGGCGCATTTATTCTAACACACTCTCTATCTTCTAGTATTTGTTCACATCTCATTTTGTTTTACATGATGATTAATGATTCTCCCTTCTCTCTTTCTCCTGAGAATAAAAAAAAAATTCACGACTTGCTCCTGGGCGACCACTTCTTAATTATTTTTGTTTGAGTAAAGTTGGAGGTCAAGTCACCTATCTATTTAATATCTTTGTTATTATAACAAATGATTTCTTCTCTGATTTCGAACTCATGACCTTCCACATAAAGATCATGTGTCTTTGACATTAGATCAAAAGCTGATTCTTTACTTCTTAATTTTTGGGAGGAACTTTTGTTCAAAGAGTTTTGAAGTAAATCTTATCTAAAGTCAGATCTAAACCATTCAATTCATGTCAAAATTCGTAAGGAGGGTTTATATTCACGAGGTTGTTTAAATTTATTAAGTTCTATATCAGTTCGTACTAATCTTAATGCATATCAAACGGTATAGGCCTGACTTTGAATAAAATTTGTCCAAAGCCGTTGGACAAAATATGTACCCTTAATATTGTAAAGAAACAATTTTTGGTCTAATGACAAAGACATATTATCTGATATGGGAAGTCATGAGTTCGAAATTTGAATGAAATTTTTTTTTATTGTTGTAATAAAAGAGGTTTGAAAAGAATATTAAATGACTTGAACTCTAGTTTAAAAAAATATTGCAAAAATGATCTTGCCTCAATAAATGATAAAATTTAAAACAATATTAATTGCTTCGGTGACACTTCCAAACCGGCAACAGAAGTTCAAATTATTATTATCCAAAATTTCATCAATTTTTCTCTAACATTTTTCTGCTATTTTTCGTTTGAGTGAGGCTACGGTACTATGTATAGTGCATATTGATCCGTATTAGAAACTAATATTTTTATTTTCAAAATCTAAATAATTCAACATGATCTTTATATAAAAATGTACTTGTAGATCAAATTTGTAGTATTTAGAATTATTTACTATTTTTTTAGATAAATAGAAAAGGACTTGATATAAAAATTCTAGACCATTCAAAAGTAGTGATTTTCTACTTAACTAAAAAATAGTAATTCTTTTATTAAAAATTTATATAATTTGGTTTGCAAATATATATAGAATATAAAAATGTTAAACTTTGATTTTGAAAAATAATGTTCCACAGTACACCCATATCCGCTATGCATAGTACCATAGCTTCACTAGCTCTTTCCGTTAAATACGTTCCTTGTGGGTTAAATTCAAGCACATTTGAGGGCCATGGAAAGTATTTCTCCCTTTCTTGTTAAAGCCAACAAGATTGTTCCCTTCACCAGGCCTACATTTTTAATTAGCGACTTAATTAAACCTCGATATAAAAATACGACCTCTCTCTTCAGTTCCACCCAACAAATCAAATCCTCTCTTACAAAATGGAGGCTCACACTAGAACTGAAGTCGGTGCAGTTCATGTAGACCCCGTTGTTACGAGGAGTTACGATTCAAATTACCCACAGCATGGTACATTTAATAAGGGTATCTTAGTCAATGTCATTCTTCGTTCGGTTGCAATTCTCTTGACATTCATTGCAGCTATAGTTCTTGGTGTTGCCAAGGAAACGATGGATACTGGTATTATCAAGTCTGTCCAATTTGCGGCATATGTGTAAGACCATTATGCAGATTATAGTTTTTATAAACTAATTAATTTTGTATATGTACAATTGGACATGCATATGTGCACAATCATTGATTTCAGTTAACAATGTGATATATAGAAATGATATATTTCATGCGTATACATCCATGACAAAAAAATTTACAATTAATAATCTTACTAAAATTGTCTGATTTCACAACTTCTCTTCATTTCCTTCATTTAGATATTTCATTATTGCCAATGTGATTGTGCTCCTCTACTCCATAGCATCCCTTTTGTTATCGCTTGCAAATAGGCGTTTTGCCGGTAGGATTGTGATTCATCTCTCCATTGGTGATCTCATTATGGTTGTACTGTTATTCTCGTGCAACGGAGCCGCAGCGACAGTGTCCATCCTTTCAGACAATGGGCAGCTAATCACGGGATGGAACCAAATTTGCAGTGTGCTTACAAAATTTTGTGGCAGTGTCAAAGCCTCTATTGTGTTGTCAATGTTTGCTGGATTAGTTTACTTGCTGCTTGTTGCATTTGCCCTTGTTGGCCATC
The DNA here is from genome assembly GCA_024447775.1 of Carex cristatella. Taxonomy (NCBI): domain Eukaryota; kingdom Viridiplantae; phylum Streptophyta; class Magnoliopsida; order Poales; family Cyperaceae; genus Carex; species Carex cristatella. Next base: position 3,261,413 of record JAJHPF010000033.1, on the reverse strand, counting down.
GCAAGTGACTTTAGTTTCATTCATATTTGAAGCTTTGTTACATTTAGAAATTGAGCTTTGTAATAAATGGATATAGTTGTGCATTTCAAGGACTTGTAATCAATAATTTGAATATTTATTATTTTCTTTAGAATTTGTATAAATTTTTGGTCAGACCCAATGCTGTGAAGATCTCTGACGTATTTGATTTCATTTTGGGGATTGTATGAAGACTATTATTTGTTATTATAATTTATAAAATAGTTAAGTGGACGAGCTAAAAAAAGAATTTTGCTTCACATTCTGCTAGTACTCAATTTTAAATAGGCGGGAGTTCTGACGTATTTCACTCTCACTTTGTAGTGAATAATTTTCGTTTTATTAATACATGCAAAGTTGATAACTTTTTTCTGGGTTTATGGAAAGAGATGATCAAAATTAAATTAAACTTAAATCAAAATTTTCCTTTACGAATGCATCCATACTAATAAGTAATAACAGACCGTAAATGGTTCGTAAATTGCTTTTTATTTTCGCAGGTATATTATATCAGTGAATATTATAGCATGCCTATTCTCAGCTGCATGCCTCCATTTCCATTCATCTCTATTCATTTCTGTTAGAATAAGCTTCCGGCTTGTGTTTATCACAATATTAACGCAACCCAAGAATGAGTTACCAACTTACCATACTAATTAGAGAATTTTGAACAAATAAATATAAACAGATGATAGCAACTTTGATGCCTATGCGATTAAAGGTTCTGTCAATTACTTTCGGCTACTTGATAAAAATAGAATTAATAACATTTGTTCTTAACATTGTTATAATCAAGCATCCAGCGTATACATCTAAAATGTAATTATAAACATGAGCTGGTGTCTGGGTTGCTACAAAGCTATCAGAAAGGATCCAGAACAAGCTGTTAAATACCTGCATAAATATCTTTATTAAATAAAGCAAACAGTTTATATAAACCGGAAGTTGAACTTTTAGTTGCACGACTAAATAAAATTGCTACTTTTATTTAATTTAAAAAAAATCTTTTATACACAGTTTTCACCATTTCTTTTGTACAGTGATGTTCACCTGATTTGATATTATCGTAGTTAAGAAGAAATAATCCCTTTTAGATAAAGAAAGAAGCAATCTAAACAAATGGCAATACCTTTGCAGTTCCTCATAGCAGCTCAATCCAAAATTGACAATGAGAAATGTGTTATCTTGAACTCCCCCAAAGTCAATAGTCAAAAGGTATATAAAAAATAAGAAATATAAAAGGAAAATAAAAGTTAATGGAGTAAACTTCGGATTGAGACTGTCTATTGAATTAATCATGGGCAGCTTCCATTGACCTGTTTTACTGTTTTGGAAGTAAATGAAAAAATAACTAGTCAAAATTGCATCTGCTGGTCTAGGCAGCTAATATGCTGTTAAACTTAAACTGCCAGCACATAGAACAAACCCAAGGTACCTAACCTAGTCTACAATCTATTTGTGGGATGTTACACTTTAGTTTAAGGTCGTAAAGGAGAATGAAGTTGCACGGAACTGACCAAATTATCCTTAACATTACATATTAACTCCATGCCCCAGTTAACAAGCCAAACAACTATAAACCGACCAATTCAATTATCCACTTGATACTTTATACAATTAAAACTTCCTGAATGGAAAAACAATACTAAAAAAAAGGAGGGGGGGGGTGAGAGATATATAATAAAACAAAGATCTCCATAGACGCTATTATAAAATACCATACACAATTTACAATAAAACAAACAATAGTCTAAAAAGATCACCTGAATTTTCCCAATAGGGGTTGGTTGAGTGGTATCTGGAATTTTGTTTTCTGTTCACTGCTTGAGGCATGTGAGCTTCCTTTTGAAACGATCTCGACTGCTGAAATATTTGAGAACTTCAATTGTGCATGGTTCGAGAAATGGTTCGAGAAACAAAAAAGAGAATTTTCATGGGAAAAAAGGTGTTGGTCAAAAGTACATCTTTTTATGTGGAACAACATGCTATAATAATGTGGGTATAATTTGCTACAAAATATGCTATATGCATTAAGCACCCTAACTAATAAAATTTGGTAGACAATTTACTAATATAGAAGGATAAGAAGAAAAAAAACTAATTGTTAATAAAGGGTGTCAAATCGATATCATTTTACATCAGATTTCACAAAGCAATACTACAATGACGAGGGTTCAAATGTCTCCATTCTTTGTGTCTCGATCATGCCTCCATTTTTAAAAACTTTAAGAACTCAAAATTTAAAATTTAAAAGTCAAAATAAAACCGTTGGATATGATCTACATTATTTTATCTATGCACATGTAAAAAACTATGACATTTCAACTTTGTTTGGTTGTCATCAAATGCTATGAAAAATGCACTAATATGGATAATTTCTAGCCGTTGATTTTTCAACTTATTGATTCACATAAAAACAAAATCGAAATGTGATAATATTTTATGAGCACAAGGAGAAAATAACATAGATCACATCTAATGGTTTTATTTTCATGTCTATGATTTAAATTTTGAGTTATTAACATTTTAAAAATGGAGGCATTTGATCCCTCCTCTTTTATAATACAAGAAGTCCTACAAATAGTATTAGAAAAGGGAGGAAAAAGTCAACTCATAGCTTTTAGATAAAACTAGAACCAACATTATAACCTTCTTTCGACTATTCGATTCAGACATAATCAAAGAAGAAAAAAGAGGTTAATATCATCATAGATCAGACTATATTCACCAGAAATTACTCTCACTTTAGGAGGAAAAATGTCCAAGTGAGAGAATCTATGAAGTTCCTGCTGCTGCTAGAACAGATTTGCAGTGATTTTGAAATACCACAATAAATACAATATATATGAATGAACACAAACTTTTTGGTCTTATTTGCATACACAATACAAACAGAGTAAAAAGGGACAAAAATATGGTAAATACTCCTCACCTTTGTTTGAACAAAACTATTGTTCTCTGCCCCATGTAGGGAATTGATACATGACGTAGCATGTGGATTCACCACTCCATTCTCTTGTGGGGCTAAGTTGGGACAGTTACCACGATATTCGTCTTCACAGGCTCCATGGAAAATTTGGCTGAGTTCAAACCGGAGTTGAGATTTTCTTTGACAATGATATATTTTTGTTGCCAAAGGATGTGGCACGCCTGTAATACATAACGACACAGTATAAAGGAGAGGAAGTGTGATTCCCTGCTTTTTCAGAGAGAATTATGATGAAATAATTACAGTAAATTGCACATTGAAATTAATATGACAATTCTTGAACAACAATTTGAGAAGTGTAGTGTATGTGAGAAACAATGTTTCTATTTATTATTTATCATCTAAGTTTTAAATGAACCAGATGGTTCATGTTTAAGCCTAAGATGTTGAGATTGGCCTAAAAGGGCATAGGCTCAAATCCCCCTCTTGAAATAAACAGGACTCCCTTCATTTCACCAGTTCCATACATGGCAGGACCCTCGCTTTCCCATATTTACTCCTACATCACGTGACAGCACAGTTGAATGGGACAGGTTAGTCCATGCCATGACCCACCAAACCAGCCTGACCCAACAGCGGGTCAAGAAAGCTGGACCTGGACCCAACACACCAAACCTCTTTGTCAGTCTTATACATGCTAGGTCAGGTCAGGTCAGGCAAGGTCAGTTCAGAGATTGCAGCCTTAAATAATTCACTAGCAAAGATATGCACCGGATTTATCGTTATTCAGGGAGATCAATGACCTGGCCAAAATTAGGTTGCTATAGCAATGTAGTACATCATTAGTAAGACCAGTAAACTTTGTCATGGACAGTGGAACTAGATAAGACCGCATAACAGTGGTATAAGTATCAGAAATTTTCTATACAATATAGTACTTTAGGTCGAATCATGTTTATTTTGGGTTTTCTATAGGTTAAACAATTTGCACCTCTTGAAGAAGTTGAAGAAAACTTGATGTCATCAGGCTCATGCATGGTCACTGTGGGTCCTAAAAGCAAATAAGATTTAAAAAAAAAAAAAAAAAGTCAAGAAAATGAAGCCAAAAGGTGCCTTGAAATTCCTTATTGCATATTCGGGTTCATATTCTATGAAGATAGAAGAATTTGAACAGACCTACTAAGAACAGTGCATATGCAAAAGAAAAATATTGTCTTTGACCATGTGATAGATACTGTTTGTTTTACTATCTCAAAATGAAAAATCAATAACAGAAGCAAATTCCACAAATTATGCTTGAGCTAGAGAAAAAAATACAACAACAGTAAATACCAACTAAAACAGAAGACAAGCTATCCTCCACACCCATTGCCAGACCAGACACACAACTCTCATCTGCTATCTCCTTTTTTGCTTCTACACCAATGCTTGCATTTTGATCTATAGGTTATTAAGATTCCGCAAGTATTTCTTACTTAAATATGTAAAGTATCATAACTATCCACACGGTCTGTTAATATCACATTGGTCCATTTTTCTTCTTTTCTCCTAGGGACTTTCTCAGTTTTTTAATATTTTTTATAATGTTGGATCTCAGCACTAAACTCAATAAATAAATAAGAGGATACTGCCACTAGTAGTTCTTTCGGATGCTTTTTTCCCCTTCCTAGGAGGTTTCTTAGCTTTAACTTCATTGTTGATACCACTAGGAGAATCACTCTTAAAGGTCAATGGATTACACCTCTCTGAAATATTATCAATGGTATGTTAAGATGCAGTAGTACAATGAAGAAAGCATTTGAACTTATACGGGAATGTACAAACCCGACCAATACATGTAGAGGCACAAATTACCTGCATGAGTTGTGTACTGACTAGCTCTGACTGGCTTCTTACAAGAATTACAGCAAACCTTCAAAATAAGTATGAACAATTTATATCATCCAAGTAAGACGTGAAAATAATTTTCTTTGCAAAAATAATCAGTCATTGATCATACTTCTGCAATCAACCAAGGGGCCCTATTTGCCAGTAACAAAAGCTATATAAATCTAGATGACAACAATGACGTTAAAAAAAAAAACTTGAAAGCAATGCCAATTAAACCAATATTCTTACCTTTCTCGCAAGAACTTGAAAGCTAGCATTTATATTTTATTGGCTTTGGTTCATTGGGCTTAGGATCAACAATTAGAAGATTTAGGACCAAATTTCCAACAGTTTAGAGAAAATATATCAAAATGTGGGGTGCATTAGCAAGTATGTGAAATGTTATAAATCTCTGCAAATGTAATATGAGATCTGTGTTGCAAATATACTAAATTATTGGGGGGCTATTTCAGAAAATACCCACAAAGAATTACAGATGACATATCAAGAAAAAATATGGTGCCAAGTTCTCGAGTCAGTTCAATCAATTTACCAGGTGCAAAGGATCAGCCATTGGTTTACACCCAAACACATGCATATCTGCAATGTAGATGCCACCGAAAGTACATTATTAGCAGTAAGCTCCAGCTGTAGCATTTTATCATTGAAGAAATACTCAAGGGATGCCTACCTTCTTCCTCCAGTAAATTTGCCTCATCAGCATCAAGAAATCCCTTGCGTAATAACTGAGTGGCAGTCTTCTCATCATTGATTTCTTCTGATAGAACATAAAGATTAACTGTCAGTGTCAACTTCAAGCACTGCATTAATTAAGCCTCACTAATCAATACCAACAGCCACACAAACTGAATTAAAACAAGCAAACAGTGCTCTTATGCGAGGGCTCTTTGATCCTTATTTTAATTTATTTTATTTTATTCTCGTTTTATAGAATTATTTATATTTTTTCCAATTTATTCTGTGTGTATCTTACTTTTGCTTTTTTAGGTAGTATTTGAAAAGTGAGAGCTTGCACCAAATAAGCAGGGAAATAAAAAAGGAAAATGCTAAAAATACACTGCCAGCTCCACCTGTGGTAAATCCTAGTACTGGACCTGATAGCTATAGCATTACTATTCAATGTTGAGATTCTTTCCTGTACATTATTATTGAAGTTATTGCACCATGCTACATCCTTTGTCTAAACCAAATAAGATAATGCAAACTTTCATTCAGTTGTGGGCAGCAAAGAGCAGGCAAAAAATGGAGAAAGAGCGACTTTCTTCTCATCTTCCCTTGGTAGATCTAATTACCAAAATTTGAGATTTGATCTCATAGAAAATTAAGATATACAGGAGAAAATTCAGCCACAGAGACACCCAGCTTTTTTTCAAGGAGGGAGGGAGAAGCTATATCCTTGGTGTGTACAAGGGGGATGAAAGATGCCTTCATTTATTTATTATGACTTGGCTTTAAAATGTACTCTGGAATTATAGTTTAGTTCATTCCATGATGCATTTGAACTTGTCAGGCTAAGTTTTTAATCAATTTATGTTGTATAGGGGTGATGTGATTGGTTAGATCAGGGACGTGTGAATCCCACCTTAGTATCTAGTTAAATTGAAGTAGAAAGATAGTTGCCTTTTACCACTTATTTAACAAGTAAAAACAGAAATCATAAAATGACAATGAAGATGCTGACTACAAAAATAATAGTCATTATAAAATAGTAATAACAAGTACCTGTTGTAACATCTGAATAATTCTCGACCTTTAGGAGTTTCACAACAGAAGCCATTCTCCAATGACCAAGCATGCACACCATTTTCACAGAACAACCTAAATTTAGATCAAATCATTACATCATGGTTAAATAAACAGACTGTACGGTAAAGAACTGAAGAACATGAGATATGAAATTGATGACAACTTCATACAGTTTAGCACTAATTCAAATATGCAAAACAATAAAGAATTAAATAGGATCTAATTTAACATTTTGGTCAGGTTTTGTACCGCATTAAAAATATTACGCTGGCCAGAACAGTAACTACACAGTATCAGCTTGGCAGTAAAAACCACGGTCCCTTTGTGTCTTTGTTTCAGGTTTTTTTTTTTATACTTTCTGGGTTCAAGGCTGGTGGAAAGTTTCTGGGTTGATTATAGGTTTGATTTCACAACAAATATGCAAAATTGAGCCGACTTGTGCTCAATTACACAGTTAAAACTTAATTCAGGCTTAATTTTACAATTGAGGTGTAGTTATGGCTTAATTGGCAACAAAAATGGGACAACCTGGTACCAACATTAGTCAAGCCCAGTGAAAAAAAAAAATGCCGGCTGAAGCTCCTATATGCCAGAAAAAAAATGCAATTATTGAAAAGCATATACTATTGATATTTTTCTTAAATTAACAGTAGAAGGATAGTCATCTCTCCTCTGTCAATGCAACTTAATTAGCATTTCAACCGAAATTATTGAAAGGACAAATTGTTCTTAAGGGCGTGAACAAAATACCAGAGTTAGGGGAGGCATTGGCTAAATGTAATCAAAACTAAGAAAAGATAATTTAAAGTCCCTCTTACAAATCTACTAAAACTGTCAGATATTATGGCCATAATTACAATATTGTGAGGGCTAATGAAGCCACAAAAATAACATCTATCAAATATACTGTGCAAGATGCGCACTCAAGGTATTGTTTACGATCACCACAAACAGAACCAAAAACAAACGAACCTTTAAAGATAGATGCGTGGATCACTGCTTTTTTTCGTTTTCTATCTTCTTCCTTTCTCGAATTTGAGGAGGATAGGAGAAGGAAGCGATCAGGCTAGGTAGAGATCTCTCTTCTTCCATGCATCCAGTGGTCACATCTTGTGGGTCCCAATTTCCAGAAGGGGATGATAAAAGCTGATGGTAACGCAACCGGCGGTGATGGTATCGGCTTCTCTCCTCTCCGGCACGGGGTGGAATCGGGTCGGGTCGGGTTAATCCGGTGAGCGGCAATGGGATCGACTATCCAGTGAAATTGAGTCGAACCCACGCACTTATTTTGGAGAACCGGATGAAATTGAAAGAGAGTGCTGAGCGGAAGCAGTCAATTAAGGACTCCAGCCCGACTGCAGGTCTCTCTGGTGTAAATGGTCGTATCGGATAGTGGTAAAATCTTATTTTGGATATCATTACAAATACGGATAGTTTCTTATAAATTCGAATACGGATATAAATTAAATATTAAACGGATATAAATACAATATAAATATAATTTAAATAATTAAAAATAAAATATTAATATACATTCTAGTAAAAAAATAATATTTAAATATAATTTTTGTCATTTATAAATTATATCTAATATTTTTTATAATAAGTTTGTTAGTTGTAAAATATATATCATATTATCAAAAAATTAGCCACTAATTATTTTATTGGAAAAATTGGTTATTTGCCACTCCAAAATCTTCAAATCTGAAAAATGTCATCATGAAACTATAAATCTGAAAAATATCATTCTAAACTCAGTTAATTCTTAAATTTGTCACAAATACACAATTTTTATATTTTTTTAATTAAAAATTAACTGAAAAATACAGTTTTGAGACACGTATAATGAGGGTCTGAAGGGTATATAGGGGAATATAGAAATACGTATCTCAAAACTGTATTTTTCAATTAATTTTTAATAAAAAAACAGTATAAAAATTGTATATTTGTGGCAAATTTAAGAATTAACTAAGTTTAGAGTGGCATTTTTCATATTTATAGTTTTGTGATGGCATTTTTCAAATTTGAAAGTTTTGGAGTGGCAAATAACCAATTTTCCCATTTTATGATATTATATTGTTCATCATAATATATATATATATATATAGAGAGAGAGAGAGAGAGATGGGTTGTGATACATTGCAATGTATAGGCTCCTTTGTACATCGGACTATAAATTGTCAGATTCAAAGTCCAAATAGTTGATCCAAACCATTCAACTAGTTATCCATATTAATATGTGTTTGGAGGCCAAATTTTATATTTTTTGGAAAAAAAAAATTACTATTTTTTTAGATTTATTGAAAATAGTTGTTTTTTCAGACAAATCTGGGCCATAAAAAACAACGATTTTCAATAAATCTAAAAAAATAGTAAAAAATTTCCAAAAAATAAAAAGTTTGATCTCCAAACACATTGATATGGATAACAAATTGAACAATTTGGATCAGCTGTTTGGACTTTGAATATGGTGATTTATAATGCAATGTACGAGAAGGCCTATACATTGCAATGCATAATAGCCCAACTCTATATATATGTGTGTGCAGTTTGATAAATTATTGATATAATGGTATGTTTATGCAATTTAATAAATTAATTTAAGAACATAGAGTATATTTGTTATGGTTTAGGGATGTAAACGATCGGATACGGATAGTTAAAAATCTTCTTGTATCTTTATCGGTTGTATTTTTTCAAATATGAATACGGAATTCTTCGGATTTTGATCCGGACAAAATCGGATAATATCCAATCCATTTACATCCCTACCGACAGTGTATCCACGCTGGACAAGTCCAGTTGGTTTTAATGCATATTTGAATTTGTATAAGAAAATACAATATGTTTAACACTACGTTATGCATTCAAAAGAGACTTAAGAGGAACACTTAAAAAATGAAAAAAGATTGAAAACATTTTCCATAAAATAAGAAAAATTACGCATGTCATTACAAAAAGTTAATTACTCTTATGTTCTAACACTTGTTCGATATAAGAGTTTCATTGTTTCACTTCTTGCATCGATTTGAATTTCATGCGTAAAAAACCAAATTTATAAATTATGTACAATTCAAATTTTTATAGGATTATAAATTTTGTATTAAGGGGCTCTAGTACACAGCTTATATTCTTGGAAGTTAAATCCGTGTCTGTGTAGAAACACAGAGTGCACGTCACTAAATATAATTAATAACACTAAACTTCGTTTAGTAACAGTAAATTTCATTTATCTTTCTAGCAAGTTCGCATTTCAAACTAGTAATTTCGTGTATCAAAATTTGACAAAAAAACAACACATTTGGAGTAAGAAATTGTGAGTTTTAATTTAAATAGAGATTTTTTTATAAATATTAAATAAAAATTTGAGGACTAAATCCTCCGTTTTTCTATCTCAAATAAAAAGAATATAAAACAAAACAAACAACAACAAAAAATACTAGTACAAATATTCTACACTTTCTAGTTATTTTTCTAGCCTCCTAATGAATAACAAAAAAATTAGAAGTTAGCTGAGAATTTTAGACACATCAACAATTCTTGCTTATTTGTTGACTTGCCAACCTGCCAACACTTGGGATAAAAGCTTCAAATTCAATTATTCAAACCATGTGAGATATCTGATTAGATCCAAACCATATAACTTAAGTTTGCACAAATTAAAAAACAGATTTTTTATATTCTATATAGGCTTAAAAACAAGGACGGATCTAAGATTTTTGTTAGAGGAGCAAATAAATATCGAATCGGGTTTAAATAGTTAATCAGATTTAAATTCATTAACTAATTGGGTACTCGATAAAAAACAATGCTTGAACCAATAGATCTCCACAAAAACTTAAAATCCAGAAGATAGTTGTCCCGATACCATATGAGTCCACCTCTGCTTGAAAAGACTTTGACTCGGCCGGAAGTATTTATCTCCACTCGAAAGTGTAAATAAGAAAGAAAAAAAAAAGAGAAGAGAAATAGAAAGGAAAAGTGGGCTAGTGGACTAGAAAATGATAAATATATGACTGTCAGAGAGATGAAAATAACAAGAAAAAGGAAATATGGGCTCGAGCTGGAGAGAAGAAAACGAAAGGAGAGTTAGAGAATGTAGAAAATAAAGATAGAAAAAGAAAGGAGAATTAGAGGATTTTTTTTATTAATATTCAACATTACATAGAAAATTATATAAATGTTTGTGTTTTTTTAAAACAAAAATATCTAAACTATTGAAATTCTCGACGGTCCACTTTCGTATTGAAAGAAAGCGGTTAGCGATATGAAATTCTTAAGAAAAGGTTCCTGGTTTGAACCCATATATAGGCAATTCTTTTTTTTTTTTTTTCAAATGAGGCTTCCAACAACAATGTCCAAAATTAATTATTACTATGAGCAAGACTTGAATTCGAAAATTATGGTTCTCAACTTTATCAACTACCACTACACTAGCTATCCTCTTGTGTCAAAATATATAACTATTGGTATAATACGAGTGTTGAATTAGATAAACTAAAATAACAACAACATAATAGTAATTACTCGGATCTTGAATCTTATAATTTGTTTCTAGATTAATTAAAAATTATTTATATTGTTAATTTATCTACGCCCTTGTAATTTTAGATGTGTTTTATAATTATTGATAAAATAATTTATATTACATGCTACCATATATGAAACCGGAAATCGTTAATTTTATTTATTCAAGCATAATATTTTTGTAAGTGCAAAATATGAGATGTAAGAATAAATTTTATAATTTATATACCTTTTAATATAAATTTTACATGTAGAATTTCATAGGATATTGGTCACAAATTTATTTTGATCGTTTTTAATCAATGAAAGAAATGGAATGCGTATCGAACTTGTGGAGAATTTGAGGACATTATGTGCTGATGTTATTCTAGTTTATCTAATTCAATGTTTGTATTATATCAATAGTTATATATTTTAATACAAAAGAATAGTCAGTGGAGTGGTAGATTGCAAAGTTGAGAGCCATAGTTTTTTAGTACGATTGCAAAGTTGAGAACCATAATTTTTTAGTACGAGTTCTGCTTCTAGCAATAATTAATTTTGAACATTTGTATTGGAGATCTCATTTGAAAATAAAACAAAAAACTGCCTATACCGGAGTTCTAACCACCCATAATTACTTGTTCTGTTTGGAAGTTTATAAAATTAAGAATATCATGTAAATTATCCCGAAATTCTCGGTGGTTTGTACATTTTTACAAAAATTAAAAAGTGGGCATTTGTGTAATTTCTATTTAATATTGGATATTAATAAAAAAAAAACAAGGGAATTAGGTTCGAAACAAGGGTGTCAATGGCTAAGACGAGTATGGGTAAGATTTTTTTTTCGTAAACTTATCGGATACGGGTAAAGATTTTTTTTTCGTTATCTAAACGGGTAAGGATACGGGTAAAGCCTATTTCGTACCTGTTATCCGATCGGGTAATTATAAAAAAAATTATATATATTAATAAGCATTGAAAATAATAATTTAATTATTTTACTTGCTTTACATGCTTGAAATGAATGTATATGTTTTAATGTTTTATTTAATAAATAATAAAAATAATTATTATATTAGTATTATCTGTTATTTATCTGCTACTGTTTCGTTATCCGACAACCGTAGCAAATAATGGTAGAATACGGGTGAGAGTAAACTACGGATAAATTCAATTTGTAATAAGTACGGGTATGAAAATGCTTATATTCAGTTCTTACTGTACTTCGAAACTGAGTATATTTAATTTGAACAGGAGGACCATGCTTCAGAATACTAATTTTAAGTCAACTAAAGATATTTAAAGTTAATTTATATTATCGCTACGACCAGTGGCGGAACTGGGGGGTGCAAGGGGGGGCAGGCATCCCCCATAAAATCAGTAGTTACAGTAGGTATATGGAAGGATTAGGACCCGTGGCACCCCCAAGTTCACAATTAAATGTTAAGTATCCATTTAGCTCATCAAGAAAAATAATTTGCTTGTTAGAAAGCCCAATAGCCCATAGCCTGTTCTTTCGTCTTTCAGCAGCTTGGTCCTCCCAAATTTTCATCCTGGTTCCGCCTCTGAGTACGATAACAGTATTTAATTCTGTTATAATATTATTGATGTAAATGGTCTTGGATGAGTCGTATAAATTTATATTTTTTTATACATTGAAATTCAGAGAGCAAATAATAGTCATACGAAATTCCCTATTATAATATCTCCTTCAGTCGGCAACAGATCTAGGCGAAAGAATGCGATTCACCTTGGTGCGCTCGGTGTGTTTGTTAATAATTTTTTTTTTTGAGAAAAAACGTTAGACATTTGTTAATAAATTACTGGTGCTCATGTAAGTCATGTTCTTTCTCTTTGGTGAATAATTAGACAGAAAACAAACAATCAAATAGAAACAAACAATCAATAATCATTACGGAGACGAGCGACACTGTAAAGACCACAGAAGGTCCAAAACCTACGGGCATTTATTACTATCAAAAATAATATACAGGCCAAGTGTCCCAATCCTTGCGTGACAAGGCCGCTGTATCCAGATAGGCATGACATGTGGACCCATGTCCATGAATCTACTTTGACGAAAGCGGAGGACCAAAATTTAACCTTTACCGGTTCATGATCCGAGAGTAGCCAGTAATTTTGATATCAAGTCTCCATCACTTCATGCCTTGCCCAGGTGAGTCAGGGAATCAGTGTTTGCATCGTTCAATTTAACATATCGCTTGAAATATTTTATCAAGCTCGCCGAACAACTACTCCAGGATATTTTGTAAGCAGTTCCATCGGATTTTAATTTTGAGACTATGAACAAACTATCGTGGTACCTCCACCTTAGGTAACAGGTAATGTTTTATGTGTTTATGTCTCCATCTCTTGTCCTCTCAATCAGTCTCCAATTACTTTGTATATCTATGCATAAAGCGGATCGAAATGAGTGTCAAATTGACCCGTTACATTATTCCAGCATTGAGAATTTAACAGGATAATCGGATTCCAGGATGCCATGTGAGGAAAAGAATTACCCCACTTATTTAGAGAATTCGTGTCGTCTGAGATATCTCAAACTTTGCGTGACTTTTTGGAATATCTCAATCGTTCAAATAGGTTCTGCGCGAATCTCAAAGCTCAAATAATAATGGCCCCCTACATTCCCCCGAATAGGCACCGGACACGTCGGCCACGCAAAAATTGAGATATCTCAGAGGATACGCACCCTTATTTAGAGGGCACGTTGCCAACTGTTTATATTCATACAAAAAAAGAAAAATCTTTCCTCTTCTCTTCAGATTATTCCTTTTGCGCTAAGCAACTGCAACCCAGTCTAAATTTTCATATTTACCCATTTCTTTGGCCGACTTTTCGCTTGAAGCAAGCCTCAGGACCTCATTTCTGCTTCAAGTATATCCCTCCTGTGAAAATTTCGACGAATTCTAAGAAGAAAGTTCTCATTTTCGTAGTTGTTCGATTCTGAAGCCATGACGCTGGAATCGGTATTATCGGCTTCTGATTATCAATCTGTTGTTTCGATAAATATATTCATCGTGCTGCTCTCAGCTTGTATTGTGATCGGCCATTTGTTAGAGGAGAACAGATGGATGAACGAATCCGTTACCGCGCTTGTAATTGTAAGTTCTCTCTCTATTTCTCTCTCCTCTCTCGGATGATATGGTTTGTCTCGAATACACCGGTACAGTAAATGGTTTGCCACAATATTGGTTATCATTTTATTTTTGGCCATGATACGGGATTTTGAAGGCACAATTGGGCGTCGCAAATTTCTGAATTATGCCAAAATATGTTAACCCAAATAAGCAAAAAATAGCAGTAAGAGACCTGATGATACACACTAGGAGTATTTACTTACCAGTACACTCCGTGCTAGACTGTTACCAGAGCTGACTAATTGAAATGGGATACAATAATTTTTTGGCTTTTAAGTGAAGTGTGAAAGATTTTCATAGTTTGAGGTACTAACTATTGAGTTTGAATGATATTGTTAACCAAACATTAGTCAATAACAACTTCTGAAAATTTTAGGGGCTTTGCACAGGAGGAGTGATTCTATTGATCACTCAAGGGAAGAATTCGAAAATTCTTGTATTTAGTGAAGATCTTTTCTTCATTTATTTGCTCCCTCCTATAATTTTCAATGCCGGGTAATTTTGTTTCTTTGTAATTATGTTTTGGCTTTGCTAATAGCAGGGTTCTGTACATGACATTAATAAAAAATGATAATTTCCCAGTAGGGTTAAATACTATTCATATAGGTACAGACTGTACAGTATGGGTACAGATACTAGACCTGATTGACACCTTATTACAGTCTGTGGCATAGTATTATTCAATGCAGCAGGTCAATTGATTCTGGTTAAGTGTCATTTTTCAATAGTATAAAGAAAAAATTTTGGAACATTATGTTGATTTATTTATCCAGGTTTCAGGTGAAAAAGAAGCAGTTCTTTCGTAACTTTATGACAATTGTTCTATTTGGTGCTGTTGGGACGCTGATATCATTTGTTATCATTTCTCTAGGTTTGCTTTCTTCTGTCTCTCTTCTATCAATCTATGGTCACCATGCCTTCGTTTAAGCATTACCAGAGCTGTTATATATAATCTCTTTTCTGAGAAAAAATTAGCAGCAGATAGAAGGAGCAGCAGATAGAAGGAAAGGTGTTATTCTGCTAGTACCAGTACATCTCCCCTACTATAGACTTTTGAGGACTGTTTCCTGCTTGTTACCATTAAATTTTGCTCATGCTGGTACTTTCCATCTGGTATGGGTGGATCCAAACCATACCATTTTCACTAGTTAGTTTACACCAGTATTGATTGTTTGTTACTGGTACAATCTATATTCTCAGAAACTAAAGAAGTTAAGAAGTATATTTCTTTTTTACTCTAACCTATTCTCAGGTGCTATAAGCGTGTTTCAACGGTTAGGCTTTGAAGCCTTGGAACTTGGTGACTTTCTTGGTAATAGCTGCTTCTTTCTTATCTCTTTATCCAGATTAAATTCTTTTGGAAATTATCTTTCTTATATCTTGTCATATATCCAAATGATCGAATTTATTACTATATTTCATTTTTCTCCTTAGGCCAGTTGCTCATTTACTCTGTTCCCCTCTCTCTACATTTCTTTTCCAGCTATTGGAGCAATTTTTTCTGCAACAGATTCAGTGTGCACCTTACAAGTGCTCAACCAAGATGAAACACCATTGTTATATAGTCTTGTTTTTGGTGAAGGAGTGGTCAATGATGCAACATCAGTGGTCTTGTTTAATGCTATTCAAACTTTAGACCTAGAACATTTGGACTCCATGATAATTCTCAAATTTATTGGAAACTTTTTGTACCTTTTTGCATCCAGCACCCTTCTTGGATTATTTGTAAGTTTGACTTATCTATGCATCTTATTTTGTTTGATTTATCGTTCTTTCCATTTTTGCTATCGTCATGTATATCTTGATTAATACTGGTTTGACCTGAAGTTTACCCCACCATTTAATTTCAGGCTGGTTTGCTTAGTGCTTATATTATCAAGAAGTTATATTTTGGGAGGTTGGTGAATGAGACTTGTCAATTATTTCCATTTTATGACTGCTTATCCTGTGTACAATAAAGAAATAATAAAGTAACAAGTATGTGAAGATATCTATTACAACTGTAATCTCACTTTTTCTCTGTATTTCACATCGTAGGCACTCAACTGATAGAGAAGTGGCCATAATGATCTTGATGGCTTATCTCTCATATATGTTGGCTGAAGTAATGCACATATTTTCAGCTTTCAAATATAAAAACTTTTGCAGTGCTTTTTTATTTGTCCTTTTTTTATATTTTGTTTGTGGGAAATCTGTTGATCATAGTTTTCTGTAATCTACCAAACTTGCGACTTTAGAGGAAATCTACCCTTGTAGAAGCCATAAGGACAATACAATTTTTTTTTCTTTTCGAGGGAGCATAAAAAGTTTGCATCGTTGCATTTGCGCCATCCTAAATGGGTTTTGACTTAAACAATGCTTTTGGTGTGTTGCAGCTATCAGATTTGAGCGGAATTCTTACAGTATTTTTCTGTGGGATTGTAATGTCACACTATACCTGGCATAACGTGACAGAAAGTTCTAGAATAACAACAAAGTATGTGCTCTGTCCCTTCTTCATAGCTTAGTTTTGTTATATGTTATATTTTCTTCTTCTTTTATCTGAGCATTCTTTTCATTTTTTTACTGTAGGCATGCATTTGCGACAATGTCGTTTATTGCTGAGATTTTTATCTTTCTTTATGTTGGCATGGATGCATTAGACATTGAGAAGTGGAGGATTGCTAGTCAAAGGTAATTTTAACTGTATATCTTTTGAGATACTTGTTTACATTCCTTGGATTGTCATTTTTCACTTAAGATTTATTTTGAAATTTTGATGGACAGTCGCATAAGATCTCCATGCATAAATAACATTTTTTGTTGTTATGCAGCCCCGTTAAAGCAGTTAGCATAAGTTCGATTATCATAGGTCTACTGATGGTTGGAAGAGCTGCCTTTGTTTTCCCTCTCTCTTATCTGTCGAACCTGACTAAGAAAGCGGGGCGCCCGAAAATTACTTTCAGAGAACAAGTGAGTGTTTTCTTTACATTTTAGTCATTTATTCTCCTACCAACGTGCTTTCTTTCTACTTGTCAGCCTTTTATGATTGAATTTTTGTTTCATTTTTCTGATAGGTAACAATCTGGTGGGCTGGTCTTATGAGAGGAGCAGTGTCTATTGCACTTGCTTATAGTAAAGTTAGATATCATCATTTCATTCTTTTATTTTATTGCATATTTTATGGGGTAAATGACCAATCCAAGTCTCAAGTCTGACCTAAGATGAACCCTCTCCTTTCCTGGTATACATCCTTTGGTACAAGAAACATGCTAATTTGAAGATCTATATGAAATACCTCCTCTGCTTATATAGAAATTATCGAATTAATGCAGTTTACAATTTGGGGGCACACTCAACTGCCGAGCAATGCTATCATGATCACCAGCACCATAATTGTAGTTCTTTTCAGCACTCTGGTACTTATCCTATGTATACATTTTTTTTAATAATAGTGGGTAAATCCCACCTATTTCATTCAAAAATCATCAAATGTGTTTATGGTACCAATACCGGTGCCAATACAAAAGCAGGTTATTACCAAAAGAGATACTGAGAGGGGTTATCCTTAAAAAGGGTTGTCGTAGAACCTATTGATTTAACAGGGAATTTATCAGAAAATTATTGTATCTTTTGGTTTATGCTGGCATAGTACCATTGTATTGATTCGAAATCTGATTGGTATTGTGTTGGCTGGTTCATTTAGGTACATTTATCCAACTCGTGTCAGTACTGGGCCTGATTGGCTATTGTACAAGATAAATTTGTATGGGTAATAAGTAGTTAATGACAATTGTAAGTACCAGACTGGATCAGAACAGTATCTGATTGGAATTGCCTTTGTTTGGGTTTTGGGTCTTTTGACTGTAGCTCTGACCAGAGACCTGATACTAATTTCAGAGCTCGAATGAAGTCTGTTTCATAGTTAAAACATCAACGAAACAAGATCTGACAAGCACCAATAGATAGAATATAAAAGATAATAGAAGAACTCCCTGATAATTACCCAAAATAAATTTCTTCTTGGTTTTTTAGGTCTTTGGTATATTGACGAAGCCTATAGTAAGACTCATGCTCCCAAAGCGACACCTAACCCGTGAAGTCAGTATTAATTCTGACCCACCAAGCCCAAAATCAATCCTAACCCCACTACTCGACAATGGCCAAGAGGTGGAGCCTGTGCCAAACACTTGTCAGAATATGCTGCGTCCATCCAGCCTCCGCATGTTTCTGACAATCCCTACCCGCTCTGTGCACCATTATTGGCGCAAATTTGATGATGCATTTATGAGGCCAGTTTTTGGTGGAAGGGGCTTCATGCCTATCGTGCCTGGCTCACCGACTGAGCGAAGTGTGCATGATGGTGAATTAGCTTAGGGAATGGATTGGGAGCGAAGGGAGGGTTCCTCTGTAATTTTGCTTATTTCATATCCCCCTTTTTTGGCTACACAAGTATGTATAGCGGTTTGTTGTATTTCTTGTGTATGAGAGCACCAGTCGTGTGTATATTTTTGGCTTTTTGTAACTATAGAAAATAGTTATATAGTATAGTTATTTGGGTTGTATTTTCCTGCATCTCCTTTTTGGTTATTCTTTATATGCTTTAAGAGCAACACAGATAAATACTGTATATTTATTGGTTCAAACTTCAATCTATTTTTCTTTTTTCGAAGGTTAAAATCAAAGCTGACGCAGATGTTTGATTCTGCAGTTCCAGCTTCCCACTAGAGAAAATTGTATAATAAATTGTTTTATGTTCCGTGAACTCAAACGATAAAAGAAGTTGCGTCCATATTGTAATTTTATTTTTCATTGAGTGACTTTGCATATTTCATGGTCTTCTTTCTACATTCTTTTTAAAATTCTTTTCGACATTTTGTATTGGGCCAATCAAACTTGTGTGTTTATATGGCACATCACTCAGCTATTGGGTTTAGTTTGACAAACCAATTTACATGTTAAATGGGTATAATACTGAATTGGGCTTCAGCCGTAAACATAAGGGGAAATCGATGACCAAAACCCACTTCCAAATACTACGTTCGCTGTTGCTATTTAAATATTTATATACATCAAAGATACCAATGTCGGATATTTCCTGATAAAGATCTCATTTTTTTTATATTTTTTAACATGATTAACTTTTATTAATTAATTTCAACTTCAGAAATACAAATTACAAATTTGATTAAGTTCATCATACGATATTTGGTACAATTCTATGGGTCCCAATTAAATATGAGGCTTTACGATTAAGTTCTTTACCTCAATTCAACGTTTGTTTTTTGTGGTTCCAGACTAAGAACTAGATTTGGTCATTTCTAATCTTAATCCTAAGGTTATTCATGTACATAATTTGGTACTGCTCCTAATCAATTCAAGTTGTTTAGACTTAAACGGAATACTAATTAACAAACACACAAATCACGCAATCACACGAATAATAAAAGCAACAAGAGCAAACATCCAAGCAAACAATCATAATAAAAAAAATCATCCAAGATAGATTTAAACACAAGTTCATGCTTAAAGTCTAAGCCTCTAGAGAAGAAATCTAGCCTCTCATGAGTGTGCTAATATAAAAAAAAATACAATAATAGACATGATAAAAACTAAAAAAAACAAGAAAGAGAATAGAATACACCAGTCTCCTAGCTTGCTGCCCCTTGTCTTCACTTTGATCCGCTTGAGCAACCTTCAATATTTTCTTCGATCTCCTTGAATCGCGTGAGAAGAGTAGAGAGATGTGAAATTTTTGGTTAAGTTAAAGATTGGAATAAAAGATGGAATGAAAGATAGATTCAAGTTTTGTTACGACATTCAAGAACTCTGTCGTAACATAAAATTTCCTTTATCCTTGAATCGCATGTATAATTTGTACATTCATGAACGGCTTGATCTAACATGAGTTTAGCAAAGCTCAAAGATAACCCTAATTTTTACACTCATTCATGAATGACAATGAGCACGTGACTGGTAGTGTTATGCTCTTAAACTTTATACCAATTCCATGTAAAATGTGTACATTCATGAATGGCTTGATCTAACTGGAGTTTTAGCAAAGCTCAAAGATAACCTAATCAAGAAATTCTTCTAATTTGTTATGTTTTTTAAAATAGAAACGATGATAATGCATGTTTGCAAAGGAAATAGATGAGAAGGGAGCTTAGAATATTGACACTGATTTGTGATATGTAAAAGAATATTTGCTATAAATTTTTGATTGAGTTGAATTTTTTTTTCGTTCATTTCTATTATTTTGACTTCTTATTTATTTTGATTGATCTTGTAATTTTTGTTACGTTTTTTTTTGCAACATATATGTTCTCCTTTTTAGTTAAACTATAAATATTTTTGCCTACTGCTGGTAAAAATTCTTGTCTCGTCACTGGACTCTCGTTATCTCTTCTACAGTAATAATTGCTAATAAAAAAAATTAAAAGCGAATCGAACGAGTGCAGAAGTTTAGAAATTAAATTAACTTAATTTCTATTAAGTACTTTAACAGACGTCATTAAAAATTTTAGCAAAATTTAAATTTGTATATAGTTCTCACTTTTTTACTCATCATGCATCAAAATTAAGTATTTTTATTGGCTGGTTATAAATTGGAAACACCGAAATAGAACTCTTATCACTAAATTAATCATTTATCTTTTTTTTTTCTATCTAATATTCCTACTTTGTGTTCTCGGCTGTCCGAAAAATATATAATTAGCTGATAGCCTCCTACCGGCCAGACTTGAACTATTAGGCCTAGTGTATAAGGAAAGAGATCATCTATTCTCGAACTATTAGGCCTAGTGTATAAGGAAAGAGATCATCTATTCTCGAAGGCAGAATTTTTCTGCCTCCAGTGCAGCTAATATGTAGATTCAAACGGATTTATAAATTTAAATATTAGTTTTTAGTTTTGTTTTGGGTCCACGTGTCAGTGACTCAAGAGCAGAAAAATCTTATTCTCCTAAAAGACAGAAAATTCGGTTCCAATGTATAATTGGATATTTCAACTTTTCAAGTCTTTATTTATCTCATTTTTAAATACTAATTAAATACCAATTAAGAGCCTGTTCGGCTCATCAATGAACTGGGGAATGGGTTGGGGAAAGAAAAAATTTTGAACTAATTTTTCGGAGTGAATTTTTTTTTTTCCCACGTCAACAGTAATTTTCTATCATCCGCCGACTGTATCTTGACCGAGTATTGGTTTCAGACTGACCAAGTTTTGATCCATTTTTGCCACTGCAATTACTTTGTTCCGACTGTTGAATTATTGTAGATAGGTATTTCTTTCAAAAATTGGATTGGGTCTTTAATCACCGCTCGCGTGCTGGAAAATGAAACCAGTTGTTTTTTCTCTACACGCATGAAACCAGTTGTTTTTTCTCTACACGCATAAAACAAGATAATGTTGAACTAAATATAATGTTGAACTAAATATAAAAGAAAAGAGCACCATTCATACACAATTTCCTTTTTCTTTCTACAAAAAAAATTACACATATAATATACAATTGTCCGTACACAAGTTCTTTTTTTTTTACAATTACAATACTTCAACCAGATCCAACTAATAAAGATCAAGGGAAAGCACAAACTCTTCAATTCCAGAAAAAATGAATCAAAATCTACATATCTAGTTAATTAATTAACAAATTAATTGTTCCCCACAATATATAATAACTCGATCATCTGGAAGCAAAATTCTCCTCTTGTATGGTCTCCAGTGTAGGCCTCCTAGACCTACCACAACTCAATCTATGCTTGAATTCTCCGATCTCTGCCGCAGTCTCCGGATCGTCTACGTCATCCACTCTCGCTGTTTTGTGTACATCCGCAACAGAATCTGGCTGAACCCGTGCCGATGCCGGTACCCGCTTTGCTTCCTTGGTAGCCAAAACCAACAGTCTGGCCATGTCAACGGTCGTTGCAACGGCATTCAGTCTATTCATGGGGAGCATGACATAGATGCTCCCCATCTCGAGCTCCTCATCGGCCGACAGCGCTTTCAGCCGGTGACCAAGATGCATGCACCGTGCTTCAGCTAAGAAGTTGCCGGGAGCATCTAGCATGAGCTCGGCAGCGATGACAGGGCCATTGAATCGGCGAACTTGATCGTCAGGGAGTATTACCTTGACGGTGCTTCCACCGGAAGTTGCTTTGACAAGTGTGCATGAGAGGTAATTGCCCATGGATTTAATTAATTCTTTGTTTTGTTCCCTTTGAGATTGAAATGTAAGTTGGAAGTTGGAAGTTGTGAGTACAATATTATGTTAGTGGAAAGGATAGGGATAGATATAGAGAAATTAAAGGGTTTGTTATATATACGGGTAGCGTGGCAAATGCTGGATTTGTTTGCGCGTCGTTGAAATAAGAAGAGGGAGAAAAGAGGAGAGTAGGAACGGAGTGGAGTGTAGGTGGAGGCTTTGCTGTTATAGCGTGTGGGACCCCGTAATGATACTTTATTTTGAGATGGAGGTGGTGGTAACTAGAAATTTATAAAATGAAAGTAAGGTATTCTTTTTCTATAGTTTTTGGTTGTTTTCCTTGAAGTGCAGGATATTACGTCATTATATACGGGGACGGCCGACGGTAACGGAGACGGAGTCAACAGAAAATTATACAATGAGACAAGTGATGCCAATTTGTATATAAGGATGGTTTAGATTTTGTGCTCAAATATATTTCATATTTTTTTATCTCAGTTTTTAATATTTAAATAGTCGATCCGAATCCTCTTTATATGTGAGTGAGGTTATAGTAATATACCGGAACTTTAAATGTGACCGCCATATAAATTTGTATTAAAAGACTAAATTTACATTCTTTTTAAACTTATTTACTATTATTTTAGATAGGTAGATGTGATTTTTCTATCTATCTTAAAAGTAGTAAAAAAAAATTAAAATAAAATAAAATCCAGTCTCCAAACACATTTTTATATAGAGATTATATTTAATTGTTTAGATCGACTATTTGAATTTTAAAAATAAAGATATGCATCCATATCATAGCATGAATTGATCTATAAAATGTGTATTACTATAGCCTCGCTCTAATTTTAATTTCAATGTTTTAGTTTTAAAATTATGGGGATTATAATTAAAAAAAAATTATAAAACTTTTAGGGTCAGTTTTAAATTCTTTTTATAGTATGCACTAAAAATTGAAAAAGTACTATATAAAATTAGTAAATTTTGAAAAAATAAAATAAAATGGAGTTCAATTGACTATATATTAATCTCCCTAGTTACATGTCTTGAAAATGGATAATCTTTATTTGCCTTGTGACAGCAAAAATATTCATATTGGGTGATATATAGATCTCAACAGTGGTTACTATAATCATTAGTTCCCACATTGTTTACTTTGATATCATTCCTAACTACCTAATAGCTAGGTGCTATCAAGTATATGATGTATCTTTTGGTCAAACAAAAAAAAATGTATCAATGAAATGTATAAAGAATTTACAAGGAAGGTTTTGGTCATCTTGCAGAATAGCACAGAGGGAAAGTTTTGTTAGCAAGCCATAGAGGACATGTTTTATTTTTAAGGGTATAAATGCAATAGTTAAGTTTTAGAGGTATAAGTCAATAAAGATAAGCAAATTTACAATTTCTTGTGAACTATGGCAAAGGAAGGAATTTTAATAGCAAGAAAATTAATAAAGAAGAAAATAAGGGAAGGAATTAATTTTATACCCTCACTTATCTATACTCTATCTTAATTCTAGCTATTTTATTATATTCATGACTTAATATCTTGGTAAATTTCCTCAAATTTTCCTCAAATTAATATCTTGGACAATTGACTCGAATTGTAAAGTCTGTGTGCCGACTAGGACAGTAAATGAGCTGGCTCCGGCCGAGCTGGACCTTAGCTCAGCTCGTTAATTCTGGACCGAGCTGTTAGCGAGTCAGCTCATTAACAGTTCGCGAGCTAAAATCTCAGCTCAAACTCATGACGAGCCAGCTTGCGAGTCAGCTCACGAGCCACGAGCTGGCTCACTGGGTTTGGTTGGACCTTGTTTTAAGAAGAAAATAAATTTTACAAACTTTTTTGGACCGCTGAACCGAGCTGGGTCAAGCTTGACAGTATAAAATACACACAAATTCATACAAATTCACAAATTGATGCCTAACCGAGCTAGCTCGTGAGCAGGCGAGCGAGCTAAGACCTTAGCTCAGCTCGTTAATTTTAGCCCGAGCTATTAGCAAACTAGCTCGTTAACAGCTCGGTCCACTATCGAACGAGCTGTTACCGATCGAGCCAGATGTGAGTCACGAGCGAGCTACGAGCTACGAGCTTTTTGAAAAGGCCTAGTGCCGACTACTTTTATAAAAGTAGTGACCCTGATGCCGAATATATTATTTCTTTCATACGCAGCTTCTAATATATTATTTCTTTGATTAAACCTAATTACTACACGAAAAGTTATTCATCGTTCCAACCTTGGTTTTGAAATATCTAAATTTTGATGAAAGCTGGTTCGTGCATTAGATTAGTTTAGCGAAAAGATCAATTAGTAATGACGTAAATCATTTTGAACTGTTCATTTTTCAAATTGAAACCTAAAAATATCTTATTGATAATTTGGAAAAGCGAAGAGACGAAATTGAGATGAATAATAGCAAGGTATTATTATTATTATTTTTTTTTGCTTCATGAACAGCCCGTAGGCCATAGCAAGGTATTATAGACTAGAGTACCTGTCCAGTTGTCCTATCAGGCTATCACGACATCACGTGCTATGCACAAATTGTACCTGCTGTTGGGTTTTATTGAGGAATAAATTTATCAGAATTTGCACGAATTTTGATAAAAGAGCTGTCTGAGGTCTGCCTGTCTGATATGCGCAGGGATCCGAATCTGCTGTAATTCTTTACCCATAAACAGTATCCTACAATTCTTGTTTTTTCAAATCAAACTATTGAATTATTTTGAGATTCGTACAAAAAATCAGCTATTTTGAGATGCGTGCACATAAATTATTATATGACTGGATTTAGAAAAACAGAAATTGTAGAATTACTGTTCATCTTTTAAGATTGCAGCAAATGTGAATCCTATGCGCAGATCTGCACAGCGGCTAGTGTAAGGGAAGCGGAGTCGATCCGACAGGCATCGAGAATTGTTTGATCTGTATAAAAATTTGTGCGAAAAACTTTAAAATCCATGCAAGTCAAAGTGCGTACGAAATTTGATGTGAATTGAACAACTTCAATCAGAGATAGAGTTTGACTTTTAAGCTATAAAAGTCAAATATGAATAAAATCAATCACATCAAAGTTTCATGCTACAAATGAGATCAATTTTACACTATCCATAACATTTTATTCTAAATTATTGAAAATAAATGAGAGTTATTTGACTCATATTCCTTGCCTTCTATGTTCTCCGATACTTTATTTATATATGGTTCCATATTTGTATCCAATACGTATCGTGTTGTTGTATTAATACTCGTTTCATATCTCCTGATACTGTAATACATGTATCGTGTTGAAAATTGCCGTATCGTCATAACCCGATATCCGTAACCATATTCACACAACATAGCTTGTCTTTGATGGATGATCCCTATTCATTATCTTTGCCTCTGTCACTAACTCCAATCAAACATATCAAATTTGATCGAACACTCATTGAACCGTGACCCCCATTTCTTCTCTTTATCTCCGTCACTAGCTTATAACATAACATATGCAATTTGATCTAATACTATTGAAGGTCATTTTTTTTTTTTAAATAGCATCAAATTTAAATATTTCAACTAAATAAGCATATTGGATTTGATTTTTATGAAAAACAACTCCACCGATCTTAAGACAAAAACTTTTGCTCCACTGTAAACATACTAAAACAGAATCGATAGAGTTTTTTTTTTTTTTTTTTTTAAAAAAATCAAACCTAATGTACCTGTTTTGTTAAAATATTTAAATACGATTCTATATAAAAAAAAATCCTATTGAAGCACCTCCTGATTCATGCATAAATTTTTATTAATAAGAATATCAATAAAAAAAATATCAGCTTTGGAGAAGATTTTGTGTAGAATTTGAAAAATTGGAAAACCGTGATTGTTTAGAACGTCCTCTGGACATAATTGTTTACAATAGCCTGATTAACGAAATATGATTAGCGCTAATTAATGCTAGAAAAGAAAAAAAAACACTGTAGTTGGCCGTTATGGACGATAACGGCCAGCTACATTTTTTTTAAGTTCAGTTCAGTTCAGTTCTATGATGGTATGGAAAAAAAACCACTATAGCTGGCCGTTATCGTCCATAACGGTCAGACTTTTTTTTCAAACGCATTAATTAGCGATAATCTAATTTTGCTAATCAGGTTGTTGTAAACAATTGAGTCCAGAGAACGTTCTAAACAATCATAGTTTTCCCACTTTTCAAATTCTCCGCAAAATCTTCCCGAAACCGATATTTTTTTATTTATACTCTTATTAATAAAAATTTCGACCCAATTTATACCGTAAAAAAAATAAAAATGAAAAAGACAGAACGAGAAGATTGTGTAAATGCCACCGATGCAACGAGCCAACGACAAACGAAAATGGGAAAGGAAGTTTCCTGGAAGTGCACTCTACGCAAGTCAAAATCGTAGTTGGTGCTCAACTGCTGATTATTATCATACTGACCAGTCGTTCGCTAGGCTATGAACCTCTCTCTCTATGACATTTTCCGTTTAGCCCCCAATTTTGTTGCAATTGCTTGTTTTAGTACTAAAATTATGACAACCACTCGTTTAATTTTTTTGTTCTAGACGGATATTCAGACTTTGATATTATATTTAAGCGAATCTTTATCCGCTGGAATCTCATAGAAATGCTGCCCGGTCAGTTTCTTTTAGCTAATTATTACATTTCTACATGATTTCATCCACCATCCACCTTAAACAGTACTTATTCAAAGTTTAGTAAATTGTAAAAACATAAATGGCCAAGGCACGCGATTTCCGTATGAAAGGTCATGAGTTTAAAAATCAGATAGAGAAAATCTTCTGTTGTAATAACAGATGTATTAAATAGTTTGGTGACTTGACCTCCAACATTTACTCAAAAAAAAAAAAAAATGTAAAATCATATCATTCACTAGAGGACTTGATTTTAAAGTAAAAGTATTACTGTTAGGGTTGTTCAAACGATCAATTCGGTTGAAACCAAAATAAAATATATATGCTTCAATTGTCAAATTGGTACAGCCTAGATTTTAAATACGTTCAACAACAATATTTTAGATGGATCAGTTCGGTTAAATTAACCGAACCAAAACTTTTATTTATTTTCACAAATAGAACTAAACCGAACTGAAACTTATTAATCGATTAAGAACTGGATCCAACAAACCGAAGTAAACTTATTGGTACTACTATTAACGAAAAGTATATATTTTCGTACAAGAGTTGTTCAATTTCATACAAAATATGCAGATGTTTTGAAATATTCAAACCAGAATGAAAGAAATCGAACGATGATTGAATCAAACAAAAGATAAACCATACTCCCACCATTATAATTTGGTCGGTTAGGTTTAATCGGTTTTAAAAAATTTAAACTAAAGCGATATATTAAATCAAAATAATTCAAAAATTCAACAGAACTGATATATTTAAACCGAAATTTTTCGGTTCAGTTGAAAACCAAACAAACCATACTGTTTGAACACTCATGATTGCTATGATCAAAGTTTAAAACATGAGTGACCTTGGTAAGCAGTAAAAATTCGATTCCAGTCTTTATTTTGTCAAATTACTAGGGGGTACAAATGAAGCATATATATTTCGTTAAATCCATATTGGTTTATGCATAATCATCCATATATTTATCCCTGTCATGTATTTATCAAGATATAATCTCTTAAATGATTACCGATATTCTAGTTACTCAAATTTCTGTGTAATATCAATCTTAGATTTTGTTTTCTTTTCTGAACTAATCTTATATCTTATGTACTTATTATTTTGTTATTAATTTGTAACTTTGAATTTTTATTTTCGTATTTAAATATTTTTTGTAACACTTACATATTTGTTAGTAGTATTTGCCAGTAAATCAATTTGCATATGTCAAAAATTTATTTCGTATCTTTATTCGTTGAAGATAACTGTTCTGTTGTTGCATCATAAATCATAATTACAATTTTTCAAGGCACCTAATTTTTTTTTGGGTAAAAATAATTTGCCAATGAATCTTTTGATGTCATATGATAAAAAAGTCACTTTAATTTAATGTTCCACAAAATGAGTCTAAAATGGAGATGCTTCAATAAGCCTCCATAGTAGGAGTGAAAATGGAGCGGATACGGATAGGGGTGTTCAAATGGTCAGTTCGGTTGAAGTCAAATTAAACTTTTCTTTGGTTTTCAAAAATAGAACCGAATCAAACCAATCAAACTTATAAATTGATTAAAAACTGGAGTAAATTTCGATTTGTTCAGTTCAACCCGAAGTAAACCTAATGGTGTTATTATTAACGAAAATTACACATGTTCATACATAAGTTGTTTGATTTCCTACAAAATATGTAGATGTTCTAAAATATTTAAACTAAAATGAAAAAAAGAAAACAATGATTGAATCAAACAAAATATAATTCATACTTAAATTAATATAATTCGGTCAGTTCAGTTTAGCTGGTTTTGAAAAGTCTAAACCAAACCGATCCATTTAAACCGAAATAATTCAAAAATTCAACCAAACTAATCCATTTAAACAGAAAAATCAAACCATCTAAACCGAATTTTTTCGGTTCTGTTGAAAACCGAACAAACGGAACTATTTGAACACCCTTAGATACGGAGCGGATAGTGGTAAAACCATATTCATATCTCTTTTTTCATTTTCCGGATACGGATACGGATACATATACAGAGCGGATATAAGACCTATCAGACGAATATGGATACACATCAAATCGGATATTTATTAAAATAATATAAAAATATAAAAATTCATAATATTTATCTAACTATAATAGCGAATAACATATATTTTTCATAATATATATTAAAATATACGATATATTTACTATTTGAATACAGATAATTGAAACGATATTCGATCTCGTATTATCGATACCGTTTTCAGTCCTACAATTTATGGGCGTTTACTGATAAAGAAAAATAGAAAAATTAATGTTCCACAAATGACCACCACGTTTGAATTGTCCATTGGCCAAAGTCTCAGTGACTGTATGTGTCAAACAGTTGCTATCCATTTGTGTGGCCGAGAGAAACTCAGTGAGTTAGTGTCACCTCAAAACCAGAATATCCCAGCAGATATACAGACAGTGTCTATGGTCAAAAGCAAGTCAAAATATCGGTTGTGGAACAATCTAGAATGCCGTGATTTTTATTAATATTCAAAATTAAATATAAATTGTAATTATAAAAATATTTAAACCGATTAATTATTAACCGATTTTTATTTTTTATTAGAATTGACTAATTATTGGTCTGTTTTTAGCTTTTTTTTTTTTGAGATAGCTATATTAATTGTCGAGTTTATATTAAGTCTAAATTTTTTTATTATTTGTTGTACTGTACATGAATTAACTAATTAGTAAATATCAAGTTCTGAGAATGTCCGATATTATATTTTTGATTGATTAGAAAGACTGTCAATTTTTATATTTGATTTATTTGAAGTAAATATTATATTAGAAAGACTACCGAGAAAATACTCTTCACAAATTTCTTTTATTTTTAAGTCATTTTGTGCCATTTTTCATAAATTATAAAAAATAGTAAAAAAATTCAAAATTAGTAAAAATTGGTATTCTACAAGTTCATTATATAAATAATTTACTAAGCTACTTAGATCGAAAAATAAGAATGTAATCGAAAACTTCAACTCAAGTTTTGAAGCTCTTTCCTTTGTTTTTTTTGGCAATTTTGAATTTTGAAAAACAACATAGCTGTCATTGGCGTATGAGTATATTTGCAAGCTTTCCGAAAAGTGGTCATTTATTGAAATCGGACACTCGAGTGCCGTTTTATGCCCGTTTGATATTTCGTCGTTGTTTTATGCCTACTCAGTGAAGATATCGTCTCTCTTGCTTTATTCATTGTCCTAACATCGGTTATTTACGAGAGATGTCTTAGATAAATACATATACAACATATATGTGCTTTAGAAATGAGAGAAATGACTTAAAAATATTAATACAGATGCATTATAACATAAAGACTCATACTGAATTTGTTAGAGCACTAATAAACATCCGTCTGAAAAAGGTGTAATATTAAATAAATCAAATATAAAAATCGACAGTCTTTCTAATAAATCAAATTATATAGCATTGGATATTTTCGAAGCTTAAATGAAGTAATTTTTTACCTATCGGATATCCTCAAAGCTTAATATTTACTAATTAGTCAATACATATACAACAAATAATATAAAAAAAATTAGTCTTAATATAAACTCGACAATTAATATAACTTTCTCAAAAAATAAATAAAGAACCGGCCAATTATTGGCCGGTTTGGATATTTTTATAATTATCTATCTTTTCTGGACATATTTGATCATTTATATTTAATTTTTAATATTAATAAAAAAATCACTGTCTAGAATGTGTCAAACCGTTGTACGTGAATTATCTTGGTTAATTTGGAATTGGTTAAAAGAAAAGTCAAGACACGCATTTGTCAACGTGCAAAATTAACTGATCATAATAAAAATTATATAGTTACAAATATGAAAATAAAATTAAGTATTTAGACGAAGATTTATTTTTATTTTTACATTTTTAACAAGATCGTGCCTAGTTTACTCGACGATGACATGATAGCAGTGCTGTGTATTGGATCCTACTCTGCCACTCGTCAAATAGGAGAGTAGAATTTTGCTTGTCTAAATCTAGCTGTTAAAATTTTTAATGCACGAATTTCGATAAATAGTTCGATTTAAACAAGCAGACTTCTGTTCTTCTATTTTGACAAGCAACAGAGTTGGTTCCATGTGTATTACGCACCATGTAATTTACTTTTTTTTTTAAAGTGTTTACTTTTGTAATATACTGCAACTTGTTGTTGCTGATGATGAATTTCTGAGATGACAACAAATTTTATTTTATTTTATTTCTCCAACAAGGCCCGCGTAGACTGACCAGAGGCGGATTTAAATGATACAAATGTAGTTAATAGATCCACACTTTTTTAAATTATGTTTGTTTTTTTTATATAATTTGAAATAAAATATCACAACGAATTAACGATCATCATTTATTACAAAAATAAAAATAAATGATTGGTTTCTATATATTTTTTACACCACAGTTTGGTTCACCCATGCAGAACTTATTTATATAATTTTGAACGGAGCAAAATAATAGAATATAACATATGCTACAACTTGCTTCAAATCAAGCCAATAAGATAATTCTTATTCAAGGCTGCATTAGTGTACCCCACATGATATGAACCACATGGCTTCTTGGTGTATTACCCAAATGGCCAAATCGTTTCCCAGATTAGATATTTTGTGTGTCTGTTTCCATGTGTTTCTGTAAGGTGTGCGCAAAAAATAATGTGTGGTTACTAACAAATTGTAATTTCATGTGAGCAGCATAAGCTGATAAGCAGGTGAGTTTTAAATTTACGAATGCCGCATCTAGCTGTTAGATTTATAAATTTTAAAATTAATTTAGTATAAAATTAAACGGTCAAAATATAATGAAAAATAAATATATTAAAATTATCTTATAAATTTTCTTTTTTCGACTGTTTAATTTTATACTAAATTAAATCAAAATTTTATAAATTTAACATGTAACTGCATCACTCGTGAAGTAAATCGACTTCAATGGTTTGAATTTATTATTTGAAATCATTCTAAAAGATTTTGAAGTTAAACTCACAAAAAAAACTTGGTGAGCTAAGAACATGGTACTCCTACTATTAATGTACATTTCCGAGTAGAACTAAGGTGTTCTTAAGCTCACAAAGTCTTTTGGTGAGCTTAACTCAAAAATCTATCGGATTGACTTCTAACAATAGATCTAAACTATAGAAATCAATCTACTTCATGAGTGCATGCGTTTACATTCAAATTTATAAATTTTTGAATTAATTTAGTATAAAATCAAGAAATAAAAAATAATGAAAAATAAACGTATTTAAAATTTAATGTTAAGTTTTTTTTTTTTATCGCTAGACTTTATACTAAATTAATTTAAATTTTTATAAATTTGATATGTAAATTCACTACTTATGAAATGAATTAATTTCAACCGTTTGAATTCGTTATTTAAAATTATTTTGTAAATTTTAGTTAAATTCTACTCGTACCTTTTTATTTTGGTTAAAAGGCTCGTCAAGAGTACTTTCGAACAAGAAAGAAAAACAAATTTTACAGGTATGGGCCGAAGATGCCCATAAAGAAAGCCCAAGAACATCACCTCTCTCTCTCTCTCTCTCTCTCTGCTCACTGCTTTTGGATCTCTGGATCCTCTCCTTTCCAGCACGAGTTTCTCTCGTCCAACCGTTGCTGAATCAACCCATGGCATCTTTCACTCTCCGTTCTATCCCTTTGGCGCCTCCTCCGAGAAACCCTTTCCTGTTCTCTTATCCCTGCTCTCGCATTCCATCCATTGCACACTCTGGTGTAAGCGTACGGCCACACGGTTGTATACTCCGGTTAGCCACATCGGATCAGCTGTCATCAGAAGAGGGAAGGCCCCTGGAACGGGTACAGGAGCTCAGAGTCCCTCAGGCTTGGTCAATTCCTTCAATTGCTCTCAAGGTACATTCGTTTTCTTTCTTTTTTTTGTTTAAGTTTATTTCGGTCTACTATTTAAAAAAAATATTTCTGTTTTTTTTTTTTATCTGAAAGTCCCAGTTCCATTAGGCCAAATTGTTACTACCCATTGATATGTTACAATGATGGTGTGTCAGGATTACAGTTTTCTACCTGATAACCTTAGAGAGTCAGTCTGGTACCAGTCATTTTTCTTCTTCTTTACAATGTAATTCTTAAATCCTAGCAAAGGTTAGAAGGTTTCAGACCTTAAGTAATTTAGATTGTTTCTGGCGACACTTGTACTTTACTGGTAGGAGTCAGTATTGCACATTCTGTTTTTATTTGTAGAATCCTTACAGGACAAATAAACAACAACTTACAAAAGAGCGAAAGTTGCTTTACACCTGATGGATGCATGTTTTGCAGTAGACTATGGGCCTAATATGCTCAAAGTACTGTTAGAAATACCAAATATTTAAACTGTGAGTTATGTCCCCATAAGAAAATTGTCTAAAGTGCTCCAGAGCATTTCGTTAACTCAACTAATCACTTCATGTCCAATTCATATATGTTTGTAAATTTGTAAATTTGAAAATATCATCACAGAAAAGGGAAAAGTTGTCAACAAAAATGGTGTATATACTCCTGATGAAATCAACCTAACAGTTGGTGTAATTTGCATTCTTGAAAAAGTTGGACTTTAGTTTAGAATGCAAGAAAATAAAAATTTCGGCGGTGTTTTCAAATGCAGCAAATAATAGGTTTATACATGCAAGACCCTAACTTAGATAAGATACAAAACAGGCAAATGAAAAATTACTACCAATCATTGACAGATAGGGGGTTTGGGGTGCATTCTGACAAAGTATCAAAGTGCGAGTTCAGAACCCTAGGAGACAAATGTTGATACCGGGTTATATACTTAAAGAAGTTAGAAAAAAGAAAGCATGCACTAATTTCAAAGTCAATTTTCCTCACCAAGGTTTAGTGCAGGAGTCAGAATGGCTGAGAGAAACTCTACACAAATGGTTAGATGATGAGTATTGCCCCGAGCCTACCAACATAGACATCAGCAGAGTGGCCGCAAAGTCGTTTTATGAATCCTTGACATCGAAGGAAACCGATCTGGGTGAAATTTTGCTTAGAATGATTACAGATCTGGAAAGGCTTTCTTACCGGGAGAGCTTTCACGGCCCCTTCTCCTCGGCCAACGCAGCTGTGCGGCTTATAACAGAAAAGATAGGTACAATAGCTGATAATTGATAGCCACTTGCTTTTGTCAATGTCAAACTATACAAGTCTTTTTGTTATGAATTGAATCTCTTGTACATCTGAAGATTAGCTTGGATTAGCTTTTGAATTGATCTAGTTATTGTAGATTATGATATAATTTTTGTAAAAGAAAAAAAGTTCTCTATTTAAGTCATGAGTTCTGTCAACTGTTTTCTTCCTTCATTATTTTTTGTTTCTCATTGAGCTGTCATAGAAGCAAGGATAACAAGGGAACCTGAGGTTAATTAGTGCATTAGAATTTAGAAATTATCAAATTTTGTTGATTATTAGTATCTACTCGGTTGATCCATTGTGAGCTAACACACACGACGCCTTTCATGTAGGGCTGTAGATAGATATTACAAATCCATTAATCCTATTCAGATCCTCATTTGGATCATAGAAATGTGCTGATTAGCTTACTGTGTGTTCTTGCGGGTCTAAAAATGGATCCAATAGCTTGTTGGGTTTGGATTCAGCAAGATACTTACATCAAAACTGATATGAATCAGATAAATATTGGGTATCCGGAAGTTGCATATAAGAAGATAGAATTGTTTATTTTGTTTGGTATTAATTTGATTGGAAATATTGGTATTACGGTTCTTGTACAATAATACGTGGCATATCAATATGTACATGTGTGTGCCATGAATATGCTGAAAAATTTCAGCCGCCAAAAATATGCTGAAGAATTACGGTTCTTATATCAAAAATAATTCAGCCGCCAAGAAACTCAGCGGTCTGGGTAATTTTTAAATTTCTGAAAAATCGTGGACATTTGTATTAATTTTTATTTAATATTGGATATTAATTAAAATTTCCGAGGTTGAAGATCAAGATATTCAATTATTTAATATCTACAAAAAAAAAAATTCATTGAGATTTCAAATCTGAGAGATCGACCTCTCACACCGAAAAAAATACTTTTACCATCAGATAACAGAGAACTGATTTTGATTTATAACAAAAAATATTTATATTTTTTGCATAAAAGGTACAAACACTCTTGTAACAGAATATATGCAATGCAATCTAAATTTTCATAGAATAACAATTTGCATACAATCTGTTATAAAATGGTATTTATACTTATTATACGATTCATAATAGAAACATTGTTGTTATCATAGACACACACTTTCGAGACATGCATATAAGAGTTGTATCTATCCGTTTTTTTTTTTATAAATTTCCAAAAGAATGTCTTGTTCTTAACTAAACCATTCTTGTTTGGTAAGGCCAAGACAGATTCAGGCTTCGAACAACAAAAAAAGTTTATGATTGAGACAAAAGAAAACGATTGATGAAGAGAGGATTAAAAATACAATTTGTAATATGCAAGCAACGAAAAGTATTAAAAGTTTGAAATCCATGTGGTCTGTTTAGTGTACTAATTAATGGAGTACTTACCTATTTATTTTCAAAAAGAAAAAAAAGATAGCAACCTATCCCTCTAAATTCTCATAATTATAAAGGTTTCTCACTCGGATTTCAAACAAACGATATTTTATACAGAAAACATTCTCTTGTCACTTGATTGAATGTTAGTTATCAAAATACTCACCTAATGTATTGAGATGATAAATTACGTGCAATATCAATAAAATTTTAGTTTTCGGCATTTTATTTGCCAATAACTTGTATTTTTTTTTTTTTTAAGATAAGATATAAGAGTCGTTGAATTGGTTACGAGAGGATGAAATTTGGATACCTAGCTATTTCCAAATTGATTACGGACCGGAATATTTCCGCATCATTTTTTAACGGCTTATTCTCATTAAATTGTTCAGGGTCTGAGGTCAGGTCATAACCATGAGAATATTAGAACAGTTAGGGTTTGTTCGGCCAATACACTATTCATGTTGGAAAATAAAAATTCAGTTTAACTAAATTTTTTTTCCCACTTGAACAGTAAAATTCAGTTCAATTTATGAGCTTATGTCCATTTCCAATTACCTGACGAACATGCCCTTAAGTCGGCGACTTTTTTCATTCCAACTGTGGTGGGAGCATAGATCATTCACATGGTGAAATGAAAGTTTTCTCCGACTCAAACTTTTTTTGTTCCAAACAGCGCTACTTGCATCTTGTTCTTTTATCTCCTTTTTCATAAAAAATGACAGGAGCTGGTCAGCAACTATCTCTTTGTTTGTGAATTGTGATTATCATTTTAATTTGCTTGGCTTCCTTTTTAGGTGCAATTTTTTTTAGTGAAGAAAGGAGTGAGGTTACCGTATTATGCATAGTGCAAATTGGTTTGTACTATAAATCAATATCATCGTTTTTGAAACTTAAACGGTCGATCTAAACCATTTAACATAATCTCTATATTAAAATATATACTTGAATGGATGAAGAATAGTCATCAATCCGAATTAGCACTATTCCGAACTACTATTCTACGTTAATTCCTATTCCAATCCGAATATAAGTTTCTTCGAGCCTATGGGAAAAACAAGAAGTTTCTTTGTCCGAATTTCTGACAGATTTTGTTGTTTTTAGAAATTTAGTTATATTAACAATATATCCTCCATAAGATGATGTTGTGAATATGGGTAGTCTAGGTTTATGTTTATTTTTTTATCTGGATCATTCATGTTTTATGTTGTCTTTTTGCCGTGCACAAATATTTGAAAGAAATGATTATAGAGGGTTATAATGTAATATTGGTTTTGCGCTCAAATTACATCCCAGATAAAATGTGTTTAGGAAAAAATCAAACCGTCAATTCAAACTGTTTAACATGATCTACACATTAAAATGAGTTTAGAAGACCAATTTTTTTTTTTTTTAAACTTTTGTCTATTTTTGTAGATAGGTCTTCTAGACCATCCAAAAATAGTGATTTTGTACCTATCTAAACAAATAATAAAAAGTTCCAAAAAATATAGAAAATTTGGTCTCTAAGCACTATTTAATATGAATAACATGTTGAGCTGTTCAAATTAATTGTTTGAATTTTAAAAACAAAGATAGAGATGTGAGTATAGCTGGAATACAAAACTAATGGTGCATTTTAACCTTACTCATGATTATATTTTGTTGCATAAAAAATATATAATGTTTTATTGATCTCTATAATTATTATATATGTTTTTTAAAAGATCATTTTATTGTCGTCAACATTTGAAATGTTACTCAGATCTCATCTTAATTTCTTTTTTCTGACTCCCCGATTTGAAACGATTTATTTGTTCACAACAAGAGTCCACAATCTAATTTAAAACTAACGATCTAGATTATATAGATCCATCTAAGTGAGAACCCTACAATTGGAATAATGCAAATCAATTGGGACTTTGGTTGAAGAACCCAAAGTTACATAAGTACACAAACTTATTAGAGTCCGGCTAGTATGATATCGGTGTCATATGATATCAATTCCAAAATTGATTAGATATAGTTCAAATGACTAATTTAAACTGTTCAAACCGATTTACTTTATGAGTGATATATTTACATGTAATTTTTTATATTTTCGAATTATTTTAGTATCAAATCAAGCAGTCAAAAATGTTGAAAAATGAATGCATTCAAATTAACTTAAAAACTCACACATTTGACCGCTTGACTTGATACTAACTAAATTCGAAAAATTATAAAATTTACATGTAACACATAACTATTGAAGTAGATCGGTTTGAACAATTTGAATTCACCGTTAGAAGTCGATTCGGTAGATTTATAATTAGTGTTATATAAGTTGAAATGATACTAATGTTATACTAGCCAACTCAACTTATTACAATTCAATTGGCTTTAACAAAATATATTATGGAACCCACATGGCATCCGAATTCCAGTACAAAAAATGCTAAATATTTTACTGGCAAATAAATACGCCTCTAATTGCTCTGATGACATAGAGGGCAGAGGCACTGACCGATGCTCGTTCGTCTCTCTATTATGTGAAATAGCGCACCATTTTTTTATTCAAAAGAAACGCACTAACCACATCAAATTTGTTGGGATGATAGCGACGGTCGGGTCGCCGATCCAATGTTTCAATTCGCCGATGTTACAGTTCCCTATATAGTAATAAATCGGTCAACTATGGAAGATTATTATAATCCAATAGAGCACTAGTTAATTAATTAATTAATTTAGATTAATGGCCTATGCTACCAGTACCACCACTCTCAATTTGCAATTGCCTAGGGGGAGAAGGATGCTGTCAACTAGAGAAGAAACAATGGAAGTGTCTGTGTCTCCCTCTCCAACTCCAGATTTGGAGAGAAAGGTGATGGCAGCAGTGACAGCATCAGAGGCACGTGGCGACCCGCCTTTTGTGTGCGCACTGGAGGTGAGCCGGTGCTGTGTCTCTGACGAGAGCAGCGACTCGGGGTCAGGGTCGGTATTTCCCAGTGCTGAGCTGGCTTCCATCCTGGTGTCGAATCTTTGCTTTTCGAACAATTCACCATTTATGTGGAAACTTCTCGAGCAAACCATGGCGAATCGGCTCGTGTACCCGTTGCAAGCGCTTGCTCTGCTTACTTCCAGGTTAGGAAAACGACAGTCTCTCTGTTTGCTTTACCCTTTTGCCTTTCGTTTCGGTTTCTTGATTTCTTCCCTTGTTAGGAAATTTGCAATTTAGGGCTTGAATTTTGAAAATTTAGTATGTTAGTCACTGGGGGACATTTACGTAATTAATGCTTTTGACTTGATTCCTATGCACATATCACATATGTGTTTTGAGGCATGTATCATGTATGTTGTCCCTGTTTGTTCCTTCGAAATTAAGTGCTGGACTTCTCGTTTGTTAATTTCGTGTCCAATGTTAATTTTAGTAATTAATTCCCTTAAGTTGGTGCGAACTGCTTCTAACAGATGTTGATTTCTTCCACCCAAAGACACCCACCTGATCCTACCCAAGTAGTAAAAGTGTTACTTCTACTTGATTTCTTCTTCAAGGAGCAGATGTTCAAAAATTGATTTTCTTAGTAGAGAGTTGAGAATTGAATACTATGTTTGCAATTTCACATAAAAGTTTTGTGTTCTAGTCAGTTTAGATGGTTGGTTTGATCTTTCCAAGCAGGTTTGGTAGAGGTACATTTATGCATACAGTATAGTGATACAAATGTTGTGGGGGAATTATATTAAAGAGAAGCAAACTATGAAACTTTTTATTTGCCTACCAAACTACATCAGAGAAATTATAATTTATTTTTTGCTTGGGGATGTTTGAGACTAATTATGTCAATGATTAGGGTAATTCCAAATCGAAGAGCACAGCCAGAAGCATACAGGCTTTTTTTAGAGCTCATAAGACAATATTCTCTGTCCCTCTCTGTGGTTGAGGCCGGGCCTTGTAGGAAAAGGTAAGAACTAAAGAATTTTATTTCAGTATGCATTAAACAATTAAACCCCTATATGATTATATATTTTCTATCAATTTTACAGGATTACGAAATATATAGAAGGTGCTATGCAGCTCTCCCGCACATACCAGGTTGAAGAAATCGATTTTGGAACAACCGTAGTTTTATTAGTTTTCAGTACCATAACTACCCTGATCGATTGTGCACTTGAAGATTACGGCTTGCCATTTGCATCTCAAAGCAGGGTTGTGAATGAAGGGTCACAATCTTCAGATCTCGATGCAAGAGGCAAGCATCGTGACCACCTGAAAGAATCAAATGCTTTCATGGCTCTGGAAGCATTGGAAAATATAAGCTCAGAGAAGAAAATCCAAATTTTGCTTCATCTAGTATACCTAAACATGTAGGTTCCGTTATATTATTCTCTAATCAACTCTTCTTTCTATGTTCCTATTGCTTTATTTGAATATGTTTTGCATGTCTGTTCCTCTAAGCAGCTGATTTTTCATATTAACCTCGTATTTACACTAAGTTGGAGATGATGTTGTAATCATTCAATAGAACTGAAAAAAAACCATTTCTGCAAATAGCAGCAGTTCTACTAAAGGACTTGCTAAAATATTTAAAAATATTCATTTTCTGTGTCTCATTGCTTGCTTGATTTTGATGCTAGGTTAGGCCCGGACCATTCAATAGTTTGCTTCAGAGGCTAAGGTTCATTGAGGCTCACAAATTATCAACTAACAGTTTAGCAGCTGTAAACCATCTCCTTGAAAAACTCTTCTTTAATATACAAAAGGCAATGAATCTGGAGTATTTGCCAAATAAGTGCAGCATTCTGGGCTATCTTCTCAATACTGGATCGGTGAACTCGCCGCCATCCCTTCTCATTGGTGCTGTTAAGGGCGGATGTTGGATTATTATTGACATTTTCATGGAGAATTCCATGGAGAGGAAGACCTTTTGCCCCGGAGCTGTTTTTGAAAAACTAACAGGTGCATTCAAATTCAACAATTTATTTCTTTTCTTGAATTGCTTTTTTTTTTGTTATTGTATGTTTATGTTCTTGTTAAAATGATCAATGTCCCTTGTACTATAACCTGCA
Organism: Carex cristatella; assembly: GCA_024447775.1. NCBI lineage: Eukaryota > Viridiplantae > Streptophyta > Magnoliopsida > Poales > Cyperaceae > Carex > Carex cristatella. The sequence continues at coordinate 3,220,721 of JAJHPF010000033.1, read as the reverse complement.
TAGCGGATATATCAATTTTTGTAGAGCCATATTGAATATTGACCTTTTTACGGGGGCAAATTTAATATTTGCATTTTTGAAGGGACTTATACAGAATTTTTTCTCTATTTAGCTATTTTTATTTTTTAGGATCAGTATATAAGAGGTACATAACTTCCTATTTTTTTCCTTGTTTCTTGTTTTACCCCTTTTGTACCAGAATTGATCACAACATTACAAATTATCAATCAAGCCAGCTGGCAGGAGACCTTTCAAGCACTGTGGCTCTCAGCTCTTCGACTGGTCCAACGGGTTGGTGCAGTAAAATTTATTATTTATTCTACTTCTGTATTGGTTCCCATCTTCTGCTCATACAAAAATTTGTTATGTGGAGTCCCAGTACTTAGTTCAACAACTGTAAACAAATGCATATATTTGATTTGCAGAAGGTCAGCTTGAGAAACAATTGTTTACAAGAAACTCTGATTTCTGTTTGACTTAAGAGACGGTGTACTTTGGTCGAAGGAAAATAACATGGAAACTTTTATTTCCATTTGAATTACAGACCATGTACGAAATACCTTATAATACTATGTTTAAACCAGGGTAGGGAGCCAATGATTGGACCAATACCCCATCTTGACTCTAGAATGTGCATGCTATTGGCGATTGTCCCTTTGTCTATTGCACCTCTTTTAAAAGAGGAAAGCAGCACAAGTAGTGCTGGGGGAAATGGAATTCTTCCTAAAAAGCAGAGCTTGGTGGCTTGTCTTCAAGCCCTACGACAGTTCTTCAATCTTCTTTCTCCTCCTTTGGCCATGGTTGACATAACGAATAATGCTGCCACAAAAGCAGCTTCATTTGTTAGGAACTTTAAGGCAGGAAGTGGCAACCTTGGCATGATGCCATCCAACTATTCTTCTGTAAAAGCAGGTTGTCTTTTCTCACTTCCCTGAAATAGAACTATCATAGTCGAATGCTTATAATGCTTGTCCAAAGAGTCAATCTGGTCAAAGGGGTTTTAATCATCTATATCAGTACTATACCAGTCAGGTCTACAAGCACAACTTGATAAGCTAAACATTATTCTGGTTTAGGAAGATTGGTGGCTTTCAACTAGAATTGAAGTTTCCAGGAATATGAATTATGCTAAAGAAGTAAAATATTTTTATATACCCTCTGAACATCTGGATCATTTCCTTTGCCCTTCAAAAGAAGGATAATCCCCCCCACCAAAAAAAAGAGAGGAGAAACTGTAACCTTCTATGTTATAGTAGTCATATATCTCTTACCAATTTTTTTTTTTTTTCCAATGATGACAAAATAGAAGTTAAATTTTAACATTTTTTTTAGATGATCAATAGTTTGATTTTGTAGCTTAATTGTTTTCATTTTTGTAGGCTTATTCGTAGTAAAGGAAAAATAAGTCATTGTATTATTTTCGAAGGAGAGGATGTGTTTGCCAAAAACCAGTCTTATGGTGATCCTAAGCCCTAACTGATATGTCAGCATCTTTCTGTTGCAGTGGGGAACTTATTGCATCTAGTGGTGGAAGCATGCATTGCTAGAGACCTCATTGATACATCGGCCTATTTTTGGCCTGGTTATGTGCTTCCATCTGTGGTAACAAAAGATCTCGATTTGATGCTAATTCACGACTCCCCTTGGTTGACCTTCATGCAAGGAGCTCCACTTTCTGGGCCTCTCCAAATTGCACTCATGGCAACTCCCGCTACAAGGTACTTAGTACAAACTTTGCAACCTGTAATAGAACTTAGGTTTCATGTTTTGCAGAGATTTTGTTGGTTGTAAGTTATAATATTGGTTCATCTGTAATTTCAACTTGTATTTAGTATAAAAGAGCTGGAGAAATTGAATCTTTTGGCATTGAATGGAACAGAGGAGGAGAGAACAGCCGCTTCAAAGATCTTGTGTGGTGCGTCTTTAACCCGTGGCTGGAACATACAAGTAAAATTTACATACTATATGGATCCTATATTTATTTGCTTTATAATCAATATTAAATTTCAGTTATCATATTTATTCCTTGCAACCAAAAAAAAAAAAAACAGTTATGCCTCTTCGAACTGCCAATTTATTCTCTCTAAAATATATAGTCTGCAGTTATTTTTTATAGGATCACTACCATTGAAAGCTTTATAATCAATACTAAATTTCTGTCATCGTCTTTTTCTTTAAATGTTTAAAAAAAAAAATTTAAGCCTCTTAGACCTTAACTTATTTTTTATATAAATTATGGTCGCAGTTACACATTCTTATTTATAGGATCAGTGTCTCTGAAGTTTTTGCTCATGTTACTCTTTATTTTGCGTTCTCTTACCAATATTTTATGCCCTCTCAATAGCAAAGTAAAGTATTTATATGCAAATATATTCCCATATTTTTATTTTTTAAAAATATTAGTTATACCTGAGACATTGATATGCCTCACGTTAAACTTAAGAGAGAAATGATTGATTTGATTTTTTTTTTTTTCTGTTCTTCTATGCTTTTAGTGAGCCTCTCACCCAGTTTGGGCAAAAAGGAGTAATTTATTATCTTATTAATGGCTATGAGAGGTTTTAATTTGGTATAGTGTGTTACATAAAACAAAATTGACGCATGAGAATTTTGGGAAGAATTTTTTTCTTTTTTTATGAAAGAAAAGGGGTTCAGGCGCCCTGTTTTTGTACCCAGTTGAAGCCACATGGTTGGTTTTGAACATGAGATTTGAGTTTCTTGAAGGTGTGGTGAACATTTTTCCTGTAAATATGGTCAAATCTGAATACAGAGCTTCAATGTTTTAAGATCTTGCACAAACATATTTCTGTTTTTTATTTTATTTTCCAGGAATGTGTTGTGCGCATAGTGGTGAAGTTGCTTTCTCCTCCTCTTCTATCTGATTCTCCTGTATCTGGAGATACTAGTAGTTACCTTCCTCACATGCATATGCTGAGTGCAGTATTGTCATGTCTTGCGCATGCTGACGTTATCCACATCCTTTCACTATATGGGGTGGTAAGCTTCTGGTTTCGCTTCTTTATGGATATTTTACATTCCTGGGTAGCTGAGTTTGGGGATTTTGGTGTTTCTTAGAATTGGGTAAACAATTTTTCAAGAAACATGAAAGGAAAGAGAGTTGATACAAACTGCGCGCAGTTTATGAATGCAAGGGGTGCCAGTGGATGGTTACCTAAAGTTATAATCTAGATTAATAATCAAAATGGTACTGTACTGTTATCTGTACCAAAGCTGAATTTCCTTGTCCATATAGCTTGACAGATATGTGCCCAGTCTTTATAGCATCTAATTGCAGAAAAATAGGTTTCTTTCAACACTGAAATATTGTGGGGCTTGGTTGAGGTGTGCCACAAACTGGGTGCATACCCACTGCTATTGGTTGTGAATGAAAATAGGGTGTGCATTATTTGATCTGTCCATCTATATGAATATCAAGTTATTTGGCTCAAAATCCTTTCACCAGGAGTGAGCATTTGATCTGATCGAAAATTGTGCCATCAACACAAACCATCCGCAACTGACACTTCCATGTTGTGCATTCAAGCTTCAAAAACTCTTCTTCGGGAAGGTCTGATACTAAAGCCTTGGCAATGTCCTGATTATAGGATGAAATCCTATTATATTATCGATGAATCTATTGAAAAAAAGGTTCTGTTCTAGTAAGAATAAACCCGTATGGACGGACATTTGATTTTGCCCATGAAAATTGAAATTCATAGCTGTAATTGATGCTTCTAACCTAAAATAACTTGCATATGTTGTTAGGTTTCAGAGGTTGCAGCAGCTCTGATGCCATTGTGTGAGGCTTTTGGGTCAATGCCACCCCCACCTAGTTACCAATCTAGCACTGTGGATGAGGTCACTGTCTACTCTGTCTTTTCCTTTGCATTTCTCTTCCTCTTACGCCTTTATAAGTTCTATGGACCAGCTCAAGAGCTCGTAATCTCTGGTCGTGGTGGCCCAGTCCGTCCTGAGACAACGCTTGACTGCCTTCTCTTGATGCGCAACAACCACGTCTGCAATAATGAAGGTCACGCTGCAAATGATACCTACTCGGTTCATGAATTACCTCGCCATTCAGTATACATTGATTCGTTCCCAAAATTGCGCAACTGGTATTTTCAGAACCAGGCATGCGTGGCCTCAGTTATCTCAGGTTTGTGCAAATCAAAACCATGTCACCAGGTGGCAAACATGATTTTAAATATGATTTTCCGGAAGATCAATAAAGGAGAAGTAGTAGTTTCAGTTAGCACTTCTATGAGCACAGGTGCAGGTAGTGCATCTACCATGACTTCCAGTAGTAGGAGTGAGTCATCTGGGAGTGTTTCTGAGGACTCCTGCCAGAGGCCTCCGCTTCTTCCTGCATGGGATATGCTTGAGGCAATTCCTTTTGTTTTAGAGGCTTTTCTTACTGCATGTGCATATGGACGACTCTCATCTCGTGACTTGACTACGGGTCAGTTGACTGATCTCATTATCTCTCTCTACATCTCCCCTCACAAACACATACACAATGCACAAACAGACAATACTTACACCTTTGGAATACAAATTATACTAAAGGAAACTAGTAGATTTTAGAATTGCTTGCCTGTGCATTCTAGGTTTAAGAAATCTAGTGGATTTCTTTCCTGCTTCCGTTGCGACGATTACGAGTTACTTTTCAGCAGAGATTACTCGTGGGGTCTGGAAGAGTGTAGGGATGAATGGCACCGAATGGCCCAGCCCTGCTGAAGCGCTGTACACATTTGAGTCAGAGATCAAAGAGGTGCTTGAACATGTCGGGGTCAATATCCAGACCTCCTATCCACGTAAAGACACTGGACTCCCTTTATTACTTTTTGATAGATAAATGAGAAGCAGTTAGGTGCTTGAAAAGATAGAGAGAAATGACTGGTGGTGGGCATGCTAGATGTATTAAGATGTATCTAGCATGTCTGTACCACCACCTTCCAGTACTCACAAATCATAATGCTTTTTTGCCCCAATATTGTGTTCACAGTTGAAAGTATTATTTAATAAAGTACCTTTTTTTATTAAGAAAAGTTGAGGGTCAAGCCCTCAATTTTCATTAATGATGGCACAAATTGTGTCTAGGTCTTTAATAAAGTACTTAAATGCTCTCTTTTTTATCACCCATGATCTGGTTGCAAAGAACAATGGGAGGAATTTTACAAACATAAATGGTTTCTCTTGGCATCACAATACAGTTTCTATTACCATCTTAGGCAGTTTCCTTTACCACTAGTTCTATAATTGAACCAAATATAGTGGCAATGTTTAGGAAATTAAATAACTCTCCATTGTCATTGTTGTTTTGTTGTGTTTCTATTTTGGGTTCAATTGCACATTTTCTATTTCAGTAAGCTTGTTCCATGTGTGATGGTGGCTTGGCTATACTTCCCATTGGCTGCCTTTGAGGGTAGGCATGGGGTAGTGCCGGTCAAGTCTGTAGGTTATTTTCAGCAAAAATGCACTGCAACAACCTTTCTAGCAATTACTCGTGTACTTGACATCCTTCAGATATTTTTGTATCATTTCCAACATATTTGTCATGCTCATCCACTCTAGTTGTTATTGCAGGGGGTACGCCTCCAACATTGCCACTGCCTCTAGCTGCTCTTGGGAGCCTAGCAATCACCTTCAAGCTGGACAAGAAATCGGACTACACCCGTGATGTGGTTGGTGAGGCATTGGAAAATTGCGCCGCAGGTTGCAGCTGGCCAAACATGCTCATAATTGGGTCCTTGTGTACTCAAAAGGCCCGTAAATGGCATGACTTTGTTATCTATGTGGCCACCCGCGCTCCATTCACACATATGAAAGATTCAGTTGCACAATTAATGCACAGCTGTTTTAAAGCCTTCCTTGGCCCCGCCTCAAGGGATGGCTCTTCTCTCACCTCAGTGCGGGGTGTGGTTGGGCTTTTGGGACAGTGTGCCTCTAATAACAGTGATTTGCATCCTGGTCTTTTGTTTGTCCGTACCTGTCACACATTTCAAGATCCGCATTTTTGTAGTGAGGTCATATTTAAGTTGGTGATTGAGTGGTCTGGTAAGCTAGCAGCTGAACAGATTTGTGGCAGCCCCACGCAGTTAAAATTTAGACATGTGTCCCTTGCTGCAACAATTTGCATAGTCCGTCAGGTCGCCATTATTGGTGCCAGTCTGCTATGCGTAGCAGGACGTGCTTTATTAGTACAAATATTGTTTGAGGAGACAGTGCCTACAAGTTTACTGTCACAGCATGAGAAAGGGCCTGGTCAAGTGGAGTCCATTTCTAGTATGCTACAAGGGTATGCTATATCATACCTAATGTTCTTCTCTACTGCCATTGTTTGGGGAATTGGGGCTAATTCAGCCGGTTGCAAGTTCTGGAGTTCCGAGAGGCGTGCACGTATGATTTCTAGTCACTTGGACTTCATAGCCAGGGTTTTAGAGGGTAGGATAGTGCTAGGATGTGATCCCAGCATGTGGAAGGCACACGTGTTATGCTTTGTGGGCTTGCTAGTTAGGTTTGCACCAACTTGGGTAACGAGTGCAAAACTTGATACATTACGAAAAATATCAAGTGGGCTTAGGAATTGGCATGAATTTGATCTTGCTCTTTCCCTCCTTAAGTTAGGCGGGATGGGGGCAATTGAAGCTGTTGTTGAATTGTTGTTCTAAGTTCTAACCTATCTGTTGAGTCGGTTCAAGTGATATGGGTATCAGTAGTAAAGGTATTTAATTAGTGTATGGTTTAGTTTATAGGTGAAAATTAGGAAACGGTATTTCTTGTATTATATCCGCTTCATGTTTTTGGATGTACTGGGATTTTTGTGTGGCTGTAGAGGCAATTCATTTCCGTTGGTATGATGAGGCCAGGGCCAGATTTTCTCTCAACATAGTTACATAGGCAAGGACGTTGACTTGAGCCCTCAGTAATTCAGGAAATTGAGAAAAATAAAATATTATATAATAAAGTAGGTTATATATATAATGTATGTAAGTGTTAAACTAATAAACTGGAAGCTTTGTTTTCATCAAAGCTCCAAGTTCAACTGCGGTAGCCAAGGCAAAATTAAACTTCATTCATTATTCGTAGTTTCTGCCGGTGGAAATAGTTAAACTGACCTGACGCACTAAATGTTGGAGACAGTCGACTGTCGACAACAGAAGCAGGGGCCAATAATTGAATTCTCTGGTTTAAAAAAAAAAAAAGGAGGTCAATTAGATTATGAGAAAAAAAAAACCGAAAAAGAGAGTAGACAATGGAGGGTGTGACCGAAATTTTTGTTTTTTGACCCTACAAATTCGTTATTAATTAAAAACCATCCGGACTGGATAATATAAAAAATTACCACTCCTACAAAACCATTTCGCCCACCAACTAAACTGGATTCGCACAATACTTTTGTGCACCTCTTGGTCTGCACCATGGTTTGGCGCACTGGGTCCGCGCAATGTTTTGACCGGCTCCTCACAACTATTCAAAGCCCAATTTGTAAGGACCATCCGATTGCATCAAAATCCGTTCTATGTCCATTAAAATCTGTGCAAGTATGTCCATTTCCGTGCGCAGCTATTGGTTCGTCAAACCCTTGTGCGAATCCCTTGGTGCGCAAAATTATTGCGCAGACTTGGTGTGCCAAACCATGGTGTGGACCAAGAGGTGCGCAAAAATATTGTGCGGATCCGTTTGACTGATGAGCGAAATAGTTTTGCGGGAGTAATATTTTTTTTATATAATCCGGTCTGGATGGTTTTTAATTAATAACGAATTTGCATGATGTAAAAAAAAAATTCGGCTAAGTAGAATGCCAACGCAGCATTATCTCGTCTCCTTCTTCCCCTGTATTAAAGGATAACAAAAATCAGTTAATTTATTGGAGTATGATCCCCGGGTTGCACATAAAATTCGTACTTCATGATTCGATTTTAGTTCAATTCGGAAAAAAATTGTTATTAATTCGATTCGAAATTAGTTCATTCTAAAACAAATCAAACTAGTTTGGTTCAAATCTTATTCAAACTCAAACTGGGTATAGTTTGTTCGAAATTGATTCATAAACTATTTAGATTCGAATCTCAAATAATGCAACTAATGACTTCAACTATTAATTTTTAATAATGCAGGAACCAAACTTATATCAGAGTTCAAAATTATTAATATAATGGTAACTTATAATAGAAAAATGATTCAGCTTCGTAACAAATTAACAATGAAATAAGTTTCATTTGACTAGGTCCATGCCGTGATTTTAATCAATCCAGCAACGTAAAAAGTAAGACAATTTTGGATTAGCTCATAATCCATTAGTGTGACTTCATGAAAGGTAATAGGTAAAAGAAAACCGTGTAAATTTTGTTACTTTGTTCTGCGTGAATAAAACTAATGCATAAACTACCGGTGGCTTCCAAAAATTTCACAGTTTGTGATTCGATTGACTTCAATTCGATTCGAAAAATTTTTGTAATTAATTTAATTCAAAATTAATCCGTTCTGAAACAAATCAAACTAAATCGGTTCGAATCTTATTCAAATTTATACTCAAACTGGATAAGTTTGATTTTGTTCGATTTGTTTTGCAGCCCTAATTCCCCCAAGACGGAGAATAATCATTTTTTCTAGGGAGTTGCAAACATATGACCCCCACAATTATTGCCCATCGGACCAAAGTCTGTTCGATGGATGATTTCTACCGTCCGATCCTCTTCAAGATCTCTACGTATGGATATTAAAGCCACAGTACGGATATTAAAGTAATGAGCACAGATCCGCACCAAAGGATGCATACTAAATTTATTTTTGTTTTTCATTTCAGTGTTTTGCTTCCATTAGTCCCGCGTAAGTATGATCGTATCCTCTGTATTACTACATGGGCACTATTATACGGAATTCGTATCCCTGTGCTATCCCGAATAAGCATCTGAAGCCGTAATAAATGAAAGCATGTTGATGGAATTCGTATCCCTGCTAATCTTCTATCCCGAATACACATCCGTAAGCATGCTGATGGAAATGAAAAATTAAAAATCCAGTACATAATATCTCCCATCTTTATTGGCAGAGAAGGAATTTGAGCCAGTACATATTAAAATCCAGTAAGCATGCTGACGGAATTAAAAATTTAGTACATATTTCAAAAATAGAAAGATCAAGATATTTTTTATATTTATCTAGAAGTGATTTTTGAACCGGGATCAATAACTTAAATTCAAAAAAAAATTATATTTTATTTAATAACACAAAAAAATATTTTAATTTTTCTTACAGCCGCAAAAAATTCGACCTGAAAAATATTGATCCGGATTATTTGTTGCAGCCTTTCTAATAAATTAAATTATATAGTATACTATTTATTTTTCAAAAAATATAAAAATATTTTTAATATTTCAATACAAAAAATAAATAAATCATAACATTTTTTATAAATAAAAAATAAAAAGAGAGTTTTGAACCGGCTAAAAAATTACCCATTGTGAAAAAAATTGAAAACCGAGCAAAATGACCGATCTGAATATTTTTATAAATACGCAAAGAACGTGCGCACATTTGAATTTTTTTTATTTAATTAAAGATATTAATAAAAAAAAAAAAAAGTCGGCAATTTGGCACACTGCCACTACGCGCGCATTTATTAGGGGTCGGTGTGCCTAATCTTATTTTCCAGGATTCATTGGGGATACAATTCTACAATGACTCTGATAATGTTGTTTACCTGATAAATGATAAAGATAATAAAAGAAGACATTAGAGTTTTATTTATTTTTTAATTCTCAAGTTTTTAAGAAAAAAATATAAGCATATTATTCATAATCTTATCATTTTTTTTTTTTTTTTTTTTTTTTTTTTTTTTTTAGTTGGCAGCGTTAATCTATATATTTATAAAAGCAGCTTATAAAAAGCTGGAGGGAAGGAAAAATACACTGCAAATAAACGTCAAATGAAAACCCAAAAACCTTTCTCCCTCGAACCCCAGAGAACCTAGCTTGCCCCAATTGCCGTAAGGAGACTGTAGTATGATCCCGCGTGGCCCCTCAACTCTGTCCCACTTGGATTAACAGTTTTGCAACCATAATTTGATATCCATCGTCGTATCATCAATTAATAGTAACACCATTTTTCTCTTACCTGAGAAGAACCTTCTATTCCTTTCCCTCCAAAGTGCCCACGTGCTTGCTGCCCAGACCATATTTACTTATCAGTTCTTTATATAATTTCTATTTGTATATCCAATAAAATACTACAATAATCACGTGAAAACTGTGTTATGTTCAAAAACATATGACTAATGCATACTTGATTATAGCTATAATTTTAGAATTTATTTCTGAAATGAAGATAGGAGGATAAAAAAAATGACGGAGAGGAGAAATATATTGACTTTGTTCCTCAGTTCTAATTTTATAAAGTGACTAGAAATAAAAATAAAGAGAGTAAATGTATGATAATTTTGTTTTGAGTTACAATTTTGTAAGACATAAATAGAGAGAAGACAAGAAGTATATTAACTTTATTTTTTTTTAATTTATAAATTGATTGGCGATGAGAAGAATCATTATAATTATTTTTTAAGAAAAAATTGTTGTCAATATGACCTACGACCTTTAAATTGCAAAAAATAAAATGTTGTCAATATTAAATTTAATTTGTAGATCAAATAAAGAAACAAATAAAATGAGTTTTGATATAATATTCACAAAATAACGACAATTACAAACACGAATAATTGACCACCTAAGATCAAATCATCAAGTACTAAAAATTGCGTTTTATATTTCTTAAACCCAAAAAACAAAGTGTTTACGTAAAACAACCTATTACTTTACTTGACCGTGTCCGTGTCTCTATAATTTATAAATCGAAACCCAATGCCGCTGGTAAAGTCATGTTTTACATTATTGGCTACACATATTCATAGCATTGCGACCGCACCAAATCTCACCAGAACTAAAGGTAGAAAGCATCACTACTCACTGCTGACTTTCTGTGAATTCCCATCGGAGCTTCTTTAATTCCTTTCCTCCTCCGTGCATCATCTCTGTGCCATTCCTACCTCTCTCTCTGTGGATCCACTTATGGCGTCAATCAAAGTCCTGGACAAGATCGACGTGTCTCCTCCCGCCAACTCCTCCTTGAACCCCGTTGTACCTCTCACCTTCTTCGACATAGCATGGCTCCACACCGGCCCAGTCGAGCGTCTCTTCTTCTTCTCATACCATGAATCCACCTCGCATTTTCTCTCTGTCTCCCTCCCCTCTCTGACATCTTCCCTCTCTTTAACCCTTCAAAGATTCCACCTTTTGACCTGCCACGTCAGCACCTCCCTCTCCGACCCTGCTCAATACATCTTCTCTCCTTCGAATACCAATTCAATTGCATTGACTGTAGCCGAATTGGACTCCGTTACCAGTTTTGAAGAACTGGTAACCTCCGATCCACGTGATTTGAGTAAACTGGATCCATTAGTACCACAGTTATGTAAGTCAAATGATGGAAAAACCCCACTTGCGGCCTTGCAGATTACCATATTTCCAAATGAGGGAATTTGTATCGGGGTTTCAATACACCATGTAGCTTGTGATGATTCAGCTTCGATTCATTTTGTGAAGTCATGGGCTGCGGCTTGCCGGGATAACAGGCTTGATTCAGAATCCTCCCCAGTACCGCCAATCCATGACCGGTCTGTAATACCCGATCCAAATGGTTTATACTTTAAGAGTCTGTCTGAAATGCGAGATTTGGCATCAAATGCACCTCCACCACCACCACCTGATTTGTCTGTAAAACCACCTGTTTTGTTTATGGCCACATTCTCTCTCTCTAGAGAACAAATAGATAGATTCAAACATGGAGTGGTTGATACAGCTGCCTCAAGTGGCGTATCGTCCCATTCCTCATCTTTCACGGTTGCAAGTGCATATGCGTGGATCTGTTTGTTGAAATGCCAAGGAGAAAAGCTAACAAAGGAAACAGCCCATCTTCTATTTTCAGTTGATTGCCGGGCCCGGTTAACACCACCGGTACCAATGCAATACTTTGGAAACTGCTTGAGACCTTGTTTTGTGGAGGCTAATGTCGAAGACCTCTTGAGCAAGAATGGGGTTTTAAATGGCGCAATTGCAATAGGAAAATCAATCAAGGGGATGGAAAATGGTGTTTTAGATGGTGCTGAGGGTTGGTTAAAGAAAATTCTGTCAATATTACCTAACCAGCCGATGTCGGTCGGTGGATCACCGAGATTCAGGGTTTATGATGTGGATTTTGGATTTGGTAAACCTAAAAAGGTTGAGATGGTTAGTATAGCTAAAACACCCGGTACAGTGTCTCTGTCGGAGACTGGTACGGAGGAAGGAGGGATTGAAATTGGGGTTGTTCTACCGAGGGATGAACTGGAGAGGTTTAGTTTTTGCTTTTTAGATGGGCTCAATTGATTTGTAGTTCATGAATTGCACGTTTTTGCCTTTTTATTTTGTTATTTAAACATCTTTGTTGCTTTTTTGGTATGCTAATAAAATGATGTAATGATAAAATCAAAGATATTATGGTCTCAGAATTCCAATCATTATCATTATCTTGTGAAATTTATACAGACTAGCATTTAACCCGGGCAATGCACCTAAAAGAATGATATAATTTTGTTGTAGGTTACTTCATAAACTCCTTTCTCAACTTTCTGCAACTTACAGGCTTACATCTAATTAGCAAAATTTCTTTCACTGACTTCAAGATTAAATTTCAAAATACTGTGATTAAACGAACAGTCACACGTGTTGTGTCATGCCGTGACCAAAATGTTGAAGGTGGTCACAACACACAAATAGTCACGGCACGGGAGTCATGCCGTGCCCAAACGTGACGCGCCCAAACTTGCCGTGTCCAGACGTGCCGTGTACAAACGTGACTGGTCACGACATCACGTTTGTCACGTTTGATCATGTTTAACTATTTTTTTCATAATTTAGGTTAGTTTATTTAAGATTCACTATTTGATTAAGATCTAACAGTCTTAATTACGCGTGACTCGCATGACCACGTGCCGTGCTGTAACTAGATCTTTTGTGTGACGTGCCGTACCGTGTCAAATTTTCAAAAGATAACCACAACACACGAATGATCACCCCATACAACAGTGACACATGCCGTACCGTTTCGTACCATAATCGTGTCATTCCGTGACAGAGTCAGCTCCCCCGTATTCTTCCCACTCTACGACTACATTGGTTAGAATACCTAAAAAAATGCAGACGTTTAATAGGCATGGTTATAAATCGGCAGATTAATTGAGGGCAATATGATGGGTATCGAGTCAGTCGGAATTAAGATTTGTCCAGATAATTTTAAAATTTGTGTATATTGAGTGCATAATTTTAAAACTTATCGGACATCTCTGATTAGATATCGGCCGGATTAAATTTGATTTGATATTCATTGAACTGCCGCCCATTCCATTAGAAATCCAGCATTAATAACGGTAACATCCTTGTTGGAAAAGATTTTTGTGTGAAAATATTAATAACGTGTATCAGCCTCACGTAATAAACTATATATATAATTATCGAACCACGGCTAATATGTTTTTACAAGCATTTTGGCCGAAATATCAAATATTAAAATTTTATATTTGAAAGGTTGAGTTAAGTAGTTTAATTATATATTAAATTTGTACTTTTATTTTTATAATTTTTGAAAGCTGGTCTTTTTTGACAAACCAATAATGCATCAATATACGCACAAATCTTTATTTTTTAACCGCTTGACTTGATACTAAATCAATTCAAAAAATATATATATATATATATATATATATATATATGCAAATGAAGCTCTTGAAGGAGATCAATTTGAATGATTTGGATTTTTCGTTGAAAGCTAATTAAGTGGAAATCATTTTAGCGGCGATTTAATTGCATGATTGAGACAAAATGGGCTTAAGAACAGTTATTCACACAATCCGGGTAATATCATTTCAATTTTATTTATTAACTATTGTTTGAATTTTTCGAATTTTTACCTCAACAAATTAAAGTCATGCAGTTAATTTCTTTAATTCAAACACCTACTCGTTCATTGAACGAGATAATTCTTGATTTTAGTATCTTTGTGTTAAATATAAATAATTGGTCCATCTTTCTTTTTTGGTAAAAAAGGCCAAAACCCAGCTTCATTAAGAAACAGAGTTAAATTACAAAACTCAATCCATAAATGCAGAAACAAAAAGTGCTGCTAACTCAGTCAGCTATAGCTGCCTAATCTAAACACATCACATAGCTCAGTCTAATGGATATGCTTACTCTATGAGCAAGGAACTAATTATTAATGACTACTAGCCTATCTATGTAAGTCATATCTAACAAAAACATAAAATCATAGCATCCATCAGACTTCAGAACCCAAAAGGTGATACCACATCTATGATAAAACATAAAATCATAGCTCAGTCTAATTGGTCCATCTTTCTTACTCCATTAAATTATTTAAATGACAATATAGTGTCCAAGTTTTCTTACAAACGTTATATCCTTCATTAAGGCAATTTCACTGAATTTAGTGAACTCATTGTTGGAGTAAAAATTCACAAAAATTCCAATACTTAATAAATTAATTAAAATAAATTAAGTCAAATCAATATTTGATCCTTATTGTGTAAAACACAGTCCTTGAGCATATTCTGTCTCAATTGTGCAATATTTAGAACTGCAACCAAGATAATCCAAGGTTGTTGCTCCCTAAGCACGTCATAAAAACTATTTATAATCTGCAATATCCAACAGTTAGATTGAAATTTAACAAAATTGAGACAAAACAAGTAATCAAAGAGGCTCAACCTTAAAAAAAATAAAAAAAATATGTGAAAGGGAGTTAATGGTCAAGAGAGTGGGTGAATCCAGTTCTTTTGGTTATTATAAGAATCAATTAAGAGCGAATTACGGAGAATAGTTAACAGCACCTGTTAGAAAAATAAATGGAATGATAAACATTAAGGAAAGCTTTAAGACTTTCATTTGTTAAAATTACAATATTAGGAGAGAAAAATTTTGTTTCTTTATACTTATTTTTGTCTCTATTTAAAGCTCCTATTTGTTTGCTAAGTTCCAGTCACAGCTAATGCTTCACTGGTGAACTTAATTATTTGTTAAGTTTCTGCCAAAAATTTGACCCGACTTCATAAATTGAAAATTCGAGATATATCATAGGATGCGTGCTCCACGTCTGTTCTACTAAGCTGGAATTTTGTTTTGTTAATTTAGAGACATTATCATGCCATAATTGCGGAATTTTTTATTAATATCCAATTTTTTTAAATAATTTCAAAATCTATGTCCTGTTGGGCGAGAATTTGAAATATGTCCAAATCGGAAATAAAATTCTCGGTTTCAAACAAACTTTCTGCAAAATAAATTCCCGGTTCTAGACATTCCAAAACCGGAGATTAAATTTTCAATTTGTAAAACCAAAAACTTAGTTACTGGTTCTATTTTTTTTAAACATAAATGTTTATAATTTATTTATTTTTTATATTAAAATATTATAAATATTTTATACATTTATTTAAAAATAGACGGAATACTATATAATTTGATTTATTAGAAAAACTGCAACAAATAATCAAAATCAATATTTTTTAGGCCGGATTTTTTGGGCTGTAAAACAAATTCAAATATTTCTCTGTGGGTTATTGAAAAAAATAAAAATGTTTGAATATGAGTTATCGATTCCTGTTCAAAAATGACTTTAGATAAATAAAGAAAATATTTGGATTCTTCTATTTTTAAAAAATGAATAAAATTTGAGAATTGTCAGAGAAAAAGTAAGGTAGTTCTCAATTTTTGTTTATTTTTTCAAAAATAGAAGAATCCAAATATTTTCTGGATTTACCTAAAGGTGACTTTTGAACCGGAATCGATTCAAAATATTTTTATTTTTTCCAATAACACATAAATAAATATTTTAATTTTTCCTACAGCCGCAAAAAATTCGGCTTGAAAAATATCGATGGAATACTAATTTTAAAGAAATATATACAATATTTCAATAAAAAAATAAATAAATTATAAACATTTATGTTTATAAACAAAAATTAGAATTGGGAATTAAATTTCCAGTTTTACAAACCGGAAATTCAATCTCTGATTTCAGACTAATTAGAATCGGAAATTTATTTTGCGGAAAGTTTGTTTGAAAGGGAATTTTATTTCCGGTTTTGACATATTTTGAATTCTTGCCCAACAGAGTGTATATTTTGAAATTATTTTAAAAAATTGGATATTTATAAAGAGGACCCAGATAAATGTCTCCGCACCTCCATCCTCCCTCTATCCCCGCACTAAAAGACAAAAAAAATATGGTTTCGCGTAATATTTAACATCTATATGTAATGTATTTACAGTACATTGAACAAGTATTTAACTCTATTCATTGGAGTATTAACTGTCTGTCCAACAACAAAACAATATTTGTCTCCACAAAAATTTAACATATTTGTCCCCGCATGCCCGCACTAAAAGACAAAAAAATTAGATTCCGACATTTGATGGTTTAAATTTTCTGCGGTATTTAATTTCAATCTCTAGTATATTAATAGTGAATCAAACAAGTATTTAACTCTATTCATTGAAGTATTTAACTGTCCGCGTCCAACAACGACACAATCTGTCCCCGCAAAAATGACAAACTAATTTGGTATCATCTCCACGTCCCGCACATCAGTATTTATCTTTAGGAATGTTAGTATTTAACATTATGAACGTTAGTATTTATCTTTAAAGTCAAAAGTATTAATCTCTAAAATTATAAATAAGTTGCATGAATTATATTTAGCATCCTATATCTCAGTATTTAACTTTATACACATTAGTATTTAACTTCAGATATTTAATTTCCCGCAGTATTTAACTTCATTTTTTAGTGTATTTACCGTTCATCGATCTAGTATTTAACTTTGTTCATTGTAGTATTAACTATTGACGTCCAACAGCGAAAAATATTATCCGAGAGAACGAAGGGAGATAAAAATAGAGAGTTCTATGTAATTATTCTTATAAATGACCCAGATAACTGTCTCTCTATCACTGAATACTTGATTGAATACTTGAATGCACGATTGTTCCTTATCTACCGTGCTACTGCTACCTCCCTATCACTCTCTGCTCAACAAACAGGGTGAGGGTTATACTTGTTTGCACTTTTCCGTAGACCGGTTGCTAATCCGGTCCATGAGATCTAAAATGGACTGATCGGAAAATCTGAACCATAAAAAGATTCGATACGGATCGTAGAATTCATATTAACGGTCGAGACCATCTTCGATGCTTCAACGTGGACCCACGTTTCAGTTAATTCAAACAGCTTTATCAGGTTTATTTGTTCTCTAACCCTTTTCACTAGTGTTTTCATTCTTCAACCCTCCAGTCCAGAGTCCCGATTTCATCTAAAGCAGATTCTCATATCCGGATAAGCAGGGAGATAGATGGCTATGGGTAAGACGCTGCTCTGTATCCCCTCGGTGGCGAAGACGGCGGAGGAGATGGCCGGAGACATGGCGGCTGCGGCGGCGATGGGCGCCGATGTGGTTGAGCTCCGTCTCGACTGTCTCTCTTCCTTCCAACCCCGCTCCGACCTCGAGCGCCTACTCACCAACCGTCCCGTCCCCGCTCTTGTCACCTACCGGTTTCTCTCTCTCTCTCTCTCTCTCACACACACACACACATTACATTAGTGCGCATCGTACATTGCTTGTTTTTAAGACGCAAGTGAAACCAACTGTACGGTTAGCTTACCTGACCTCACTGTTAGACTCAATTGTAGTGCAATTGAGCAGTTTCCTAAGTACTCCAAGTTTACAGTGATTACCATGTCTCCTCTGTAATTACAGGCCAAAATGGGAAGGAGGTGAATATGACGGTGACGATGAAACCCGGATTGAGGTTCTTCTCTTAGCAATGGAATTGGGGGCGGATTATGTGGATATTGAATTCAAGGTTTCTCTTTGTTTTTCTTCTCTTGATTACTATGTTAGCTATTTTTATCATAACTTCATATTAATATGCCAGTTAAGTAGGTATACTCTATTTATAAATAAAAGGTGCATACGAATCCAGGATTAAACCCAAGTTATCTGGTGTTTGGATAAAACCAACTACCAAGATCTAGTACAACACTTGTAGGGATACTAGGCTAAACTTATATCTTCTTTTCCTAGTTATTTATTTTTGGCTGTGTACTTCCATGTCTAGGTTGCAGCAAGGTTATTAAATCTAATGTCGGGAAAGAAGCCAGAGAATTTGAAGCTCATCATTTCATCTCATAATTATGAAATGACCCCTTCAGTTGAGGAGCTTGGTAACCTAGCAGCAAGCATTCAGACTTTAGGTGCTGACATAGTGAAAATCACCACGACAGCTAACGATATATCTGATGTATCCCGAATGTTCCAACTAATTGTGCATAGCCAAGTTAGTATGAGACAACTCTGACCATTTTTTGTTTAGTTAATTAAATTTCAGAATTTTCTATGCTGCACCCCTAGTTTTATTGGTGTTATTAAGTTATCTATGGATACTCCTAGTCTAAATATCGATGTGGCGCTCCCATGTCAATAGATCTGCAAGTCGAAAAGATGAATTGCTAATTTACCGGATCCTATCATTGATCAAAATTTCTAAAAACGAATGCATTTATCTGAATCTAACACCCTTTTTTTAACCTGATGAATGAAATACATATTATGCATAAATTGCCTGCAATTTAAAAAATATATGACCAAATTTCCATTAAATCCCTAACATAAATTCTCTGCCATAGACCCATAACTCATAATAAAGTATGTTATGTTATCAGCATTATAATTGAGTCTACAATCCATAATTAAAACTCTGCTTTTGATGTTGTTGTTTTTTTACCTTGGAAAACATAATTTTTGTAATTTCTCCATTAAAAATTCAATCATGAATGTGATTTCAACAGTAATCTAATTTTTCTTTAAAGATAATCTGGATTCCCATATTAATTGTTGAATTCGAATCCACATTTGGACTTCTTAAATCTTGTAGCATTTGAACTTGGGTCTTGCTGAACCCTGAAGGGTCCTGTGTTGAACTCCTCTTCCAGTCAAATTGTATATTTTATTAAATCTTGTAGTATTTGAACTTGGGTCTTGCTGAACCTTAAAGGGTTCTGCATTGAACTCCTCTTCCAGTCAAATTGTATATTTTAAATTATCTTTTTATGTTTAATTTCAGATATTATGAATAAATTTTGGGATTACATGAGGTTAGTACATCCAACATAAACCATGAGTAAACACAAAGGATTATACAAAAGTACTTTTGGCTTGCACCCTATATACTCTTAGAGTTAGTATGAATTGGTTGATACCATAGTGGTTTATGGTGTATTCTGCTCTAACAGAGTAACCACTGTATTTTGACTTGTACTGGATACAAATGTTGTACTGTGATAAATAATCCCAGTCTTTTTGTAGCGTGATTCATATTTCATTCAATCTTATATTTGAATAATGAAGTAGGAAAAGCAGGTGCCGATAATCGGGCTGGTCATGAAGGACAGAGGCGTCATTTCCCGTCTGCTCTGCCCCAAATTCGGGGGTTACCTCACATTTGGCTCCTTAAATAAAGGGAGAGAATCCGCACCAGGCCAAATCACCGGATCAGAGTTGCTTAATGTGTATCGAATTAGAGAGATTGGGCCTGATACTAAGGTCTTTGGTATAATCGGCAAGCCTGTGGGCCATAGTAAAAGCCCAAATTTGCACAATGACGCTTTTAGGGCGGTTGGGTTTAATGCTGTCTATGTGCCATATTTGGTTGATGACCTGCCGAGCTTCTTGAACACATATTCTTCTCCAGATTTTGCAGGATTTAGGTACTGGATATTATATTTATTTATTATTATATTTTTTTGGGTTTATGTTTATGGGATGAATTGGCGCAAAAACTTGGTGTTTAGCGCACAACATCCACAAGGTATGTGGCACTGAATGCTGACAATTGACCCTCTTTTTTATGTGCATCCTTTTACTCTAGCCGTCAATTTGAGCTAGAATCAACACATATTTGTTATGATAATAAACTCAATTTTGTATGAGCTACTCAGGAACTAATGAGAATTGAGGTTATTTTTTGCCAGCTCTTACTTTTTTGGTTATAAGGTAGGCACGGTTTGCAAATAACTCAAAATGGTTGGCTGTTAAATTTTAAATTATGATAATTTTGGTTTTCATCAGCTGGTACAATATTGGGTGATATAGTTCAAACTTCAAAAAAAGGGACGTAGTTTTCTGACACATTCTCCATGCTTTGGTGATTTTTCTGCTACCTTTTAAAATTAGTACCCTCTTTACTTTGCTTATGTGATTTTTTTATGTTGCATTGCTAAGCTGTACAATTCCTCACAAGGAGGAAGCTGTGACATGCTGTGACGAAGTGGATCCTATTGCAAAGGTAAGGTCACTGTTGAATTAGTGAGAGGCTTGAATTCTAACAACTTGTTGGAATGCTTATTTAACGTCAGATAATGCATCTGTAAATCTTTCTTTCAAAGACAAAATTAAGGATTTGTCTTTCATTGACTGTATTTCATAATGTAAAAAATAAATCTATTTTGAAAAAAATATATAAAATTAAAAATTATCTACTTATTCTTGTTTTTCATTTATTCCCTTTTCAGGCCATCGGTGCTGTTAATACCATAATCAGAAGGCCTTCAGATGGAAAGTTGATTGGTTACAACACTGATTATGTTGGTGCAATTTCGGCTATTGAGGATGGAATTGCAGGTTAGTACAATTAATCGACTCTCTTACAGTCTTAATTTAGAAAGATTTGCTATTTGAGATGATTATCTAAATTAGATGCTGATGATATGCAATAATCTGAGATTTATCCTTGCAGGTTATAGGGTGAAGGATGCTGCAGTTTCGCCCTTAGCCGGTCGCCTTTTTGTGGTCATAGGGGCTGGTGGGGCTGGAAAAGCACTTGCTTATGGTGCCAAGGAGAAGGGGGCTAAAGTTGTCATTGCAAACCGTACTTATGGTAAAATTATCAAGTTACTAGCCATTCGTTTGTTTCAAAAATTTCTTTGGTGGTTTCCATCCTCTGTCGATCCTGTACAACCGGTCTGATCGAAGTTCTCTATTATTTTAAGTTTGGATATTTCTGGTTCTTTGTGTTCCTTTGTTCAAGTAAGAGTAAAACTAGATCAATTATGGTTAAGTTGAAGCCCATGTGAGGAGTAGTTGAATAATTGAGGGTTAAGCTAGGTTTGATTGGTTCAAATGAGAAGCTTACATGCAAAAGGTTAAGATCTCATTTTGGGTTAATTTGGACCAGTTTGCAAAACTGAAGAAACCCTGCCATACCAGTCAGGAAATGTGAGGTCAGGCTTGTCCTGGTTTCCTTTTTTCAGATGTAAATTATCTGTCATTAAGGGAAACTTGACTGCATTTTTTTTAACTGTTGTTAGAACGAGCGAAACAACTTGCTAATTTAATTGGAGGTCATGCCCTGACACTCGCTGATCTGGAAAATTACCATCCTGAAGAAGGCATGATTCTTGCAAATACTACATCCATTGGGATGCATCCAAATGTCAATGATACTCCTCTTTCCAAGGTTTTTTCTTTTCCATTTTTAAGTATATCTATTAGGAAGTTGCGTTCTAAGTAGAATCAAACTTGGTCCTGCCAAGAACCTCTACTATTATGTTTTTAGTGGCAATAAGGTACCTTTCTTTACTAATGTAATGCTTGTTCATTGTGGCATATGTGATTCATATATAAAAACAAAGTAGCCTACAGCGGATGGGTTAGTCTGTGCAAGCAAAATGTCATATTGTGATATATAATCAAAATTAGCAAGGTGAGGCTGAAGTCCATCTACTTGGGACTTCTAAGGGCTATTACTGTACCTGCAGGGGAAAGCCACAGTTAAAATAGTAATCTAAATTGGGTAACCAGATCAAAATGGAGAGCAAATTGTTCATTTAGCCTTTTCATATATGTTTACTCTTAATATACTTCTTTTCAATTTTATAGCAAGCACTAAAGCATTATGCGGTGGTGTTTGATGCGGTGTACACCCCAAAAGTGACTCGGCTGTTGCGTGAGGCAGAAGAGTCGGGGTCAAATGTTGTCAGTGGTCTTGAGATGTTTATCAGGCAAGCCATGGGTCAATTCGAGCTATTTACTGGTCTGACAGGTATTTTTTTTTTGGTCTGTTCCATATCAGTAAAATAATCTTGTGCTGTTGTAAAGTTTTTATTGGCAAAGTTTGTTGTTTGCTGCAAATACCTATTAGGCCCATAATCCCTTGGCTCTCTTTTGCTGACATAAAAAGAGAATTTGGAACCTTAAATAAACTGAGACAGGCCACTATGCACAGAAAGTGATGGTTCTGGAGTCGTTTCATTTAATGACAATAACCCTCAGGACGTGCTTTTTTCTAAATGTCTATTTATGGAAGAGAAACATTTCAAGTCCTTTCATTCATATTATGACTTTTTATTCATTTGTCAGCTTATTTATAGCTTGTCTAACTTGCCTTTTTTCGGCCTTATTCAGCCCCTGAGAGTCTGATGCGCGATATTGTGCTGAGAATAAATGCATAATTATTTTGGTATGATATCTTTTTTTATTTCTGTACAATTTACCTCTTTCTGTAATAAATGCAATTTCTTGTGTATTTTGAGTTTTTGACACTTGAATTTCAATTCTTGGGAGTGAACAAGACCGTTTTGTATTTAGAGGACACATTCGTCCTACTCTGATTCATTAATGACTTGTTTTCATTTTGAAAGTTTGTCATAGTTTTTTTTTTTTTTTTGGGTTAGTTATTTTTGGTATACAGGCGCTCAGCTAATGGATTTTGTAATCTCTTTGTTCGGGATGAATAACAGCATGCAATGTAGTCCAGACTTTGGCATTTGAAGACCTGCTAGAAATAACCATGTGGACAAGGGCAGTAGTCATTTTCGTGAGCCTATTTATGATTTTATCGTGTTCCACCTTCTCATTAAGGTTGAACTTTTCAATGTTCTGTTGTGTGGCATCTTTAACGGGTGCTTGTGCTAGTTATGTTTTTTTATATAATTCTGTGTAGAACTGTAGAATTTTGTTTTATCGCGCCTTGCATATTACATTGCAGTATGGTTGCTTAGAGGCGTCTAAGTTTCTCCCAATGATGATCATATTTTATTTTCTGGCGTAAAAAAAATATATTATTTAACTAAATATTGTATGCGTTACAGTTGCACAATTATGGACTAAAAATCTATTATTTAACCAAATCATCAAAATGAAGACCAATTCTTCATCATTCATCACCACCAGTTGCACAATTATGGACTAATTTTATAAGACAAAATAATATGCTTTGTTGTCAGTGTTGAAATGTTCATGCTTTATAAAACAACAGCACAAATATAATTCAAAAGTGCATCATAAATTTCATTTGAAAGAGAACAGATTTGCAAATTTCGTCATAGAAAAATAAATTAGAATGATCAGAGAAAATAAAAACACGAATGAAGACAATTTTTTTATTTTTTTATTTGAAGATAAATTGAGAATTGTAGTTGAAAGTTGAACTAGGTGGGAGGCTGGGAGCTGTTCGGGATGAATCCCGAATACATGCTTAAACTGCAAATATCACGCACACCCCTGTGAAACACAATATTCACGGATTTAAACTTGGCTTTGACAAGTAAATTACATTATAAAAAAATACTTTCCGTTGAAATAATACAGCATGCTATTAATAGTAGCTTTGCGGGCAAGTTCTTAGAAAACACGATAAACTTTGTCATTAAACCGCTTAATTTTTTTTAGATTTTATAAGCTATATATAAGTAGTGTCTTCTTACTTAAATTCTTGCTTGTGAGACTAAGTATATCCAGTCAGATCCTAAGTCCTAACATTTTTTTTTTGTTATCCATGTGTTTGTTTATAACTTTATATTATTCTTTTGGCGTTGTAGCTGATATATACTATGTTTTTGTTGTCCATGTTTTTGCGTCATAATTATATTGTTAATTTTATAATTTAACCAATAAGTTTCTCCTCATGTGTCAAACTATAATTATATTTTGAATTTTATTGTTGGACCAGATAAAGAAAAATGAATTTGATCGTTTTGAAATTTAGCAGGTTTTTTTTTTAATTAATCAATAGACAAAGCTGCTGGAAAATGAAAATTTTATGAAATTAACATAAAAAATACCAACAATCAATTCGGTGTACATTGAAATAATTAGTGCCTACATAATTAGTTTACGGTGTACATTGAAATAAATATATATATTTTTAAAACAAATTAAAATTTCTCACAACTGATCTCAGTACAATCAAATATTTATTTCAACACATTCTCATATTCATTTCCATAAAATCCGTACCTATGTGAACTCATGACAAATGAACAGGTTTTAAGGTCATGTTTGATTGTGGAGTTAGAGGTGGAGTAAACATCTTACTCCACACTTAATTCGTCAAACGATGAGAAAGATGGAATATCAAAGACAATGTTTTCAAAGTTTTTGCTCTGTTTTCTTCTTTCTTCTAACAAGCTCCAGGCGTTTTGAAATTGGAGGCTACTGAGGAAATAAATCTGAGTGGTTTTTGTCGCTGGGCAAAGACAGTGAGTAGCATAAATGATTGAGAAAAGGACAGGGCCATCACTGCTAATGGGTAAAAGATGAGGCAATTAATTAGGGGAAGGAACAGTCTGAGATGACATTTAATGCTTAGGAGAAGAAGGAAAAAGAGAGATGAGGGAAAATGGCTATTATGGTGTTCTGATGGGAAAATTGGCTATTTTGAAATTTTGAATGGGTACATGTTGAAAATAATTAGTTTATATATCTTGGAGATACTCATCTTGAGGACACATATCAAAGATATGAAGAATTCTGCACATTATACACAGGATACAATTTCCTGATTCCTGTGATATTTACTTCCTTCTCTGGCTACACTAGCTGTTTCTAGGAAATGTCAAATAGCTGTACAAGTCATTAATTCTCTTAATGACTCATGATTCATTTCCATTATTTGTTCCAACGGCTATAAGCCTAAATGTGTATAAATAGCTTGCTTCTGTACATTGTAATACATAATACATAATCAATAAAATAGAGAAATTCTTTTTTATCAAAAGTTTCAGTACACTAGAAATTTTCTCTTTTTTCAAATGCTGAGCTTGTGAAAAAGTGAGAAAAAACTACACAGCATGAAAAAAAAAAATTGTATTTCTTTAATTCTCTACGTAGATCTAATATGATGTGTAATCATATCTTATTTTTTTCTGTATCAATCGATTAATGTTCAAGCTAAAGTATATTAAAAGAAGTCAATTTTAATATATTGATACATTGAAACCTTACATGTCTCAATTGGCAGTATCATAGAATTAGGAGAGAAGAATAATAAATAGTTTAAACCTTACATGACCCAATTCTATCATAGTTTGAGAATATGATACCTGCAGCTATATTGATCATAAGCTGGCCAGGATATTATATTAATAAAAACAACCAATTACATTCAGTCTTTTACAATATCAAAGGCATAATAAAATCATGCCCCTAGAGGAACTATAACTACTTATGAAAGAAAGTAAGAAAATGAAACAGAAAATCTGAAAAAAAAAAAAAAAAAAAAAACTGGAATTAGCAATGTGTGATCCACAGCTTCATTTCATCAACGCATCTCCACGCAATTTGTTTTGGCTGTCCTCTCATCTCCCAAAAAATGATTTTGTTCCTTAATTTCTTTCCACAGGAACCAACAAACACACATGAATCATGCCATCCAATCTTTTTTCCGTATGGTACCCAAGTTCTTAAGCCTAAACTGGTTCTGTGAAGCAGTCCATACCATGCCAACCGACCGTGCTGGTTTCATTAGTAAGAGACCAGTGATCCTTGCCACTTCAAACCAAATTAACATGAGTCGCTAAATGGCGTAAAAACAAAAGGCGCAGGATGGACTCAAATGGGCAATTGGCACAGAGAACACACTGCTTATCATAATGCATCCCACGTTGTGCCATAACATCTGACCGTCAGAGGTACCGAGCAATGCCATATCTCTGTAAGGTGACACTTAATCATGCCACCACACACAAGTAGTTGATAAAACGAGCTAGCTGTGTATAACATGTCTCTTGTCCAACTCCACTCTAAACGGTTTTTCTGTTATGAAAAGTGTAAAGTGGTGTCTCCTGTATGATCCAAGAGCGGCTGTAGGGTTTTGCCCATCCATCATGTAAAGCAATTGTAGATTGTAACAAGGGTATTAATTTTAGTATTACATCTATAAAAGAAAAAGAAAAAATCAACATCCTAACAATTTTTTCATACATTTATCGAACACCTGTATTCTAAAATTTCTATGGATTAAATGACTTTGGTTTTGACAAATTGAAACTCATATTCCTATATTAAAAATTCTCATTCCTACAAAATTTTCATGTTACCGAACATGAATCTTACCAATTTCTCTTATCAGCCCAGATCCTCTGCACTACCTTACCGTTTGAATTTGTTTAAACCGTCCAATCAAATCCAAACCAATCTGGTGCCAATCTTATAATTTGCTATTAGATTATGCTCCACACACGAGCCGCGTATTGAAAAGGAAAAGGAAGGACCAGTATCCTCTGTAGTATCACATTTAGTGTCAGTTCCTTTGAGATTTGAACTAGTACATGGTAGTATTATTTGTGCAAAGTTAAAATAACGGTACAGATCTACTAATTAGGGATCATTCTAAAAAAATCCTTGTGTTGTACCCAGTGGCGAAGACAGCTCACAACAGGGGTAAGCAGTTGCCTACCCCTGGAAATTTTTTTTTTTAACTGGACCCGGTTCTAAAACAGGCCTTGCCTACTCCTGGATATAAGTTTGCCTACCCCTGACACAAATTAAATCTTAGCTCTTTACAATTCTAATTTCTAAATCACAGCCTGACTCTACCCCTTTACAGTTGCTTGTGATTTTGTGAGAAATTAGCTGTGCTCGACTCTAACCGGCCTTGTGCATTTTCAGATTCTTCTATTGTCTATTAGGACTTGTGTGAATGTGTGATTGTGAATTTATATAAGGTAAACTCTATCAGTGGCCGTTAGGACTTGTGCATTTTCTATGCATTTCCAAATTAGATTTCGAAACGTTATGGTTTATAACTTTCAGCTACAGTGTCATGAATATTATAAACTATAACGTCCTTCTTAGATTTCGAAATTCACCGAAATCATTCTCCATTGTCGTTATTTTTATTTTATTTTTCCTATTAATAAAAAGTCGGTAAATTTTGCCTTAGAAATTTATTAATTTACTAAATGTTGTAGTTGAGTATACTTTTCAAAAACAAATCTACAAATGGATGTCCAATGCAGTAACTTAGTTGCCTTGATGCTCAAATTTCTGAACTCTTTGTAGCTTGATTTTGCATTAAGCAATTATTAAGGGAAATGGTACCAGGTCCATTTTTCCTTATCTTTATTAAAAAAACACTCGAAAGGTTCATCAT
This sequence comes from Carex cristatella, assembly GCA_024447775.1. NCBI lineage: Eukaryota > Viridiplantae > Streptophyta > Magnoliopsida > Poales > Cyperaceae > Carex > Carex cristatella. Next base: position 3,193,185 of record JAJHPF010000033.1, on the reverse strand, counting down.
AGTTATTATAAGCATAAACAATATGGAGATTTTATATTGTAATGATTTGGTGCTGTATAAATAAAATTATTGAAAAGGGGGGGGGTTTATTTTATATTTTGTTTGAGGCGTTATATGCTAATTCAAAGAACAACAACTTGAATTACGTTTACGTAATTTGAATAGAGTTTGTTTTCGAAATATCATCATCTTTTCTAAATTCTAAAGACACTTTATTTCCATTATGTACAAGGTAAATGTTAAATAGATATTTTTCAAGTTTTTTTTTTTAGGATAATATTTTTCAAGTGAATATTATCTTCCAAATTGATTTTCGAAACTCCTGAAAAATGTGAAATTTTAACGGGTCTTGACTTAATTCTACCAACCAGAACCGTCCGATTGAATTTTAACGGGTCTTGACTTACTTAACCTCTGAAAAATGAATTTTAGCGGTGAAATGTAACCAACTCTGTTAGCGGAAAAGAGATGATACCATTCCCCATCCGGACTTCGCAACAAAGCGACGCAATTACGCTAAGATCTTCCGAGTGAGAGAGAATCTCAAACTCAAAAGTACAGCTTTCGCCATTCCCAAATCAATGGAAGAAGCTGAAGCTGCAACCGCATCCCCAATTTCCACTTCTCGAGGTAACCAAAATAACCAAATTTCTGAGAATTTCATCTCCTCGCAACATTAAATTCAAATTGCTTTCCTTTTGCACTTACTGATCGATTTTGCTGTCCCATTTTTTCTTTTTTCTTTTTTATTTAAAAAAAATGAAATTGAAGGAATTTTAGAGAAAGGAGGATTCAATAAGCCAGGTACGCTGGCGTACGCGCTCTGCCGTTTCTCAACCAGTGGTGTGGCCGTTGGTGTGGCCACTACCGTCACGCATCCCATGGGTAATTTTTTTACTTTTATGATTTTGCTATTCCGTCCCTGGAAATGTGAAATTTTTCTGATGGTTTCCTGCAAAGTTAGCTAAGCTTGCTTTTAAGTCCAAAATGGTAGAAAATGATCTCTCTTCCATCCAGAACTGAATGTTTGATTCTCCAACAACCGGTCAGTCCTACCTAAATCTCAGTAACAATTGAACTGCACAACAACCAAACAATAGGGCTGAATGTGATGCTATTGATGCAGCAGCTGGCTTTCTTCAAGTTGATTCACCCACTGAAGTTGTTTCTAGTTCTTCTGCTAGTGCTAGTGTAGTGGTTATTAGTGATACTTCCTAGTTTGCTTACTTGATTGTTGGTTTTGTATAATTCTAAATATACACTTGCAAAACTCTTATGCATTTTACTTGAACTAGGTACTGTTGGCTTTACTGTTAGTGAGACTTTTGTTTAGGATTTATCAGAGACTATGTTTCTTTGCTTTTGTATGGACATGGTAGTTTCGTAATGAAACTGGTGGTATCACCACTTTTATCCAAAAAAAAAATGAAGTGGAAAATAATTATTAATACATGTCACACCATGTTGATGTCAGGAATGTGCCGTTTCAAGACCAGAATAGTCAACAGTGCTATAATATTTGTGTCATAATATAGAGAAATGTCCAGTAGCTCAGCAATCTTATTGTATGGTTTTAGTATTTTTATTCCTGATGGTACCAGTAACAATTGATGCAACATGATTTTTTGGTGTGGCAGATGTGCTCAAAGTACGACTTCAAATGCAGCTTGCTGGTCAGAGGGGTCAGTTAATTGGAATGGTAGTAATAACTTTCATATTACTTCTTTTCATTTTGGAATGCTCGGATCTTGCTTATAGTTCTATTTGAAATTGGAAAATTTCATAAAGTTTCTGTATCGTTCCCGTGCAAATCAAGAAGTAATTTTCCACCGAGGAGCTTTTTCTATGTTTATGTCTCTCGTCTATTTAATGCACTTTTTCTCTTAATGCTTCCCAAAGGCATTGTACATAGACACCATTTTTCTAAGTTTTTTGTATGCAGATAATTGTTAGAGCGTACTCTGCATCAGCAAATTTTTTAACCTAACAAAATAAATGATATCTCATATATTCACTTGGAATGGTAATATTATAGCAAGAGGAAATAAAATAAAAATTACCAACCTTACTGGATAAGGATATACCTTGTCTACTTCAGTATACCATATATAATATTTCAATGATTATTTCAGATTTCATTTCATTCCTTAGACATAACATGTGTAAATGCCTGACAATCGGAATTAAACAAGGTGACCAGGGTGCAAAGTTCCTGATATGTGAGGCTTATATGTAAAACATCTCTTTTACGGCATGCAGGGGCAAATATTTACACAAATGATAAAAGTAGAGGGGCCTGGCTCACTTTACCTTGGAATCGCACCAGCTTTAACTAGGTCGCTTCTATATGGAGGCCTTAGATTGGGGCTGTACGAGCCATGCAAACATGCATGCGAGTATGTATTTGGCTCATCGAATTTCGCATTTAAGTTCGCATCTGGTGCAGTTTCTGGTGCACTTGCCACTGCTCTTACGAACCCAACTGAAGTTTTGAAGGTATGATAATTATATGGGTAAATTTGGAACTTTTAGATGACTTGTATGCAAAAAAAAAAAAAATAAGCAGAAAATAATACAAGATACTATGAGACCATGGATGATTGGTAGGGTGCCCAATTGATCGGTTCAGTTTAAACTCAATTAAATCTGTCCAACCAAACTTCTATTTAGTTTGCTTAGATATAAACCGAACCAATCGAATATTTTAATCAGTGAAGTACAACTGAACCAAATAAACCGAACTATAATTCAGTTAGTTCGGTTAAACGTATGAAAAATTTAAGTTATAACTAATAGTACCAGTATTAAAACTTAAAAATAATTTTTGTATTAACATGCGTGATATTACAGCACTAACATAATATTACTAATATTTCAATTTATTTGATCTTTTAATTGTCAAAAACGGACCGTTAATCGAAAATTGAACTGTCGTAGTTATTAAACTGAACCGAACCAAATAAACCGAACAAGCTGTTTTATCCGAAATAAATTCGGTTAGTTTAAAACCAAACAAACTGAATCATTTGGACTCCCCTAATGACCAGAACATGACCAGTAACCATACCAAAGTTGAATAACCATCCTTTAATGCAATCGTTGTAGGTTAGGTTGCAAATGAACCCGAAAACTGGTCCTGTAAAAGAACTGCGTAAAATATTTGCAGAGGAAGGGATGAGTGCTCTCTGGAAAGGTGTGGGACCTGCAATGGTCAGAGCTGGCTGCCTAACAGCCTCTCAAGTGGCCACATACGACGAATCCAAGCAGGTTTTCGAATTTCTCAATCACAATATTTTCTTTTCTGGAGAAATTGTGTTTTTTTTAAGGTCAAGAGACAAGTTGGCCATTGACAATTGTATTAATAAAGCAAGTCTGAACACAGTACACACTATTTACATTGAACCTAGGTTACACATTAGTCCTAAATATTAAACGGTGCAACAATTAATGAACAATATAAACTCACAAAGTCTCCCACCAATCGACTAACAGTGTCACTATGGGTTTGCCCTATCCATACCGTTGCCATTGATAAATTTCGAGGGTGGTATCATGGAGAAACTGTTACTGTACCAATTATGTCTGCGACAGTTATGGCAGCGTACCCATATATTTTGATCGTGCTATCTTGGCATCCATCCCAGTGTGATCATAGTTCTATTCCTTCTATTCTTCTGGTACATTAGGATTAGGATTCCATGGAATGACACATGTTTCAGTTTGCTCCTCTTTAGGTTTAGATTTCCTCCAAGGCTCCTATTTTGTTTGAACGAAAGTTCCATTTATACCACCACAAAAACCTCAGATATTATGTATCCTGCAACAAATTGAGGATGCCTTTCTTACCCTTATAAAAGCATTGTAATTATCATATAAAAACCTCTCCTAACTTATTCAAAAAAACACCCAACTGCATCTTATTTTCAAGTTAGAGAAACATGATGGGGGACTGTCTTTTCGGGCAGCTTCAAAATTATATTGGATTTTCTAAGGGAAGGGTATTTCTGATATTGTACACTTGATATTTCCTTTGTTATTTGATGTTATGCGTGATAACTTAAAAATTTTGCTGGGGTTAAAAGTGAAGTTACCCCTTTTTTATTAACGTGCAGTCATCCTCTTAACTCAGGCCTTGCTCAGGTGGACCCCACTTACTGAAGGTTTTAGCCTACATTTCATGTATGTGCCACCTTATCTTTCTTTTTCTTAGCTAATTTTCAACAGTTAGTTATGTGGTTATTTGTTGTTTAATAGATCAAGTTGCATTGCTGGCACAGTTGGGACACTTATGACAGCCCCAGTTGACATGATCAAGACCCGCCTAATGCTCCAGCGTGAATCTCGAGGTGCCAGGATGTACCGAAATGGATTTCATTGTGCCTACCAGGTAAACGTGCTATAATTGTATCTCCAATACAATGTTGGACATGATATTGCATGCATAACTCGTTATAATTAATTATTCCACCTGTAAGACATATTTCTGTGTGTAGTATGTACTGTAGTTGTGCTATTTAAGGGACATGTCTGTAATCATCTCTGGCAATTGTCGGTTCTTTTTTTATGGATAACTTGCCCCTTAACACCTTGAGGTCTAAACATGTTACAAATATTCACTTTTATCTTATCTAATCACAATTAATACCTTCAATCATTTTCATCTTCTTAGGTTGTTGCATCTGAGGGTATGGGAGCACTTTACAAAGGGTGAGAAATGCCTCTTACTCAAAGAAGTAATTCGTTGTGGTCCACTTGGTTTGATAATTTTTCATCTTTCATATTTTTTGGCACTTAATAAGAATATAATAGCAATAATTCTCTAATCATATATTCCACTATTTTCTGCAGAGGTTTTGTGACTTTCGCAAGATTAGGTCCTCAGACAACAATCACATTTCTTGTGTATGAACAACTAAGAAAACTGGCTGGAATAAATGCCCTCTGATTCTGCCTAACGCATCATCGCCGAAACTAAGAACACAAACAAAAGTAGGTGAAATAAAGAAGATATTCTTGTCAAAAAGTACAAAAAATAAATAAGGAGAAAAGGGAAGATGGCCCTACCTACTTTTCACTATTCTTAGGTTGGCAAACAGGAGGATTCATGAAGGATATTTTTAACCCTTCCTACATTTTTCAGGAGTGAGTATCAAAGACATTATATTCATTTTTTTTTAACCTTCGATTACAGGGGAATGCACGTCTGAACAACATACTGAATAATTTATGAGAAAAGAAAGCTGCATTTATTATGAATATAAAGCTTGAGATGCGTGATTTGTCTTTTTGTTTAATTTAGTGATATTTGCACTATGGTTTCTCATAAAAGAAATATGTCAAGGAGTGAGTCTATGGTACTACTATGGTACTCTGGATATCACGGGTTGATCCGTAATATGGGTCAATATTTTCATTTTCAAAATCTTAATGGTTGATCTGAACCATTCAACATGATTCTCATATGAATATCTACTTGCAGATCAAATTTTATATTTTATTTTTTATTTTTTACTGTTTTTTAAGATAGATAAAAAATCACTTGATCTAAAAATTCTAGACCATCCAAAAATAGTGATTTCCTGCCTATCTTAAAAATAGTAAAAAAATTCTAAAAAATGTAAAATTTGATCTGCAAAAATATATTTATATAAAAATCATTTTGAACTGTTAGAATTTTAAAAACGAAAATATTAATCCGTAATAGACCAAATCGTGATATGCATATTACAATAGACTCACTCTATGTCAAGCCTTGTAACCATTACATATATAATAACACTTGAGATGCGTCTTCAATAGATATTAAAAATGATTGCAGGTTTGTACTTTTCTTTTTAAATGAAAAACTTGCAGGTCAAAATTTTCAAAATTTATATCTATTAAAAAAAATTATGTTCGAACTTTGAATTTGTTCACTGGACCAAAAGCTTATTCGCAATTTTATCTTCTAGTTGTTTGTATGCGCATTCAACAAGCACTGACAGTAATTTCTACTCGTCTAATTTTTACCAAACTTGTAACATCTTTCTAATTGAAGGTGTAATCTTTTTAAGTGGACCAAGCAGCACAATGGACAATCTTGCAACAACCCAACACCAAATTGACCCCAAATGGCCTCCATTGAGAACTTATTCCATAATGGCCTTTTCCCCCTTCCTCATTATCAGAGTTCTAGGTTTTATATGGCCACGTCGTTCTACAACAAATACCAGGAAACAAGTGGAGAATGGAGTACAGAGTTGCTAAATTTGGTGATTTGTTTTGCAAAATTCCCATTGACTAAACCATTGATAATAGAAAAGACAATTTCCTTCATTAGCATTACATGGCAACAACAAAAATTATGCAACCGCAATTTATTAAAATATGATATGTATATGTTTAATAGAACAAAATGAAACAACGAGCACGTGACATGAAAAATTGCAGCACTTGAATATGCTACAAAAATGACTGCCAGTAAACTTGTATTTTGTAATAATGCCAGCTAAGGTGGCCTCTATCTTAAAACAACTTTCAATTTATTTTGTACATCTTCCCTTACTTTTACCTGAAAAATACAAGAACAAAAAGTAAATACAACATACCGACTATAGTGCTTCACAATGTTTTTTGAGTAGAACCAATTGTTTGTTTATAATACATAAGCTCCAGCACCTAAAGCATGGTAATCATTGGCAAATAGACCGGTTGGACTTGGATTCAAGGTGCTAAATAGCATCAACTGATCTTTATCAAGCAGGAGGCAATTCAGTATTTGGCCTCTAACATGAATGATAAAGCAGGTGATATTGGCACACCTTCCAATACTAACTTTTCAACATCTTAATACACACGAATTGTTAAATAATGCATTTATAAGCTATACAATTAACATGAAATGAATCTTATCATTTTCAAATAGGCTCTACTATGCTAAAAAAGATATACCATACAGTCCTACTTCATATAGTAAGTGTTAAAAGTTAAAACACTACATTTTAAAATAAAAACAGGCACTGGCTTGGTTAAAATTAAACTAAGTACTGGTATCAAATTAAAGGACGATAAAATAACACCAACTTTAACCACTAAATTGATGTTAAAGCTGCTATATTGCACCCAATTCTTTAGCAATTTAGCATGCGGTACCCAAAATACAATAAAATACCATAGCATCACTATTTATGAACTTGGTTGGCTCGATAATCCTGACCCCACTCTTTGGGGGATTTGCAGCAAAACATAATAATGCAGATAAAAAAAAAGCAGCATGTAACTAAACACAGTAAAAAGAGCAAGTCTTCAAACCTGCAGCTCGTTTATTTCATCATCAGTGAGAGAGCGTTCCATTGATCGGTACGTGATGCGGTAACAGTGACTGGTCATACCTTTCTTATTTGTGAAATTATCTATCAATGTCACCTATTCAGAAGCAGAAAGGCAGATTGAGCATTCCACAATAGAAAATGGTAATGAGGAACGATAATAAACAATTTGATCATTGCTCTTCTTTCCACTATTCTTTTAAGAATTGTATTCTGGATACAGAATATAGGCAGAGGACGATGACCAAAAAAGAATAACTGAGAAACCTTTTTTTTTTTTTTAAATAACAGCATTTAGAAGCTAAAAATAAATAAGTTATCGAGATGATAAAAGGGATACCTCTTCTACAAGGTCTCCAGCTATTCCTCTTACAATTTCACATAAATTATTCTCAGTGAATCCATCATTAATCCAGAAACTCATATCCTTGTAGCAAGGAGGAAACTACACAAAGAATTAGGTTTAATGATTATTACAGAATTGATCAAAACCAGATGTCTAGGGGTAGGGAATTAGAACGAAATTTTTTGTGAAGTCATACCTTTGAAAATGACTTGAATTTGACTCCAAGTTTTCCCTCAGAGAACTACAGAGAATAAAAGGAGCAGAAAAGAAGAAGAAAGAACAAGGAAGGAAAGACAAAAAAAAATATATTATTTCTCATTGCTACTTCTAGCACCTCAAAATTATTTAAACCTTTAAATACTAAAATGGCACCAAAACAATTTTCCAGCACAAGCTTTACTATAATTGAATGCAGCAAGTATGCATTATAACTTAAAGGCATCAAATCCCAAAGTTAAACAAATTGAGAACAAGCTGGTATAAGATGTACCATGGTTTAGTAAACCCTCTGTTTACACAACTAGGTTCAACAGGAACAATAATAACTGCCCCCCACATCAACCAGTATCCAAGATTGTCTTGCATGCAACTGAGCTTGAGTGTATTTTACCATAGGACAAGTAACATCCCATATGTCTCATGTTCGCAACTAATACACCTTTTTTTTTTTGGGATCATTTACAAAAGTTCCTTGTGACGAAATTGTCAATTACAACAAATTTCAATCAAACACCCAATTTTATGCAATATAGCATATGACTAAATTTCCATTTGCCATTGATGTTGCAATTCAATTAGATCCATCACCACATAACTGTTTAACCAAACTTTAAATTAACATTGAAATACATATTCAAATTGGACTCTGGGCACATTCCTCAAAAGGATTAAGGCAAAGATACCTTTACCATCACCTCAACTCAATTTATGGCTGCCAGTACAAGTACAATACAGAAAGTGTTGTTTGCATGCAAAAGTAGTGTGTATAATTCTCAAAAGAAACCTAAGATTGTGTTCTCAAATAATACTGATGTATCAGAACAGTAAGAATTTCAACTTGGAAATTGTACCTGTGAGGTAAAACGCTCATCTGTCGACCAGAAAAGACGGATGTCAGGAATGTCAAACAAAACCATGGCAAGCCTCTCTAATCCCAGGCCAAAAGCCCATGCTACAATATCAGTTCTACCACTTGCACGTAAGATCGCTTGTTCTGTAACTCCACAGCCCAGGACTTCCAACCATTTACCCTGTATAATAAGAAAGAATTAGTTGCACAGCTATCAACAATAAGTGTGTAAAAAGAAGAACATAATATATTGCAATACAATTAATGACTGTACAATTACTTCAGCAAGATACAGTCATTTCAGAACAATTTTGTGCCACAATGACCAATAGATGGTATTTACTGGTACCATACCTGACTGCTGCAGTATGAGTACTTTGGGAACACATACTGCTTGTAAGATAAACCCTCAACTAAGGAGAAAGAAGCCAAGAAAAAAAAAAAAGAGAAAAAAAAAAGGGGGGACAAGAATAACTGACCAGATACTTTTTTCAACATGCGCAGTGTGGCACACTCAATAAACATGCTTAAAAATATGAACTGTTAAAATAATTTCATCCAAGTCTACTTCATGTTCAAATTAAGTATTAAGTTTTAAAGAAAAGAATCATTTGATTTCCATAATATGAAAAATTAATATAATTTTTAGCCTTGTTAAAAAGTAACAAATTTTAGTTGCAAACCTGGAAAAAAATTTCAAGCTCATAGGATGGATTTGTAAAGGGAAAGTAAGTGTCAACCCATCGCATCTCCACATCCCCTAAAAACATAGAGTAAACAGATGTCACCAACTTTTGCATATTTTCATGCTAATCCAAGTCAGGTGAGTAAGAATCAGTACATGTACTCTTCAATGTTATACAAGCCAGGATATCACAGGAAATCACAAAAGTTGGTGATGGTTTTTGCAGCATGCCAGTCAACATAGTACAACCACTACGGGGAAAACAAATAAATTATATAAATGGTCCTAAGCATCACCACGTTCCCTTTTTGGCCCCCTAAAGTTCTGAATTTTGATCCTTAAAAATTTAGTTTTTGCATTTCAGCCCTTTCGTCATTTTAAGTAAAGAAAAATGGGCTAACATTGTAGCAACTGATGACATGGAACTGGCAAACTTGGTCATTTATAAATCAGAGGTGAACAATACAGCCAGTCATTTTGAATGGAGAATGATGTCAGACCACAAATGCTAGAAATTAGACCATTAGGGGACTGAAACTGGAACTTCGATAATTTGGTACAGGGCAAAGACATAACTAGAATTCGAATCTAAGAAAGCCTGGACCAGACATCTACAGGTCAAATCTTGTGGTTCATTAACCCAAAAAAAAGGATACAGATCTTACCAAATAAGTGCTTGGCTAAGCCCTCAAGTGATTTTTTCAATTCAGCAGCTGCATAAGCCGTGCCGTCCATACCAGACCCTGACCATTCTTCTGGAGAAAACACTCGTACACCTTCCATCTAAATAAAGAACTACAATTGAATTATGATGCCAAGCCAGTTGGAAAGATCTGCACTTTCCAAGGGGCATCGTTGATAACATGAACTCCGGTTTCTAAATTCCAACAGCATTTGTGTTGAAAAAAAATTCATCCTGAGTCGACAAAAAGCTACAGCCAATGTTTGCAATTCTCCAATAGTCATAAATTTGTAAATAATTTTCAAAAATAGAAACTTTTCAATCTTTCAAGCTTCAAATCGAATTGTAAATCACTTATGGGGATTCCCTTGCAATTTGAGTTTTCTTCCGATTTCAAATTTTTAAATTTGAACTTGGGTTTTTCGATTTGCAGCTTTGCACTAGCAATTTACCAGATTGTCTCCAATTTTCAAGTACTTTGTGATCAAATATTATAAATTTAAATGGTTTTCAGTGATAACTACCTGATGAAACACAGGATAGTGAGTAGAGTCAATGGAGTCTCTCCGATAAACATCTCCAGTTACAAGGAAATGAGTGTGTCCATTTCGAAACAGCTCAGCTTGATGTGCACTTGTGTGGCATCTCAGCACAGTATCTGAGTTTACATAGTACGTGTCATTGTAACTCCTGCTGACATGATCTGGTGGGACCAACACATCGTCGAAATTCTGAAATACATTACACATGGACCTGCTTAAATTAGGCACTCAGGTCGCATAAAAGAAGATACAATGATTATACATAAATATCTTTTGCAAATAATCACCCCGATTTTGTTGTGGTCACATATAACACAAAAAATTGTGACTTTTCCAATTAAACATTTAACATAAGTTCACAAATCCCACTTTACTTGATTTTAATACAATCTTAAATTTAAGGTTAGAAAAAATAATTCATATGACGAAAAGATTGTCAACATGGTAAAACAAAAATAATCTTCTCCATAATATTTATAATATAATTGGTGTCATGGGCAAATATCACGTGGATATTTTGGTACTTTAGCAAGAGAACATTTTGGTGTTGATACAAAGAAATTTTGGGCTCTATTTGCAAATTGCAAATGCAACAAAATATTGGGTGTTACTTTCAGAAAAGGTATATAGGACTGCCAAAAACTTCAGCAGGAAAAGTTATATACATGCACATGCCAATAAGTTTATCCCAAGTAAAACAGGAATATCATAATGGCGTATTATAATGTGCATAACATCAATGGTAAAGAGCATACTGTGCATACAACCTTGGCAAGCATTTCATGCTACTTGAGTCAGTGGCAACAATCATATTTCATAACAAAAATATGTATGTTTTCTTTAAACCAATAGAAAAGGTATTAAACCAATGGAAGAGCAAAATGAAAAGTAGTTGCAACTTACAAGGCTAGCTTTGCTCATACTAAAACAAATACACAAGATGCCACAGATGTACAAGACCTCGATTAAATGTGTTTCAGGGAATATACGATATTAACCGAAGCACATTATGCTTTTGGTGTTTTCCACATAATATGGGGTGCATTCCAAGTATACCAAGGTAGAAAAGAAAAGAAAAGGGAAGATCTTTCTAGTACAAGCCAGAGTTATACCTGTTTAACAGTGACAATTGGGCAAAGATCATCAAACTTCTCAAACTTCCCCGGAAAATTTGTGTCAAAATAGTAATGTATAGTCTTCTTCAAAATGCCAAGTGGATGGTTCTCTCTCCTGTGAAGTTGCATGCCCAATTTTGCAAAAATTGAATCTGGTACATTATTTGTGGGGTCGCTCTCCTTTACTACATCTGATTCGTCAGAAGTCAAAAAAAAGAAAAATAGCACATTGAGAAATTATATGAATAATGCAAATCAGATCATGAACTACTATGCTGCCAGGTACCAGTAAAAGAACAGATCAGACCCACTCAATACCAATCGTCTCTTAAGCAATTTAATTTTAACATCCATATGCCACGAAATTGATTTTGAACCAATTTGCTTTGCTTATTAAACCTTAATAAGCAAATCAAACAAAGGATATATTGTGTTGAACTCTTATCAAACAACACGGCCAAAGGTAGCCTAAAAGAAGATTTACAAGATGGAGATTTTAACAATTGGTAATATGCTTTTAGGAACAAATTGCCATTTTACTTGGGAATTTTTTTTTTTTAAAGTAAAGGTTGGAGGTCAAGCCACCCAACTATTTAATATCCATAATGGATTGTCCCTTCCGGATTTTGAACCTGAGACCTACTTGGGAAATTTTTTGAAGTGTGCCGTTGAACTAATCAGAACTACTCTTATTGCCCTCAACAGCAGCTCAGATAATCAATTATCCCATAATAACTCAACCATACCTACTTAAAAAAAAATTAAAAACAAAGAAATGGCAAAATCTCATATATTCCAATGAAAAAAATGTACCATCTTTTGCAATTTTGACACCACCAATCTCGAGCAAAGCAGCAATAGGTAACACACCTTTCCTACTGGATTTACCCAGAGAGATGGAAGAGGTACAATAGGGGAATGAAACAGAAGGTAAATAGTTACACAAAGGTTTTGATTTCAGAAAATTGCAATGGCTGTTCGAATAAAAAGACAAAGGAGGCGATTTGGGCAGGTTTGCAGTATGCATTTGAATTGATGATGAGAGACAGTAGAGATAACGGGAAGTGGAGAGAGCGCGCGAGACAGAGAAGGCTTTTTGGATAAGCATGGTTATAAATCTCTCTTCTTTGAGAGGTAAATCGGAAGACAGCGAGAGGTTTTGGTTTTTCCTTCTCCAGTTCGCTGGGGTTTTTACACTTCCTGAATCGTGATCCGGAGTAGCGCACGTAGCTGATCTCGTCGGGTCCTTGGAACTGGATCTGCCGTTGATTTTGCGTTGAGATTTGTGCTCTCAAAGCCAATAAGTGTGATGAAAATGGAAGGCCCGGATTAAAAACCCGAGTGTGAATCTGTGCTTGTAATGTAAGGTCTTGCCGAGCATGCAATATTATTTAGGCCTACGGACTTCGATGCAAAAAAAAAATTGTTATTTTCGGAATTTAATATATATATTTAAAAAAAATAGCGTGTTTTCTCCAAAATTTATAGTATCGTATATATTTTCTAAATTTTAAACACTCGCAGTTTTATCTAATTGATTTTTTTTTATTATAACTCGTTGTAATTTTTAAAGTTTCAATTTTATTCTTTATTACAAAAACAAAAACAAAAATAGATAACATGTGTAAGAGAAATGTTTTGTCTTCTAATTAGTCGATCTCTAAGGATAATATTTCATTTCTCTACTTGTAATGAACACACAGTGGCACATTTAGGTATATGTTCAATTGCGAAGTTAGTGTAGAGTAGGGGTAGGCAACTAGGACGGTTGCCTATTCCTGAAAAAAAAATTAATTTAGACCTGATTTTATAATAGGTCTTGCCTACTCCTGAAATTTAATTTTACCTGTCTCTGGCGCAGACTAAATCTTAAGTCCCAACTCGCTGGTTCTAAGTCCAAACTCGTTTTCTTTTTTGGTTTGTGAAAAAAGAACCATGGACTACGCACAGAGAGAGAGACAAAACTGAGGTGATTTTGGCAGGGTTTTTTTTTTTTTCCCAAATTGTTCCTATTATTTGACAGAATCTTATTTGTTTATTGCAAATTATTTTATTTTATCCAAACTATTTCTACTCCACTTTCGACAATTTTTTGAATAATTTGTTGCAAGTTTTGTATTATAATTTATTTTATTTTATTGCAAGTTCTGTAACCCTGATTAAGTCCTAATTGTTATTGATCACCCGATTGACAAAATCTTGATTAATTTACATACGATTACATGATAGAAATTATCATTGTTTCCCTATTAATTTTGATTATGATCATCTGGTATGGTTCATTCATATTTGTTTTTATTTGTGTTATTCTAAACTTCAAGTTCTTATTATTGTTTGTTTTACATACAGGCTGGTGGTAGTTCATATCTTGTATTTTAAGACAATACAAGTGGTATATTAAGGAAATACTTCTAGCCTAGTTTGTTTCAGGTAAACTTGACCCAGTTAGTAATTTGAAAATTATAATCGATTCGATAGGCAGCGACGCGATTTGGTAGGTGGCTCAAGCAGGAAGGGAAGAGAGTTATGACCTGTTTAGAAGGAAAAAAAAAAAAAACCAAATCCGATTTCTGCCAACCTCTAACTTAAATTATGGCTACGCCACTGCATACGTTTGTGTATGTCTAGGCTAATTAGAAGATTTAATGTTTTTGTCATACATGCTGTATATTTGTTATTTTTTAATAATAAAAAAAATGACAACTTTATAAATTTAAAATAAGTTTTAATAGAAAAGCTAATAAATCGAGTATCTTTGTGATTTTTTAAATTTAGAAGGGTAAATACGATATTATGTATTTCTGAGGTGAAAATTGCATACTTAAAAAAAAAATGAAGAAAGTACGAGATTTTTTTTTGTCGAGGCCTCCGTTATGAGCCCGAATTTTTATTTTCCATTTAAAATATTAAAATTAGGAGTCGCTGGCGTTTTGAAAAATATCCAAACTTACCGGGAAAGCGGCATTGTTCATATACATTGATGAACTTTTCTGAATCTTTAAACAGACGTAGATTTTGATAAGAAATTTCAATCTCAGTGTAAGACTGCTTTTTAGATAGTTCGCGAAGAGACAGGTTTAAGATTTCAATTCAAAAAATATAATTCGGTGTTTTAAAAACTTCAATTGAAATTTTTAATCTTCACAATCATATATTTTTTTTTTCAAATATAAACAACCTATTTGATGGAATTTAATTTGCCACTGATCAACATTCTAAAACTGAGAATTAATATTTGAATTTAGAAGAAAAAAATCTTTTGTCTACACAGATATTGTCCATGTACCCTCTAAAGACGACAGACACAAATAATGTTTGCGCACCCTTTTTTATATAAAAAAAAATCTATTAATATTACTAAAGTGCATTTACCCATATCAAAATCTATCCATCGGCTAAAAAGATATACATGAATAGTTGAATACCCTAGAATTTATTTATACGTGGGAATTTCAATCACGATAGTTCGTGAAATGATATTTATGCATTATCAAAAACTTCAGAACTACAAATATTATTTCTTATCAGCTCAAAATTTTAATCGCGTAAATTAATGTAGTTTATATGAACTCTTTAATTGTTACAAAAAACTATAGTCAGTTGTTACGAAATTAATTTTATTCCAGAGCATTGTTGTACTAATTTGTTAATTGAATTACGAAGCTCTTAATATAAGATGAAGTGGAATGATTCAACTTGTGTATAAATATAAGATATGAATAAAAAATGATATCCGGAGTTAATATAAGCCCTCATTTTTTTTTCTACAATCAAACGAAGTGAATTTTTTTGGGCGTGTTTAAGAATATAAAATTAAATTCAGCATTTAAATCAAAATTTTAAAAATATAACAATAAAAATGACAGAATATTTTAAATGACTTCCCTGGTTGGGTTAAGACTTTTCAAAATTCTCCTCGTAACATTTTATGCCGGGGCGTTTTAAATCTGAATTTATAATTGGATTCAGCGAAAACAAAGGGAGAATCTTCTGTATACCCCTCAAAAGTTCACAAAGTCATATTTTTAAATTTCAAAAACTCACAAATTAAACTATTTTATTGTCTTTTATATTAAAACTTATTTTAAATTAAAGAAGTATTCATTTTACCCCTTTAAAATATAGCATATTTACAAAAAATTATGTCTCTTAATTGTTCAATTTTCGAGAACAATTGAGTCATTTTTATACTTTCGACGTATAATCAATGACATTTAGGTATACACCTGTCGAAGTGTTAGAATTAGAGAAATGAATTGCTTACCATCAAAAAGTGACCGATTAGAATACTGACGTCTTTCTTATAAATGCTACACAATTTTCATTTTTTTAATAAAGGATAAAATTGACATCTTATAAATTTAAAATGAGACACAGAAAAAATCTGATATTTTTGATAGACAATAAATAAGAGGAAAAATACTTTAGTTTGTGAGTTTTTAATAGACAATAAAATAAGTAAATTTATGAGTTTTTGAAATTCAAAAAGATAAATCTGATATTACGAAATTAGGAGGACAAATACTTTAGTTTTTGAGGGTATACATGAAATTCCTCCAAAATAAAAAGAGGACGGAGTGGGTCCGATGCCCATCGGCCTACTTTTAGATTCAACGAGTTTCATGACCGTCCGATATACCCTAAGATCTGTGTGCACGAAAATGAAGCAGAGCAAAACGAAAATTAAAGCATATCGCACGAATCGTAAAACATATTAAACGGTGATTGAACCGTCAAACCAAAGTAGGTCCGATGCCCAGCTTAAAGCATATTGAATGGATTCGTGGAATTCTTTCTTCTATGAGACTGTGACCAGGGTTTAGGGTTTTCGCGGGTCTGAGTGTGGTGACTGGCGATAGAGATGGAAGGTCTGAGAGAGGCGAACGCGGATCTCACGGTGTTTGTTCACCCATGTCGTTCCGCTGACGTGTCATATGCCGTGCGCCGCCAGCTTAGCTCCCTGCTCTTTACGTCCGTAACTCCTCACTCTCCCTACCCCCCATCGCGTGTCTATGTTTTTATTTCCTGAGAAATTAGCAAGAATTAGGAATGAAATCAGTCTCATTTCGCTCCAAACAGCGAGTTGATTTGGGTACCAGCAGCTTTTTATCGCAGTCGAAGGTTGCTATCTCCACAGAATTGCCGATTTCCAATAGGAATATCTCTAGTTTTATGACAAAAATATAAGAATACTGTATATAATCATAGCCTTTGTTGCTTATTCTGAAGCAGAATCGTAACTTGAGTCGGGAAATATGCATGAAAAGGACTCAGGTTTATATGCCCTGGAATTAGTCTGGAACATCTCAGTCTTATTCTTATTTTTGAACAATAAATTTTCAATATTGTAATAAAGGATTTCTTCTCTTAGGTATAATGAGCTTTTTGATGGCGTGTTATTATCTCATGAGTTCATCATTCAAGATAGAAAAGCAAAAATTCTGCCTGGATTGATACCCTTTTTCGGCGTTAAAGTTAAAGCAAAGTTATTGCTCTTTTCTCCTAAGCCAGACATGATTTTAGGTATGTGCAATTATTGTTTTATTACAAAATATTCCTTTCTGTGATGGTCTTGTTACAGTTCTATTTTGAAACGATATAACTGATATCTGATTTAGGATTTCTGGGCAACCATGTGTATCCTTGCAAATCATCAAAAACATGTCTGTATTTACTAGTATACACAATGTACTCCCCATAACATTGAAAATAGCACATGTGAAAACTGGGATGCCTTACATACGTCTCCTTATCTCTTTTATGAAATTGCACAAAATTAGCTGAGAATGGTTTGTTTAAGAAGATTATTTTGAAAATTGGATAATTGAGTGTAAGGGATTTAATTAAATAATGTTGAAACCAGTACATATGTGAAAATTGAGGTGCCTTGTATATGCCTCCTTATTTATTTTTCTTGAAATTGCACAAATTAGCCCTCCACAGTGTGAGATGAAATGTTTCAGAAGTATAAGGGAGCTTATTGGATATTATACACAATGATTGTTAAATGCAGCTATCAACTATCTAAGTTTGAATCAACCCATTTGGCATATTTTTCAGAAGGAAAAGTAGTAAAAATAGGAAGAGACTCAATTCATGCAGTCGTACTTGGTTTTGCATCTGCTGCTATCTTGATGGAAGATATTCGGGACGAATTCAAGTTTAAAAAGGTATAAACTTATATTTGGTATTTTTGTGAATTATTTGTATTCATGTGATTTGGATGTTACCGAAATGAACCAAAACAAAACTCATATCATCCAATTTTACAACCTTTGTTACAAAAAAAACATATATGTTAACCCAATGAAAGAAAAACTCCTTAATAATATGCTAGTTTTTTTTTGTGGTATTTTACGTTTACTTAATTATTATTATTATTTTTTTGGCACAGATAAGTGGAGTCGACGCTTTTGCTTTTGTGAGTAGATTGGACAGGAAACATGCAATAAAGGTTGGGAGCATGATAAGGTTCTCAGTTAAAAGGTACTTAAATATCAACGGTATGTACTAGTCTAGTGTAACACCAATACTTAGCCTTTTCTTTTCTTTTGTTTATTGTTTGGTGGAGGGCTTTCGTGTGTGAGAGGGGCGTGTGTGTTCTATTAAGCTTATTTGTGCTGTTAAGCAACAATCTTGGTTTTTGTATGAATAGGACAGGTGCCCTGCTTAATATTATAGTTGTTTCTAAACTTGAGATTCTATATTGTGGTTATTTAGTAGATATATGTGTGCACTGATTTATTTTGCTCCTACTAATATAATATTCTTTTTTTGTGTTTTGAATATTTAGTGTTGATGAAGAGCTTATTCACGTGACCGGTTCACTTCTTCAACCTAATACTGGTTGTCTAAGGCGGCTATGCAAACAGTGGTCAGACAATGCTTCTCATGATAGGTTCGGTGTGTCTTTTATGTTTCATTTTTTTTTCCAATAAATGAGTGTTCAAATACTTTTAGGTAAGAAGGATCTAGCAAATAAACCATTACAACAAAGAAAGATGCCGGGTTTAAAAAGTAGAACATAGAAAATAGTGATATAGACTATTATCATATCATGTCTAGTGTAACAACCTTGGTTTTGCCTGAATAACCGCACACTAATGAATTGATGCTGTAAACTGATTGCACGGTGATTCATTTTTACTGTTTTCTTTTCATGTTGTTGATTTTTTCCTTCTATTTGTTTTTATTATTGTTGTTTAAGATTAATTTCAACACTATTGTAGAAGCAAAAAACGACATAGAGATGGTAAATCAAAAGAGTTAGATGCAAGTGGAGATGAAAGCCAACCCCACAAATTGAGGAGAACTAATTCTGATGGATGATCAAAGCTCCCATTACCCCCTTGCTTTGTATTAGTGGTACGCTTATTTTTTATTTTCTTTTTTAATGAAAACCTCAGTGCATTGATATGGACAGAAGTTCCTAAATCCAGCGGTATGCACTGATATTGAGTGGTTTCATTCATGGCGATGCTTATAATTGTGATGTATACCATGTAAGCCCTAGATGTGACTATTGAGACTGAAACTTGTTTAGGCAGATTGATAATCAGGCTAGTAGGTCATGTCAAGTTTTGTTAAACACTTCTGAGGTAGAGAGATGTCTTAACAGCTATTAAGAATGACTTTTATTTGTTGTAGATATCCATCTCCAATTTGCCATTCTTAAATTCAACAATTTGAGTACCAAGTTGAGCACTATTCATCTGGAAAGGAAGAGTTGAAGATGATTTTTCATTTTTGTTGTTTTGTTTACTGTAACTCTATTTTTGAGAGGGGTTTGGGGGGTGTTCTTAATTACTCAATTCTATTGTCTTTTGCTATATTATTTTTTTGTCTAAAAAAGGCAGTACCAGCCCATTCTTGATCAGAAGATCTGTTGCTATATTATGTGATGTGCATGTAGTTGATTGTGGTGCCATCCGATTGAGTTGGGATACGAGGAACTGTATGCTCTGTTGTAAGTTGTAACGTAGTTGGCAGCATCATATAAAAAAAAATACGTAAATAAATAGATACATGCACACACGAATTATAAGCACAACCAAAAAACACGTATGTGTCTTCTGTTTTTGTAAAGAAAAATATATGCTCTCAGCTGGATATATCAACCAGCATCAAATAGTTGACTCACAAGATCGAAGAGTTAAGAAGCTCGTCAATCTTTTCACACATCATAAAAACAAAATTGAGAAAGATAATCACAAAAAATAATAAATAACCTAACTTTGAATTAAATATAAGAATTATATACGTTGTAGCAACAAAAAAATAATTTTATCTCTATATATATGAGCTGCTCATTTGTGTACAATCGCACCAACTGTTGTAATTTTAATTCCAAGGTTTGACGGTCAGAAGTACCACTAGGATGATAATCAGCAGGAGAATTATAGCAAAGCATGACCATTTACGTGTATTCTTTTGGCTCCGTCTGGCTTTCTGGAGTTGAACTGTGCCAGATTGAACATGCTCTGCCGCATTGGTAACCTAAAATAGAAATGGAGATTAGTTATCACTTTTGTATCCTTGAATAAATCTCTTGGGAGCAAAAATTGCTAGTACACTTGCGACTTACATTAAAGTATGGAGACCTAATCATTTGCGAATACAGTTAGCAGATATCATGTTATATATCAAACTTGTAGTACAAAATGTTAAGTTTTATCACTTCAATTAAATAATAACTGTACAAAACGAGCATGACAAAAAAATACTAGGAGGGTCAATGCATTTGCAACGAGTTTGTTCAACTAATTTGCAGTTACCTGGGTCTCAATGTCGTCAAGCAATTCTCCTTGCGCCTCCACCAAAACTGACAAATCCATGAACATCTACAAAAGAAAGATGAAACAACAACCAGCAATCAACATTGCAGCTCTTTACAGTTGATAAGTTTGTATATTAAAATTTACGGGTCAATCAACAAACATCATAAATACGATATATAATCTATACACCAATGTACATTAGAGCTTAAACTTTATTCAGATGCCATTATTTGCTAGAGAGACACTTAAACACACAAGTCCTTTTATGGCAAGAAAAGAAAAAGAAGTTCAATGCAACTAATACAGGAAAAACACCTGTTGTAGCTCAAGAAGTCTCTTCTCTATTCCCTTCACAGCATCATGTCTCTCATGTATTTCCGCCACAGTATCCAAGATCTTCACAAAAATATATTTCACATAATGACATATCAACCAAAATTTTATGGTCTTTTGAAGATGATGCCCTATTTTAACTGAGTTTGGCTAAGAGCACTTGATGTTCATCAATTTCACAATTGACACCCAACATTTTGGGTTATTTACAGGAACGCACTCAACTACCAAAGCTAGTAAGGTGGTAGCAGAGGGGGCAGGGATCATGGTCAAATGACCGCAATGAAATTTGCAAAATTGCACTGCAAGAGTTATAATTTGTAAATTCTTTTCACCAAGTTGGAAACTGCTATTATTGACCCCAGTGGCAGTGAGAATGGTTCTCTCTCTGCCACTGAAGATTGGTTAGACAACCTTCCAAAATATCCTACGTGTTAACTTGCATGCTGATGTATTCTTTACATAATGTGGACTCAATAGAAATTGACCAAACAACCCTAGATTTTTCATATTAACTGAACAAAGTTGTTTCACGTTTATACAGCATTTGATCTAGCATACAAATATGCTTATCTTGAATTTAGTTTATTATAAGCTTAGATGAAACAATAAAAGGCTAATCACAGATAGGGCAAAGTTGCCAACACCTAATGGAACATACTTTTAGAGCCTACCTGACAGATCGAGCGTTACTTTTGGATGTCTTAGAAAAGTTGGTTGTCAGTGACCCCCAAGAGGTTGTAAAAATGACAGAACATTCCAAAAAAACACAGCTTTTCCCATTTTTAAAAAAAAAAAATTCTCCCACGATTACGGTAAGAATATGTTGCATGCAATTTGCAAAGGAAACACCCAAGTACGTATAGAGAGAGAGAGAGACCTGGCCACGTCCTTGCTCCTGGATAGCTTTCTTAAAAAGTTGCTCGCCATCTCCAGTTTCAATTAGTTGATCAATTGTCTGTAATAAGACAAAATTAGCAAACTAAGTTAACGTGGAAAAATAATAAATAAGTTGCTAATAACAAAACAACTTAAAAAGTAATTTTATCTCACCTCTTCATCAGCTCTTTCACCCGTCACTGCTCATTAATTTGTTCAAAATCAACGAAAAAAGCAAGATTATTTTAAAGCCTGCAACTTCTGCTAAAATGTATATAAACATTAAAAAGAAACAAAGAAAAAAATTAACCTGTGTAAACTCGTCTTTCTACTACTTCTCGATATTCTAGATTGATTTTTTCCCTCAGGGTCTAAAAAAGGAATAAAAGGCCAGAAAGAAAGATAAAGTGAGGAAAGGAAACTTGATTGTATAATAAATATGCAAATCTGTACAAAGCAGATCAAAAAAGACCAGTCATTTATGTGATATCTTTAACATTCCCTGTTGATGTGGTACTTTGTGAACATGCAACCATGACCAGTACAGTATGCTACTAGGTATTGAGGCTTAACCCAGGATTAAACACCTTTACCTAAATAAAACATCCACTAAACACAAAAGAAGCCAAGAAATATCCATGCAATTGTGAGATCAAACTTTAACCCAACAGGTATTGATTCAGTACTGTCCTATACCTCCTGTTCTGCACCAGTCATTTAACCAACTGGCACAGCATATCAAAGCTCTTTTAAAAAAATGACGGGCACGTGTGTACCTGAAATTCTCCTATACGCTCTTTTAGCTTCTTTTTCAATGCTCTGAAATAATATAACAGTGCGAGATACACACAGAAGTTAGAACATTTATCAGATATTGAAAGATTTGTTTACCATACTGCTCAATCTAAATGGGAACTAGCCGTGTATACAAACAATAGCAGGCAATTTCCACCAGAAAATTTGTTTTAGTTTTTATCCATATTTGTGTACATAGACTTGAATGGGATAGTATCCAGCTCCAGAATTGAGTTACAAGAATTGAATAAAAAGGAAACAAGGACGATGTAATAAATAACAGAAAGGAAAATTGAAAAATAAGTATCTAACTTTCGAGAATTGAACATACACAGTGGTAGCAGTACGAGATCGGTCAACACCTGATCCTCTTTCACATCCCGGCTTTTGTCTATTTGCCTCATTCTAACAAAAATTGGAAGGAAAAAAAAAAAGTTAGCTTAATATATACTCGCAGAAGGGAAAAGGTAAAAAAAAATACTACTGCCTAAATTTAAAATATAAATAGTACTGCAACGTGTTTCACATAACACTAATTAGACTTGACCACATGAACTTTTGCAACCAACCACTCAAATTTCTAAATTCTCACAAGCAACAACCAATCTAAATTTTCTATTGGGGCATGCTAATGGTAAGTAACACAGTAAAACATACATCTTCATCCAGTGCTTGCAGTTTTGACTTAGCGAGCCTCCCAATTTTAATGACCTCTTTAACATCTTTCTCCATTTTCAGCTTAATTTCTGAAATTTGTACAACAAAGTTAGATTACAATAACAACAACAGCAACAACCAAGCCTTTAGTCCCAAACAAAGTTATATTACAATAAAGCTCTTAATTTAGATTGAATCTGTCATACAAAGGACCCAAGTTTCTGATCCTTGTACAAGCATTTACTTATTGGACTTGGCTCCGGTTGTCATCAGCTTAGTTTACGGTTAACTTTGTTGCCTGGTTAGATTAGAATGGAAATCCAGTGTAAATCCAATAGAGAAACTTAGGGTGTCCCATCAGTACCAGTAAACACGTGGAATAATAGTTACCTTTCATGACAGATGCCTTCGTAACCACTTTGGATTCCTCATTAGAACTCTGAAAAGAAAAAAAAAATATAAGGCACAACATTCAAGATTTTAGCTTCGATTAGGGGGGAGGACAGGGAGGAGGGAGGAGGGAGGAGGGAGGGGGAGAGAGAGAGAGATAACCTGAAGGTTCTTCAAAAGCTTGGTTAAGTTTTCGATAAGCTTCTCGATCTCACTAATCTAAAAGCAGGACATGAAATAATATTAGATGTTATAAATCCAGCTAGAAAATAAAATTATGAACCATTAAAGGAAAAACATACAAAGTTTTGCAACCAATAAGGTATCCAAATCACATGTAACTTTACAAGAGCAAAAAAAAACATTTACTTTTTCAAAAAAGCCATCAAGACCGGCTTCAGCAGAGTTTCTGATTCCAAGCTCGACATCTCTCTGTGATGGCGAGTCTTCCCTCGGTGAGACAAACGTATTCTATTAAATTCAAATTACAACAAAGCAAAAGAAGGTTTCATTGGTCACATAGATCAAACAATACTAGTGTGCTTGCATGTCGAATCAACCCAATCAAGTCCTTCAGTGGTGTGCAACTAAAATTACCTACACCAATCTGACTTGAGTAAATTTCAATTGTGTAAAAAACCAAAATCAAGTTTCACCTTCTAAAACTAATCAACAAGATTACTCAATCATGCATTAAAACAGAAAATAAGGTGAAAGAGGACAGAGGTACTGCCTATTTACCTAAAATTCAAATGGAAAAAAAAAATAATAAAACATAAAATTAAGAGACAGTTCTTGCGATCATTTCCAATCAAATGATGCGACATAGCCGTTATCACCTAGATCAGGTACAAAGAACTCCTTTTAACAGTACTTCCAAAACAGAACAAATCTTAGCACTATTACCAGTACATTTGATCATGTACTCCATCCAATCAAGTGAACAGAAGCTAGAACCTGAGCTCATAAATTATGAAAACACGATACAAAATAGAACAAAGAGGTGATACCGAGAGAAGATTGCGCATCTTCTTCAGCTAGAATCTGGAAAATTATCCCAAAACAAAGGTCCAGCTCAATCACGGAGTTTTTGATCTCTCTTGAATAAACTGAATCGGTCGCAATTTTGAAAGAGTAAAAACAGGAGTCCTCGGGGGAGGTTTCTACTTGGAAAACCCCTGCTGGAAGGAGCAATAGCTTGCGCCTGGAGCAAAGTAAACCGTTCGACACGGGACCGGTGTTCGGCTTTAGAAACTCGGAATGCTCTTGGACCAACGCTATAAATATGCTTGCGCCGATTTGGTGTTTTCTGTACGGTTTAGACTCCTGGCGTAACTCGAGTTTATCGAACAACAAAGTAGACTTTTGGCGGCAACGAACGAGCTAGATCCGCTGTAATACGGTGCGTAGGAAACAGCCTTGTAAATAACGAATAAGAAACTGATAGGTGGGGTCAAGGCCTTGGTGCTCGGAGACCAACTCCCGGAGTCCCAGTCAAAGAAATAGATCAATTCTAAAAATAATGATCCTTGCTTAATGTATTCCAAATTAAGTCAGTTGTTTTCATCTAGAAAGCGAAGAGACCAATCTGATTTCTATTTTCTTTTCATGGTCGCGTGCGCACGTCCTAATTGACCATTTCAATGGCAAGACTTCTAGATCAAAGATTTTTATTTGAGTTGAATGGATTATTATTCGGTCCCGAATAAAAACTAAGCAAAAGTTAATCAGAATTATCATGTTATTTTTTTTAAAACAAATTAACATGTTCAGGAGCGGAGTCAGACTTTCAGGCTATGGGGGTCAAACATGCATGTGATCAAGTATATAAAAATTTTCTACTACGAATGGAGATCAATTTCACCTTATTCATAATATTTTAGTTTAAATTATATTAAAAATATAGTATAAATAAAAAAAAAATTACAAATGAATAGAGGTCAATTGACCCCCATTCAATAAACGTAGCTCGGCCTCTGAGCATGTTAACAGAAAATCTAAGTGACTTTGCTTTGGTCGAATAAAAGAAACAGAATGCGGAGCGTTTTGTTTATCATTTCAAATAGTTGAGAAAACGCTATTTTGAGGATGATTTTTTTTTCCCATCTAATTAGAGGAAAATTTTCAAAGAAAAAATTAACAGGTTTTGTTGGAAAATTATTGTATTCGCAGGGATATATTAAACTAGACCTCGTCGGATACGTTTATTGATTCTGTGACGATTCAAATATCTAGAAGCACGCGTCAATTCTAAATTAAGTTTACCTTTAGTCGGAATATATTTTTATGCTGTATATTTTCGCTCGCCAAGGTATACACTAGTCAAGGTTAAAAAAATAAAGAGCTGGGTAGGTCCGATTTTCCCGTCATTTTTATTTATATTATCACCATTAAATAAAAATTGTTAGTTACACAATTTTAAACTGACTCAAACCGGCTAATTATTAGCGGTCCTTAATTTTTAATAGAAACCGACTAATAATTAGCCGGTTCTTAACTTTTTTTTTGAAAAAAGTTGTAATTTTTTTATTAAAATATTAGAAATATTATTTTATTTACTTGAAATTAGATAGAATACTGTATGATTTGATTTATTAGAAATATTACAACAAATAATATGAATCAATATTTTTCATATCAGATTTTTCGTAGCTGTAAGAAAAATTAAAATATTTCTATGTGTGTTATTGGCAAAAAATAAAAATACTTTGAATCTTAGTTATTGATCTTAGTTCAAAAATCACTTCTAGATAAATATAGAAAATATTTGAATTCTTCTATTTTCAGCAAAATAAAAACTATATCCGCAACTGTGTCAGAAGTTTTTAAAACTATGTTCTCTTTTTTGAAATTGATATTTTTATTTTTTATTAAAATATTAGAAATTTTTGATATGTTTCTTTGAAATTGGATAGAATAATATATAATTTAATTTATTAGAAAGACTGAAACAAATAATCCGGATCAATATTTTTTAGACCGGACTTTTCACGGTTGTAAAAAAAAATTGAAATATTTCTGTATTATTGAAAAAAATAAAAATATTTTGACTCTGAGTTATTGATCTCATATCAAAAGTCATTTCTAGATAAATATAGAAAATAATTGAATTTTTCTATTTTTGAAAAAATTAACAAAATTTGATGGTGTGCCAGAACATTTTATTAAAATTTAACTTTCGTGGATATATTTAACAATTTTTATTTAATGTTGGATGTAAAGAAAAATGACGGCCGAAAACTTTAAAATTATTATCTGAATATTAATGCGGGTCAAACTGAAATTAATCCACAAAACAGAAGTCAGCCCATTAAAGCCCATACCCGAGGGGTGCTTCTTGAGAATCACCATCCTAGTTATTCATGAGATCTATTATTGTTAAAGAAAAAATAGTGCTGATGGTCGTGTTTGGCAGAAATTTTTATTTATATCACTTTTTAAAAAAAGGTAAATCAAATATCCACTTTTTTTTTAAAAAAAAATCAATTTCTACCACATCCGTTAAATGAAATGGCGGACACAAATGGACATGTCGGCCATTTCATTTGGCAAACACCCCATCCATGTTTGCCGTTTGAAATAGCGGACATAATTTTTTTTTAAAAAACCATGTATTGTTATTTATAAGTTGTTTTTTTTATATATTTTCTATATTTATTTCATTATATGATGTTTGTTTTTAAGAATTTGATTTGCTTTTATCAATATAAAAATATTAAGTATTTTCCATCAAAAATAACAATAAATATGAAGAAGCAGCAACCAAATAGAAAAATATAAATTAATGCAAATGTTCTCACTGGCACAATTAAAAACATCTAAATTGAACCTAAAATAGTCAATGTCCGTTAGAAGGCAAATACAACATCAAAATTAAGTCCTAGAGCAAACATTAAATTCCATTGCTTCATTTTCAACCTGCAAATTTACAAACAAACACAAAAAATGACTGTTAATTCCATAGGTCGTCAAAATAAATATTTTGAATTATTTTAATAATAAAATAAATTAACTACTCCTGCATCTCGAGCAGCTATGTTATGCCTTTCTTGTGTGTATCGGTTGGCTTGGTGTCCTCTTCTCCTCCTATTTAGAAAGTCCAACCACATCGAAATCTTGTTGTGCCTTTTTCTACCCAAACTGACTAGTTTATGTTCCGGAACAAGGACCGGACCCTCGTGTACAGGCCAGTCCGACTGATTGTCGTACACATGCCATTCACCATTGATCAGTGTCTGGATGTGGTAGTAGTAATGGACAAATCTGTCAGGGTCGATGTCTCGGAGACGGCACAAGGACAGAACATGAGAACACGGTATTTTATCTAACCGATGCTTCTAGCATGTGCATTCGACCGTATTATTCTCCTTGATGACCACCGTGTGTTTGTAATTGACCTCGGTGGCCCGAATGGAAGCATCATGCATGAAAGCACGAACTCTCTCTTGCATGAAGGTAACCTCAAACTCGTTATGGTTACCGAACCCCCAAGTGTCTTCAGATTATTTGTCCACTCGAATTGTTTGTTAATAAGCTGTCAACAATTTAAAAATTGAAGAAATGAATTTATTTGTTTTTAGTTATAAAAAAATGAAGAAATAAATTTATTTATTTGTTTAAAAGTACCTTATGAAGACCACACGAGAACTGTTGATCTTGCATGAATTCCGCTTCCGTCTTTCTCTGCACAAACCATGTTACATGCTTATAAAATGCATCCCTAATTATCGCAGTGACTGGTAACTTGCGCGATGACCTGAACATGAACGTACAAATGCTGTATATACCCATTTTGTATTTTAGGTTGCTTTAATTGTAATTTGATGTTATATTTCAGAGTAGAATTAGGGTGCTCCTAAATTCACCCAATTTCTTGTGAACTTCACTCTAAAATATATCGAATTGACTTTAAACGATGAATTCAAACTGTTGAAATTCTTCTACCTAATGATTGATGCGTCTACATGTAAAATTTTTAAAAGTTTCGAATTTATTTAATATAGAGTCAAGTGGTCAAAGGAGTCCAAAAAATGAATGCATTAAAATTAATTTATAAATCTTAAACTTTTGACTACTTGATTCTGTATTAAATTAATTCAAAACTTTAAAATTTTCACATTTAGACACATCGCTCATTAGGTAGAAGAGTTTCAACGGTTTGGATTCATCGTTTAAAGTCGATTAGATATATTTTAGAGTCAAGTTCACAAGAGGTTTGGTGAACTTAGGAGCACCCTAGTTCTACTCTATATTTCATATATATATGTGATGGGAGGGGTTGAAGTGTTATTTCAGTATGTATATAAAAATGCGCAAACGCTTCCAAGTTTAAATAAATTCATATACTATAATCATCATGTTTAAAAAGTTGTCACTTCAAATTTTTCTATTATATTTCAAAGTTATTTTCGTTTAACTTCTTTATGGTCAGAAGGGTACTTTTTTTTCCTCTGTGTAACACAATCTAACATATGTGTACTAAGGATAAATATTTTTTTTTTGTGCAAACTTTTAAAGTTTTGAATTCATTTCATATAAGATCAAGCGGTCAAAAATATGATGAAAAATGAATATATAAAACAAATTATAAAATAACTTATAAAGGATTCATTTTTTGACCTCTTAACTTTGTACTAAATGAATTTGAAACTTTAAAAAAAATTAATGTACATGCATCACTCATGAAGTACATGAATTTAAACGATTTGGATTTATCGTTGAAGCGGATCAAATAGATGTTTAGATTTGTGTTTACCAAGCTCTTTTGATGAGCACATCAATCATTATATATTCAGAAACTATTACGGAATTAGTTTACTCCCATTTTCAATTTTAAAAAAATTGATAAATAGATATAGTTATAAATTTGTACATGTATTTAAATCCTGGGTTGAAAAGTCAGAATTTCTTTTAACGAATATATATAGCTGAGTGTAGGGGTGTAAACGGAGCGGATTCGGAGCGGATAATGCTGATACCATATCCACATCCACATTTTAATGAGCGGATATGAATACGGATACGGATAGTAAACGGATAGCAAAATGTAAAACCAAATCCACGTTAAACGGATACGGATACGGAGCGGATAATTCACGGATACGGATTCGAATAATTATCGGATAATTAAGTCATATGAGCGCTTTAACTTTAAGACACCATTTAATAAAACTATGGAAAAAATTAGAAAATAAAAATCAGAAAAATAATTATTCAAATTTCTTTATGTACATTCAATAAGTACCTCAATTCCTCAAACAATTCTCACTAAAAAAATATTTTTTTCTTGTATAAAGATGGTTGATGTTGACCCATTAATCTTATATTCAGATCAGACGCTCAGGACAGCTTTAAAATATTCAGTGGGTTATCGATGTCGAATTCATAGGCGATCTTTCGTGTAGCGAATCATCAGCATTACTTAGACGGTTGATATATTGTTATATTTAGGCGGCGTTCACAGAGAATCCACTAGCCAGCTACTCACCCACGTGACCACCTCAATTTATTTATCATGTTTTACCGCGGTCACCAATTCCGTTCAATTCTGTGTCCGGACTGCGATACTATTAGTCCCACAACAAATATTAAAACAAATTGGTATGGCTTTATATAGCTGAGGGCATGTTGATACATGCGGAGAACGCAAGAGAGGAGTAGATTCGCGGATAAATAGAAAACGAATTCGGGTAGCAATGTTATCCGGATAATTCGGATATCCGCTCCGTTTTCGAATCTGAAAATTTATCCGAATCCGGCTTCGGGTCTATTCTGCCTAATGCAAAAATTATCCGAACCATATCCGGATATTATCCAAATCCGAATGATTCGAATTCAGATACCAAGTGGATACAGAGCAGATTCGGAGCGGATTATCCGACTCCATTTTCAGCCCTAGCTGAGTGCCTTAAATATTAATTCTGAGTCCGGCTAATATGACATCAGTGTCATATGACACTAACTTCAAAATTGATTGAATAGACTTCAAATGACTAATCCAAATCGTTCAAACTGATTTACTTTATTGGTTGTGTGTTTACATGTATTTTTTTTTTATATTTTTGAGTTACTTTAGTATCAAATCAAGAGGTAAAAGTGTTGAAAAATAAATGTATTAAAATTAACTTAAAAACTCACACATTTGACTGTTTGACTTGATACTAAATAAATTTTGCATATAAACGCACAACTAATGAAGTAGATTGGTTTGAACAGTTTGGGTTCACCGTTCGAAGTCAATTCGGTAGGTTTTGAAATTGGTGTTATATAAGCTAAAATAACACTGATGTTATACTAGCCAGACTCATTAATCCTATGTAAATCAACAAATTCACGAGCGCTCTACCTATTTTTTCCTCATTTAGCATAGCTACAAACAATTTGATACATCTCTATTTACAGAAAAGTTTTTTTTCTTGACCCTCCAACAGACAACTGAAAATATTTAAAAAATATAGTTTAATTAAAGTTGTAACATTTGATCAACTGTTATTTTTCCACTGAATGTTTATTAAAAAGGGACCGAATTCTCTGCTCCTGAATCACTGATACGTGGGCCCACATCAAAACTAAAAACCAATATTTAAATTTATAAAATACCCTTCCTTTTCAAATCAACAAACAAAATACCCCCTTCTCAAAATTATTAACAAAATACCCTTGTGGACCCCACTTTTCCCCTCTCTTCCCCTATCTTCTACTCTTTTACATTTACTTCACAATTCATTATTCATTTTGGGAAATTACACTGTAGCAACGTTTCCAGAATTTCTTATTTTTTTTTAATTATGCACCAATCCGTACAAAAAGATTTAAAATATATATTTTTAAAGTTTATGTTCTAAAATTGTTTGCATTTGTATCTTTAAAAATATCATTATAATATATGATGTTAGTTTATTTATTAAAATCTTTTTAATTAACATATGAATTTTGTCTATACAGAGTTTGATGTTGCTTGAATAAATTGTGCTAATTGCTCAATTGTTTCATTAGCAGCCTCATTAATGTAGTTTTTTCTCCCTTAGTAAAATAATTAGGACCTTATTATTCATTGCTTAAATTTCAAGGCTCACTTCGTTACCACTAAATAACAAAAAACAAATATGGTTTTTAATTTGATCCAACTAAAAAAAAAGTTACAAAACACAGATTAAATAATCAGAACTTCTATAATTGCACGTTGAAATTAAGGGGACTGAATGGTGTATCTGTCTAGAGACAATCTTAGCCTTTCATTCAGCAAATTCATCAAATCTAGTACGTTCATCTAAAAATGAGATTTTATGCATACTATTTATATATCTGTATGTGTACAAGTTTAAAAATAGTTATAAACCAATCTGTTACATACAAAGCCATATGAATTTTTCTTTCTGCTGGCGCTTTGCAGATCGTTTTTCACCTCTTGGATCCCGATCTCCTCCCTCTTTTTTCTCTTCAATCCTCTTTTCTCCTTTCACCTTTTCTTCTTCTCCACGAAGTGTTTCCCAGCGTATTCCTCTTTTCATCTCCTTTTCTCTCTCTCTCTCAAATCAAAGATATAGTGTAGGGTTTCTCTTCACATTGCCAGTGATGGGGGAATTGTTGTCCCTCTCTGGTCGCGGCATCTCCTCTCCGTCGCCCAAGTCAGATCTACTCTATCCTCTCTGCTTGCGGCGCGACGTATCTGATCGATGAAAGATGGGGAGTTCAACGTGGAGGGGTTAGAGCAGTACATCAAGGAGGTCAGGCTGGCCAACTACGGCCTCTCCTACGCCGTTGTCTCCATCATGGGCCCACAAAGCAGTGGTATGGTGCCATTAATTTTTTCGTTTGGCCTCCTCATTTGTCTTAAATTGTTGAATAGGACTTGGGAAATGCCGAAATGGTGTTGATTTTACCCAATAGAAGGAATGGTTATGAATTTAGTGGGGGAATAAGTGTTTAACTCTGAGCTTTGCTGTTACTGAGAAATTGCTTAATTTGTGTACTTATGAGTTCACATGTTGATTTGCTTTTTTTTTTTTGTACTTGTTGGTTGATAGGTAAAAGCACATTGCTTAATCATCTATTCAAGACTAATTTCAGAGAAATGGATGCTTTTAGAGGAAGGTAATTCTCAGAATATTTATCTTCTTTGAAATTCTTTGGAGTTCCGTTGTTACATTCTTGTTTGAGCATGGTATTGAAGGTTAGGCTGTGTTAAATCCTTGATTAAAATAATAAAAGACAAAAATATCATTTTCTGTTTTTTGTATAGTATTCATTGTTAATTTATTTGTATTATGAAATCAGGAGATAATAAGGTAAGCTTTTGCAAGAACTATGAAAAAAATCAAAGAAAAGGATATTGCTGGCGTCTGTTGATGAATTACTAGACCAGATGCCTTCCCTGCTTGACATACATCAACCATGTTAGTAGAGGTATTCTCAGTACTTCTCTACATATTTAGAGATTTTTTTTTATTTGAGCAAATTCCTTGCTATACTTAAGTTATTTTCCACAATTGGCACCCATTTTTTTAACACTTATTTGCAAATGATTCACAACTATTAAAATCAAGTTTAAAATAAAAAGGAGTGATCACTCTCAACTTTTTCCAGTTTAACTCAGACTAAAATTACTCCATAATTAGCTCTCGAAGTAACATAGAATTTAAAATTCCAAATATAGTCAACTTTTATTTCTTCACAAAAAGAAACAACTGGGTTCTTGCGAATGTAACTAAAATTAGATGATATTGCAAGTATGAGAGATTGATAGTACAATTTGAAGTTAGATATATGGTGTGCAAAGGGCCATCTCTTTAATGAACATTGTTCAAGGTACTTATTTTTCTATAAATTCATACAGTCTGCACTAAAAGAAAAAATCAATATTGACAAGGTAACACAAGGTGGGACCCAATCAAACTCAAGTTCATTATCTGGATCATGGTGAAGTTTCTCAATGGAATGTCTTACAATTGAACTCTGGTTCTCCAAACCCATTAACCCATTTATAGTGAAATGCGGAGCAAACTCCAACTCTGAGCTTGTAATAAAGGCTGACTCAAAGGTCCAAGAGCCCAAAGGAGCAGAAATAATAAGGGTTCTTCCAAGTACAATATTTGTAAGAAACATCTTGTTGGCTGATATTTCTTCTTTCTTTTCTTTAGGGATTCAGAATCAACCTCCAGAGATCTGAAATTTGGAGAGGTTAAACTATGTTTAATTATCATTTCCATGAAAATATAGAGTAAGAAAGTTGTTTTTTTTAATATCCATACTTCAATTTATGCAAATCAGTCTTTTAGGCACAACACTCCATGATAAATTTCATTGCATTTATTGACTTATTGTCTTATTGTTATAATTATTATTTTAGATAGTTGCGGAATATGAAAAGCATAAAGAGAACTTTCTGAAGGAGTTGAATTTTGTGCCTGCAGATGTGGTATCATATCATCTCTAATACTCTTCATGTTTCCCACTAATTTCTGATCATTTCATTATAATATTAATATTTAGAGAATTTTGCAAAAGTAGTATTTCTTAGGATTAATTTCACCAGAGGTGACTGAAAATTGGTGTGATATGTTGACGAATCCAGTATTTGTTAATCTGTGTTATTTGAATTTGAGATGAAAAGAATTTTTCAATTTAGACTAAAATAGAAACTTGGTTGTTTTGGAGGGATCATTGAAGTCCGTTGATCAATTGAACTTTTAGTATAGTTCCGGGACCTCCTGTGAAAGTACGGTGTTTGTTAGAAAAACTAAATTTTCTTGTAAATCGAGAAAAATGTCGGACTGTGTTCTTTCATGAAGATGTGTTTGGTTATATAATACAGCAATTGGAGCTGGTTTCTGTAAAAGCCTCTTACTTTAAACTAATTTTATAACATATAATGGCATGGTAGTTGATTTAATGCTTGTTTGCTCCCAGCTCTAATAGTTTCGTTGAAACCACCTCTGGCAGTTAGTGCAAGGCCCATTGCCAAGTTCTTCTATAGCTGTCTTGGTAATGCTTTCCAGGTAGTTTTTAATTCTCGTTTTACTCTATTCCTGAACTTATGTCATTTTTGCATGTATATAATTTTTTTATTTTTTATACCAAGGTTGCGCTATTTGGAACTTCGTATTCATTTTTGCAAAGAGTTGGAGCTATTCTGGTACAATAATCATGTTATTTTATATTTTTACTTTTAGATTTATTATGTATTATGTTTATGCATGTAACTATCATTTTATTATGATTTTGTTACTCTGCATAGAGAAATGGTTCCATGCTCTTTGGTGTAGGCACAGGAGCTTCTTTGGTACATTTTTTTTTCATTCTTTTTTTATTTTGAAAAATTTTTAGGATAATTTTTCAAACTTCAATTTCACTATTGATGATACATAACTCGGCCTGAAGGCACAATGTGCCTATACTAGAATGGATATGATAGCCGTCTATTGTATTTTTCCTGCAAAATTTTTGCCAAAATTTGTTATTAGTGCTCATTTAAGCCCTATTTGAATCTATGATACAAAAAAACGGGTATCTCTCACAAATGCAGTGGTTAAAAAGTTAAGATAATTTTTACGAGAATTTCTTTTCTATGAGTGGTTTGTAACTCAAGTGAAGAAATTAAAACTAATTTGACAAATAGAATGGTTAAGAAATAATTATTGAATTAGTTTTTATTATTACCAAGACAGTTATATTTAATTTCTTTTGAGTTTCACGGATGTAGAATTGTAGATGCTCTTAGATACTCCTTTTTTATTATTTGGTTGCTCATTTCTTCTCCATTTGCTGAGTCAATTGGTTGCCTCTATTTCTAGCAAGGTGGTTTCTTTTAAAAATGTGTTATCATCTTGACATATTTTTAGAATCAAACACTAAGATCTCATTTGTTCTTATTATTGGCTAATACATAATTAAATAATCAATATTTAAGTCAATCACATTTTTAAAAAAAGTAATCAGAACATACTTTCAATCTCCACGGCAACGCGTGACCGGCACTTACTAGTTCATATATAATAGCAAATGAGATCAATTAATACTGAATGAGCTTATTATTATTTTACATTATTTATTTATCATCGTTATTCTTATAATATTAGATATATTATGTTATTTCATTATATACATTTTATTATTGTTTAATAATTATTAAGTGGTGAAATGGTTGATAATAGTGATGTATCATTGTCATTATTATTCCGTTCCTATCTATTTTATATGTCAAGAACCAACAACACAATACAAAATTTAGAGATTAAAAAATCTAAAAAAATAGCAACGGTATTTAAATGTAATATACATTTAAACAATTCTAGCAAATAAAATTTTAAAACGTTTTATTCTTAATTTTTTTGTACGCATTACAACAGCATTGTTACATAATTTTTTTTAAAAAAGAATTCATAGAAGTATTGCTATAGCTGTAATTTTCAAAAATGAAAAATGAATTATGGAGTAAATGTAAAAGAGGGAGGGAGGGGAAGAGAAGAGAAAAATGGAGTCCACAAGGATATTTTGTTGATAATTTTGAGAAGGAAGTATTTTGTTTGTTAGTTTGAAAAGGAAGGGTATTTTATAAAATTTTCCTATTAAAAACCGTTGCAACGGCTTGGTTCTGAAGTAATTATTTGGCTAACAGTTGATGACTTTGATCGAATGTTACATGATTTGTCGGAAAATCACGAAAAAATGAGGAATTTTTTTTCTTCATATTGTTTTACCTCATTTTTTTATTTACCAGAAAATGCAAGAAACATTGATCCTAAAAAAGTATTTCTTATATTTTTCAAATTCATTTTCTCCCTCACATTAAAAGTGTCCGTAATGTGCTTGTTGGTGCTTAACATTATTTCTCCAATAATAACACTGGTGCATTATATAGTAGGTTAAATGTTGTGGCCCATGAGCTGCGCTATATGTTTGATTAAATTAAATGCTCCAATTAACTCAAGAAAGCTAGGAGCCATTATTTAATGCAGCGGGAAGGATTCTGTGAGACATATTTAATCAGAGAAAAATAGCTTTGGGTCCATCTGACGTCTAAAGTTATTGGGATGCAATTTCGAATCAATAATAATAACTCCACAACGGCCATGTTCAAATTTGAATTTGAATTCCTACCAACCACTATACAGTCGAAATGGGTCTCCACTGGGGGTGCAAATGAATCCGATAGTGGTAAAAGGGAGAGGGGCTGTCCGATGCCAATCGGACCAAATTCTGGTTTGATGGGTGGTTTTTACCGTCCAATTCCTTTCAAAGTCTGTGTGCACGGATATTAAAGCAAACAGTATGGATATTAAAGTGATATGCACAGATTTTGAAGCGGATCGGACAATAGAAACCACCCATCGAACCGAATTTGGTCCGACGAGCATTGAACACCCCCCTCTCCCAGTGGTAAAATCATATCCATATCTGTTTTTATTTTTCAGATACGAATCAGATATTAACAGATATGGATAATATGAATATAATACGGATACATAATTCAAATATTATAATAAAATTAACTTATTATTTAACAATTAAATTTTCACTATCCGATTGAGAAAATAGCTTTTCTATGTAAACACGTATTTGATTAGTTTGTTTATGCAGTAAGAAAAATCCTTAAAAAATTAGGATTGCACTGTCATCAAAGAATAAAATAAGAAAATATGATTAAAAAAATTAAAAATTTCGAAAAAGCAAGTTCAAATAATATAATTTTTTTCTAAAGCACTAATATGAAAGCAAGAAAAAAAATTAAGTAGCGAAAATAAAAAAATAAAAAAACAGTATCCAATGAAGTTCCCTCCATTCTCTCAAT
Organism: Carex cristatella; assembly: GCA_024447775.1. Lineage (NCBI taxonomy): Eukaryota > Viridiplantae > Streptophyta > Magnoliopsida > Poales > Cyperaceae > Carex > Carex cristatella. The sequence continues at coordinate 3,155,819 of JAJHPF010000033.1, read as the reverse complement.
TGGAAAACCAGATTTTATATTTTTTTAGTATTTATTTAGTATTTTTTTAAATAGATGAAAAGTCACTTGATCTAAAAGTTACGGACGATTCGAAAATAATGATTTTCTATCTGACTAAAAATAAGTAAATAATTCCAAAACGGGTAAACTTTTGTCTCGGATAATTTTTTTATAAGAAATCATGTTCAACAGTTGATTGTTTGAACTCTATAAACAATATTTTTGATATATAAACATTCTTCCATAGATAATATTTAAAAGTTTTGGCAGCGCTGTCTAATTTTGTTTTTAAATTTTAACCAAATTTAAGTAATATGTCTGTGATTTAGATAGCTAGCAGTAAAGAAAGAAATACGTGACGTGACGTGACAAACACGCTGTGATTTGGTGACGTGATGTGACCAAATGGTAGCGAATGATCACGTCACGTGTAATCACGCCGTGACCACACGTGATGTGACATATATTAGTCACATCAATTTTTTTTATATTTTAATTTAAATTGTTGAAAATTTAGAAAGAATATATAAAAAAATATGAAAAAAAAATCTAAAATAAGTAAATAATGTTGCAAAGTTATTATTTATTTTTTTTAGAAAAAACGGTTTGGTATCTGACATTACTTTAAATTTTCAAATTACAAATATTTATTAGACTAAACTAGAAAAAATAAAAATCAGTACTATATTGAGTATCAGTATTACTGAACCTACACTAAAAGAAAAACCGGAATACTCTATATATATCAAAAAAGGTGGATGTTATATGTTTTATACCGTGACGTGACGTGACTGGTTTGCGTAACGTGACGTGGCGTGTAATTTTAGTTCAAATGCAGTTACATCACATGAATAATCACGTCACGCGACACACAAGTCATGTCACGTAATTGAGACACATGACGTAACGTTCCGTGACGTGGCTAGCCACGCCACGCCACGCCAGGACAAATTTCCTTCTACCTAGCAGTGGCGTACCATCGAAATTTTGACAAAAGCATTCTTGCAAGGGAAGAAGGTGACAGCACCATAAAGCAGCATTAAATATAAAAGCGTTAGTGTGCAGTACAATTATCCAGATACAATAAAACAATTGTACAATCTACATTGTACATACTAGTAAGTAGTAACAAATTCTAAGGCCGCTTCTACGCAATGCAATAACCCAATTAATCCAATTGCCACCTATTCATGTGCAGAGGCAAAATAGAACAGCAAAATAACTAGTACCCACACGAATTTTACAAAACCATCATGGCATCAGAGAGTAAAAAACAAGAAAGAAAAGATACAGCTTCTAAGTAACTAAATCTCGGTTAATGGTGGCAGTGGCACAGTAGTTGGTCCCACAACGGTGGCAGTGGCACAGCTAGATCCTTCTTGTTTTTCCCCAAGCTCCACCTCTTTGTCAACCAAACTCCTTAGTTCACCATTTTCATCTTGCTTCCACTCCAGTTTCCTCAAACTGGATGCCTCCATTTCAACATCTACCGAATCACATTCATCTTCGCTCATATAACTTGTATAATAAGTGTGATAATTGGATGCACTTCTCTCTGTTTCACAATCACTACTTAATTCCTCCTGGTGACTACTTGCGTCTTGGTCCTCGTCAGAGTTTGCTTTTGTAAAATCTTCAGTCTTCTCCATTTCTTCATTTTCGGTGTCGTAGCAAGCCTGGTCAGAATGGCTCGATGAAGGAGACGAAGACGGGCAATATGGTCCGAGTGTAGCCTCCTCCCGCTCTCTTAAGGTCTTGAGAATTAGAGTTTTGAGAAAGTTCATGACTTGTACGGCATGCATTAAAGCTGTTAACGGATCCGACATCTGGTACCAAAGAAGAAACAAACTAGTTCTTAGGTCCACTAAAAGAAAAACATGATTCAATGACCATGCCAGGTTTTAGTATGAAACGATAACAGTCCCATCAAAGCAACGGTAAGAAAACCTGCAGCTAACTGCATAAGTTCCTTTTTAAGTTTTAACCCATATAAACTGGTTACCACCTGTCAACTGATTTGTTATCTTGCTGAAGAACAATACATGTTAGTCCTTTGGCCTAAGCAAAAAGGAATATGCCACATAAGTATGCCTGGTCTACTGCTGGTCGGTACAAGACAAACCCAGTCCTATCAGAGCAATGGTAAGAATACGATGCTGCAAAATTTACAGTTTAACCATACAGCTACTTAAATGCTTTCTTAATATTGATGCTTTCAGTTGGAAGTACCTCATTATAACAATATTCTTATTTTCTTTCTTATAAAATAATTGTTCAAAATCATATACCATTGTTGTCTACAAAACCGACATCAGTACAATGACCGTAATCAGCTCAAACGGAGTCGCTACCAACTATCCAATAGATACACGTTATATTTCAAATTTATTTATTAATTTGCAGGACTTAGTTAACTTATTGTTTAGTTCTTCATTTATCATGAAAGTACCTGGGTCATGTTGGGTGCGAAAACCATGGCGATATTTCGAGCATTCATCTTGTTCTCGTCTTCTTCTTCAACGACATCAGCCATTAATTCAACAGCCCAATTTAGCAGTGCCAGTGGAGTTGGCTGGAGGAGTTTCACTAACTCCATGCATTCTTCTTCTGTGTTGCATTGCAACACCTGCTCAGGTGAGAGGCCGTCTAGTACGCCTTCTGGCAGTTCTCTAAACCACGCCTGAAACCCGATATGTGGCAAATATTATGGTCATTCTATGTCCCACATTTTTTTAGAAACTTTTTTCTGTTAATCTCAATTTTCTTAGACTTTGACCTTTTTATTGGTTTTTTGGAGAGGCGAGTGTTTTTGGTATAATAGCACAAACTTTGTGCTAGTAATCATTTTGGAAGTAAGAATATATTCATTTTTCCTTTCTTTATTTCTCCTTTATATTTGGTTTAATTGGATTGTCATCACCTGTGAATTTACTTCGCAGCTCTTCCATATTTTTTAGAAAATAATATTTGATTCAAACTTCAAATTGTAAAACCAAACAAATTTGCACCTTTATCAAGCCAGCGAGGCAATGTACATCGATATCATTGGGTACAATTCCCCTATTTAGCTGTGCTCTCACATGCTCTTCTTGACTATTCTCTGGATTTATCCTGAATATACCTTCCGCCTATTATAGTAACAGTGCAATAAAAAAATACTAAATTGTTACACAAGAAGCTTTAATAATGGCACGGAACATACCTAATGGAAATTTAAAGGTGCCATCTGGAGATATTAGTAGCACAATTTAAGGTACCAGTATGGTGCCAAACTCCAGTCATATCAAACTACACAACTTCTAAATAAGCTATCTTTGATGTTTTTCCGCAGATTTTTAAGTATTCAAAAACAGAGCAAAAAATGTAATGGAACAAAGTTTTGTTACTACCTTGAGACCTCCTTGAGCATATAATTTGTCTTGCATGAGCAATAGAATGGTCGGTACGGAATTTCTTTTCGAATCATATGCACATTGCATTGATTCCGCTGACACGCCAAAAACACTTGCACTGGGGAGAAAATATAATTTAAGATCAATTTTTGTTCCTCAGCAAAACAGTGCATCAGCTTAAACAAAATGTATCAAGTTGCAAGGTGGATGGTCCAAATTGGCTTTCCAAAAGGGAACTTAGGAATTATTAAATCCTTTTTAATAAAGGAAAAGATCCATTAAAAAATAAAAAAGCTACATACTGGATTAATTATTTTACAATTTTACAGTGGGACCAAAAAGAAACGGTCAAATAGCTAGTTTCAACTTTCAATGAGAGAAAGTTTGAATGGTCGTGAATTTCTTCAGACAATAAATGGTAATTAATGCTCCCCATCTCCAATTCACAAAAGAAAGAAGGGTGTGTGCCAATTTCCTCGTATTCCTTTCAGAGTTGGATTTTATTGGCTTGTATTATACATGTTTAATCTCCTTAGAATTACCAAAAAAAGGTTCAAAGTTTACTCCTAGACGAGTATATAAAATACATACAGCAAACAATGTGAGTATGTGACAGGCCTCACCAAAAATAATTCTCAAATTAATCAAACCACAAGGGAAAAAAAATGTAAAACAGTTCGGTTTTCTGTAACAAAGTGAAATAATATCATATTTACATAGGAAAACAACTCAATTGTAGAGTCCGGAGTTTTTAAAAAATTTCATCTCCGTCCCCAATCCAACTGCTCTTAAATTAAATTTCAAAGAAATAAACCCTTTGACTGCTATGAAAAAGAGGAAGGCGAAGAAAAATATTAAAAGATCACTAACCTGGCACTGGGAGCACGGGATGGCACCTCTATTTCAAACTCAACAGGTAAACCCAAGAAGCCATTGAACCGGTCGAAGGTCACGTGTGCCACGTGGCGCACGTCCATGGGCCAGCTAATCTCCATCCCCGTTAACACTGCCACGTCATCATCCTGCCGGTTGTCAAGGCGACAGGCCACGACTGATTTCCTCAGTGCCGCTACCAGTATCGCAAGGAGAGAGATTTGTTGTTCGTCCCCTTTCTCATTTTGATTTGGTACATGATTTCGAGTCTCTAGCTTCTTTCCTTTAAAGCCTGTTTCTTTCCTCGGCTCCCTCTCTCCTCTCTCCCCTCCCATGCAACCATTGTTTGATACCACCACCACTCCGGTCATGCTAATTGCTGAGGTTTTGAAAATGGAGGAGTTTCTCTCTCCAAATTTGGGGCTTGAAACAAGAAAGGTAGAAAGAGAGAGAACACTGCTCTTGTTTAAGAACCCAAAGTTGTGCAAGTGTGTGCAGTGCGTCTGTATTTGAACTGTTTCAAACGGGGAGCATTCTCTTTTTCGAAAAAGGTGAAACTGGGAGCATTTAATGTGGAGATAGGAGTAGGTCCGATGGGCATCGGAACTACTCATAGGTTCAATTAGCTCTAACACCGTACGATTATCATTAAGATTTGTGCACACGGAAATTGAAACAAATCAGCACGGATTTTAATTAGTTCGCACGGGTCTTGATGAAATTGAATGGTCATTAAACCATTGAACCAAAGTAGGTCTAATGGGCATCGAAGCTGCTCTGAATTCTTTAATGTGATGAGTAAACGTATATATGGATAAACATTTGACTTAAAAATAGGGGTGTACTGCTCGCCGTCAGTAGCTGATGTTTTAATCGTCTCATTTTTTTTTTTGAGTGAATTAATCATCTCATTTAAATTACTTCATGGGATCAATATATTATTTTTTAAAATTGTAATTTTTTTAATTTATTTGCTATTTTGAATAGGAGGAAAACTATTGAGTTTAAAAAAATAACTGTCTGAAATAATATATGGATTTTAGTATGTAATTTACATTAAGAATTTTAAATTGACTGGTCAGAATTTTAAAATTAAAATTTCAAAACGTGATGTTAGAGGAAATTCTATCGGTACTTTTATAAAATCTCAAAATTATAAGAATCATGTTTTAATCGAAGTGGAAATGAAGGGTTTTTTGAAAAGATAAATATAATATTTGTAAGGAAAAATATATGTAATTTTGAGGTTGTAAAAGGATTCGTTTATGATGCCCGAATTTTGATTGAGCGGTCAGGATCTAAATAGAGATATTATATTATTTCAGAGGATACGGACTCATGAATCAGAATGACCTCGGTAACACATATGAATATATGATGATAAAAAAAAGGAGAGAATTTCTAGTGCACCAATTAAAACTTTTAAAATAGTCAACATTAAAACATCTTATTTCTCCATTTAAGGTTGAAATAATTTCTTATTTTATCATATCCATATTAAATTTGAAAATTTAATCTGAATTTATACTATAATTTTATTTTAAAATTTAACTGTCAATTTTGCTTCTCTTCTTTCTCCTTCTTCGCCCCATCCTTTATAGTGTTTCTCTTAGCTAGAAATGGTAGTTTGAAAGGAAAAAGGAAAGAGTGCTTCGAATTTATAAGCAAGTAAACCAAAACATGTTTTTTTTCTAAATAAATTAACTTCTTGATTACCCGGTGATTTGATCCAAACATACAACGACCAGAAGTTTTTATTAATATTAAAAAAATATTAAATTTCAAAATATACGGTCATTCATTCTGAAAAATGTTTGAAAACTGCCCAGACTGCAGATTTATTTCACAGTTTTAGTCTGAATTTCCGCATAATCATTCCACGGTTCCAGGCATCTCAAAACCGCAGAATAAAACTGCAGTTTTGGTTTTGGAATTCCAAAACTGCAATATTATTTTGCAGTTTTAGGTTTTTCTGTGTTTTAATTTAACATAAAATGTTATAATTTCTTTATTTTTGTATTGAAATATTACAAATATTTTATATATATTTTTTAAAATAGATAGAATAATTCGGACCAATATTTTCCAGGCCAGATTTTTTTTTTACGGTTTTAAGAAAAAATAAAATATTTCTTTGTGTTATTAGAAAAAAAATAAAAATATTTTGGATCTATCCATTTTGAAATTTTTTTGATGAGAAATGTCTTCGTCTGACTTTTGTCAGAGCAACTTTTTTTTTTCAAAAATAGAAAGGCCATAATATTTTCTGTATTTATCTGGAAGTGACTTTTGAAGCAAGATTAATAACTCAGATTCAAATAATTTTTATTTTTTTCAACAAAATAAAAAAAAATATTTTATTTTTCTTACAATCGCAAAAAATCCGGCTTGAAAAATATTGATCTGAACCATTTTTCGCAGTTTTTATAATAAATCAAATTATATAGTATTCCATCTATTTTCAAAGAAATATATAAAATATTTATAATATTTAATTACAATAAATAAATAAATCATAATATTTTCTATTTTAATTTAAAAAAAGAAAAACCTAAAACCGCAAAATTATTTTGCAGTTTTACAAAACTTTGAATTTATTCTACAGTTTTGAGATGCCTAAAATCGTAAAATGATTATGTGGTAATTCGGTTTAAGACCATGAAATAAATTTGTAGTTTGGAAAGTTTACGAAATATTGTTAAACAAGACGTGGAATTTGATTTTTTTTATACTAATAAAAATTTCGGTACAACAACCAGTCAAATCTATAAGTATTAAAAAAACGATACAAGCAAAGTAAAATAGTAGTGTTCGAGGCACACCCAATTAAAAAAGTAGTATTTTGGAAAAGAGATTAATAGTCATATTGGAGATCATTAGAGCATTATCTAACACGAGAATATGTTCAGTTTGGGACATTGAATTCCAAATGAGAGAGAAATAACAAGAAAATTAACGAGATTGATTTGAAACAGATAGAATCGGATTCGAGGCTTTGTTACGGAGACATCCGTTAAGGCTCTGACAGTTTATTAATTTGCTCAGAAAAAAAATTATTTTAATTTATTTAGTTATAAATTTGAAGTTATCTTCCTTTTTCTCTTTCAAATCACCATTTTTAGCTTAAGAGCAATATTATAAGAGATGGGACAAAGAGGGGAAGGGCAAAATAGACATTTAACTTTAAAATAAAATTATAATACAAATTTAGTTAATTTTTTTAAATTTAATCAAGATATGGGGAAATAAAGAATGATTTCAACTTTGAATGGGAAAATAAGATATTTCTATATTTTGATGGGAAGATTGGTTATTTTGAAAATTTTGACGGGTGCACTAGAATTTTTTCCTAAAAATAAACTGTAGTAATAAAATAAGTATGAATTTTTTTATTTCAAAAATCAAACGACTTATAATTTTATATTGTAAAATGTGTGAAGCAGTCAGAGACAAATATACGATCCAGATTAATTTGGAATAGTTGATCTAATATACATCATCACGTCCAGAATGAAACTAAAGAAATCTGTGTAGCTGGAGATAATTCTGTCGTATTCATCCATGTTAACAAAATAACTCAAACAAATTGTATGAATATTAAACTTTTGTATGAATATTAAACTTTCGGTGAAAATCAGCTTTTGATTTAGCGATAAATAGTCCTTCATGTGCAGTAGCATTGTTAGATTTTCTGACTATGTGATCAATTATAAAAAAGAAGTCCATGCTGTAGAAAAGTGATCAATCGGTAACAATTTATTCTAAATTATATAGAAAATCATACATAAGTACAAATAAAAACGAAACCTATATTTTATCTCTAGTTGGCTCCACCTCCTGTGAGATGTTGCTATATTGATTTAAGAAAAACAAAACAGTGTTTAATTCTGAATCACAAAGGCCTCAGAGTTCATGACACAAAAAACAATAAATATTCTGCGGCAATTTGTCATTTTCTTTTCTTTTGATACGCAATTTGTCCGAGGGAGGAAGAATCCGGGTCCACATGCCAAGTGTATCTCTAGATTAGTAGATTGCCTCGAGTAGGTCAAATACTTGTCTGCACTGCACGCAAAATCTACCAAAGAGCGCGCATTTTAAAGCACTGCTCTCCGGCTTTTACGACAATTGCATCCGCCCAAACAAATCCCACTCGTCGGATCACTAGAATATACGGAGATGCTCAGGTTACAGAAACTACAAGCTTTTGGCTAGGAAAAGCAATCAAGCAAGGCTCGACTAGCACGTGTTTGATGCATGCGTTCAATTCTTCGAAGTTGGGAATTTGGGATGAGATGGGCTGGGATTGTTTCTTTCAGGGTCGATGCTTTTATCGGCCTTTTCTTCAGGAATTTAACACTTGTAATACTATAACGGGCTACGGCCCGTTACCTACCGGTTTATGACAGCGGGACTGGAGCGACTCGTAGAATTCTAAAATCGAAAAAAGAAGAGTGAACTGCGAATTCCCAGCCGAGAGAATCTTATGTCGTAAGGTTCGCTGATCTCTTTTTGTTGTCCCATCTTTTCCCTCCAATTTTTTCTCCAATTTTAGGGTTTCACTTTACCGATCTCCCTCCCCGTCTCTTGCTAGCAATGGAGCAGGCCGCGGTTCCGTCAGAAACCTCCGTTCGTCGCCCGGTTTGTTTTCTCTCTCTTCTATTCCTCCACCCTCTTATTTGGCAGTAAGTTTCCCCATTTTCAGCTTAATTGGTCCACTTGTTTTAGCCAAACGAAAACGACAGTCTTCGGTAGAGGCGAAATTTCAATTATCACTGTACTCGTTTTCTGGAACTGTAGTACAACTGGAAGAGCCTGATTTGTTGTAGTTACTCAGTGGTAGCAACTAATAAATCTACTGCAGATAGAAGGATAAGAACCAGATTCTGTTTCCTATAAAATCAAAGAAGCTATTCAGAGCTACCGTTTACTCTTCCTCTCTCTTGAATTGTACATTAAGTTTTTCACTTGGGATGGGCCAATTACAGGGAATACAGAGTCCTCTGACCAACAATCTTTCTTTAATGTTTCATTTTTACTGTCCTGCTCCGAGTCTTTACAAAATTAAAGCTTCCTCAAGTCCAATGTCGCTATAGATGGTTGACCCCAGACCTGCTTTGCTTATTTGAAGCCAAATACTTCCCTAAGTCCTAATTTCCCAAATTGGCACAGATATCTGACACCATTATCTGCTTGACCAGTGACTTCCCAATTTTTGTGGCCTTTGTTTATTTGGTTGGTATAGTGGTTAGTTGACCATGAGGGCAAATAAAGTTCACAGTATCTAAAATTGAGGCGCAGTCGATTCTTAGTTTATAAAAGTTGGATGAACTGAAGCTTCCTTGCTCCTTTTTGTGGCCATATTTTGTGAGTAGGAGGCTAAATATTTGTCGTCGTTACGTAAAACGAGGGATAAAGAAAGAAAAACTGATATGTCTTGAATGGATGGTGCACAACTTAATCTTTTTTTAAGGCCATGCACAATTTAATGTTAGCAGGTTTAATTGAGATTTAGTCGGGGTTAATTTTTTAAATTTTGGCTTACTGTGTCATCTGAAATTTCTTTTTTGGTGCTACAGAAGAGAGCTAGGGTTTTAGAGCAGGAAGAGGGAGCAGAGCCAAGCAAGTCAACTGGATCACCAGATGACCTGTTCAATGATGACGATGATTTCTTGCCTAAAGCAAAAGCAAAGCGCAGGGCTGCAGCATCTCGTGCTGCAGGCTGGAGAGATGATCAGACATTGATAGGTTATTTTTCTATTATAATTCAAAAGTTTGATAGAGGTGTTGGAGCAAATAAAAATACTTTAGCACTGGCTAATAGTTTTGGTTCTACTTTTGGATCCTTCCATTAATGATGAGTTTTTACTTTATCACACCTTGAGAGAATATGATTGGGAAAAAGATTGAAACATTGTTTTCTATAACTGATAGAGCGGAGCGTTTTACTGAGGACTTTTTTTAATGCTCAAAAACTAGTTAGTTCAAAATGTTCTGTTATGGGAAAGTAATTTAGTATTGGTGCAGATATTTAAATTTGGCTAAGAAAATAAGATATTGTTATCTTGTTGGATACATGTTGGTAGGGAGATATAGATAACTTAGATTTGTAAAATATGCATGTGAATAAGAAAAGGGCATATATAATGACAAAAAAAATGAATTTAAGTTTCTGATGTGTTAGGCATACACTTGTAGCTGACTGGTCTATACTGCACAATCTGAAATTGCATTCTTTGACCTGGAGATTTAAGATTTCATCAGTAAGCCATTCAGGTCAAAATTAGGTGTCGATATTTGCTGATTGTAACATTAGTGTTGATCTTTAATATTTTGATTGTAACCAATCTATTTATTCATGCATGCAGATGTAATTAAATATAATGGGAAGCTAATTAATAGTGCCGTCAAAAGATGGGTTGAAAAATACGAGACAGATCCAAAATCTGCTTTTGTTGATCTCCTCATGATGATTTTTGAGGTAACGCTTGGCATACTGATTTTACTCCTTTCCCATTGCAGTTAGAAGAGTTTCAAGTTGTATATAAAGTAATCTGTTTTACTACTTAAATTGATGTCAGGCCTGTGGTGCAAAGTACCGACTCTATGCGGAAATAATTGATGATACTAGTGTTGATGATGTTGTTGTCGCTCTCGTTGATCTTGCTAGAAATGTATGTGTTCTCTTTTTCTTAATAGAACGTATCTTATTTTTTGTGTAAACTTTTTCAACGAATTTTCTCAGGAACTGTATGATTCAGAGATTGCTTTTGGCAAATATTATCTATGATTGCTCTCATTTGCAAATAACATATGGCTTCTCATATATGCAAGTTGCCACCAACACTCGGTCTTTTGGGTATATTTGTTAATAGCACTCAACCGTTAGACTAAGATGAAGGCAAAGATATATTCCATCGAATATTGGAAATTGTACTCTACTCACTTTAACATGAATTAGTTACATCATTGTTCAATTTAAAGTAAAATCAAGCAATTGCATATCATGTTGCTAGATTTTTATGGAGTTCCTTTTGTTCGCCTTCTTGCTTTGCTTAACTTTTGTTTACATGGTTCCGTGATAAAATCCAAAGATTTTGAATTTTAGTCGCACAAGGAAAAATTCAGGTGTTGTTTAAAAATAACAATCTTATTGTGTGTGTGTGTGTGTGTGTGTGTGTGTGTAGAGAGAGAGAGGTTGACTAATATCAAAACATTTGTTTTGAGCTGCGGTGCAACCAATTGGTTTTCCAATTGTCAAAGTCCAAACAGTCGATCCAAACCATTAGGTACGATCTCTATATTAAAATGTGCTTGGAGACCAAATTTTACATTTTTTGGAATTTTTTTAATATTTATTAAGTCAGTTTTAAAATCGCTGATTTTAACAAACAGTGAAAAATTTCTGGATCATTGAAAACAACGATTTTAAAATTGGGCTAATAAATAGTAAAAAAATTCCAAAAAATATAAAATTTTGTCTCCAAGCACATTTTAATACAGATTGAATGTTGAACGGTTTGGATCGACTGTTTGAACTTTGAAAATGTAAAAACCGAAGCGTTTGGTCCAGACCTAGGAACAAACATTTTGATATTAGCCAGCCACCCTCCCTCCCTCCCTCTCTCTCTCTCTATATATATATAGAGAGAGAGAGAGAGAGAAGGGTTCAAATGCCTCCATCATGCCTCCATTTTTAAAAACCAAAATAACTCAAAATTTGATATTTAAAATTCAAAATAAAACCATTGGATGTGATCTATATCATTTCATCTATGCACATGTAAAAAATTACGACATTTCAACTTTGTTTTGGTTGTTATCAAGAGTTTATAAAAAATGTACTAATGTGGATAATTTCTAGATATTGAATTTTCAACTTATTGAATCACATAAAAACAAAATTGAAATGTGATAATTTTTTATGAGCACATAAATAAAATAACAGAGATTACATCTAACGGTTTTATTTTGACATTTATGATTTAAATTTTGAGTTATTGTAGTTTTTAAAAATGGAGGCATGATGGAGGCACAAAAAATGGAGGCATTTGAACCCTCCTCACACACACACACACACACACACACACATATAATTTGGGATGATGTTACAACTCCGTAGTATCTATCTTTACAATTATATTCAAATTTGGGAAAGCGTTTCTAGTTTTGTGTTACTTATTTAATCAGGGTGTGGCGGAAGATTATTACAACTCAAAACTGAAAGAGCTAAAAAGTTTCAAGGAGAATCTAGGGGCATTCTGGGAAGCTCTGGTGCTAGAGTGTCAGGAAGGGCCTTTGTTTGACAAGGCACTCTTCGAAAGATGCATGGACTATGTCATTGCATTGTCATGGTATGCACTCCCCTTATACATTGTTTGAGTTTGGATTTGTTAGCTCAAGTGAAATAAAGCTCAATCTGTCAATCTAAAACATGTCAATTTTGTATGCTACAATTTTTATTGATTACCTTCCATTTTTAATTTGATTATTAGCTCAACGGGAAAAGGTTAACCTGCTTATCTGAAACATTTTTAGATTTCTTTAATATTTCTCCAAAAACTTATCAAGTTGAATAAGATGTCTTGGTTTGCATTTTTTATCCTGCAATAAATTATATAAAGAATAATCCATGTCAGATATTTTCAGTTTTGCAAAAAAAATAAAAAATAAACAAATTAAGATGTTCCAAAGATATGTAAATTTGTATTGGTAATTTGGTACATCTATTTTTGCAACATTTCTTAGCTTAATGAAAGATATCTATAAATAGGCACAGAGCCATAGTGTTCTTTTGGATTTGAAAATAAAAATGATGGCAATCTCTGGATTCTAATTCATTAACCCACTGATATCAAAATTGTAATCTAGGAATATACGCAACTAAATTTAATCTGACCATTAGGTGGTATGTGCATCTCATTATATAGCTTTTACATATGTTATTTTGGAATTAGAATCTCTCCCTCTCTCTCCATCTCTGTCATTCTCATTCATAAGGTACTCTTCATATCTTTCAGCACACCTCCTAGGATTTACCGCCAGGTTGCCACGTTAATTGGGCTTCAAGTTGTGACAACATACATTTCAGTTGGGAAGACGCTAACCCAACAACGTGAGACGACTCAGCGTCAATTGAATGCCGAGAAGAAAAAGGGTAATGATGGGCCCCGTGTGGAGTCACTTAATAGAAGGCTGCAGGCCACTCATGAGAAGATAAATGCCTTGGAGGAGATGATGCGCAAAGTATTTACTGGGTAAGGATTTTAGCAGGGCAAGCTGATACAAGTTCTAGTTGGTACAATTCACAAGTATATGCCTCAAAGTTACTTTTTATTGACAAGACATATGTTGATGAGAAACACATTAGAACATTCTTTTTTAAAAATTGACTACCCTTCTGCCCCTGAAGAAGGCCTTTATTCAAGTGTTGGGTGAGTGGATGGTGACAGGAGGATTATTTTGGACATTTTCTTCTATAGAAGGGGTTCATTGTCTGTTTTTTAATTTTTTTTTGCACACACTTTGCCTTGAAGATTAGGTTTACTGTTTAGGATTTAAATTTGGAATGCCCGTTAGTTAGGGGCATACTCGTATGTAAGTTTATAATTTTGCTTCTTTTTGTCATGTTATTGAAATAAGATGTAGAACATCTACTATCATGAAGTGTTTTGACCACCATCTAGCTTCATGATTTTATGTTGAAATACATCTTCTTAGAGAGCATTACTCGTACATTGCTGATTTTATTTTTATCAGGTTATTTATGCATAGATATCGAGATATTGAGCCTGAAATAAGGATGACATGCATCAGAGCTCTTGGTTTATGGATTGTCAACTACCCTTCACTCTTCTTGCAAGATTCATATTTAAAATATCTTGGTTGGACATTGAATGACAAGGTAATTATATGTCATTATGAGAGGGTGCATGACTGGTAAAGAATGCATGTGCAGATTTATTCCTTTTCATGCTTTTACTTTATTTTTTTATTTTTTTTATTTGATCCACAATGCATGGAAGTTTGTAGAACTCAAATCAACTCTAAGCTAGGTTGTGGGAGAGAGAAAAACCTTAACATTATCATACTCTTATACTAAAAAACAATAAATACCAATAAATTGGCTCCAGCATTTAGGTGCAAGGTGCATAATGTTGGTACAGTACAGTACCAGTGCTGTCCATGATCAGGCTGTTCCCTGTTCCTCAACCTCCTAGCTTTCAGCTGAAAACGGAAAATTTATGTAATATCATTATTTCTGTACTCCTTTGACATCTGTGGACCTTATCTCAACTAATTTATTTGAAATTGTCATTATGCTTCTCATATTATGCATGATGCTTAGTGGAAGTAACTACCCTCATGTTATGCTGTTTCCTTTTGTAGAATGCCTTGGTCAGGAAAACCTCGGTTCTTGCATTGCAGAGCATTTACGAGATTGATGACAATATACCGTCTCTCAGTCTCTTTACCGACCGGTTTAGCAAAAGGATGCTTCAGATGGCTGATGACATCGACATTTCGGTGGCGGTGTCAGCAATTGGCCTTCTAAAGCTGCTTCTGAGGTACATATGGTCACTATCTCCTTGCAAGGCTCATTGTAATTGAGTTTCTTTTACTAAATTATCTGCTTCTGAGGGTGTGTGTGTGTGTGTGTGTGTACATGTGTGTATGTGCGTGCACACAAGGTGGTGGTGGTGGTTGTGGGGGGGGGGGGTGGTATATGCCAAGTAACGCAGCATCTCATTGATACCTACTGGCAAGGTGACTCCATCATACGGTTCTTTTGTTTTGCTGTCCATCTATCAATGGAAGTGATATTGGCTCCCAAATGTAGGCTTAGCCAAGTTGCACCAAGTAATCTTCCACTTTATCGGTGTACTTGGTGCAGTATACTCTTTTGATATAATATATACCATTCTGACACAGTTTACATCCTTTTTATATATAATAATATTTTCTGAACCATTAGACAGTCCTCATTGCTTGTTGATGACATTAGTAACTTCGGTGTAGGCATCAACTATTGACTGATGATGAGCTGGGCCCCTTATATGATCTGCTTATAGATGAGCCTCCTTTGATCAGGCGTGCTATTGGAGAGTTGGTGTATGATCACCTAATTGCGCAAAATATCAAGAGTTCTCAAGCTGTATCAAGAGGTTAATTGTTCTTTTCGTGCAAGCACATGTGTCTTTGTGTGTTCATGCTTCTGCACCATTTCTAGTGTTTTGGTTAGCTTAGTTGTCCGTGCTTTAATAGTTTCCCGGTTGATATCTTTATGCTTGCTTAGGTAAATGGTTAGGATTTTGAAACAAGAGTAATGCTACATTATGGTTTGATTAAGTGCTCAAACTGAGAATCTTTGTATTTCAGATGGTGATGGTGAGCCGTCAGAAGTTCATATTGGTCGGCTTTTACAGATTCTGAGGGAATTTTCTGATGATCCAGTTCTAAGTGCTTATGTAATAGATGACATTTGGGACGATATGAAGGCCGTCAAAGTGCGCTTCTTTTATTACCATTTTCCTTTCTTTTCTCTGATCTATCCATCTCCTTTATGATAAGAATAAAAATATATATTATCAACAAATAAATACTAGGCTGATTGTATGTGCATTTGCTTATCTTTGGGATGGCACAATGGGGTAGTAGGTTTCTAGTTTCTTGTGTTTTGATCTTTTGATTCTTTTCTCTTTGCTTAAGCAATATGAAAGGATCTTTCTAATTCGATGTGACCTGGCCTTCATTCTTTCTGTCTGTTGAGTCTGTGAATGTTTTCAATAAAAAGTTGCATTCCTATTTGTTTTTTTCTTGCACAGTATCGTTGTTTACATAATTGATTTTTAGACTAGGACCAACTTCAGTATCTTCTATACATATTACTGGTGGTTTTACAGGTCGCAGTACCTTCCATACATATTGGTAGTCACTTTGTTTTCAGCATGTAAGTGTAACTGATATTGACATCGAATACCATGGTTTACTTCATCTAAATAAACCTTGGTCTGGTTTTTTTAGGACTGGAAGTGTATAATTTCTATCCTAAATGATGACGAAGGACTTCCTGACACTGATGGTACCAACCTAGTCCGGCTTCTGAATGCATCTGCCAAAAAGGCAGTTGGAGAGAGAATTGTACCAGCCATTGACAACAGAAAGCAGTACCTAGCCAAGGCTCAAAAGGTGAACACAAGTGTCCTTAGCCTTCGTTTTGTGCTTTATCTTATTTTACTGTTATTGTTATTGCTTAAAAGTTAAAATGCATTATATGCATTTCAAATATTTAAATAGGCAATAGGGGTAGTGATCGAGCATTTTCATAGCAGTGGTGAATACTGACTATGCTGTTGTTTGGTAGTCAAATATGTTTCTTAACCATTTTTGTACAGTGTATGTTATAGATTTTAAAATGTTAATTAAAACTGCTGCATAATTGAACCTTTACGGGTAAATCCCCACTGGACATCAAATGTTAGTAGAATCACAGCATTTGCAATGTCAAAGATGCAATGCACTACAGGTATGGTTGCTCATTGAACCTCTGACGAGTTCATTGGAATTTGGATGGAGGAAAGGTTAAAAATAAAAAATAAAAGGTGGATGAAAACCCTTAACATCATCATGGAAACAGCAAATGAACTAGGAAAGTTGCTTCAGTTTAGTACAATAGAGTCAACTTTCTTATTGTCCCTTAATTCAACACTTCAACTGGTACAAAAAATCGTTTCACTAATTATTCCTGTCATGGCTGTTACATATGTTAAGTGCCAATTTTCCTTGATTACCATATTCCGTACCAGTTGTACCATCTAGCCTTATTGTAGACCAAGTTTTATTAGGGGCATGATCCACAAATTTTTCCTATTCCATCCTAATGTACCATATTGATCGTTTTAGCTCAATTTGCACTTCATAGAAGAAATAAAAAAATAGTTGTGTTAATTTTTTCTCCAAGGAAAGCTAGTCTCAATGCATTAGATGATGTGCTAACTGTAGGAAGCATTAGAGAACAATAGAAAAGAAATAACCTCAGCCATGTTGAAGAGTTATCCACAGCTCCTGGGCAAGTACGTGGCCGACAAAGCCAAGGTTTCACCTCTGATCGATATGCTTCCTCTGTTGAAGCTAGAGATGTATTCTTTCAAGAGACAGGAACAGGTGAGCATCTCATTTCTCATCCTATTGAGTGGAAGTTGATGAAATTGTTGACATGCTAGTAAGTGATCAACTGGTTAGTTTAGGCTTAAATCTTGTTTGTGTTGTGAACTTGACCTTATGGACATTATTGATACCTAAATGTGTTAGTATTTTATTGGTTAGCTCATGTATCTTCACTTCTACCTTTTGCATCTTGGTACCAGTATTATGTATTTACATCTGCGATGGTTAGGTGACTGTTCAGTCACTTAAGACAGTACAGGTGTGTTGGTCACATTTGTATTGTCTTTGGACTTTTGTCGTCCATATTTGAATTTTTTATGTTTAAGCAGTCTAATAAAACCAACTCCAGAATAATAAAGGGTTCTGGAATTGAGGAACCAATAGCTCAGTTCAGTACCAAGGGCCAGTTCAAATCCTTGCTCTAATTATCAATTTAGATGACCTTATTTTGTGATTTGACTTTTCAGAATTTCAAGGCAGTTATGGATTTGATATCTGATGCGTTCTTCAAGCACAGTGAAAAGGCTACCCTGAGGTCTTGCATCAAAGCAATTGTATTCTGTTCAACTGAAGGTCCTGCTGACCTACAAGACTATGCACAAAGCAAACTAAACGATCTAGAAAGTGAACTCGTTTCAAAACTGAAGAATGCCATAAAGGAAGTTGAGGTATATGGATATATACTTGTCCATTCTTTTTAAAACTATGATCGGGAGTTATTTGAGGCAAAGCATAGTTGAGCCTGTATTAGCCAGTTTTTTCAAAGCAACATGACATTTGATCTTAGATGAAAAGGAGTGGTTTGGGATTGTAGTGTTATGTAGGGGATGTTGAGGGGTGTGTATTTGTTTTGAATAAAATAAAAATATAAGTACAACTGCTTATTTCCCCTTTTTGAAGTGGAATAATCAGGTATTAATCAGGTGTAATTTAGCTTTTGACACTGGACATGACTGATCACCATTTCTGAATCTGGTAACCAGTCTCGGTTTTCAAGCAGTGGACATACAGAAAGTAGGGTTCGGCTTAGTTATGATTTTTATCTGAACTAACAATATTTGAATGGAATAATTCAGGATTTGTTAGGTGTAATTGAGCTTTACACATCAAATGACGGTCCAAAATTGGTAGATACTTGGTGTTGTTGTACTGTCACCTGACTATTGCAGCTTTAATATCTGCAACAGTCATTTGGTTCCAAGCTGTGAACATACAGAAATGCAAGTATGATACTTGTCATTAAACAGCTGCTGTTTTTCTTCCTTGTGGTTATTATTTTTTTAGGCAGGGGATGATGAATATTCACTTTTGGTTAATCTTAAGCGGCTTTACGAGCTTCAGCTGACAAAGCCTGTGTCAAACGATGGTTTATTTGAGGAGATGGCGGGCATCCTTGGTAGTTTACCTGAGATGGAAAATGAGGTACTATATTATATTTACAAATAAGCTTTTCCGAAGTATAATTTGCATATTTTACTCGTTTACAGGGATGTATGATACTTCTCAACTTTTAACAATAGATATGCATGTTGCCTTAAAGAATTCCTTAATACAACCTTTTCTCTGTATATAGAGTTTATAATTGACTTTGTGAAACATTTAAAAAATTTGGATTTTGATAAATTATTTCAAACTTCATTATTTGCTTTGCCTAACTAAGAACTCTTAATGCAGGTAAAGAGCTTTCTTCTCCTCAACATGCATCTTAGTGTTGTGTGGTCTCTTCATGCCATTGATGGGGAGAACCCTGATGAGACATCCATGGAAACTCTTCTGAGCAAGAGAAATACACTGTTTCATCAGCTATATTCCTTCACCGAGACCCTCCTAGATGCTCAGTCTGAGGGAAGAAGCACAAGTGTGCTCTCTTGTCGGGTATGTTCCAAAACATTATTTGTAACAGACAGGTATGGTATTTTACCTTACCTGAATCAAAGTGCTGATGTAGGATAGTTTTTATTTAAATCTTTTGAGTTTTGGAGCAGTGTTATTATATTATGGACACTCTTCAATTTCATGTTTATTGAAGTCCAAACTACCCTGTGCTAGACTTGCTCTCTGCATGGGTAAGACATAGGATGGGCTGTTTGGGCATTATAGTAGGTCCAGTGACAGTAGCCACCAGCCTAAACCAACTAAAAAATGTACTTTTTTTAATAAATTATTTGTCTTAAATAAGGGTCTGATGCATTGGTTTGGGGCCAATTTCATCATCTTTATTTTCTTCACCATTTTTTTGAAAAGAAACTTGATATGAATTACTTAATAGGGTTATGTATGGATATTTGAGATTTTTGACTGATTGTATAGTCTCTCCTTTCAGAAGCACTACATGCTTTTTCAACAAGTAGGAAACATCCTAGCACCATCAGTTCTTTTTTCTTATTTTGTATTTTGTGATCCTTAACAGATATTTCAAAAGGATAGTAGTTGTATATAATATCAAAAGGCAGTGCTTTGTATTCTACATTCTCTCATCATAATTTACTGATGTATTTTTTGGTTGTGTTCTGTAGGTGTGCATCATTACTGCTGAGATTTGGTGTTACTTCAAGAACGAAAAGTTCTTTTCAACAAAACTGCAATGTTTGGGTTATGTCCCGGATCTACCTATTGTTCAAAACTTTTGGAAGCTCTGTGAAGGACAGCTAACTGTATCAGGTAACTCATAGCTATTGTCGTAGAAGAATTTTTACAGAAATCTTTATTTCTGTTATTGCCAGAACCACCCAGTATTATGCAAATTTATAGTTTATTAAAACTAAAAACCATGGACCATCTGCTGCAAAAGTTTATTGAATGCACATCCTTGTTGCTACAATGCTATGTTTATGGTTTAGTTCAGTTCAAACTTCAAAGTTATGATTTTTAATAACAAGAGGTTTTATTTATTCTTCAAAAAATATGTGGTGTGTTTAGTAGAATATCTTCATATTTTCTGTTGCTAAGGTATATTTCAAAGTTTCAGATGAAACAGAGGATGAAGAGGCTAATCAAGAATATATTGAAGAGACCAATAGAGATGCTGTCATGATAGCAGCTGCTAAATTGGTTGCTACTAACACTATCCCAAAGGTTAGATAACTGCCACATATACACCATTTTTATTATGATTATTGAGGTGTATTTCAGTTAAGTTGTACTAAGTTTTTGCATAAGAGTAGAAGTGTATCCATAAATTTGACATTACTCCATGACTCTTGACACTTGTTCCTTTGGGTCTGGATCCTCTAAAGCAACCCAATTTTTGGTTTTGGATCGGGACCGTCCGCTTCAAATCCGTCACTCAGGATGTGTGCGCTCCACTTCAGGATGGATTGTTGCGGATTCGAATCGGATGGTCCCGATCTAAAACCCCCCAAAAATTGGGTTACTTTACTGGATCTGAATTCTGTTCTTTTTTGGTGTAACATGACATTCATGACAATAGTTTTTGTTGAGGTATCTATATAATGTTGTACTTTTATGATATCCTACAGGGGTATCTTGGTCCAGAGATCATTTCACATATCACGCTTCATGGCGTCAGCACCACTGAGATAATTAAGCACTTGATCACTTCTTTAAAGAAAACATCTACTGAAGAAATACCTTTCATATTTCTTGAGGCCCTTAAACTGGTACTTTCTACCAGCCTCTCCTGTGGTTGTGTATGTGTGCGTGCACTGTGTGCTTGTGTGTAGGGAGAGGATATTCAAAGCGGTTCTGACCTCCAAAATACTCATTAACATATTTTTTGTAATACTATTGAAAGATGGACTCAGGACTCCTACCATGTACAAAGTTCTGAAAACCTGAGAGGGTTTGCTCGGTGGTGTGTACCAGTCATACTGTTATATATTATGGAACTGAACTTCTGTTGGGTTACTAGCCACCAATTATACTAGTACTGAACCTAACTACAGTATGACCACAAAAGATTGCAATTTTTGACATCAAAAGTACTATTGATTTCCTATGGGAAACTGAATGAAAAGTACATGGATTTTCCGGGGATGGGGTGGGGTTGACTTGCAAAAACTACACTGCTATTTTCTATTTCAAGCTCTTCATGTAATATTTAATTAAAACAGGGGATACTAACACTGAGCAACCACTCCCTATTAAACAGGCGTTCCACCGATACATGACCAGCGTTTTAAAGGGGAACCAACTAGAAATAGGCAAGTCTCTCTCTGATTGCAAGGAGCTTGCCTCAAGGCTGTCTGGCACATTTGTAGGTGCAGCCATTAACAAAAATAAGTCAGAGATTATAAAGATCGTGAAGGATGGTGTTGAATTTGCCTTCTCTGACGCCCCATACCTTCTTATATTTCTTGAGATGGCTCTAATACCTTTCGTCTCAAAGCTTCCTTCAGCTGATGTTCTTGACATGTATGTTTTTCCAATTTAATGTCCTTTTTCCAGTTTATGTTCACCTGTATACTTGTGACAAGCATGCTATTATGTTATATTAGTATACTTTGAAGGTAGTAATCCATCTATGGCCCTCCAAAATGTGACAGGTCTTGTAAGCCCCACCATATGGGACATAGTATTCTTCATAGTCATTAATTGGCACTCCTATCTTCTCTAAATAAAGGATGATGTTGAGAAACAACAGGTTTAGTAAAGAGTTATCATGTGTTAGGTTATGCGCACATTTTTTTTTTAGTTTGGAGTAATAGCATTTCTTGTTGTGTAGAACAGACATGGTTATTTTGAAGCTCTCGACTTGAATGGAATTTGATGTGTTTTTAAGGGTAAATAATTATATTGAAGTAATGTGAGCTAACTATAGGCAGGAGGAGGCCTGTTTATGAAAGTGTAGTGTCACCAAGCAGGTTATATATGTTATGATTCAATTAATTTTTATTTTCTTTTATTTCTTTTGTTATATTTCTATTTTGTGTAGATTGAAGGATGTCGAAAAGAGAATTGAAAATGTTAACATGAATGAAAATTTCGCTTGGAATCCATGCAGCAACTTTGTTGCATTTTTGCGTGAGAAGTATGCCAAGAATGAGACTGTACCTGGTTTGTTTCTTTTCTTTCCATGATTTTTTTTTTTACCATGGAAGAAGTTTCATATGCCCACACCAAAAAGGTTTTGTTTCTGTGGTGAAGTTGGGATTGCGACAGACGGTAACTTACAATCGAAGCTTAGTGTAGGACTTAGCGGAGGTTATTCCTGCCCAGTGTTTTAAAATTCAGTCTATTTGGCCGAATATTTCTATTCGGTTGCAATCCGAATAGAAAATCTATATTCGGTCTGAATATGAAGTTTAGAGCATATTACCGGTTTAGAGAATATTAATGGTGATAAAATACCGGTTTAGAGAATATTAATAGTGATAAAATACCGGTTTAAAGTATACTAACAGTGATTTATACCACATATTATCGGTTTAGAGTATATTAACAATGAGTCATACCACATATTACCTTATGTTTGTTTATATATACGAATTCTCATTTAAAATCCGCATATATAAATCCAAATAAAAATCCGCATATGCGGCCGCATACCGTGTATGCGGTATGCGGTGGCCTTCCGCATACCGAATGAGAACCGAATTTCAAAACACTGTTCCTGCCCATCCTAGTAGCAGTACCGCACTATTGCACCTATTTCTTCACTTATTTTTGATAAATTTTGAACTTGCATCCAGATGAAGAGGAAAAGCCTGTGAGGCGCAGAGGCCGGCCTCGAAAGGTGAGAGATGTTCCACCTGCAAAGAAGCTGTTTGAAGAACCTGGCGTGTCAAGCGAAGAGGAAGCGGATCCCATCAGTGGCTCAGATAACGAGGCAAGATATGAGCATGAGGATGACGATGAGGCTTACCAGCCTCTTATCAACACCATCAGATCTGCAGCCAAGCTGCGTGGCATGCGGGCCCAGCAACAGCAGAGCGGTAGTCAGCCCAGCTCTTCTAGAAAATCAGGTGGCAAATAATATTCAATAATTTGTGGTACTTGCAACCTGCATTTCTTGATGGACTGGTTCCATATCAGCAGGAATAAATTTGGTATAGACCACTCATCTGATGCAGCTTTTCATAGTTGATACTTTGTATATATCATATTTTATCGGTTCAACAGATTAGCTCTCTGGTAAGTTCATGTAAAGGAGCATAACAAAGCAGGATAACATTTCTCTCTCTGATTATTTTTTTTCTCAATTTTTTACTCAGGAAGCAATGCTTAAGTGATTAATGTGGAGACCATTGCAGCCTGCGCCACATATATATAGAGCTGACTGGATGTAAAGCATTATTAACAATGTTGCTTATGAATCTGTTTGCTTTTCAATAATTTCGAGTATTTTGACAACAATTCTAGAAATGGCATGTTTTGTAGTCTGTACAGATAATTTAGGAATTCGCATCCTCTCTGTTACCTGATAAGGGAATCTTTTACAGTTGGTAGATCCGGACAGTTTTTTTAACTTAGCACAAATCTCAAAGCCCAACAATACTGCCCCTGCCCTAGCCTGATTTAATCTCAAACCGTAAAGTAAGAATGATCCTCTACTGTACCTGGGAGGATACGAATCCATAATTACGGGGCTAGCTTCCAATATATGTTTTTTTGTTGTGGTTCCAATGCATCTTGTATTGGGTTGCTTAATGTTCTTGATGAGACAGGTGTAACCTATGCACCGCTGTTTGATATCTGGGAGGCTTTGCTTATATTGCTTATAACTAGCTTTTCCTTTCAGGGTAGTGCGTGTAATTTAGCGAGTATTGTAAATTGGGTGAAATCGCTTTAATACTGTTGAGTCTGGATCCTCTGAAGTTACTCAAATTTGGAGTTCAGATAGAGACCTCTATTTCAAATTTGTAATAGATATAGAAAAAGATGAATAATTTCAAATTGTTCATGAAACCTAGGTTCGTATTAAATAATAAAATGAACATATTATGACAAAATTATTACATAGATTTAATATTTTTATTAGATGGAACGTCCTATTATCCTATATGTTTGCCGCTGTTTGATTCCTGGAAGGCTTTGCTTATATTGCTTATCAATAGCTTTTCCTTTCAGGGAAGTGCATGTAATATGGTGACTATTATAATTGGGTGTAAGTCGCTTTAAAATTGTATGCCTTTCAATTTTTTTTATTATCTACGAAGTTCAGCATAGTATGTTTTATATTTTTTACGAAATTGAGCAATTATCTAAGATAAAAAAATTGAGTCTTCAACATATTAAAAGTGTCGTTGTTCATGGTACAAGCGATGCAGCTAATTTATGCCCCATACTTGCCACAAAGTGTAATAGATTGACAAGGTAGTATTGATTTTTTATTAGGTTGACACTGAAATACTATATTACCTCATATCGACAATTATGGACAATAAATATTTTCTGCGAATGCGTTGAAGTATAAATTGTAAAATCTTCACAACTTTGTGATGGTTGCAATTTTACTGAAATACTGTATACTTCAGTAATTTCTATTCTAGTGGTTGATGCATTTCACTAATTTAACAACACATTTCACTAAGCTCTAGAAATTCACGACAAACGGGCTTTTTATATTACATCACATGAGAAAAGTGGATGCCATTTGCTCGATCAACTTACTAGTGTATGATTATCGACTTAGTTGCAATCACCAATTAATAGTCTTGACTATTGATCCCAACAATCTTTTATTTGGGAATGGCTGGATGCCGAGTGCCGACACCTCGTAACTTTTGAACATAGAAAATGACAATCACAAAAAATTCGGTGATATTTGGCTATGAATTGTGCATTTGTACCTTAAATAGATTAAAAAGGTGTCTTTCTGCTTTCAATATAGATGCATTACATTTACTTTTACTCGAGATGTTATTTATTCTATAAATTGATTATAAATACTGGTTGACACAGTTCGACCAGATATGATAAGGTCATAAAATAATTACTGCATTCTCGCTATTACCCGACCGACAATGCAATTATGTCCATTACAATAATTTAAAAACAACTTCAATTTAGAAATAATAGAAGCGCATTAAATCAACTATATGAGCAATAATATTATATCAGTTAATAGATTATATATTCCGATCAACAAGGAAAACGACCACATAGTTGTTTACAGAGAAAAGTAAATGATTACAAAAATACTTGTTAGACCATGCACCCAACCATAATCAGATATGATTCGAACATAAATTAATAAATTGGAGTTTGAAAAAAGGAGGACGCGGGTCATGGGCAGGGATTAGGATACCTCGAGTGTACTTCATTTATCTCTAAAATTACATCTGTTGTTAGACGGATATTAATTGCTTCAATTACCTCTTGAAGTTGCCATAACTTAGTTGCTCCAAAGACCGCACTCGCAACTATAGGATGATTCAACACAAACGCTGCCAAAAATTGGAAAAAGATACAAAGTAAAAGAATGACACCATTTTCATAAGAGCTCTTCTCTAGCTGAAGGTATTGGTAGTAAAAAAATCATTCTATCATGTCGGTTAATAGTTATTGACTTGAAACTAAGTTCTGACCATTTATCTGATCACAAAGACCCATGCTAAATATGACGGGGGGTCATTTAACAACTTTTTTTTATTTTGACGATCTTGACAATCTTCAAATTTAGCTTAAAATTGAGATTTAACATCATAGACATGATCTAATATCCATGTATCCTATCTAAAACATACATTGAGATTTAATATTTGTTTCGCCGTACATCAAGGCTTGAAATTTCAATGGCCAAGATTAGCGATCATTGATGCGTCATCGAGAAATAACTTGAATTACATGTCTAATAACATAACTATAAATTTAATTTTCAATTTTGTTAGAATTTTTTTGAAAATATGTTGTTACTTGTTACGATTGTCAAAATAATCATTGTCAAGTGATCCCTCCTCTCAAAATATATATAATATGGAAACATAAACAGCACCGTGTAAGAGGTGAATGTACCAATTGCAAGAGATGCAGGAGAGATGCCATACTTCTCAGCAATTCTCACATATTCCTACAATATAGGCATTTTTGTTTTACTTCCAAGTATGTAATCAAAATTTTGGCAAGACTAGCATTTTCTTCCCAATTACTGTTAAAATTTTATAGCTAAAAGCTAATCATGATGCCAGTGGATTTCCAACCACCTTTATCTAATAGAAACATAGGATTGAGAGTCACAAGGTCAAGCAAGAACTTGACAACTCTACGGATGACATTAGAAACAGAGTAATTATTTTAGAACCATTTGTGTAATTACCCAAATAAGAAAATTTCTCACCACAAACTCTCAAAGTTCAAGTAAGAACAACAAATTAGCCCCACTGTGCAAAATTTGAACTCACCAGAGCAGCAGCTTTAACTATTGAATTTGTAAGCTTGTATCTAGATTCACCTTCTGAATATCTTCCTGTAGGAGGTAACAAGTATAATTAATGTCAGGCAATTTTCTTCAACGGGAAAAAAGTTCAATAAAAATTTGGTACGTAATATAATTTGACCTCTGAAAATATTGAACCGTGCATCGGGGGGGGCCACACCAGAGAAGTATTTACCAGAAAGAATTCCCATAGCCATCGGGCTGTATGCCAACAAGCTTATCCTGAATTGGTTTATTTCTTTTACTTCCTTCATAGTGTATGAACTTGGGGATGGATCCTATGCGCCTATGTTTTTGGTGCCCCATCATGACCAGAAATATCTTTTTTTTTTTCATTGATTATTCAAAATCAAAATTCCAAACAAGAAATGAGAACTATTGATATTGTTTTATTTGTAAAGTAAATGGAGTTTTTGTTCTATCCAAGAAAAAAAAATCAATGATTATTGTGATTATTACACCAATAATTTTTGCACCTTTTGATCTTGTACAAAATGAACACTAAAATTTACAATTTACGGCGTGACTGATAACTTTAAGGAAAAAAAAATTGTTCACGTTTATCATTTAAAATTTGGATTTTGAATTATTAATGGAAAAAAGAGAGTTGCAGTCGTGATTGGGCACAAAAGACATGGGCATCAGATCCCTCCACTAGTTGGTCATAAAAAAATGTATAATGTAATACAGCTCTCTCCCCTCCTTTTTCCTATAGTTCAATTGTATGAGTGCAAATTGCATGGAAACAGGTGAAACACAAGCCAATTGTATCCTAAGAGAGGCAGATTCACACTAGAGAATTAGTTGAGCAACATTGAATTAAACTGAAGTTTAATTGGACAACTATGGCTTAATTAATTCAGATCAGTGCTTTATTGAGGCTTAACTGTATTAATCTGGTTGAATGTAAGGATGGTATCACATACCTCTCATGGTGACAACATTCAGCTAATCCATAATCAAAATTTCGGCATAATAAGTTATAAACATTCTGCAAGGAGATAGGTTCCAATTAGCAAACTTTGAAAGGTTGAAAACTCAAATGCAAATTTGCAAAAATACCTGGATAGTTAGTATTTTCTGGTTGAGGTGTGAATTCCTAGCAAGTTGAAGGAACTTCATAAGCCCATATGGCGTTTCATTACTAAGGCCAACATATCTGATCTAGCAATCACATTAATGAAGAAATATATATATTCGTCAAAACCATGACATTTTTCAAATACAAAATAAGACATATATAAGGAAATAAATACACCCAAATTACAAAAGAAGTAAATTTGCTAATGCAGCGTACCTTACCATTATCTATAGCTTTTTGAAGAGCATTCAACTGTTCTTCCATAGGTACAGAGGCGTATTGTTTAGAAGTGTCGTACTCTATCTCTCCAAACATAGGAACGTACCTTTAGAATAAAAGTTATATCAATATAAAGGCTGTGAAAAAATACTGTCAAATGTTCCAAGATGTTTTAAATTTGTGTCATAGAGAAGAGAAGCATACTAACCTATCGGGCCAATGGATCTGGTAAAGGTCGATGTAATCAGTGTTTAATCTAAGCAAACTGCATCAATGTTTGAAGAATAGGGTAACAACACATATTGTGTTCGCATGCATTTAAATATTGAAGAAAATGAGACTGGAGTGTTACCTGGAATCAATTGCCGCTGAAATATTTTTAGAATCCAGTGAATGTGGGCCCCCTCTAATCCATGTCATTTGTCCAGATGGCCCTGCTACCTATATCATATTAAGTTTTAATTACAACAACTAACCTTTATAATCTACTTGCATGACAACAATCCCAGATTTCAGTACAAGGTACACAAACAGTACCGCTCATGACCGGCATTGTCATCTGCCACAATTTAGTCTCGACTTGTTTCAATAAATAACCAAACAATCCAATTAAAAAATAATGAGGCTAAAAAGCAACCTTGGTAGCTAAGATAACACGGTCACGTGGAATCTTTTGATCTTTGATCCAGCGGCCGAGATATTCCTCACTCCTCCCATGAGTAACTCTACCTTGTGGAACCGGATACCTGAACAAAAAGGAAAGAAAACATTAAAATAAAATAAAATAAAAATAGAAGGGTTACCTAAAGAAATAAACAAATTGCATATCAATAACCTACATTTCAGCACTGTCAAAAAAATTGATGCCGGCACGAAAGGCTTCATTGAGAAGGCTCAGTGACTGAGGGAAAGTATTTTGCTCCCCAAATGTCATCGTTCCTACACTTGCACACGAGGTTACTAGGTGAGGGACCTGAGCATTGCAGGTGAAGGTGTGATAACACGGATAATTCGGGCCTAATTTGATATGCTAACAAGGTGTTTGAGGAAAAGCTCCAGTGACAGTCTCTCGCCTATATCGTGCACTAAAACATAAAGCAAACCACAGTGTGTGTGTGTGTGTGAGAGAGAGAGAGAGAGAGGTACCCAAGCAGAGTCTGGAGACAGAGAGGTCGCTGGCAAGCTGAAATAACGGGACTGGCATCTCTCACTTTTTTTCCTTTCTTTTTCTTCCCTTTCCCTTTGCTTTGGATTTATTTTGATGTAATTGCGTTATCCTATGATTCTCTCGGACTCGGAGAAGTGGAGATGCTCTGGGCAGAAGCGGGAATCACATCCTCTGCGGAGCTTTTACCTGCGGAGTTCCTGCGGTTTTTTAATATGGTCTGTTGATTTAAATCGGACGGATCAAATAAGATTTTGGCACGAATTTCAAAACAAAATTAATACTGTTCCTCCATCATTCGTGTACTCACTGGCTGAGAATAAATCTAGACTGAGAATAAATCTAGACCGTCCAATTAGCTCCGCAGAGCATACTGGTCCAGACTCCAGCAGAAGAGATGGAGCAGCAAGAATCGGGGCGCTGTCAGCTTTGTGGGTCCCACTGTCAGAGTCCGTGCCTTGGTATTCTTCCACAGATCTCTCGCGGGCCCAATCAATTCCCAACCCGTATTAGACCCAAAATAGCCTTGTATCATGTTAGATAATAATTCGTTCAGTATAACGGTATTAATCGTTATTTTTAACTGAGGACTCTTTTTAAATTGAAAATTAAAAAAATAATATTCTCGCGTTAAATACAAGTATTTACATTGAAAAAAATGTTTTGTTTTATCCCTTCATTTTGGACACATCGTCGAATCAAGATTCTGAATAATATTATGGTATTTTTCGGTAGGGGAATCAATTAGCATATAGTATAATAATACCGGAATATTTTGTAAGAATAACTTCTTTCAACTTTACAAAAAATCGTGCTATTAATAATACATGCATCTCTGAATATGTTGACATAAAAACGCTAGTTATATGCTTTATAAAATATATTCTCAAGTATGTTATATTTGTAAATCTAATACAAATAAGATATTATCATAGTTGTTGTTAGATTTCATTTACTTGAAAAAACAAGTGAGAGGATGAGAGAGGGGAACCAGTTAGAACTGTGATTTGGGATAAATAAATAACGATCTTAGTGGAAAAGAAAAGGAAAAACATAACTAAATAAAGATTATGTATTTTTTACTTTTGTCATTATTTTTAGCCGATATTATTTGCTAAATTTTCGACTTAACAGGAAAGTCGTTTGAGCTAATTGATTTGCCATATGTATGTTGCATCTTGCCATCATGGTTTTTAAATTATAAATGTTAGTAAAACAAAATTATAAATATGAATACAGGTTTAGGTTTTATTCTCATCCATTTTAATTCTAGTGCTACTCCGGTTGGGTGTGTTTCGATGAAGTGAGAATAGGATTAGATTATTTGGAATAACTAGTTTTATGTTGAGTTGAGTTTGAATAGCTAGAATAAGGAATTCAAATAATTTATTTATAAATAAAAATAGTTATTTCTACAAAAAAAAAAATGAAATTTGACCATTTCAATAAAAAAAAAATGAGAATTTGGCTATTCTAAAAGAATGTACCTCTCACTGGATTGCTCAGTGTTCATGCATTTCCGTATTTTTCTCTTCGTCCAGAACATGTTTAAATTGTTGCATGCAACACCAGAGTAGAACTAGGGTGCTCTTAAGTTCACCAAGTCTCTTTGTGAACTCAATTGTAAAATCTATAGGATTGACTTTAGATAACGAATTCAAACCGTTAAAACTCTTCTATCTTACGAGTGATGCATCTACATGCAAAAAAAATAAACTTTCGAATTAATTTAGTATTAAGTCAAGCGATCAAAAGTAGAAGGTTTATAAATTAATTTTAATGCATTTATTTTTTGAACAATTTTTTACCACTTGACTCTATACATAATTAATTCAAAATTTTAAAAATTTTGCATGTAGACACATCACTCGTAAGATATAAGAATTTCAACGGTTTGAATTCGTCATTTGAAATCAATCCGATAGATTTTAGAATTAAGTTCACAAAGAGGCTTAGTGAACTTAAGAGCACCCTAGTTTTACTCTGCAACACCACAGTACCTGTGTTAA
The DNA here is from genome assembly GCA_024447775.1 of Carex cristatella. Taxonomy (NCBI): domain Eukaryota; kingdom Viridiplantae; phylum Streptophyta; class Magnoliopsida; order Poales; family Cyperaceae; genus Carex; species Carex cristatella. Next base: position 3,124,576 of record JAJHPF010000033.1, on the reverse strand, counting down.
ATGATCCTAATTAAAAAAAAAATAACTGAGTTTCTTTTTCTTCTATTTGGATACTTGGAAAGGATGGTTGTTGCAGCTTCAGAAAAATAATTTTTAGTAATCTATCTCGGTATTAAAATAAAAGACTATATTTTTATTCCAAAAACTTTGACAACACTATCTACCTTCTGAACGCATGCCTTTTCAAGTCATTATGAATTCATGCGTTCAGAAAGCTAAAAAATTCTAACTATCAAAATAAATAATATTGGAGAATCAAATGTTGATTTAGTAGCAAAGATAACGCTCTTAAGTGTTTTTAACTGCCTGAACATATGAATTTGTAATGACTTGAGAACTCATGTGTTCAGAAAGTAGGAATACTGTTGTGGTCAAAAGAATTTAAACATGGATATTGTTATATATATTTTAAAAAGGAATGGACAAAAAATAATTTCCTACCAAAAAAACGAATTTAATTAAAGCTGATAGCAGAAAAGGCAAGCTGAAGAGTTATTAAAGCGAATTATAAGAGTTTAGACTAGTTACAAGGGGGAAGGTGAGTTATTTTGAGAAAGAAAGCAGTGATTAGGTATAAGGATTTATGGAAACTATAACTCGTCTCAATTGAAATGGAAGTTGGTCCGTCGGGCTTTTATTTTTTGGGGGAATTTCACGTGTATTCCTCAAAAACTTCAAAATTACTTATTTTCTCCTTTAAAGTTTGAAATTATGTATTTTTCCATCTAAACTTCAAAAATTGACAAATTTATCCAATTTATTGTCTTTTGTATTAAAGCTCATTCTAAATTTATAAAATATTCATTTTATCCTTTATTAAAAACATATAAATCCCATATGACTCAAATTTGAATATGAATGGTTCATCTACCGTCCGAACTGCTTTTAGATTTGTACACGCAAGATCAGCACAAATCTTAATGCAAAAATACACGCATATTGAAGCAACGTGCACAAATCTTAATGTGATACGCGATGATCGGAATTGCTTTAAGATCCGTGCAAGTTAGATCAGCACGAATTTTGAAGCGATGCGCACATATCGAATGGTAGAGGAACCTTATATATTCAAATTTGAGTTTGATGGGTTTTATATGCTTTTAATAAAGGAGAAAATGAGTATTTTATAAATTTAGAATGAGTTTTAATATAAAAAACAATAAAATTGTTAAATTTGTGAGCTTTAAAAGTTTAGAAGAGGAAATACGTAATTTCAAACTTTAGAGGAGAGAATATGTAATTTTCAAGTGTTTGAGGGGTATACGTGAAATTCTCCTTATTTTTTTCTTGGGCTGGTATTAGGTTTTTAGACTTTTTCATGCTATGATTTTGAGGACTTATTTTCTATTGTCCATATTTTTTTATTTTATAATCTTAAATTCGCCAAAAGAATATAAGTTATGCCGGAGTTATGAGAACTAATTCGTTTCAATTGAAATGCAAATCTGTTTCGGATTTTACAATATTTTATTTATTTTATTTTCTAGATTAGCTTCTAAAACAATTTATGCTGATGAGTTCCAACAGCTCAGTTCATTCCATCATCAAATATATTTTTTGGTCTCTTCATGTGCCATATAATGTAGATATTATTTGAGTGATTGTTCCTGTTGGAGTAAATAAAGGAAAAAATTGTACATGTGACTCATTAATTTTTTGCTGATATTTAATAAATGGAGATTTGTCCTTAGTGCCCATGCCCCCATTTTCAATGAGTATAATGACCATTCGATTGCATCAAGATTCGTGCGAATTACATTAAAATTCGTAGAAGTGTATGCAAGAGAGCTGTGACTATGAGCTTTAAATTTTGTCAAACAAAAAGAACAATTTGATATGTTTCTTGTTCTTATTTTTTTTTAATCCTTATTTTGACTCGTTATGATGTATCCATCAATAATCGAAACCTGAGTTACAAGTTTTTTTTACATTAAAATGGGCGTATCTACCTTTTATTCATTTTCATCTGCATTGTATATTGTATTTTGCAATGCTAAAAGTGTCCGGGAGATGAATAAAAAAACATTATCCTTTTTAAAAGTAGAACCGATTTCGCAAAATATACAAAAAATTTAACTATTAAACACTTTTAAAACTTAAAAAAACTACTTAAAATATATAATTTATTTTTTAAGGGCTCATTGTGTAATATACCCATTTGATAATTTCAAGTTTAGTCTAAATGCTCGCTTATAACAAAATGACATATGAAAAAAATCATCACGAGAAATCGCACGCTTCATCAAGAAGACATAAAAATTACGTCACTTGAAAACCTTCATAATTACTTGAGATTTCTTAAGATAAGCATGCAATTTCCTTCAAATCAACTGACGAGGAGTGAACAGTGATTGTCCGAGGCATCTATAATCTATTTCTGACTTTCTCGGAAATGCAAATAAATCAATGGAGATTCATTTACCAATAAAATCTCGTTACATATAAGAGGGGCCCATGATGATTTCTCAAAGATTTAAGTCATGCACAGATCATTACAACCACACTGGACACATTTGCTGGTAATAAATAGGATTATATCGCCTCGAATTTCCCGACAATAAATGCGTGCACATAAGCATCCAATCGTGCCATTACAAGATATGACGAGACAATTAGCATACGCTAACACAAGTTACCCGACCTGTGAATGAGGCTGTATTATGATATTATCTGTGTCACTATGTACAGTATAATTTCATCATTGTAAGGCAATGGGATCTTTTGGTCGATTAAAAAGGATGTGCAAGGAAAAAGTATATTTAAATTGTAATGATGTTGTCTGTTGCATTCATGTCTGTGAATACGAAACGTAAATGTTTAGTTCTTTAGCCCACACAATCCAATAACTGTGTCTTAATTATTCTCGTTATTTGAGAAACTTTTTGAGACATGAGAGCATTTTGTGTAAATTAGTTTATGGGTTCCAAATTCAAATGAGAATTTTTTTTTTATTGTAATAATATGGTATGAAATTTGAAGGCTTGACATTCATCTTTCATTCATACAAAAAAATGTGTAAATTGAAAATCAGTCTTTGATATGGTGGCAGAAACAATACTTTTTGAAAGGTCTTAATTATTTGGTGATTTGAAAATTAACCATTTTTGTTATTAACACAGTTTTGCAATATATATATTTTGTATGATACATACAGACCGTGCATTTTATGCAATACTGAAAATGATTGGATATTCATAGAGTAATTTAAAAATTAATAGCTCGGCATTGACGCATTTTATTAATGATGAAATGATTCTTAAATTATACGAATTTTAATGAAAAAAGAGATAATCTATGGACTGTACATTTACTTCTTATTTTGATAAATTTTAAATATAAAGTTAATTATCAGTATATTTCATTCCTACAGCCAAAAAGAATAAGGGAAGAACTATCGAGAAAATGCATTGCAAAGTTACCATGTTCTAATAAAAGAACTAAAATTCCATCAATTAGCTTCTCCATAAATCCAGAAGATAAAAAATGAAGAATTCAAGTTAAACGTCATTTACTTCATGAATATGTATATGTTGTAAATATTTATATTTCTGGTTCAGATTTGTACATCATCAAGAGATGAAGAAGGTTGAGAGTTTAATTTTTGTGTATCAATTTTTCACCAATGTTTAATATAATTAACATGAAAAATACATTTGAACTATAAATTTGTCGTCAGTGAAATAAATCAAGAGAACTACTTGTATTTTTAATTCGATGCCAAACAAACGGTTTGAGAGCAATCTTCAAGCTACTTGAATTGGAAAAAAAGAAGTAATTTTGCTATGTTAAATTTGAGAAAATAAAAATGCACTCGTCGCCTGGCGTTTTGCAATGCAATTGTAATACAAAGTTAAAAATAATTACAAGCAAAAAAGTATTCCAAGTACAGTCATTAAAAATTAACTAAACTAGCAGGAAACAAAAAGCAACCATCAAAGTCAAAAGACCAAAAGGCACTAATCATATCTTTCCTGATTCCTCTCTTTATTCTTTCCCAAGTTCTGTCAAATTTATATATATGCATATATACCCCAGGACCATCTAATATTTCCAAAATAACCTTCATAAATTGCATATTTGTACCCAATTTGAACCCAAATTATTACCAGATAATCAATCAAAAACAAGAGCCAGGTCAAAAGTGAAATATTCCTTCAGTCTTTCCATAACTCCATATTATGTACGCAAAAAGGAATCTCTTAACATTTGTATTCAATACACATCCTGTTGTTACATATCCACAAAAATCCATAAATGTAGGGTCAAAAGTAGAAAATACGCACTCCGCCGTTACTCCGGTCTCCAGCCCCTCCTTTCTATCAAAAGAAGAGTCTTTGTAAAATCTCAACCTTTAGCCCAAACAGAGCACTGCCAAGCGGGTCGGGTTTTCCTTCGACCCGACCTTACCGGGCATGCTGTCATACCCGCCGGCGGTACCATGCAGTTATCTTGCACACACACAGAAGCACTTACAGGAATCGCTGCACCTGATCTGATTATTATCTTAGTCAAGTAGTTATGTTGCAAGTATAACAATCTAATCTTTCCCTCCGCTAATCTCTGCACAAACTCACCTGGTACCTCACCAAAAAACTTGTTGCTATTCAAGTAGATGGTACCAGCCATTGATAGTTCTTTTGGTATTGTACCTGTAAGTTGGTTGTAACTAAGGTCTAACAATGCACCTTCACGGACTGGAGAAGTCGGGTAGAGATGGCCTGAGAAGGAATTCCTCTGCAATTGGAGAGATCTAATAGGAAACGAGAACAGTGTACCGGGTATGGACCCGCTAAGGAGGTTGAAACTGAGATCAAGGTAATTTAGATTTACAAGCTTTGCGAGCGCGTTATCTACCTGACCTGATAAATGATTCGAAGAGAGTGAAAGATACTGAAGGGAAGAAGGAAGAGCCGGTATTTGACGCGATAAGAGATTATTCTTTAAATCGAGGTGGATTAATGGAGATGAGATCAGGTTGGGGAGGGTACCCATGAAACGATTATGGGACAGAATCAATGTTGTTAGACCCCGTAAATGAAACAGTGAAGCAGGTAAGAAGCCGCCCAACCTGTTCGACGAAATGTCGATAGTTCTGAAGAAAGGGGATAATGAATTCGGTAGTTGACCCGATAAAAGGTTTGATGAAAGCGCAAGAAATCTAAGGTTTGGGAGGTGAAATATGGCAGGAGGGATTGTACCAGTCACCCGACCCGGTACAAGAGAAAGGTCGGTTAATGCGGTTAACCGACCAATAGAGGCAGGTAGTGTACCAGCCAGCCCAGGTGAACCAGCTCGTGGGTCTCCTAGAGACAGGGAGACAATGCGGCTACCTGAACAGGAGACTCCAGTAAATGTGGTACAGGGGTCGGTAGTGAAGTCCCAACTGGAGAAGAAGCTTGAGCCGGGGAGGTCAGACATGGATCGATGGATAGATTGCAGAGTGAGGTAGTCGACCGGGTGGAGAATGGCTGAGGCGAAGGACAGAGAGAGGTAGAAGTAGAGAGAGAAAATGAGGAAAGAGTGGAGGGAAAGTTGGATTGGCGCCATTGATGGTTGGAGAGTGTGTTGGGGGTTTGGGGTTTAGAGGGGAGAGAGAGAGAGAGGAGGGGGTTTATTTAGGGTTTTGGGCGAAGAAAGTGAGAGAGGAGTGGAAATTAATGAGAGCTTCTTTTGCACGCGCCACCTTTTTACTAATGTTACACATGTTGAAGTGGCAAATTTCAAAGTGCAATACATAACCTCGAGAATTGAGACGTCTAAGCTACATTCTTTGGGGTAGAATTGTAATTTCAAGATATCATGAAAAATAAAAATTCCAAACTTATTTGGTAAGATACTTTATTGTGGCTTGCCAAGTATTATTAAAATTTCAAGTCAGCGCAAACAGTTCCTGCGTACTTTTTTAAGTAGCATGAGGTTGCATGTTTGATGAGAATTTATGATGCACGCCTTAAATGTTTTTTTATAAAAGTTACATGTAATTCTATATTGTAATTCTTGGTGTATATTATTATGACTTGGGCTATTATACTTGTATCTTCAATTTCAAAGTTTAAAATGTCGATCCGAACCGTTCAAGTTGACCTCCATATTAAATTGTGTTTGGATACCAAATTTTATAATTTTTGAAGTTTTTTTAATTATTTCTTTAGAATTTTTGAAATCGATGTTTTTCAGATAATTCTGGATCATCAAAAACTGCGATTTTCAAAAATTCTAAAGAAATAGTAAAAAAAATTCCAAAAATTCAAAAAATTGTAAAATTTGGTATCCAAGCACAATTTAATATGGAGATCAACTTGAGAGGTTCGGATCGACATTTTGAACTTTAAAATTGAAGATATAGACGCGAAGAAAAACAATCGTTTTACTTCACGAAGTCCTGTAGCCCAACTCTATTGTTGTAGAGTGAAAACTGAGCGGATACAGAGAAAATAGTCGTAAACTATATTCGTATTTTTTTAAAAATTTCAAATACGGATACTGATAAGATATTTTAAGATATTTAGGAAAAAAATATAGAAATATTATTAATAAATACTAAAGTTCGTGATATTTTTTAATTATCTTCATTCTTATATAATGCACGTAGTTGTCCTGATCCGCTAATGGCTAAGATTGAATGATAAATTTTTAGATTTAATATCAGCCCTTCAATCACATAATCTGTCATCTATTTTAAATGCATCTATTTTATGTGTCGAAGTCTAACTTTAATTAAAAACATATTCACCACACATATTGCTATATAGTTTGGCACAATTAAAATTGAATGATTTCTAGCGATTTGTTTCATTATTTCTCCTTAAAGCTATCTCTGATAGGAAGTGTTATAAATACTTTCTTATTTTGTTTCTAATTAATTTCTTCTATCAGTTATGGAAGGAAAATTCATGCCTGAATTTTTTTTATTGAAATAATTCATGCATAACAAATTGCTCATTCTACATAGATTGGAATAAGAAATTATAGAATTTCGCAACTCCAAATTAAATAAAATTTAGAACAGTTAGAAATATTTTTTTGAATAATTAATTGATGGGGGTAATTCACTGAGATTGGTAAAAAAAATATTGGTAAAACAAATTCATTTTTATTTGATCCAACGGAAATTATTTGGATTAAAAAAGAGGGTCAAAGTTTGATAGTTTCAACATGTGCAATTAAAATTATGAGTTGTAACATATAAGTTGAAATTTCTAAGTATTTCATTTGTGAATTAAAATATATAGTTTCATTTTGAGAAAATCATTTATTGTATTTTGTGCTAAAATATTAATCTTTAATAAGATAAAGTAACTTGGTTTGTATTGTAGTCATGATTATATGGATAAAAGTAAAAAAATAATTGCATTTCTTATTTATAATTTTTATATATATACAAGATCTGTGATCTGTAGTGTTAAGCACTTGAATTTTTTTGTAAATAATATGGCAAAAGACTCTCTCTATTACTTATTTGGTGAATATATGTGATGACATATAGTCAGATTTTGGCTTGCCACGATTTTCAGGTTGCAATTCAAAGGAATTACAATTTCATTGAGAATAATGGATGGAGAAACAATTCCAAATCAAATGTTTCCTTTAGTATTGTAATTTAATTTCAAATAAAGATTAGAAAAAAAATTTATTGAGGGCAAAGTTAGTAGAAAAGACAAAAAAATTCTTAGCTCTCAATAATAGAATTCTTGCTTTCAATATAGCGTTCCTCGTATGTGATTCCTTTAATTAATTAATTTTTTCGTTTTCTCTATTTTATTTCTCCTCTTCTTCTATATTTTCGACACTAAAAATAAAAATTATTCAATCTTTCTGAATCTGTAGAGAAAATAATTTTTTTCTGATATGCTATATTCATTGTGTCAAGAAATTTTTTTTTTATTAGGGCTACTGTATCTTTGCAAATTGATGAAATAAGGTATGAACCATATTAATTTAACATTTCTAATTTTATTATTTTATTATATATTTTCAATTTGAGAAATTATAATCTAATTTTCATATTTTGTTTGTTCATTTCCATAAATATGGAACTACATCGAACATGATTACACTAGCAATGATACTTTAAGAAATAAAATTTATGTTGTATTTGATCTGTTGTTTTCATTTGTTGTTGTTTCTTTTATTGTTATTTATTATTTTCATTTTCATTTTTTTATTTGTCTTTAATATTCATTGAAATATTTTTTTTTCTTAATTTTGTGTGAATGTCAAATAAAAAGATCTCTTCACATGCAATTCAATCTTAGAATATGTTTCCGTTGCAACGCACGGGTACGATACTAGTAATAGTAAATAACATAATTTGTTTAATATATATATTAAAACTATATAGTATATATCTACTACTCGGATATGGATAATTAAAACGTAAAATCACATATACAAAAATACGGATCCGATATCCGTCAATGACTATAAGTTTTTGATTTAGCTGCTGCTAAGATTTTACATTTTAGACTTGAATTTATTTGTTTTGATGTACATGGCACTCTGTTATTTTTGTGCCGTTATGTTGTTTCAGAATAAATAATTTAACTATTTAATATGTAGAAAATGTGTAAAGCTTGAAAAAAAAATGCAAGCTTTATTTGCAAAGGAAAATATGACTTTTTTTTCCTTTGCAGAATAATGGACAGAAATTTCAAGCTTTATAAGACTGTTATAATGATTATGTACGGAATTATAGAAATGTCTGTCAAAAATAAAGTGGTAAATTTTGCAAGGTCAAATTAAATTGTTAGTAACTTCTTTTTTGTAAAACTACAACCGATAATGATTATGTTGAATTGTTGACACTTGACAGGTAAGGCCGTAAGGGGAAAAGCGTGACGCTTTAAATGGAGTTGAAGTACGTACTGGGGGCACCAGCAGGAACATCTCAGAAAACAGCGCTGTCGATACTGACAAGTGGAGCCCACTATGGATTCTGGGGACCTAAATGTCGTTTTACTTATTATCAGGAAAAATAATAAAAATATATTGAGTTGGACGTTATGGTTTATAACATCCAGAGTATTGTAGTTGGAAGTTATAGTTTATAATGTTCGGTTAATTTTATCTCTAATGATCATTTAAAAAAAACTATAGCTGGATGTTATGAACTGTAACATTTAGCTACAGTATTTTTTTGTTAGAAAATCTTATGCTGTAAATTTTAAGGGTTTGGTTTCGGAGATTCAAATGATTTCGGTTCTGGGTGTTTTTAAGGGTCTTGTGAGAGCTGTTTGGGTCCGATGGCTATCGGACTCAACTGAGTTCGATGGGCTTTATAACCGTCCAACTTCCCTTAAGCTCAGTGTATTTGCTTTAATATTTGTGCGCACGGCTCTTATAGTCTATTGAACGGTTATGGAGCCTATCGGACTCAAATTTGAGTCCGATGGGCATTGACCCAAACTGCTCTCGGGTCTTGTGGAAGAAGCCTGGCCTGGGTGCCTATCCTCTGAGATATCTCAATTTTTGCGTGACCGACGTGTCCGGTATCTATTCGGGAAAACGTAGGGGGCCAGTATTATTTGAACTTTGAGATTCGTGTAGAACTTATTTGAACGATTGATGTATTCCATAAAGTCACGCAAAGTTTGAGATATCTCAGAGGATGCGAATTCGCCTGGCCTGTTGCGCGCAAACAATCCACAACTGTGCAACTTCTTCGTTTTTTGTCGCTTCAGCAAATGGTAACCAATATTGTATTATTCTGTGAAATGTTCATAAAAAATATTGTTAAAACACTTTGACCTGGGACTAAATGCAATGTTTCATTGTGGTATCTCTTTTAAATAATTGTATGGGTTAAATTTCGTTAAAGTTCACTGTATAAACTTTGTTATTTGTTATAAATTGAGTAGTCAAATTTGATTTTTTCTTTTGTAATTATTTAACTTTGTCATTTGTTTCAATCAAATTACTCTATATTTTTCTATCCAAAATTTTAACGGAATATTCTCATTTCATCCAAAATATTAACGGAATATATTCATTCCGTCTAAAATACTAATATAATGAGCATATTTCGTCCAAAATACTATTGAAATAAGCATATTCTGTTAGCATTTTGAACGGAAAATTATAGAACGACTTGATTGGAACACGTTCAAAATTATAGAACGACTTGATTGGAACAAATTAAAAGATTGAGTGATTTAAAACATACAAATCAAACTTGGGTAACCAATTCGTAACAAATGACAAAATTTAGTGACCTTCAGCAAAATTTATCCATTGTACAATTGTATATCAACCAGAATTAGATCCATATGTTCATATATTAAGAGAAATATTCTATATTAGTATATTACCACTAATAAATTTTTATGAGCTGGGCAATAATTTCCTATAAAGGAGCAGAAAAAAAAAAATCGCCCAGGACAGAATTAGTAAATTAAGATTGAAACGCTAATTTTTCGAAAAAAAAGAAAAGAAAACGGAAACGCTAAACAAATTAGTATTATATAATTTTATTTTATGAGTGAAGGTTAAGAATATATTTTTTTGTAAAAAAATAAAATTTTAAGGGTATGAATATATATATTCAAAGCCCGTAGGCATATTATATAAGCATAACAATGTGCCTGCTTTCATAGAATTATAGTGTTTCCTAGTGTACATTAAGGCCCAGTTCGGCCACTTCACTGTTTTCGCGGGAAAAAAAAAATTCAGTCAACTGAATTTTTTTTTTCCATGTGAACAATAATTTTAGTTCAATTTCCATGCTCATGTTCAATTCCAATAACCCGCCGAACATGCTCTAAATAAAAACAAGACACTGCACAAATTACAAAAGACAACACTCGTGCACTGCCGCACAATTTTACTGGTTGAACGTTAGAAGCCAATATGCGATAAGTCCTGTTGGCATGCTCAGGTTGCAAGAAGATGGGTCTCAAATATGAAAGAACGTCAATAATAAATTTGAGGTAATAACTAATAACTCCTCAGGTAATTTACTAATTTATAATTCAGATTTTATGCAAGAACGTCAATAATTGCGTTCTGTACTACAAATATGTTATCAAGAGAATAATAAATTTGAGGGGGCATCCAATGCCTCTATTCTTCGTTCATTATGCCTTTTTAGTCAAACTTTATTAATTTAAAATTTAAAACTTAAATATTAAAATAAAACTGTTAGATATGATTCATATCATTTTGAATTACGATTTATCAAATGGTATAAAGAGTTTGCAAAATATCCGGCGTGGATAACTTTTGGACATTTATTTTTTTCTTGTAAAAACATATAAAATTAAATTGAGAAATGATAATGTCTTATGTTTTAAAAATGAGAAAATTGGTTATTTGCCACTCCAAAATCTTCAAATTAAAAAAATGCCATTACAAAATTATAAATCTGAAAAATGCCACTCTAAACTTAGTTAATTCTTAAATTTGTCACAAATACACAATTTTTATACTTTTTTTTATTAAAAATTAACTGAAAAATACAGTTTTAAGATACGTATAATGAGGGGTCTGATCGGTATATAGGGAAATACAGAAATACGTATCTCAAAACTATATTTTTCAGTTAGTTTTAAATAAAAAGTATAAAAATTGCTTATTTGTGGCAAATTTAAGAATTAACCGAGTTTAGAGTGGCATTTTTCAAATTTATAGTTTTGTGATGACATTTTTCAAATTTGAAAGTTTTGAAGTGGCAAATAATCAATTTTTCCTTTAAAAATTTATTATAAAAAATAAAAACAAATATAACGGACACACGTAAAGTAAAATAAAATAAAGATGTTTGAACCAACTTGAATAATTTTACAGCACAAATTGTCACGGAGCGTTGTCCTTGGTACTCGAAAGGGGTTATTGTTATTCCGTTTCGCAGTTTATTGGCTATTTTCTCTGTCTGCTCTTTCCCATGCTGTTCTCTTTTATGCCAAGGCGGGCCCAACATCTGATTGCCTTGCTTGTGTGAATTTATGATACTATTTCAGAATTATGGCTCACAATTGCTAATAGGTGGCATTATCATTGGTTTCTCCTTTTGTTTTCAACCTCCTCATTTCCTTCTGTCTTGTTGGCGCTTGTTTGGCTTTCTAGCCATAAATATTTGTCTAGAGTTTCTTTCCATGAGTAACATATGTATTTATGATCGGAGGGGAGGGTGTCCGATGCCCATCGGACCAGAACAGTGTTCGATGGGTGGTTTCTACTGTCCGATTTACTTCAAAATCTGTGCACACGGATATTAAAGCAAATAGCACGTATATTAAAGTGATGCGCACAGATCTTGAAGTAAATCAAACGGTAGAAACCACCCATCGAACACCTCCCTCTCCCATTTATGATTGATATAATTTTTCATTAATGCATTATTATACACTTTAACAGAAAAAAGCTGGCATAAATATACACTTTAGTTGCAACTATCATTATTATCATTTTTAATTACGTTACTGTTAGTTTCTAAATTCTATTATAAAAAAATAAAAATATATACCAGCAAAGAGATCTTAATTAAATCAATTTCAATAGTATTAATTTCACTAGCATTATTATTCTGTTCATTTATTTATTTTATTAACGAATTCCGATATATTTCAACATCTTTTAAAAATTATTCTCGAAAATTGAATTAGGGGGCTCGTACCGCTGCACTAAGTTTGCAATTCTATTCAGTTTGTTTTAATTTATTATAAATCAACTTGATTTAATAATAACAACAGTATAAATTTACACAATAACTGCACTATAGCTTTTTCGTATCTCAAAAGCTATTAACCGTTTTTTTTTATAATGGTTCTAAATAGCTAGTTATGATTCCGCTATAGTTTTTTCAGACTTTAAAAGTTGTAGCGTTATAATCGCTATTCATAACTTTGGTATAAATATAAGATAATTTCCGTGATATTCTACGGTTCACAAGAACTGGGGATCAAATGATGTTTATGTTTAGTTTATGTCATGGATCAATTAATCCGCCTATTATGTTAATGTTCTCAAAGCTATGCTACTTAGAAAAAAAAAGGGAATGTTTATGACAGCTGTCTAAGGGTTTTGAGGCTTTCGACTCAAATGTTTGATAAAACCCATGCAAGATTCATTCTTTTGAAACAATTCAACGAAAGAAATGACGCCAAACCAAACCAAGGTAGAATTTGCTTGCTGTTTTCCAGACACAAAAGTTTTTTATTTTCTTTTTTATGAGTAAAGTTACTTTGCGCTCAAATGGTCAGAGCTGCTTATTATAAGATGCCCATTAGCCCATACCATAACATTATCTTTACTCTGTCAGCTGGGACCACTGTGACCTTGAAATTAGCATCCACCTATAATAAATGGTTTATAATTATAGCGATAATAGATTACATTACGAGCGTCCGATTTTTATTTTTTTATTTCTTTTTACCATCTTTCCAAAAAAAATACAACCTATAATCACCTTTTTTTTTTTAGAAAACAAATTCAGAATCACCAGATCGGCCACACAACCAACAGGTGGTTGCATGGATATAACACGAGTAACCAAATCAGTTTGCAGAGATGTTCATTTCACTGGATTTCATGTATTTTTGGTTGCGCATGTTATATATGAAAAACTAGTTTATTGGTTGCACAGATTATATCTACAAACTTTGTAATTTTCGATTTTTTCTGAAAAATTGACAATTGAGTTTTTCTTCTTCCAAAGATGGTAGATCCGCACTAATATTAAGGGTCTCTTTATTAAAATTAGACGGCTGGATTGACTCCGTTTAAAATCAGTCCACTGAGATGCATTAACTCAAAAGAGAATCTTTTGAGTTAAATGCAGAGGATATGTGTTCAGTGTTTTGTACATCTTTTAATGAACATGTAATCTCAGAGTAGCTCGGATTTATAACAAGTTTAAAACCCTCCAATTCTTTTTAAGATCCGTGCACGCGAAAAATGAAGCAGAACACACATATTTTAAAGCAGAGCGCACATATTTTAAAATAGATCGGACGGTCTTTGAGTACATGAGACCTACTCTGCTCTCTAAAATATAAACAGAAGTTTGCATCCTCCAAATCCATGAAATCAACCCCCTTTCTAAAAATAATCTAAAAAAAGTTTGCACCGATGAAATCCATGAATCAATCCAGCCCAAATCTACAAGGGCTTGTGGTTTGGAGATTAGCCAGGGCTTAATGCTTCTTTTCCGGGAAAATCGTATATACAAAATAGAATTGAATTATGTAATAATTTGAGAAATATTCCCCAGCCTAAAAATTAATTAAAGATTAGAAACTAGATAGATAATTATTTTTTCTTAATTTAGGCGCATTGTTTCACATTTGTACATCGTGTGAAACAATATGCCTGAGCCGGGCTATTCTGCAAAATATAAGCCCGTCTAGTTTTGGGCTGGATTGATTCATGGATTTCATTCGTGCAAACTTTTTCTTGTATTTTCAGAAGGGATTCACATATGAATTTCGTCGATGCAATTTTTTTGTTTTTTGCTTAACAGGCCCGTAGGCATTGCTTCGTCGATGCAAACTTGTGTTTATATTTTGAGAAAATTGGTTATTTATCGCTCCAAAATTTTCAAATCTCAAAAATGCCACTCTAAATTTAATTAATTATTAAATTTGTCACAAATACAAAATTTTTATATTTTTTTTATTAAAAATTAACTGAAAAATACAGTTTTGAGATACATATAATGAGGGGTCTGAAGGGTATATAGAAAAATACAGAAATACTTTTATCAAAATTGTATTTTTCAGTTAATTTTAATAAAAAAATATAAAAATTTTGTATTTGTGAAAAATTTAAGAATTAACTAAGTTTAGAGTGGCATTTTTCAGATTTATAGTTTTGTGATGACATTTTTCAGATTTAAAAGTTTTGGAGCGGCAAATAACCAATTTTCCCTTATATTTTTACAGGGGATTTATTAAGGTGTACAAAACACAGTAACATTTATTAGGAAATCCTGGCAATTTATAAGAGACATAATCAAAAGAAACAAACACTTTTACTGGACAATTATTTCGTATGCTTTATAGAAAAGATAAAATTTTATAAACAATTAACATTGATATAACTTTTTTTATTTCTTTATAAAAACAATTTATATGCAGTAAGGAATTATAATTAATTTAAAATAAATATAAAAATTACGAACCTTCAAAATTTCTAAAAATATTTAAATAAGAATAAATGTATTAAGGATACTTTTGTTATTTCACATGGAAAAAATATTATTTTTTAGTTAAACCAGCACCTGAAATGACAAAAGACGACGGATTCAAATTTCATAAAAATATAGACGAATACATTTACCCCCGTGGTGTTATTCATATATATGGGTGCGTTTGGATGAATCAAGAATAGGGCAACGATAATAACTATTTTAATTTTAAAAATAGTAGCTATTTCAACATTTTATAGAATTAGTAGAATAATAAACTATCACATAAAAGACAAACACAGAACAGTGGCTATTCGCTAATCCAAGCATATTCAAACATAAATTAGTAGCTCAGAATAATACTAATCTGAAATAGTAGCTATTTTTCACCCATCCAAAGTTCCAAACGCACTATAATATACAAATTAAATGGCATGATAGATTCTAAAGATTTGAAAAGGCACTTCTGCGGCTGCGAGCCTTGCTGCAATCCACGCAAAATCCGTGATCACATTTTGTTATCTTCTTATCTATTTAATTCAAATTTCTTTTTCACTGGGAAATCCGTGATCATAAAATAGTCCTTGCAAATGTAGATCAGGACACGTGTCCACCGATTCGTGTAAACTCCTTGTGTGGGGCCAATAGGAAGACTTCCTGCCAAGTGCCGAATTAACATCCCATGAGATATCTCATATTTTAAGTTATTTTTGGAAAATCTCAACCGTTGAAACACGTTATGCACGAATCTCAAAGCTCAAATAATACTGGTTCCCGCGCTATCCCCAATAGGAACCGGACACGTCGGTCACGAAAAATATGAGATATCTCAGAGGATCAGTGTTTTGAAATTCAGTTCTCATTCAGTATGCGGAAGGTCACCGCATACCGCATATGCGGTTTTTTATTCAAGATTTATATATGCGGATTTTAAATAAGAATTCGTATATATAAACAATCATACGGTAATATGTGGTGTGAATACTCTAAATTAATAATATGTGGTATAAATCACTGTTAATATACTTTAAATCGGTATTTTATTACTATTAATATACTCTAAACCGGTAATATGCTCTAAATTTTATATTCAGACTGAATATAGATTTTCTATTTGAATTATTACCGAATAAAAATATTCAGCTAAATAAATCGAATTTTACTGCAAGATACTTCCTGCCAAGTGCACCTCACCTTAAATTATTGAAATATAGTCTGAACCCAACACGTGTTGAGCGAACATTCAACACGTCAGATATAGGTAGAAAGTAGTAAATTATTGAAATTTAGTATGATCCCGAGTTCCCGACGGTCCCAACACGTGTTGTTGTTGAGCGAGCGTAAACTCAACACGTCAGATAATGGTAGAAAGTAGTAAGTTATTGAAATATAGTATGAACCCATTTAACATGCACCACAACGCCTCAATCCCAAGGAAATTGCTGGAGAGCGAAATTTATAATTTCAATCCATTATATTAGTGAGATGAATAAGCGATAAGGCGCAGAGGGAATCCGGACCGATCATTGTCTTCCACCTGTTCGAAACTCAACCTTCCAACGGTCCGAAGACACAATGAGTACATTCCAATAGACCCGGTGTAATATTTAAAGCTTTAGACTTTACTTGACAAAACATGCTACCTCCAATTCGTTTTGCTTCAGCTATTTCATTAGCCAGTTCTAATTTGCTCAAACAAATTAATTCAAATCATTAGATTAATTGATATCATTTCAGCGATGTATATACAAAATACATTGGATTTTCAACTTATTTCATTATTAGAATCATTTAAAAAATATATTTGAATTAATTAATTAACTGATAAATTTACAGTTAAAATTAATTAATATGTTCATTCTTCAGTTTAACATAAAAAATAAAAGCATAAAATATATTGGCATTCCGTTTCACAATAAATGGTACACCAATTTCAGCTCCCAGTCTAACCCTGCGCTCCCATCCCTATAAAATCTAATCTCTTGCCAAAACCTCCTCTCTTTTCCCTAGGCAAACCCTAATCTCATCTCTTAACAATAGCACTCTCCAATGGCGAAGAAAAAACCTACGCTGAAGAAAGAGGCGGCGGCGCCAATGCCGGAGCCAGTCAATGACCACACTACCACCTCCACTGGAAGAGATGCCGCACGTAAGGAGACTATAGAGACCCCCCCGCGGGGCCCATCTCCTGACAAGACTGAGAGACTGAAGCAGCTCAACCACTTGCTCTTGAAAGAAACCAAGGAGAAGAGAGAGCTGGTAAGTCAGCTCCAGTCTCAGATTAAAGAAATGGGTGTCGATTTTTCCTTTGCTTCTGAAGTCGAGCGTGAGATTATGCATGCCATTCTCTCAGCTTTTGTCATTAACCTCAGCATAGAAATTAATGAGAAATTAAGGGAAACAGAAGCAGAGAGAAAGAAAGAGGCTGAAAGGGGGAGGTTGTTAGAAGAAAAGGCGGAGTCTTTGGTGGAAGAGGTGCAAGCTGAAATGAAGAAAGGAAGATTGGCCGCAACAGAGAAGGCGGTGATTTTGGGTCATCTTGATATGAAAGAGAAGGAGGTGGTGGAGATGGGAAAAGTGGTGAAGGAACTGGAGATGGTTAAATCCGAAATAGAGAGGAAGTTCTTTAAAGTTTCCGAGGAGAAGGAGGCGTTAGTGAAAGAGGGGAGAGAGAAAGATGTACTGGTTTCTAATTTGAGAATTGAGAAGGATGAAGTTGAGAATAATCTTGGTGAATGCAAGAAAATGGTCGAGAAATTTGAAATCAAGGTTGAAGAAGAGGTTAAAGATAAAGAACTCAAAGTGGGTGTATTGAAAAATGAAAAAGAGGCATTAGAGGCAAAGATTGTAACTTTAGAACAAGAACACGCTTTAGAAATTAGCAGGCGCAATACACAAATAGAGGTGCTAAACCAGAAAAATGCTGAGAAAGAAGGTGAGATCAAGGACCTCAAGGTTACAGTCAGTGGAAAAAACGAGAAAATTGTGGGGATAGAGAAAGAAATTGACATCTTACAACTCGCAATTGCAGAGGCAAACAAGAAACTTGGTTTCTGGTGCTGGATTTATCCAGCTGCCACGACTATTCTAGCTGCCATTTCATTTATCTATGCAGCTAGGGCTCGGTGATTTCAGGTTAAGAAGTTTTAAAATTTTGAATTTGAATTTTGGTTAGCTACTTTTCATCATGATATGACCCAAGTTAGTTACAGTTTGGGCTCAAAACTTTGATACATATTTGATGTATGGATGTCTTTAATTGCTTGTTGTCATGTCATATATCTAGGCCCTTTATGGAGCTGCAATGTTCATATATTTCCATGGATGCTACTTAGTTTCAATAAGCTCTGTTTACTTGAATTATTGATGATGTTGATCGTGGAATATTGCGTTAATTGCAAGTTTTCTACATGGTAATAGTCAAAACAATTAGGAAAGTTAGATTACTTTGAATTGGAATCCTGCAACTAGGTTACCATTAAATGGTGATATCACAAAACGGAGCTTTAACTCTTCTGTCTGGCATTTTTCTACTGGTATATAGCAAATACTTGAAAAGTTGATTTACAAGGACAATAGGGTAAAATACTGTATAGATTATCAGGGATACTTGCCATTTTCAGCTCTTTTTTTTTCCGTTTTCAACTCTGCTTTTGCATCAAGATTGTAGCATGATATTGCTGAGTTGATATTGTTCATAATTAAACAGAGCATATGACATTTATCTTGACAATTCTTGTCCCTTTGTAATGATTATGAGAATCCTGTAGTTAGGGGTTTGCTAAAATTGCTTGATATTGCTACTTGGTTTTGAAACTTATGAAGTATGAAATATTTAATCTCTGTTGTACATTTGGATTAGTGTTTTAATAAAATGAACTTTGGAATGAAGTTAAAATTATTAGTTTATCTGTTTAGGCGGACGCACAATGCTTCTCTGTGAAGAACAAACACAAAAGCAAACAAAACGAATTACCATAGTTGACAAATAAGAGTAGAACTAGGGTGTTCTTAAGTTCACCAAGCCCTCTTGTGAACTCAAACTCTTAAATCTATCGAATTGGTTTCAAATGACAAATTCAAACCATTAAAATTCATGTATCTTACGAGTGATGTGTCTACATGTGAAAATTTTAAACTTTCGAATTAATTTAGTATTAAGTCAAGTAATCAAAATTAAAAAATTTATAAATTAATTTTAATGCATTTATTTTTTGAACATTTTTTTGACCACATAACTCTATATAAAATTAATTTGAAATTTTTAAATTTTCGCATATAAATGAATCACTCGTAAGGTAGATGGGTTTAACAGTTTCAATTCGTTATTTGAAGACAACTGATAGATTTTAGAGTTGAGTTCATTAAATGATAACACCCGTTCTACTCACAAATAAAGTGTTTCACACCCTCCAAGGTATTTTGAGCAAATAATCTCTCAAACTCGTAACTTGCTTGTTAACTGCTTGCGTTAAGTTGCTCATGTATAACTAGAGTCAGTTCTAACTTGAATTAGCTGACTTGTTTAATAAATAAGCTGAGTTCGATCATATCTCAACTCGCTCATTAATAATTCGAGTTATACAAAATTTGTTACAACAAATCCCATGCCCTTCTAAATAGGGGTCCCGTAATGTTTGGATGAATCAAGGAATAGAGCAAGATTAGAGCTAATCTCAATATTGAGAATAGTAGCTAACTTAACATTTTATTGAGTTAGTAAAATAGTGAGAAAATTCACAAAAGACAAACAAAGAATAGTTTATATTTGCTAATCCAAACACATTCAAATGAAGAATAGTAACTCAGAATAGTGCTAATCCGGATTAGTGACTATTCTTCACCCATCCAAACGCATGAATATTAACAAGAGTTGACTCGCTTATTAACTAAATAAGCTAAATACAAGTGGGGCTAACTCGCTCAAACTTGGCTCATTTACAACCCTAGTAGTCAGAATATGCCATTTGAAAGTTCACACATGTGGGATCAAGGATTCTTTGTAGAAAAAAAAAAAGTCGGAGGCTAGGGGAGCTAGGGGATAACCTGGGATCTAGGGGAGGCTTTCTTTTGTTTATAATTTTAGAGCTGTTAAGGAAGACAACAAGGCAAAGTTGAAGGAATACGGTGCACGGAGGCAAATGGAGGTGAAAACTATACTGTACACATGCAGTTCATCTCTCCTTTTCAAGTTAGTCGATTGAGTTTGACATCTCTGCTTTTAGAACTAGATTGTTGGTGAATCCCAATTACTCATTTGGAAATTATGTTGGTGGCATGCTCGTGGAGCAATCATCGAAAATTGTCTCCATTGTCGCATCAGGCTCTTCCTCTGTTAAGAGAGTACGAGAGGAGCCTGTTGGGGTGGGCCATGGTGAGTCTATCTCATATAAGGAATCAAGGTGGGAGGAGAATCTGCTGCGATTCTAAAGGATCGCACGGTCTTGCAATTCTAATTTTAACTGTTTATTTATTAGAATACATAAATTTGCTGCGATTCTAAAGGATCACAGGGTCTTGCATCAGATTTATTTTCATCAAGGTGAGGGCGTATTAGTAAGAACAATGCGTCACGATTTAATACGGCTATCAATATGATTGTTTGAGGAGTTTGAGGAAACAACATGATTGCAGGATAAAGTTAGACTTTGAAATTATGGGAGTCAATCATATAATTTTTTTTGCTAAAAATAGAAGACAATTTACAATACTCATACCATTTTACTCTAATTTTGAAAATCACATATAGTTACTGTCTCCGCCTCTGCGTGATTGCAGGAGATTTTATTTGAAATAATATTAAGAATGCTTTATAGAGATATAATCAATGTAGAAATTAGATTTCATTGCAATGTGATATATTTCATGGCTTGCTATATATTTGTACCTCTAATTCAGTATGTCGGATTTAAAACATGTACTGTTACCTTTTAATTTAATTTAATTTAATTTTAATTGTAATTTTATTTTTAATTATGCACTATTATCTTTTAGGAAAAATTTCCAGTGTGTCCATCTAAACTTTTGAAATAGCCAATTTCCCCATAAAATCACCATAATATCCAATATACCCATAAAAAATAACTTTATTTCTTCTATCCCCTTTTATTCATTTAATCTTTTATTTAATTATTTTAAAAACTGAATTGATTATTATGCCCTTGAATTTAAAACTGGAGGTGTCCACTGTGTCCATTGAAGCTATAACATAATTGAAATTTACAAGTGATCGATTAAGAAATGGAAAAACGCTTCTTTGTCTCTAATATTTTCTGTATTCTTTCCTTGGGTGCTAAAAAAGTATCTTTCCCGCATCTCTCTTTGCTGCTCCCTTGTGTCTTGCTCCTTCCCTCTCTAGTTCAGTGATTTGGCGATTTAGCTTTCAAGTTCCAGTACTCTTTCTTCAAAAAAAACTTCTAGTACTCGCTCCAAGTTCCAAATGTTTAGGTTATTACAAAATTGTGATGAACCAAATGTTTAGGATATTACAAAATTGTAATAATCCAAATGTTCTGTGATTTGACAATTTTCCAGAAAGATGAACTGTGCGCACCAGTATGATAACCTAGCATATGAGAGATAATAAGGATCACTGCACTACCCAGTATCGTGCCTGCTCATTATTTAGTCAAACTAAGTTTTAATTGATATTAATGTATTATGCAGTGCTAAAAAAACAAAGAGTCAAAATAGAAAAAAAATTTAGAAAAGTTTAATCAAACCTAAAAACCATGAGTCCAGTATGGTGCTAGTACTACAGATCAGTTAAGCCTTTGTTGAAGAAATTACCAGTTATTTCTTTCTTAAATGAAGTTCAATAATTGACAGTGGTTAGTACCATAGATAACTGGTTTTTCATCAATAGTTTTTCTTTTGACCTCAAAAAGCTCCTTGAAAGGTTTGCTTGCTTTCCGAACCGTATATGAACTCGCAGCAGCTGCAGTTGCTCAATGAAATACAATCTCAAGGAGAGAATCAAACTCAAGCATATCACAAGAAAAACCCTATAGGATCCACATTCCCTAACCAACCTAACAAGAAGGACTGGACTTAAGGGTAGCAATGCAATTGGATGAAAATTGGGTAAAAATTGTGAGTTAGATGTGAGAAGAGAAGGGCATGGAACGGTACTGGTACGACACTGTTCATCATACCAGTATCAATCATCAGACTTGAAGGTACCAGCGCAAATGGATGGAAAACTGGGTTTAAATTGTGATTTAGATGCGAAACAGAGATGTCATGGCATGGTACTAGTATGATTCGTCATGGTATGACAAAATGACATTGCTTACTGCATTAGTCTCTTTCAGACTATCTAGTTTTTACTTTTTTCTAGGAATAAAGTGTAATTTCAGATTTTCTACCTTTCTGGTTTATTGCATTAGGCTAGTTTGAAGCACTATTTTTATATTTCTATAGGAATTGGACTTGTGCTATGTAATTTCTATTGATTAATGAGCATGCCTCTACGGGCCTTTCCCTAAAATTTTTTTTGCATATGCATCGGTTCTAGCAGCTGTGAGTATAAATATTTTCTTGAGGAGTCTTAAAATCAGTCCGTACATTTCGTTTCTCTGGAAAATTGGATGGTTCCTTTTTCCTTTTACTGAGAGACGTGATAGAACAATTCAAGATAATGGACCCTCCAGTTTAAATTCAAGGTCATATTGGTCAGATTAGTTTTTCAAATAATTAAATAAAAGATTAAATGAATAAAAGGAGATTGAAGAAATAAAATTAATTTTTATGAGTATATTCGATATTATGGTGATTTTATGGGGAAATTGGCTATTTCATAAATTTAGATTTAGATGGGCACACCGGAAATTTTCCCTATCTTGTAATTTGTAATTAGGATGTCCTACTATAGCGCCAAAATAGATATACATTGTATGAATCAAATTGTCATCTTGAATACAACAGTACATTTCTATGCAGCTATATACATAAACACAACAATATACAATACAAAAAATGTTTTTTTAGTCACGGCTTAAATAACAAGAATAAGTTAAGCTCCAACCAAACAATTGCTCAAGGCATCTTAATTTGGAATCAGCAACTTAATCCTTAATATTAAGTAGCAACCAAACATGCTTTGTGTGTTTTGTCTAGCTTGGACCGTCCGATCAGAATCTGAGCCAATCTGGTCCATGCTTGTAATGCACGGGGCCTTTAATTGTCGTGCAGATTTAAATCATACGGTCCAGATCTAAACTCCAAATTTGAGTTAATTTTTTAGGGTGGGTTGAGATGTCCAAGTAGAGAAAACACTTCCCTCTTTATTTATTTATTAAAAAACCTTCAAAGAAATACATCACTCACATGTAATGAATGTAACTATCAGAGGGTCCCATGTAAGCACAAATTTGGGACCAAAGTGAACCTTTTACAATTTTACTATTTAAGTATTTCAGTTTTGCTATATCATTCCATTTGTTTTCAGTTGGCGCCTCTTGCAAAAGGATTCTATCCGATCACAAGCTTCATTCAATAACTCGATAGGCACACCGAAAAAAATCCTCACCCAATTCTTCAGCCCAAGAACAGAACCTGATATCAAAAATTGATCAGAAAATGTAAATACCAGCGATACTGGTACACACTGGGACTAACTCAGGTGATTCTGACCAAATTGAATACTAAACTGATAAACAAAACACACATGCCACATATTAATAAGAGTTGACCCTAAGAAATTTTTTAAGTCTGTGTGTTTCAGATAGTAATTTAAAGTACCTGGGATGACCAAAATGGATTCTTCTTTGATCAACTCTGCTGCAAATTCCATGTCATCTCTGATGCCAGATAGAGCCATTGTATTTAATTCCACCTATCCATTTTGTGATATTCAGAAAACCTTTTTGTAAAAGTAGAGACAATATTTTACCATACTAGCAATGGTGATAGCAGTATATATGGTTTTTTAAGACGGTATCCTATTTCCATACTTTACAGTATCATCTAGCAGTGGTATACAATTATAACCCAACAAGGTTTTAGTTATTCTTCTTTATTGTTTTTTTTTGAGATAATCCGATACATTACTGTATGTATTATAACAATATTAAATACTATCTGACAAAAAAATTGTACCATCATGAACATGGAGCCTTGAGGTTTCGAAGGGCAATAGAAGGTTTCAATTTTACTAATTCTTTGGTAAACCATATCAGCTGAAGATTCCAGTAACCGGATCACATTTCTGTGAAATTCTTCGTGCGAATCAGACAATATCATAGGTACTGCAGCCTATAGTGAAATAAAAAAGGCTCATCCATTATCATTTGAAAAAGAACAAATAAAATTATAAGATGAAAATTTTGGGTTCTAAGAATCTAACCTGAACAATTGATGCTGGGCCTGCTGTGACATTCATCAAAGCTTCTGTTGCTGCTCTGATCTTTAACAGAAAAATACAAGAAAAAAGTCAGAGGATACTGTTTTTTTTAAACGGGTCAAGAAGATTTTACCAATATGTTCAACAAGATGTATCTAGGATTCTAGAAACAAGTATCATAAGCTGGTAAAGCCTAGCACATATATAATGGTGTTATTACACCAGTACCTCTTTTGGGTCATCAGCAGATTTTCAAATTAAACCCTTTATTATGAAGTATTTGTGAAAACATACCTTTCTAAGAGCTCCATTGGGGTCAGTAAAGGCAAGCCAACCGAGGTGCCAGCCTGGCACCATCCAACGCTTAGACAATGCACCAATGGTAATGATAGGTGCCACATGGGCGTAGGAAATCATAGGTACAAATTTATTGCTGCCAAACACCATATGTCCGTATACCTCATCTGCTATTACTGGTAGCCCCAGATCTCTTGCTGTTTCAGCAATCTGCAGTAATGACATTCTACTATTCAAAATTTCAGAATATACATCAATGTAAAAGGGTTTACTGCAAAGAAATAAGAAAAGAAAATGGATGACGGATAGGTACATAAATTATATTGTATCATTGTGCCATCCGTTTTTGGTTTGAATAAACAGAAAAAGAAGGTAAAAACACACAACCAGTCCTCTTTGTGGATGTTTACTCTATCAAATGAGATGAACTCTATCAAATTTTAATTGTAGTTACTTGGTTTCGGTTGCAGGATTACCATACATGATTAATTCTTCATTTAAACATCTATGGTATAATCAGTATTTCTAAAGAGAGCGAGTCTATGGTACTTCGATTTTCATTCAGCGCACATCTTGATACAAATCCGATGCCTACTGTATTGAAGCACACTAGATAGGTGTACATTGCAAAACACCATATATAGCCTCACTCTCCTAAAGAAGTAACAACTAGTTGTCAAATACAGACCTGGAGTTGATGTGCTACTGAGTAGACAGCACCGCATGGATTGTTAGGTGTGATGATCACCAAACCGACTGTCTCAGAGTCGGTCAAATGCCGAACATGGGCCAAATCGACCTCCCAGCCTCGGTGAGGAACCAAGTCATAGTACCGTGGCTCCACACCAAACAATTCACATGCTGCCTCATACGGTGCGAAACCGGGCCGTGGCAGAAGCAGGTTGCACCGGCTGTGCTGTCGAGCCAGCACGGCAATGCACACCTGTATTGCCTGGGTCCCGCCTGACATCATGAATACGTCAGTCTCACGAACGGTGATACCGGGGATGGTTACTCCAATTGAGAGGTAGTCAGCTACTGCCCTGTATGAACAAACGTGAAACTTATTTAGGTTAATTTTTAACTACAGACATATTAAGGTAGTTGTTTTTATGATTATAGAGTTGTAATTTATATCTACATAACTACATTGACACTTGAAATGTATTAAGTGGACATTCACTAATTTTTTTTAGAATTGAGCCTAAAAATTATTAAAATTGACGTTTTGTAAATATGTATTAAGTACAAATGTACAGTAGTTGAGCGCTTTATTTAATCTGGTTTTGAAATTACTCAAATTTGGGACAATTATTAGAATTCCTCCTTTGTATTATAGTGTGAAATTACCCAAATTTGCAGATAAGAGCAAATACAAACCCTCCGATTCTTTCATTTTATAATTTATAGTGATAATATAACAATGATTCTCATTTATATCTGAATTTAATAATACGATTACTTTTATATTATATCTCATTTTAAAATTTATCTTTTTATTCAGTAAATAATGCACATTTATTTATCCAAAACAAATTATGACATCGCTGGATAAAGATATTGATAGAGCTAGTTTGACTTCACGCTATACATCAATCTTAAACTTTTTAATTTTATCTCTATTTGTCATGCGCTGTGTGAAGTTAAAGTAGCTCTTTCAATATCTATATCTGTCTAACGCATATTTATTTTAGGGGGAATTTCATGTATATCTCTCAAAAGTTTCAATATTACGTATTTATTCCTCCAAAATCAATAATTACATATTTATCCTTAAAAATTGTAGAAACTCACATATTTGTCCAATCCATTATATTTAACATTAATTTTCTCTGTATTCCCATTTTATCCTTCTTCCATTTTTCTTTCTAAGACTAGTGTGTTAGAAAATAGTATTAAATCTTACCAGTACCAGTACATAACCGTACTAGTACCTGTACTGAACCGTACCAGTACCAGTACCAACTTCCGATGCCATATTGAAGAGAGAAGAGATGAAGGGGGGAAATTAAGGCAGGGGTGAGAGAAATCGAGAGGGGAAGCGACGAGGAAAGATGGGGAGAAAGTTCAAGAGAACAGACGAGAGATTATGTTGGCATATTTGGAGAGAAGAGGCGGGAGGTTTTAGCGCTCCCACATGACTCAACAGAAAGGGAGAGAGAGAGAGGAAGGAAGGGTACAGTAGTAATTACAATATTAATTAATATTGTATAATAAATGTTAATGTTTAAAAAAATATTATTTAATTTTTTTTGGAGATATTTGATATATAATAGAATTAGATTGGATAAATATGTGAGTTTTTACAATTTTTAAGGATAAATATGTAATTATTGATTTTGGAGGGATAAATGCGTAATATTGAAACTTTTGAGGGATATACATGAAATTCCCCCTTTATTTTATGTTAGAATGAGCTCTTCTTTTTGCTGAAATACTTGCTTTTTCCAACCGAAATAATCACTTGTAAATTTCTTCTGGAAGATTAATTACTTGTACTTAAAAATACTTTAAAAATGAAAACACTATAAGTAACTATAATAATCTAAAATAAATATGACAAAAAAAATCAAAGTTTTTCTCACTAGGAGAAAACTCATCAGCAGTTTGCCTAGAGTGGGACCCATACGACATGCACACAAATTTTGATGTAATGGAAGTGAATTCTTAACAGATGCAAATTGTAAGATAAATCAGATTAAGTGTAAAATCTAAACAAATCAACATATTAGTTCAAATATAAATCTTATATAAAACTAATTTATTGTTGAATTATTCTTCCTCTGTGATAAAATAAAACTTGTGAACCTTCAATCCTGATCACAAAAATATTCCTCCAATAAAACAAAAAAAATGGGGACCATACACATATTTTTAATTTTTTAATAGTATCCAATGGTACTGTAATACCACATCATCTTTTGTTTCTTTCTCACCAGATAAAAAATTTTTAAGTGAAAGAAACAATATGTCACATTCAATAGGACATTCTAGAAACATATTCATAATAATTATATTATAAAAAGAGATTACTAAAAAATAAATTTAAATTGATAAATTTGACAATCATCATAAACAATAATTTTTAACCTGATCTATGTAGTGAATATATTATGTCAATATCATTTATTTATTTGTATTATTAAATTATACTTAAGTTGCATTTAATGATTTGTAAGCTATCTATAGGTTTAAGTTTAACGATAAACTACCGACTTGGATTTTTGTGTTTGCTAGTTGCAACCTTTTTTGGACTGATTTAGAATATTTTATAAAATTATCAAATAAATAACAAATGGTCAATTATTTTTTAGAAAAAAAATCAGTCAAAATTTCAACCTTTGCATGTATTAATTCATCTTAACCGTTATCAATATTCGTTAAACATTTAATCACCATCATTATATGATAGTTTTTGACAATCATCCTCTAACTTCTCAATCAGAGAAAATTAACTCTGAAATGTTATTCTCAATTCTAATTATTATATTTGGATAATAAGTGACCAAACTGGCCTTAGATGTGTAAAGTGTGATTATTTAAAAAATATTATTCATCTAATTTAGAAATAGTATATATAGACCATGCCATACCCATAAAAAACTACAAAATATCAAATTTTCCAATCAAAAATAAAAAAATGTTATTTCCTCACTAACAAAAAAAAAAAAACTTTCTCATTTCCTCTTTTCTTTAATCTGATTTTAAAATTTTATTTGAGCTTATCAATTTTTTTTTATTTAAAGATAAAATAAATGATTAACCTTCTGTTCAAACAAACACATTCTTACTTTTATATATATATATATATATATATATATATATAGTAGAACTAGGGTGCTCCTAAGTTCACCCAAGCTCTTGTGAACTTGATTCTAAAATATATCGAATCCACTTTAAACGATGAATCCAAATCGTTGAAATCCTTCTACCTAATGATTGATGCGTCTACATGTGAAAATTTTAAAGTTTTGGAATTAATTTAATATAGAGTCAAGTGGTCAAAAGAGTCCAAAAAATGAATGCATTAAAATTAATTTATAAACCTTAAACTTTTGACCACTTGACTCTATATTAAATTAATTCGAAATTTTAAAATTTTCACATGTAGATGAATCACTCATTAGGTAGAAGAGTTTCAACGGTTTGGATTCATCGTTTAAAGTCGATTCGATATATTTTAGAGTCAAGTTCATAAAAGATTTGGTTAACTTAGGAGCACCCTAGTTCTACTCTATATATATATATATATATGTTTTTTTTCCTTACGGAAAAAGAGACCTCAAAACAAATATTCCGAGAAAACTGTGACACTGATTATAGCTAAGGTTTTCAAGAAAACTTGTTTCCAACGGTCTTCTCAGAATTCAAAAACCATGCACCACAAAATGAGAGATGAATCCAAGAACTGACAGAATGTACAGCTGTTAGGCGTCATGCTAAACAAATAGCGTGATGAAAACTATTGCTTGGGGGAGGTACATGCGAAATTCAGATCCAGTGAAGCAACTCAACTTTTGGGTTTTAAATCGGTACCGTTCAATTCGAATCGGACGGTCTCAATCTAAAACCCAAAAATTGGGTTACTTTAGGGGATCCGGATCCGGTACAAATGGGGTCCGGATCCCCTAATGTAACTCAATTTTTGGGTTTTGGATCGAGACTGTCTGATTAGAATCCAACGTTTCATCTCGCGCGCTCATCTCGAATCGGACCGTCCCGATTTAAAACCCAAAAATTGAGTTACATTACTGGATCTGAATTCCTACATGTGTGCTTTCTTTTTCTACTGTTAGCCATCGCTGTCAAAGTAGAAATTAGAGAGGTTAACTTGCACCAAAATTCTTGAAGTCTATTTTTTGTTTTTGTGTTAAAGTAATGCATTTACTTTTATTAGAAAAAAATCAAGCTCTCAAAGCACAAATTAGACTTTCACCAAAATTCTTGAGGCCTATTTTTTATTTTTATTTTTGTCTCAAATTAAGGAATGCATTTACTTTTTTTATTAACAATATCTAGCTTTCAAAGTAGAAATTAATTACAAAGGTTAACTTTCACCAAAATTTTTGAGGCCTTTTCTTTGTTTCTCAAAGTAATGCATTTAGTTTTATTATAAGAATTTATTATTTGACGTCAATTATCTTAGGCTTATCAATTGCGTAGTGTTTTCAAATATGCCTTTTGAAGTGAATTTAAACCAAGACTAAAAATTTACATGTCCGTATGTCACGACCGGAAGGTATTCGAAAAAAAAGATAACAGGGTTGCGAAGTAATAAAGCACTTTTGTTGATACACTAAAGATAGGGATGAAAACGGTATGGATAATATCCAATCCGTATTCGATTCATATTTGGAAATTTAGATGTGGATATCTGATATTCGAATATTCATGTGAATAAGGATATTGATATGGTTTTACGTTTCAGTTATCCGTATTCAAATAGATAAATATGTATTATGAAAAATTTATGTTATTCACCATTATAATTATTAATGATAAATATTATGAAATTTAATATTTTTTAATATTCTTTTATATTATTTTAATAAATATTCAATATGATATTCGTCTGATATGTATGATATCCGCTTTGTATATGTATTAAGAAAATAAAAAAATATGTATATAGTTTTATCATTATCTTCATTTTCACCCCTAATTAAAGCCCATAAAAATATTAAAAAATAACTTAATAAAGTTTTTATCACAAGAATAGTTCATATAGTTCAATATTTTATTTACCAAAAGCGCTTTCGTTCAATATTTTTTACAACACAACCACATAGTTTAATATTTGTTTGTAATACACAATTACATGAATATTTGATAATCAATCTTTAATCTAGTAGTAAAGGCAATACTTTTCGTATAGAAGATTATATATTCAAAACTTGAAAAAAACAATTCTTTATGAATATTAAATAGTTGATTGACTTAACATTTAATCTTTACTCTGAAAAAAAAAAACTACACAAATATTGATCCGTAGTACGTATCAATGTGTATCAATATGCATCATATAGTACTTTCACTCATTATATCTATATAAGTTAAACATATTTAACTGAATATATCATCTATCTAGATATTTAGATATACAATCCTATCCGTTAATAAAATAGA
Source organism: Carex cristatella (assembly GCA_024447775.1). Taxonomy (NCBI): domain Eukaryota; kingdom Viridiplantae; phylum Streptophyta; class Magnoliopsida; order Poales; family Cyperaceae; genus Carex; species Carex cristatella. Next base: position 3,093,689 of record JAJHPF010000033.1, on the reverse strand, counting down.
ACTAAATACATTTAAAAGTGGACGATACAAATAAATACTTAGTGGATATTAGTTACCATTTCAAACAAAAGATTAAATAGAATTATCATAATTTTTTTGGAAATTTTCATTTTTACCCGATAAAGTTTTGATAAAGTTAGTTACATTTATCAAGTTGACCGATATTAGTTACATTTAAATTTTCATTTTCATAAATAGAATTAATTTTAGTACAATTAATTTAGTTAAATTTGATAAAGTTTTGGATTGTGTAGAGTAAAGTGGCAAAAAAAAACTACGAACTCGTAACTCGTAATTTGATCGCTCGATAACTGCTTGTCTTAACTTACTCATTTACAACTTGAGTCAATTCCAACTCAAGTTGACTGACTCATTTAAGTCGCGAACTTGAGTTACACAAAATTCGCCACAATCGCCACAATCGATCCTTAATTAGTGAATTCAAATTGTTTTTCGTAAGATGATAAAAAGAGAGACCATTAGATGAGAATAACATCCTATTTCATCCATGCTCCAATCAATTTTTCAATATAATTTTGTAATAGAGCAACAACTTAAATCATAATCCACGGCATTATAAACTATAAATGACCGTAACTAGAAAAATTGAATAGATCAAACAAGTTATGAACCAACTCTAGTTAGTAATGACCTGAATTCAGTTACATTTTCAACTCGTTATTGTTTTCTCAATTCGAATTGACTTACTAATTAATTTAATAAATTAATCATTGAAGATAATTTGTTTAGAATAAGGCTGGCGTGCTACCTGTAGCATAGCGACATGTCGTGCCACCTCTTCAAAAACCTATTGAGTATACTTCAAATGATAAATCAAAACCGTTGAAACTGATTTACTTCACGAGTGATGTATTGACATATAAGATTTACAAATTTTTACATTGATTTAGTATAAGATCAAGCGGTCAAAAAATTGATGAAAAATGAATGTATTAAAATTAACTTATAATTCTTATTTTTTGACCGCTTGACTTTATACCAAATGAATTTAAAATATTATAATTTAACATGTAAATACATCACTTATGTAGTAGATTGGTTTCAACGGTTTGGATTAGTCATTGAAATATATCTAATAAATTTTTAAAGAGATAGCACGACATGTCACTATGCTACAGGTAGCACGCTAGCGTTATTTACTTGTTTAAACCCAACTCATATACAACTCTAGCACATATGCATATCATCTCTTTAGAGAGTGCAAATAATATCTTTACAACTCTCGCATATATCCATATCATCTCTTTAGTGTGCAAATAATATCTACGTACTTGATAATTTTTTTTTTCAACTTAACCTAATCAACTCCGTTTATTATTTTTGTGAAATGGTTGCTAAAATAAATTCGGTCGTGACTATGTTTTTTAATTGGTTAAACGGAGAGAGGGATATATATTCCTCAAGCCGAAATTTTTATTAATAGGAAAATATTTAATTAATTATCGTGATTGAAGAAGGATCTGGTTTAATTTTCAAAAGTAGAAAGACCGCTGTTTTAAAAAGCAGCCAGAGAGACGTTATTTTAAACAGCGGCCAGGGCTGACCGTGATCTAGGACAGCGGCCAGGTCTGACCGTGATCTAGGACAGCGGCCAGGACTGGCCGTGATCTTAGACAGCGGCCAGGACCTCATTGTAAGTGATAGTGTTTCTTCAGCACCAGTCTCTCATTTGAGGACAACCACCAATGTTTGTAATAAGAGGCCTGAATTGGAGGATTTCAGTATCAGGAGAGATGCTAATGTTCCTACAGTGTAGTAGTTCCACAGTATTCAGTTCCATCAGGTCATGAAAACCTTCCAACACAGCCAGCCTTAGGCACTTCTTTACCACAAGATCCTTGAGAGTGCTCGAATGGTTTTGAACCGATAGCAATGGCAAGGAGCTCAGCTTGTCACAAGAATTCAGTTTTAGGAACTTGAGTGATAGTGGCAACGTTTTATCATTCCAATTGCATAATTCTGGACATATGATATGCCTCTATTTTCTTGTTGGCCGCTGTCTTGGATCACGGCCCGCACTAATACAACTCTTACCGTAAACACTAATTTTAATCTGGCCACTGTTTAAAATAGCGGTTTTCCCACTTTTAAAAATTAAACTAAATTCTTCCCCAATTACGATAATTAATTAAATAATTTTCTATTAATAAAAATTTCGGAATATATAGCCCCGAGATGGTTATCTGAGACACGTAATAATTGTTTCCTTTTTTTGTCAGCTCACGAATTTTTTTTGTGATTATAATCAGTTGGTTGGTAGACACACGCATTGCCTGCCACGTAAAATGGATCTTTGACCAATTTTCCTTTGCTCTTATCTAGGGACTAACGGATATAGATACAGATACGATACAGATCGAAATGAAGTATCTTTTATCTATACTTATCTTATTTAATACAGTATTGGTAAAAACTATCGATTTTCTATTACAAAAAAAACCATACAAAAAACTGTTTGGTATTTTCTATTACAAAAAAAACCATACAAAAAACTGTTTGGTATTGAGTAATACCATTGTACTAAAAACTAACCAATATCCAACAGAGACTAGCAACCTCCAGATATGAGGCCTCCTATACTTATTCAATACGATATAGATTTAGTAAACGAATAAAATAGTGCTATTGAAACTTTTATTGTGTTTCTAATAATATATTTTTTGGAAACAAGAAAAAGTAAAAACGTTTGAAAAAAAGTGGACAAAATAAAATAAAATTAGAGTTATATCATATATATATATATACTTCTATCATGAATAACCTATATCATATTATTCATTTTGAATATATATTTATTATCATATAGAATAAGTGAATAACAGATAAAATTGGACAATTTTTATTCATATAAAAAAATCACTCATAACTATCTTATCAAATACAATAATCGGATAAATGAATAAAATAGTGTCATTATTGACACCCTTCTCTGACCCCTCACCGTTTTCATTTTCTCTGTGTGAAGATAAGACTCAGATAACACATAGACGCCTTCATTTATTTATCTGACGATATTACCACGTAGTTTCAGCAATACGAAAAAAAAACGGTCAAATTCAATTATAATTTGATATACAGCTTCTTAATATAAGATAAAAGTTAAAAGTTCTTAAATTATCGTTAATTATAAATACTAAATTTCGAACTAACAATTATTAATTATAACATGGATCTCTGTCTATTTGTGTTCACAGGAAACAGGTCATTGCAAGATGCAAGGGTCCCTTGATTAAAAAAAAAAAAAAAGATAAGGTTGTAAAACACAAGCAACATTTAAAGAAATGAAAAGTCCTATTTGAATGCAAACTCAGAAGCGAATTGCAAATTTGGCAGGTTTAAGAGAAAGAGACCTAGAACCAAGCACAATTTAAAAAAAAATATCATTACAAAAAGAACAGAAAAAAAATAGTTTTTTTTTTCTTTCAAAATTTTAGCTTTAATCACTTTTTTCAAAAATAAAATAAAATAAACAATAGTTCTCAGAATTAACCTTTGAAAGCCTCTATTAAGGATATTGACATTGTTATGGTACCATATTGAAACCAAAATAGCAAAGCATTTAATCAATTTCGATAGCTATCTGAGCTGGCAAAATCATGAGGAGATAAACTATTTCATGACTGTACAGCCATGTTCTATACGGGTGTCAATCTGATCAACTCGATGGACCACGTACTATATACATATATACAGTATAATGGAAAATGATTACTAACTAATAATTTGCTAAAATGATCTAAATTCAGTTTAACCTTGTGATTTTTCATCCAAAGACATGTTAAATAAACCTAATTTTAGTTTGAACTTCTATGATCGGAAATACTGTGTTTGGATTTGGCCTGTCAACTTGACAAAACAGGAATGCACCGGTACCATAGTTCCTATGAACCTCAGATATTTAGGCAAACAAAGTTTGCTCATGGTGATGAACAAAAAAAAAGGAGGTTTAAATGCAATTTGCAAAACTAGGAAAATAATTAGCAGAATAGAAAATTTTAAAAAAGCAATGAAAATTATAGGAGCAAGCACAAGTGCGCGCTGTGTTGAATCTACTAGAGCTCAAATGGACAAAATGGAAACTAATCTTGACTTAGTAAGAATCCACATCTATCAATGAATTCTATTTTCATACTTTTGTATTTTTGAACATAATAGGGAAACCATATAATTTTTTCAACTGCAGAAATATAACTGTAAGTTATTTCAGATTAAAACAAGCGAAGAGCAGAACAAAAAAAAGGAAGATCAAAGATAAGTGACAAAGTAACAGAAAGTGCTGTGTTGCTTGTGATATTTTGTTTTGGGGTGTTTGATGTAATTTTGCCTTTACCAGTTGTTTTATTCCTTTGATGGGTCAGTTTTTTTGGAGTACTTTTTTTGTTTTCTTATCAGATGGGAACTTGTACCGGTACTAGGTACGTTAGGTACTTGCTTATTGTTGATTTTCTTTGTTTTTAAACATTGTAATATTGATTCTTTCTATTGAATGTCATCTGGGGCAACTGGCATATCCCACTTCTCTTTTTTAACAAAAAGTACAACTGTTAAACAAATCAATAGCCATGTGATTTTTGAATTTTGCTTCCTTCAAGTTAAGATTGTTTGTATCGCTGCGTCGAGCTGATACCGGCTTTCTAGAACTGGTATGGAGTTTTGTACTTTAGTCAATTAGGATATTCTTTTGAACTATCATGTTAATTTTTATAATTTCGATGAAAATGTAGCACTTTGACTGTGTTAATTTCCAAAAATAAACACGAAACACTTTTGTTTACTTGTCGTAATTAAACTGTACCGCTATAAGATCATCTCACACTACTTATTTCACCAACACAATAAAGCATTGGCAATATAAATTCGGAAACATAATGAAATGCCATGTAAAAAGTTAACAGCATAATGCAATATACAACGTACCGGCGAGCAGCGGGACATCCATGGGACGGCGGGTAGCAGTCGAATTGAGCCGAGGAGCCTACAGCTCCAATTGCCTCACTGGCGAACTCATGGCCTTTGCGAAAGCATGGGTACGCGGCGGCATCGCCTACACCCAAAGAGATGAGCTGCTTGCCGGGGTTTGATTTTTTCAACAACTCGCCCACCAAGCCTCTTATTGAGATTTTATTCTCCGATAGAACAGGGTTGCACTTCAATGGCTTGGTGATAGCATAGTTGGAATCGAATTTTGTTTCCTGTACCTAAAAGTATTGAGAATTGTGAGGTTAAATATTTGTGTGTGTGTGTGTGAGTGAGTGAGAGAGAGAGAGAGAGAGATAGTCATTGCCAAGTGAGAGAAGAAGAGAGGGAGAGGGATGAGATACCTGGGTTGTGGGTGCCATGGAAGAGAAAGAGAAAGAGAGAGAGACAGAGAGAGGGAAGGAGCTAAAATGAGTTGTGAATTAAATCAGGACTACAATTTTGTAGTGTTCTTCGTTGCAAAGTTTCTCCGCCTTAAAAAGAGTTTGTCTAGGTAGGATTTCAAACCAATAAAAAAAAGGTAAAGAAATATTTTTTTGTCTTCTGAATTACTTTTTGTCTTTTGTTGAGGCGCGGTGCATGCACAACAATGGTAATGAGTTTTGTCTTGGTAAAGTTGCCAAGGCCCAAGGCCTGCCACATGGACAGCTGACAAGACTTCTGTAAAAGATCAGGGTTTGTGTGTATGACGTGGCAGCATGCTGTACGTGGCTCTATGCTCTCTTCTTCTCATTCTGTAACTCACAAAATTGGGAACGCGTATCCTCTGCATTAACTCAAAAGAGAATCTTTTGAGTTAATAAATCCAAACAATCAAATATGCTTTGCTATCCGTGCAAACTAGATCCGCACTAATATTACAAGACTCCTGTGTATAAATGGACGGTCGGATTGACTCCGTTTCAAATCAGACGGCTGAGATAAATTAACTCAAAAAATTCTCTTTTTGAGTTAATGCAGAGGCTAGGTGTTCCAAAATTGGTGGCTCCGAATTCTTTCAGTACTGAACATTTAAATAGTTAATTTGGAGTGTGTGTGGGTGGGAATTTGGTTTTGGAGGGGTTTCATTTCACATGAGGTAACATAATTTTTTTTTTAATACGAGCAGAAATCTTACAGGGCTTGTGTACTGCAGGTTTGAGTTAGATTGTTCTAAATTCCGATCGGATATATTGAAATAAAACTCAAGTATTTAGAGTCTGTTTAGCGGACAGTAGAAATAGAAATAGAATTTGAACTAAGTTTTACTGTGCTGGTGGGAAAAAAAATCAATTGAGCTGAATTTGTTTTTTCCCACGAGCACAGTATTAGTGCCGATCAGGCTTTAATTTGATATTCAGTCGGAGCTGTCCGATATTAAAGTTGTTCAATTTTGATACAGAATCTAACATCGAATCTAATTCACATGAGCCAGATATTCGGTACTGAACATTTCAATGGTTAAATTTGTATAAATTCGTTTCAGAGCCAGATATTCGGTACTGAACATTTTTTATTGGTTAATTTTGTATCAGTTTTGGACCTAGCTTGAAGCCACTGCCTATTATAGATTTTGAAAACAAATTTCTTGATATATACTTATTGGACTCTTGTTCTATTCAGAAAATAGCTTTCTCCTATTCTATTGAGTCCAAAATCTCCTTTTGTATCCATATTTTTTTATACATTGTGCAGTACACAAAGCAGCCGATGAGCTAATAAGTTTGAACTCGGTTAGTTATTTGAACCCAATTACTCTTAATCACTTGTCCTACCAAGAAATTATGGATCCGTCTCTATTTATATAACAATAAGAGTAAAGGTTATAATAATATATATATTACAGATCGATTCTTACTGTGAGTCCATATCTCTATTTGTAAAGTTCAAACAGTTGATCATAATCTATAAATATGATTTGTTTATTATTATTTTTAAATAGATAAAAATCTATTGCTTTCGAATAGTCAAAATTTTTATACCAAGTAATTTTTTACGTATCTAAAAAATATAGTAGATATAAAATTTAGTGTGCAAGTATATTTTTATATGCAAATTATATTTAAATTTTGTAAATAAAAATATGAATCCGCATTAGGATCGATCCGTAAAATGTATGGCATATTCTCATTTTCAGCGTTTGTTGTTGGGCTTGGGCCTTGGTTCTGGCCACATCTTCTATTTTGCGTCAATCCAATTTTGCGTCACAACTGAAAACTCTGTGAGTGTGGAATGTGGAAGTTACTTGGATGAAATGATATCCTTGTTTGACCAAGTGGAAGCTGATGTTAACGATACTAATCCTAATCTTGACATAGTCACCAGGATGATGACAAAAATTCATGATAATAATGTCAATATGTACTTATCTGTTTACTATATTTAGAAAAAAAAAATATGTTCTTGCATTGTAGTCATGGATGCTCATTGATTGATTTTTCAAACCAAATTAAAATTTGTTAAATCAAATTTTTATTTAGTTTTCATAAATATAAATCTAACAGCTAGAATAATAAATAGATAAACTAAAGTACAAATTGAATAAAGTAAGGAGTGCTTTAATTCAATTAAACTAATTGGTATAAGTTTTTTAATTTGTTACTAATAATAAGTACTTGTCTCTATTGGTTAGGTGAGTGATTACCTTGACCGAAATTTAAATATTTTTGGTTTAATTTGTATCTAATATATAACAAAAAAAAACTACAAAGACAAACAAGTCTAAAGTCTAAAGGTACAAAAAAAATTCACAAACAAAATCAAATATAGTGAAGAGAGAAAAATATTATGAACGAGTCAACGCGTTATACAAACTTCGCTTAATTTAATTTGATAATTAGCTTATTCACTACTAAATGAACAATATAATGACTAAATATGCATTATTGATAATTATATTATGTTAAAATTTGGTTAATCATCTATAAATGAAGATATGTTGTAATTATTTGACTATTGAAGATTTGGTTAATCATCTATAAAAGAAAATTTGGTTAATGATTTGGATAATATTAAAGAGCTAATAATTATGAATGATTTTACATGTTTTTTTTTTTTTTTTTTGAACTTGTCGAAACATCAATCTTTTGGTTGAAAAATAAATCTATGGACGAATATTTATATACACAGATGGCAATAATACTAACTGTCATCTATATATGATGCGGATATGATATTTTTTTATGAACTAATTAAATGAACTTTTGAAACAATTCAGGCAGCAATTAGTACCGATGAAATACATGTATGAATTACAACAAAAGTGTTTATTTGCAGGTACAAGTTAAGAATCATATTCTCTTTCTAATTAGTAATTATTAAACAATTAATAAATATGTTATATAATTCAGACTAACATAATCTAAACTAATATTTAGAATAGTTTTCTATTAGAATTTACTAGGTTGCTAAGAACTTATTAGTCGATATTATAAAAAACAATCTGATAACTAACAAATTCGGCGCCCCTAAAGTAACTCAAAAGTTGAGCTTGGATCCGAACTGTTTGATCAGAATTCGAGCCAATCCGGCCCGAACACATCTCACCAGGATAACAATATCAAGCATATACAAAAACAACAAAAATATTCACAAAGGATTCAGAAAGGAAAATTGGTTATATGTACATATATACAAAACTTCTCAAGTCTAAGAACAATTAGCTAACAAAGGCCCAGCTGAAAATATAACAAAATTAAAGATGGCAGACCTGCTCTAACGTTCGTCATACTATTTGGTTTTATCAAATTTTCATCTGACTTTCCCTTAACAGATTATTCAGCTCTGACTCTTTTCTCTTTGTTATGCACAACTTCATATTTGTTGAAATGCTTGCACAGGAAATACCAAAATTTTCAAAATTTGGAATATAGTTATACCGCACGTATTGATGTTTTACATAGAAATGTTTGTTCAATGTTTGTTCTACAAACTCAGAAGTCGAAAGCTATTTGCTCGTGCTTCTTAATGTCGTTGAGATATCTTGTTGCATTGTACTCTTCAGCATCAAATATCTCTTCCGAGAATGTTCTCCGATTTGGCATCTGTTTCATCTTTGTGGGCCCCGTTTCCTCGCCATTTAATATCTTCAGAACCTATCGTAAGTGCAAGAGAAGTAGACCTTAACATCTAATTCAATGTCTTTCTAACTAATATATGATATCAAATAATTATTTTTTTCTTATGGTAATGATTTTTAATTTAACTAGTTGATGCTGAAACCATCGAAGTGGTCCTTTGCATTTATTCTTTTAGTTAAAATATAGTGTACATTTTCTTGAGGGCATTTGACACTGCTAATTTTAATAACACGGCGTTAGTTTATTAATTTCTTTTCTTAGCATAGTATTTGGACTAATGAAGGTGAATCACTTTGTAAAACCTCATCAAGAAACAAAATGATTAAACAAGCATAATATAAAATCTGGTGGGACAACCTTTGTTTAGGGTTTGGCGAAGTGTAATACCTGGCTCATGGAGGGTCGTAAGGTGGGAGAATGTTGGATGCACAAATGAGCAGCACAAGTGACACTTTTCACTTGATCCATGTTGTATACACCACCGAGAGAAGGATCGATGATATCAGTTATTTGGTCATCGTCTAACAATGGCTTTGCCTTAAATAAATCAACATCAGCTTAATTATGTATTTTAATTTTATGATTTGTTGCTACAGTTGGGCCTAAATTTTTTTGTTTCCCTTTATTTAATTGCATTTGTCAAGTTATGCTGCACATATTTCTAACAACTAGCAATAAGAGATGGCTTTCTGGAATAATGAAAATGGAAGGGCTCATTTGCAAATAGTGGAAAGAAGCATATACAACTTACCCACAAAACAATGCTCTGCTTGGAAGAGAAATCAACAGCTCGACGACCGGAAAGAAGTTCTAAAAGTATAACTCCAAATGCATATGTGTCGCTTTTCTCATTAACTATCCCATGCATGCCATACTCAGGTGCTATGTACCTGTGTTGTTAATACTAATTTTAAGCATGTGATAAGGGTAGATTCAAGGCTTGATAAAAGAATCCTATAAAACTAAAAATATATTGTTTGATTACACTAAAGAAGATTGTATCTGTATCTCAAAACATATTAAACATCACATGTGCTTGTTTTCTCTTTAAATTTACAATATGCCTCCTTTAATATTTTCTTTATCTAGAAAGGTGCAAGAAAGGATAAGGATAGTAGTATTGGCAAATGTACCCAAAAGTGCCCTCGAAGATTGGTACTTGGTGATGTGTCAATTTATCAGGTAGCCACTTAGCAAGTCCAAAATCGCATATCTAAACCAAAATTAAAGTAAAAACATGAAGTTGAACAAAGGAACTGGAAAATAAATAATAGAGAAAATTTTGACTTCTCAGTTCTCAAACAGTCATTCAAGTCAGTCAAATACAGGTACATGTTAGCTGGTGCCAATCATTTTTTTCACTCTTTCAGATAATAACTACTCTACCGCTAGGATGTTAGATTTATAGTGCGGGTACCAGTCAGGTCCTGTACTGGTACAAACAAACTGTAGTGCTATAGAAGAAAATGTACCTGTGGTTCACCATCCTCTGTAAGAAGAATATTAGCTGCCTTAATATCTCTGTGTATTATCCGTCTCGGGCATCTCTCATGAAGGTACTCTAGACCCTTTGCAGTGCCCAAAGCAACTTTGAACCTTGATTCCCAGTTCAATTTCTCCTTTGAACCTTAGGTTTTGTAAATTACAAAGAAATTAGTATACACACAGGGGAGTTTTGACAAGGGCTAAATTTTAATATGGATAATAGACAAATTATCGGATAAGTTGAGTCTGACAGTCATTGACATAGCTCCTCGGTTAAATGTAATTATTTATGTATTTTTTCTTAAGGTTAATTCTTGAAGGATATATTTCATTAGAAAGAAATATAAAATATAAAACTAATACGTAAAAAAAAAATCCAAATTACAGAATGCAACATTGCGGATTCAACCTGTCTAAATTTTAAATTACAAAATGCTAAGCTGATCATTAACACATTACCACCTCTAATTTTGTCCTGATTGGTTTTAAATCCATGAATCAAACCTATTATATGCTTCACATGTTCATGTGTGTATGTGTGGTTGTGGGGGAATCCTGATTGTAACTTTATAATGGTAAAAATTATAGACAACATTGTATTGACACTTGAAATTAAATGAATAAAACATCTTACAGAATTACCATGAAGGATATTTGATAAGTTTCCAAGAGCAGATAATTCAAGGACAAGATACTCGCCTCCTTCAACACATACTCCCACCAATTTTGCAATATTTGGGTGGTTCATGTGCGACACTATTCCGACCTCGGCTAAGAAACTATTTACTCTTTCAGTTTCTGTACCTTTATTTAGTCTCTTCACTGCCACTAGCGTGCCATTATCCAGCCTGCCCTTGTAAACCTTTGCAAAACCACCCTTCCCTATTACATTATCTATTTATCCAAAAATAGCTTAAAATTAATTAGCTAATTATTGATTGCTTCTTTGAGCTGGCAATAGTTGACCTGACCCGACCCTGTTAAGGCCTCCCAGTTGGTCCAGTAGTAAAATTTGGGTCTGGTGTTTGACTGGCTGACAGGTCAGGTCAGGCTGGACCCACTAATACTTTGGAGTTCGAACAAGCCCATTGACACAATTTTTTTGGTTAATGAACTCTGATTAGCATATTAGATTATATCAGAAGGACAATAACAACTAATTGATTCCAAAACCGACAAACATTTGGCAATGCAATAGCAATTGTCAAATGTTGTATGGTAGCATATCACTTTCTTTCCATCTATTCAAGGTAAGAAATATACAATAGCAATTGTCAAACATTTTATGGTCATTGGTCAATTTGTACCAACCTCTCAAACCCTTTATTTAAATAGACCTTTTAAAATTAGCACCTGCTAATTAAATTTTGTACCAAAGGTTCCTTTGTTTATTGTTCTTTTCAAAGCACAGTTATGGAATGGGGTCCGTGGAGGTTGCTTCTCGAAGTGGTATATAATCAATGCCCATAATGGGACCATACTAAATTTTCAGAACAAGTATGTTTGTCATTTGCTTAATTTTGACTTGTGAAACAATTTGTGCTGTTGTATGTAATCTACCATATTGTACTCGGGCAGTACTTATCAGTGTCACTTAAGGAATAAAAATAATAAAATAATAAAAAATATACCTTCACTAAAGTCACTTGTAGCCTTCTTCAAGTCATCTAGCGAAAAATTCTCCCAATTGAGAGACAGGTTCCCCTGTAATTGCACTTGCTGCGAGTCAGAATATTGCAACTTCAACTCCATACCCCCTTCTTTCACTAGTTTCTTTCTCCCCGACAACTTCCCAACCCCAAAAGGAGGGAAACTCGAAAACCGCTTCACACTCGGATTTTTGTGCCGCCACATACGCACCAGTCCCTTCCACAATGACCCATGTGGCACGTTGTTTCCAAGATGGCACTGGGTATGGGTCTCAGAGCATGAAGAGGTTGAACTAGTAGAGACACTCTCGTAATCTGTGTTGCGCCGAATATCATCTGGAGACAAGATTGTCTGTACCAGTGAAGATGGTAAAGGATGCAGTGGTGGTTTGTGGGGCTTACTTGCATGATTAGATCTTCCTGGTTTTGTTGTTGTTAGATCTGCATTGCAATTGTATTATAATATTATTAAAATTTCCTAAATTATTTATACAAAGTCAGGAATTTCATGCTAGCCGATATATGCTGACTTTAAGCCAAGAAGTGTTTGACAGTACATGACACATGTAGTTTGACTGGTGCCCAGTCAACACAGTGTAGACCCGATGCCGCTTCAGATGAACCAATCAAGGGGCTCTATGATCAGCATAGGCAGTAGTCTCTTGAAATAAAAGATGTACTGCTCCAAGTATTAATACACAACCTGTACCAACTAGCTGGTACGAGACCATATCCGGTACATTAATTACTGATATACAGGTAACACTTCTGACCGTTAAAGTACTTTGATCTGTAATTTAATTTGATGATCAGCTATTACCAAGGAGAACAAAATTTATCATAATGGTCATCGTACACAGTACCGTACTACTTCCAAGTGTCATAGTCTCATTTAAACTATATTCAGGTTCATGCTAATTAATGTAGATTGAAGTTGTAGAAGAATTTCATCTGATTGGTACAATATCCAGAACAAATTCTCAACTCTTGTTATCGTTAGGTAGTTGCCAAAGAAATCACACATTCTATGTGTCATTTACTGCAAAAATGCAGAGCAACACATTTCATCGAACATGTGCAGTGATTCCCTCTTATATTAGCATTTGGTGAATTTAAAGTGCTTGCTTACCTATTGGAATCACTGAAAGGGAAATTAACACAGCATGTTAACTGGAGGATTCCAGGTCAGATGCATCAGTTCAACCCAAATGCAATGCTTGCATACCTGCAATATGGGCCCCGCAATACAGCCCCGTGAGTTGTGCAAGAACAGGGGCCTGCTCGTTAGACCTTGCAGTTTCAACACTACGGTGCTTCAGGTACTAACTGTAGGCCCCACCGCATGCGAAAAATCTGTTTTTTTAGGTGTGTGTGTGTGGGTGGGTGGGGGGCATTTGCAAGGTGCAAATTTTTCATAATTGAGGAACCATATTTGTACTGAACTAAGAAATATAACCAGAGAGAGAGAGACACCTTCAAATGAGGTGGAACTGGAGAACAGAGCAGATGATATCCTTGAAAAATCTGAGAAATGTCTCCTGATACACAATCGTATCAGAACTCAAAATCAGAAAAACAAAAGAAAAGAAAGGGAAAGATAAAAGAAAAATGCATCGAGGCGTATGTACCTATGGCGGGTGAAGATACTCGCCTCTCTTAGCTTATCTTCCATTGCGGCGACAATAGAAGAGAAAAGCTAAGAGGCGATTCTATTTAGGAGGCGAAATCGGAGAATTGAAGTTGGTTTCGGGGGTCGATTGAGAAATGGTTTTAGTGAAAGATTAAAGAGGATTATTTCAAAAATAAAAACAAAAAGAAGGAAGGAGAGAGGTAGTGCGTCGTTCGCGCGATGTGGCCGCTCCATCTCTCGACAGATCAAACAGCTTTCCTCATTTCCATTCATCATACTACTGGACGCCTCCAGTTTTATGCGGACCCCACCAGCCGCCACAAACTAAGTGCTTACCGATCATAAATTGAGAGATCCAGTGTTTTCTTAAACGGAAGAAGAAAATCGAAAATGGCGGACATTTGACAATGGGATAGCACCTTTTGTTTTTTTGTTTTTGATTGAAACGGGTATGCTTAATTAAACGGTGGATTTCTTATCCATCTCCCGCGCAAGAAGCGTGACGCTTCAGGTATTCTTAATTAAACGGTGGATGAGATATAATCATATAAACATGCATCCTTCTATTGTAGGAAAATGTACGGACACTTTACTTGCTAAATATGGAAGTGCATTTACTCTTTAAAACTTTAGTAAATTTTGTGGTATGTCACTCAACTTTTTTTTTTTTTTTTTTTGTCATGAATCAGTTTAGTTACTTAATTAGTTTAATTTGTTTCTATGTAGCTCATGAATTTTTATTTATCTCAATCAAGTCACTTTGTTATTATTTCATCTAAAATACTAACATATTATAAATTCATATGGAGATGGGTGGCCATATCTTGTTAGTATTTTAGTATTTTAGACGAAAATAGTAGCATAATAATTAATTGATTGAACAAATGAAAAGTTTAATGATTACAGAAGAACAAATCAAATTTGAATGATCAATTCTTAACAAATTAAAAGACAAAAATTAAAAGACAAAGTTGAGTGACTATTCCAAAATTTACCCTAAAATTTATATTTAAAAAAATAGAAGTACTTTTATGGTAAAGATATTGGCAGAGTTATTTTGACTTCGCGCATTACACACCCATCAGAAACAAAATGAAAAAGTTTTTATATATGATGACGTTGCATAGAGTCAAAATAATTCTGTCATATCTGTATTGTACTTTTTAGACACAAATAAATAGTTGAAATAAAACTAAATAATGATAATTGAAGACAGCTTTTTGGTTAGATAAGTAGCGTGAAGAATGTTTTTTAGTGTATTTATTCTCAATCATTTTTATTGCTAAAAAACATTTAGGCACAGATGCTAAGTTTTTTTTTTTAAATTTTTTTATTGAGCTCTCTATAGTTAGTAGGAATCTATCTTTTAGAATAGAAACAACTATTATTGTTTTTCCCATAATTTTTCTGGTTTACAGAGGAAAATGACCATTTAATAATTTATCATTCTTTATATAACTGGTTGGAAAAGGTATTTCAAATCATGATTTTGATAGCATTGGGAATGTACGTATAATCTAGGGGTGGTTAAAAAGCTCGCTCAAACTCGTTTGTGGTAATTCATTTGATTCTGACTCGGTTCGAAAATGAGCGAGACACGAGTCACTTTTTAGTTCAAATTTTAATGTCGGCTTGTTTGTTTTCAAAATGAGCGAGCCACGACCTACGTCTAGCTCGGCTTGTTGTCAGCCGGTTGCCAAAAAAATACATGGCTCGTTCAAGCTTGCTTGTTTATGGTTCGGTCTGAACATAAGTGAGTTGTGAGTCACTTTTTTAGTTTGGATTCTAATGTTGACTTGCTCATTTTGAAAACGGACTACGTCTAGTTCATCGTCTTTAATTAATGGGTTTCAATTATGCACAATATCAAACTGTATATTTAATTTGTTAGACATGAGATGCCTAATTAAAGGCATAATTATATTGAGGAGGGTTCAACTGCACCATATTTTATGCTTCAAATTCATTCCAAATCCTGAACTGCTTATTTCATTTCAGATGAACGGCTCAAGATTTTTCTTCGCCTCTGACTCTTCGTTTCCAAACACATGCACTCAATTCTTTCCTCTCCTCTCCAGTGAACAAAATAGGTAGTATTTTCTCTCCAGTGCAGGTCGCTTCAAATTCTCTGATTCTCTTGTGAACGAAATAGCCGTGTCTCGTTCTCCTTCTCACAATGAAGAAATTAACTTTTATCTTTCTCCAGTGAATGACATTACGGCTGCAGTTGCTGCCTCCGCCGTGCCTACCAGCAAACCAGCCATACTTTCAACCTCTGTCGAGCCCTCATCGCCATCATCTTCATTCTCTGACGCAATCTACTTTCTTTAAGTTCCTATTTAATTTCTTTCAATATGCAAGACAACGAAATCTCAGTATCAATAAAATGCAGAAATATGATTAGTTCGGAGAGACTAGGCACCACCAAAATTGATTTCACACGGTTTTCAATTCCTTTCTTTCTAGCCGAAAAATTATCAAATCAATTTGAGGTTCAAACACAAAACAAATTGTGTGCTTCTTTTCCTTTTTTGTTGCTAGCCGAGTAATAATCAAATCAATTTGGGGTTCAACCAAAAATCAGATTTTGTGCTTCTTATGAATGTAGATAGAAAGTCCGCGGTAAAACTGGAAGCATTTTTCTTTTTTTTATTAATACTATGCAAAATCAACATTGTAAAAGAGTCCGAGAGGAGTGGGGAGAACGAACGAATGGAGAGTATTTTTGTTCACTGGAGAAGATTGAGTGCATGCTTTTGGAAACAAAGAGTCCGAGGTGGAGAAAATTTGTGCCATTCATCTGAATTGAAATAAGCGGTCCAGAATTTGGAACGAATATGGAGCATAAAATATTAGTGCATTTGAAACCTCCACAATTATATTATATTGTTGCAATAATAAAACCCCTCTCATATATTTGTTCAAAGATATACATCATCTTATGAAACATCATTGAGAAAATGATATCAATGTCTGATACCTTTCAGTATCTTACTAATTAAGAAAGTGATATTAATGACTGATAAAATTCAATTATGTGCAACCACGTAGCAATAGTGACTGAACTTGTATTTTCTTTTTGTAATATATTTTGAAATATGACTAAGAAGGTTGGTTGTAAGTATTTGTCATGGTTTGTATGCTTCTCTATATAGCGATTATCGTGTCATCGCGGAAAGGCTAAATAAAAAGCTATCGCAAATAACGTAGTTATAATAAAAGCTATCTTTTTTTTATTTAAAAAAATGTTTTATATTTCTACTAATTATCAACATTATCTAAAGTCTCATAGCTATAGGTAACGGAAAATTGATTAAGGAATTAGAATATTCATATTAAACCAATACAAAATCCAAATTGCTATTCAAAATATCCTTAATAATATCATAAACTATTTATATTGTATTCAAAATAACCTAAGCATCATAGCATAAATTATATATTTTTTTCTATTAAAAAAACATAAGCATCATGGCATAAACTATCTATATTTTTCTATTTAAAATAAAAAATAATCTGAACCTTGAAAAAAATTAATCCTTAAAAAAATTCAGATTGGACCTTTAAATAAAAACATATGTAGTGCAAATAGCGGACCGCTTTTACTGCTATAGCGGTTGTAGCTGAAATAGCGCACTTTTATTCCACAGCTTAGTGTTTAAGGTCCAAAAATACTATAGTGCTGCTATTGCGTTGCCATAATTCGTTATTTAGAACACTGATAAATACCAACTTAAGATAAGTGAGCCTTCTTTATATGTGATTAAAAAAAAGAGAGCTTATAATATCTACATCCAGCAACTCAAATGAGTCTAAATAATTATTAACAACTTTTTAAAAAAAGTCTCTAAAGTTTCTAACTCTTATATTTCTGAAATTAATTTTAGAGTTTGTATTAAGTCACGTCAGTAATAAATTAAAAAAAGAAATAATTTGAGTCAATAATTTAACCAGTGTGAACTTTATAAACAGTTTCTTAATAAGAAATTTTCTTGCATAGTTTTTAAATAATAAATTTTTGCACATCCTTAAAACTAGATTAGAAACTACCATGTCATATTAAAACTCTGATAATATTAGAGATGTAGATGCTCTTATGGGCTCGTGAGAATGAGAGGTTCAGGAGCATATTAAAAGAATGAGTGCGTCCAACAATTCAATTAATAATATCACTTCAAATAAACTATTGGAGAAATTTTATGTATACTTAAAAAAAAATTCAAAATTATGTATTCTCCCATCTAAAATTCATAATATAATATTTACTTTTTTAATTTTCAAAACTCACAAATTTATCCAATTTATTATCTTTTCTATTAAAGCTCACTTTAAAAGTATGAAGCATATTTAAAATAAAGTTCAGTATATACTGCATGGCCGTTGGTGTGAGCAAATACTTCATTTTCTTATTTGCGATACATACACAAGCGTATGCCTACATGTCATTATATATGTGTCACATGTAGAGAAATGAACCATATGCCCATAAAACCGACCAATTAAAATATTGAACATTTTTGTTACGCATACTATATAAATTTATTTTTTAATAAAAGATAAAATGGATATTTTACAAATTTAAATGCATTTTAATAAAAGAATCAATAAATTGATTAAATTTGTGAGTTTTTAAAATTTAAAAAGATAATACAATGTTATGAATTTTTAGAGGTGGAAGTAACATAATTTTGAGATTTTCATGGTTGTGAGTCTTGTGACTTTATGTCAGTGCCAATTACTATTTTGGCTGTTGCAAATGATGTTGAGGATCGTTGCAATTTGCAAGGGTTGAAATATCGACCCGCAAACATTCGATTTATATATGTTTAGCATGACTTTAAATAAACGTGTAGCAGTACTAGACTATTTGGTTGTGCTTGTTGTTTTCCAGCAATTCTGATTCGAATCCGAGACAAGAAGTGCACGTATCCCGAGAACGAATTCGAATTCCGAAACAATTCTGAGCGACGAATTCAAATCGGACGGTCTTAATCCAAAACCCAAAGATTGGGTTACATTAGCGGATCCGGGCTCGTTTTCAAGGGGAAGGGAAGGGGTCACGTCCAAAGCCCCACGCTTAGATTTGAGAACAACATGGCAGATAAAGCAATTCCACCAACTTCGGCACTTAGCATTTCGATTATATTATACATAAAAAATTTATTGAAAAGTACTTTTGCTTTTGAGATATGGATTGTGATGAATTATTTTCATCTTAGTGTAAATCACTTTAGATCGATACTTATT
Organism: Carex cristatella; assembly: GCA_024447775.1. NCBI lineage: Eukaryota > Viridiplantae > Streptophyta > Magnoliopsida > Poales > Cyperaceae > Carex > Carex cristatella. The sequence continues at coordinate 3,074,622 of JAJHPF010000033.1, read as the reverse complement.
ATTAGAACTTTAACACTCATTGGGACTGGTCAACAATGGTGTATTAAGCATCTTTAGTGCTTAATCCATATCCTTCAATCACCATCTAAGTGATACTGTAGCAGTAGTGGGTTGGTTTGTAGGATCCAAATCTGCTGAAATCTGAGATCATAAACAGTAACTCTAAAATTTCTAAAATCCGAGATCTAGCTATTGAATTGTTTCGAGATGCATACGTAGAAAAACTAACAATTTTGAGATGCGTGCACATAAAAAGTTGGATGACAGGATCTCAGATTTTAGGAATTTCAGAGTTATTGTTCATCAATCTCAGATTTCAGCAGATCTGAATCCTGGTTTGTATCATATGGTTTGTCTAGAGAGGGTCATTATTCCCTATTTTAAAGCTAACACTGTCACTTCAATTGCTCAATACTCTGATGTCCACTCAAAGCTGTCCAATCTGCATCAAAATTTGTGTACATTTGATCACATGAATTTTAAATTTGTACGCGCAAATATTAATGTGAATTAGATAGCTTTGACATGGCATTAGACTCGACTAAAAATTTGTGAAGATTTCAGCCAAGGCAGTGTATATAATTTTGAAAGATATTCGATGTTGAATTTTGGAATCTGGACTTGACTAACTGGGACTTGAGACATTGTAAAAAGCAGTGCTGAAGGTGGGGAGCAGAGGGATTTTTTTTTTATATAAACTATAAATAGAAAAAAAAAAATTAACAAACTAATTTGATGGTTTTAGTTTTTACAAAAATCATAAGTATCAAGATGGGAATTCGGCCTGAACCAATTTTTTTTTTGTGTGCTAAAATGTTATCTCGGTCCCAAATTTTATTACCAAAATCCACAAAAATCTGTGTGGCCTTGTGTAATTTTTATTTTTTTATTTTTTATGACTGTGTCAAGATGGGAACTCGGCCCAACTTTTTTTTTTTTTGCTAATTCCACTCTGTGCCGAATTGGAAATTCGGCACAAAGAATATATATATTTTTAACTCAATCTAATTGGTCCACTGTATTTGTTTTTAATTATTTTTGCCTCTGTACTGAATTTCCAATCCGGCACAGCAGGTTTTTCTTTCTTTTTTTTTGGTTAAAACAAATTTCTAATTGGTTAAATGAAGAGTTTTTGTTAAAACAAATTTTAGTTTATTGAAGGGCCGATTCGCCATCTCGACACAAGGAAATTTTTTTATTTTTTATGGCACTTCATCAAACAACATGTAAAATTTATGGGACCGAATTCCAATCTCGGTACTTTTTTTGTAAAAACCAAAACCATCTTTTTCTATTTATGCTTTATAAAAAAAAAATCCGGGTAGCAAGGTTGGCCAAAATGCAGTACCACTTGTTTCATTAGAAACAAGGATGTTTATACAAGAATGGCCTTATAGGCGGATACCAAAGTAAAAAATTATTAACACTAATATCTTAAGCAACTAGAAAAAGCCTAAAAAAGGGTGAAAATAAAGTAGCCTAATTCGATTAATCCATCTTCATGAACTGCAATGAATGTATGTCTACTGTCTAGTCATATTTTATTTCTCAAAAATGGGATACAAAGCCCATGAAAAATATTTTAAAGATGGGAGCTCAAGAAATTGCTATAATCTTATGTTTTATACCAATGTTCTAAATACCTCACTATAATAGCACCGTTATAATTTTTACGGACTTATTTTTAGCTCAATTGTTTTGAGATTTTTCTTTCCTTTTTATCTTGTAGTTACAATCCCTTTGTAACTTAGTATCAATATATAAATGAGGGCATTGAGTCAATGACCCTCATTTTTTCCTGAATTCTATTTTGCACCCTCTGTTACGTTGTCATCAAAATTTTCAAAACATTTTCTTTATTAGGAAGATATATTGTAATATTGCAATTATGAATATCTTTATTTTACCAGCAATAACCAGCTTCCCTTCACTCCCTCTCTCTTTCTCATTCTCCCTTAAACTTATTGCGCAAGCATGCTTCAATAGTACTGGTACAATATCACAAGTACTGGTGCAAATAGACATATTGCATTGTAATAAATTAACAGATTCAGTAAATTTGCTGCTCTGTAAAACCCACCAGTTACAACCAAATCCTATTACTATTTTCCATTTTTGGCGTGGCCCCCGCAGGTCTCAAAACTGAATGTTTAATTATTTAGTTGATAACATCAATAGGATTGAAAGATTTAGTAAAATTACGTATGTTTATTTTTGACATAATACATGCAATATGCATGTATTATATTAATGAAAGGCCTACGGATAATTGGGCAAAAGAAAAAAATACACTCACAGGCTATTCATAATTATTTTGATCTCAAGCAATAAAAAAGAATGAGCAGCCTAACTAATGAAGGACATCAAGAATAAAATAAAGAGAGCCGAAAGAAACACACAAAAAAAGAAAGAAAATAAAATAAAATCGTTACAGCGTGGTATACATACAGACCACAAAGGGGAAGCGTACCTATCAAAATGGTTAAAAAAAATACGGACCAAAATATTAATCCTGAAATTATAATAATTTCAAGACAAATATCCATTCCATTAACAGTACCCATAATATAAAATATAATAAAAAATATATTATTTAGCGTCGTGTGTGAATTATTGACATAATAATTACTAGCAGAACAGTAAAACCGACATTTAGTTACTTTCCATACAATAACCATTATATTAAACTATCAAATTGTTTGCAACCTACGTTTTAATTTAATAATTATAGTAGCCCAATAATACCCAATACCAACACAACATCCAACAACAACATATTACAAGCCCAAAGCCCACACAGCCTATTAACCACTGAAATTGCTAAAGAAATAACCATACAGCCCTTAACATAGTGAAGTGCAAAGTGACTGGTCACAATTTTTTTTTTTTTTTTTTTTTCAAATTTAAGTTAATTCATTAAAAACAATATGTTACATAGATAAAAAATATAACAGAATAATTTAAAATAAGGAAACAAGTTAGAAAAATTGGTCATGCTATTATAATGTGTCATGTGATGTGATGTGATCAGTCCAATTTATGTGATGCGACTTGGTGTTTCATTTTTAATCGAAAGAAGGCACGTCATGCACCAAGCGAGTTATGTCACATGACATGACGAAACCAGTAACAACAAGACTAATTTTTTATTTTTTTACTATATTGTGTGAAATTCATACAACAACTATCATTGAGAGTGTCGGGACCACCAACAAATGAGCAAACTACAAGATCACCTAGCACCACAACATTAAAAACGCTTCTTCAACAAACTACAAAATTTCTCAAAACAATTTTTTTTTTTTTTTTTTGTAAAAGTGGATGTTTTTCCACCGATTTTATATTGAAACCAATAATATATTTTTCTTAGCAAGGTACCAAACAACTGGTACCAGTCTCAATACAGACCGACCAACAAAATTATTGCATCACGGAAACAAATTCTCAAATTAAGTCAAACGGAGCTTAGAGAAAAATGCAACAATTCAAATAAAATATGTCCAATTAAAATGAGAATTTTATAATTTTTAAATTAATTTTAATATAAATGACAATAAATTGAGTAAATCTGCGAGTTTTCAAAATTTAGACGGATAAATATTGTTAATTTTAGAAAAAAAAACTTAATTTCAAGATTTTGAAGGATATATGTTAAATTCCTCCTATTATAGGGTAATTTTGCATTAATTTCGATCCTAAATTTTTTATGACATCTACGTGCGCCTTTGATTCTCCGACTGGACCGGAGTGGCGGTAGCAATTAGCATTGTAATTAAGCAGTACATGGAAATTGCAATTCAGAACTTCAGATGAAATTCGAAAATAAACTGGAAGCTCAATTTTATTGGACATTTGGTTTATGTTTTAGGCCAGGCCCATTGGCCATATCAAGAAGAAGTGTGGGCTTTGAAATAAATATTGGCAGATTTCCTTTCTATTCATGGGAAAATATTGATGGATTTAGCACTTTAACAATACATGTAAGAAAACGGTGAAATCTGTTATAAAATAAAGGTAAACAAAAATAAATACGATAGAGAAAATGTAAAAATTGACAATTTCTTTATTCATATATTTCTCATATGTGTAATTCAAGATTACAATACAAACTATAAATTAAAAACATTACAATAATAAATAAGAGAATGAATTCTAAATAGTAGTGGATATAGATTCTAATGGTAGTGGGTAGTGGAGAAGTGAATGAGAATTAATATTGGAAGTTGCAAATAATTGAACCATCTATTATTATACAAAAAACTTGAGAACTAGTATTTGGTCCAGTAGTTAAGACACACAATCTCTGTGTGAAAGTTCATGGGCTTGAACTATTTGCGGTTTACAGTATGAACGAGCTACTCAGCTCGACTCATTCTGCTGGGATAAACCAAACCGAGTTCAAATTTTGTCTAGCTCGTGTCAGCTTGCTCATTGATAACCCCATCTTGAAAGCATAGATTGGGCCTCGGGACCTAATTAATTATATCAGAGCACACAAAAAAGCTTCGACATTTCATGTAATTGTTAAAATATTGAGTGTTCATTTAGAACAAAATTCATGTACGTACTGTGTTTAGACTAGATCAAGTTTATAGAATTAGTGTATATTATTATACTTCACAAAAAAAAAATATAAAAAATTAACACGTACATCTATAAGAAAATCCACTGGAAAAATCTGTGGACAAATAATATTGAGCAAAAAGGTGGAACTGGAGAGAATATTTAGATATTAAGCAAAACTAATAGTGTGTATACTGTTTAAATATATTGAGTACAGTAATAGTGTGTACACAGTTTAAATATATTGAGCAAAAAGCCGTAAAATTCATCTACTGACAGCTATTATATATAATATATTTTAACTTCGATCAAAATGTGTGATAATTCTAGAAAACATTACAAGTGTGCGCGGTCTAATAGTTAAGTATAATATTTCTGAAATGTAAAAAAAATCATAAAAAAATACATATACATATACGAGCATAATTAGCTAGAGTGTTCTTAAGTACACCAAACTCCTTTGTGAACTTAACTCTTAAACCTATCAGATTAGTTTTAAAGGACAAATCTAAACTACTAAAACTGATCTGATCTATTTTATGAGTAATGTGTTTACATGCAAACAGTTTAAATTTTCTAATTAATTTTGTATAGAGTCAAGTAATAAAAAAATGAATTCATCCAAATTAAGTTATAAACCTTCTAATTTTACCGCTTAATTTTATACTAAAATACTTATAAATTTTAAATATTTTTGCTTGTAGACATATCACTCACAAGATAGCTCGCTTTCAACTGTTTAAAATTCATTACAATCAATCCGATAAATTTTAAAATTAAGTTAATATTTTTCTTGATAAACTTAAAATCACCTAGTTCTACTCTCTACAGGGGCGGATCTACACTATGTCTAGGGAGTGCTAAGTTACCTCATAATTTTGAAATTTTTAATCACATATGTTGAATTTAATTAATTTTTTTTTATTTTTTGAAGTTTTTATATAGTTCAGCTCTCTTCATATATAAAATGTTAGATGTCTGCTTGTAGTCTAGTGGTTAAAACTCTATTTTATTCTTGAGAGATCATACGTTCAAATCTCACTAGCTATAAATTAATAATTATGTATTTTAAATTTTAGTCTCTAATTAAATTTTTTAGTTCCGCGCTGACTCTCTACATATACATATAAATATCCTGATAATCTGGATCTTGCCGACCGGCCGCCCCACAAGTTTTCAACCAGAGCACAAATTAATGATTTGGAAGTAATGTTTTGTTTGAACTCTGAAACATCCGGATGCACTTAAAAATTGTACTTATTACCAGAAAGACTTAACCCTTGAAAAGCAGACTACTAGTTGCAGATCATGGGGGGCACGTGACGTTATTTCGTACCAATCCATGATTGCTTGCATCTTGCATTATGAATTTACGACGGTGAGGTGTAATGCAAAAGCACGACTTATCGGTACGTACGGCACATATAGCTAAGGGAACGGTGCGCCTTATTAAAGATGCTGTGTCTCTGTACTGTGTCTTAAGTTCTTAACTGTGTTGTGTCTGAATTTTTTTGAAATCAACACCGTTTTGTTAAGTACAACACATTTAGACATGGACACAACACGAGTACGACACGGCCCGTCTAATTTCCTACTTCGATATTTTTTCAAAATTTTGTTTCAATTTTTTATTACTTACAAATACTTTTCCAAATTATATAAAATCACAATAAATGGTACAAAATATTAAAAAAACTAATCCAATTTATTTTTGATATCTTTTCATATTTTTTTTTTTTTTGGAAATTTACATATTTTTAAAGTAACAAATTATTAAAATCTTTTTTTTCGTAGTATTGAGTCTCTACGTCGTCTCGAAAGAGCAGACCGTGACGACGACCGGATCCGCTCTTTCGACATATTTCTTGTTATTTCTTTTAATTTTTTGAGGTTGAAGTTGCTTAGGCTCTGTAGTCGATCTTCCAGAACATTCATCTTCAAAACAGAAGATTCTAGAATCTTCTTCTTATGCTTTCTTGGCACAAGTTGTTGTCGAGTTTTCTTCTCTCAGTGAATCATCAGACGAGCTCCATCTTTTTGCACAAACTCTTGTCCTGTAATCTTTTCCACAACAACGATACTCCTCTGTGTCGTCTCGTCATCATCACCCTTCTTGATGATGGTTGTCAATTCAGTGCTCTCTTGTGGCTTCTCCTCATCAGCCACTATGCACCTCACAACTCCAATCTCATTTCTGATCGGTTCATTAACTGGTTCCTCGAAGAACCATGAGTCAAAGTCAATCTCCTCATCTTTAGGCTCACCGGTCTCTTTGATGTCCTCTATGTCGGCCACCGATTTCATCACAATAGCAGCTACTGCATCCCACTCTTCTTCACTTGGGACCTCCTCCAGTGCCTTCTCCTTCGTGGTCACCACGAAGCTTCCTTCGTTCTTCCTAAACTGAAACTCTCTCGCATAGTGCCCTTGTCGTCCACAATTATAGCACTCCAATCTTCCACTCCGGTATTCACCACTTTCAGCTCCTTTGTCTTCTTGGCCTCTAGGAGCTCTCCCTGAACACGAACATCTCTTACATTGTTCATGGAAGGCCTTCTCTGTCTCAAGTTGTCGTCGATACCGGTTTCTGCTCGACTGTCCATGTCGACCACTATACATGGCATTCTCCTCTTCGTACTATACTGTCAAATATGCCAGCTGCTTAGCAAGAGCTTCCTAACTGGCCAACAAATTCTCCAGTTTTAGTAGGGTTAGTTGCGTCGCCCATTCTTGAATTGCTGTGATGAAATCACTATACTCCGGCCTCATGCCATTAATTCAAGATTATCCGTCGCATTCTATCATCGCCAATTTTTGCATTGGCATCTAGCTACTCAATCTCTCTAAACAAATTCTTTATTTTAAGAAAATATTCACTTACAGCCATGTCACCTTGGGAGATATTCATCAGCTCTCTCTCGAGCAGTTGCAGTCAACTTGTGTTCTTTCTTGAAAACAATGCGATGAAAACATCTCATGCCTTTTTTGGTGTCTCCACATCTTCAACGTGAGACAGTAAGCTCTTGTTTACCGTAGCCTTCAACACGAATAATGCTCAACCCGCCTTTACCTTCCACTTCTTGTAAGCTCGGATCAAATTTGGTGGCGGTTCGATCTCATCACCAGCCACAATCTCTCAGAAGTCTTCACTCTGCAAAAATGACTTAATGCACGTACGCCAGTCTCTGTAATTATAATTATTCATTCTCACTCAGACCACTCATGCTATTCAAGTCTGACATTCCAGCACAACAAATAACTCACGGGTTAAACAAACTTTCTAGCCAACAAAACCTAACCCGTTTTGATACCACTTATTAATTATTAACTTTATTTTTATAACTAAAAGAGGAGTACTACAAGACTTGTGTATTTCTCACTTTCTCTTATACACTCACGGACACCTACTCACATATCAGCCTTCACCTATTTATATCATTCAATGTTGGTTAGGACAAATTCTAAATTATACATGATGCATAGATGTTTCTAATAATATTATAAGAGGAGGGATCGGATTACACCTTTTTTTTTGACACATTTTGACACCTATCATTTTTGAAGTTCAAATAGTCAATTCAAACCGTTCAACATGATTGATATATTAAAATATGTTTGGAGATAAAATTTTACATTTTTTTGAATTTTTTGAATATTTATTAAGATGGTTACAAAATCGTTATTTTCGGACCATTGAAAAACAACAATTTTGTAACCATCTTAATATATAGTAAAAAAATTCAAAAAAATGTAAAATTTGATCTCCAAGCATATTTTAATATGGTTATCATGTCCCACACCTGCGAAGAGAGAAAGAAGGCTCTGTTCTAGAAAAGTTTCTATTGTAGAGCTTAATTGTTGAATGTTCGGATCGACTGTTTGGATTTTAAAATTGCAAAATTGACCTATAAAAAAAATGTCAAGATGTGTAAAAAAAAGAGTGTAATTTGATCCCTCCTCATATTATAATGCTAGTTTCTAGAATTTTCTCAAAGTACCGACTAGGTATAAGTCGGTTGAGACACCTCAAGAGTTTATGGAATGTTCGTGATTTAATTATCTAATTGGGCTTACTACTTCAACATCATCCATCAAACCGCCCTAATCCGCAGGTACAACCTTCAACAACTGTAGTTAAGAGTTCTAAATTCGTGCCGTGCCATGCCGTGCCAAGCCGTGCCGTGTCGTGCCAAAAATTGGAAGAGGTCGGCACGGCACGGTTAAGACACGGCACGTTTAGGCACGCCGTGCCTAAACGTGCCGTGTCTTAACCGTGCCGTGTCTAATCGTGACGTGCCTGTTCGTGCCGTGTTGTTTTGGCACGGCGTGCCTTATTCATGTTGATCGTGCCGAAAATTAAAAAAATCCAAAAAATAAGTAAAAAAATTACAAAAATATAAAAATATGAAAAAAATTCTCAATTTTATAGATCGTGTATGCACCAACCAGATGCTCATTGCATTATGATCCCGAGTTCCTGACCACCAAAAATACTTTACCAATATTTATTTCATTTTCTAATTACTGCCGCCCGTTAAATTAAAAAAAATTAAACTTTCGTGCTTGTCGTGCCTAGTCGTGCCTAGTCATGTCGTGCCTAAATGTGCCGTGTCTAATCATGTTCCCGTGTCGTGCCGTGCCGTGTCCCGTGCCGTACCTCTCCTTGTAAACGTGCCGTGCCGTGTTCTACAGTAGGAAACCCAAACACGGCACACTTAAGGCACGGCACGTGAACAGTACCGTGCCGTGTTCCGTGCCGTGCTGTGTCCTTATCGTGCCGTGCCGTGTTTCGCCGTGGCACGGTTTTGAGAACTCTAACTGTTGTGAAAAAAAACTTTTGACAGTTAAATTTAATGCAATCATGCTATGGGACAGTTTCACCTATTATTTTTTCTTATAATTGGAAGCAGGTAAACATGACCCTTTACCAGTTTTTTTTTTAATCAATTTATTTGTTCATTCGAGGTCCAATCTAAACCAAACAAACACGCGAGAATCAGAACAAACGACATCAATCAATGCGATTTCTATTAGTTTATTAATTCATTAAATTACAGGTGAATTACTTAATCCACTAGAGGCATGGATTGACCCCACCACAAAATTAAGCCACAGACAATTCCCCACCTATCAGAGAGAGAGAGAAAGGAAAAACAAAAATATAAAAAGAGTGGGAATAGAAATAAAGACGTACGAGTGGGGAATCAAGAGAGAGGTCCCATATAGATCCTGCATCCTGGTATTGCATTGCAATATTGTCGGTGTGCCGCACCATGATCCCGATGCCATCTTTATAATCGTGCTCGGCACATGACCTGTACTCTGTAGGGAGTCCGTGTCCCTCCTGTTACTGGGTCCGGATCTCCTAAACTAACTCAATTTTTGAATTTTGAATTGAGACTGTCTGATTCCTGATCCGTCGTTTGGGATCATCTCGAAATTCGAATTTGCCACTTGAGATGCGTATGCTTCAGTTTCAAATGGATAGTCTCGGATTCGAATCGAATAGTTCTAATCTAAAACCCAATTTTTGAGTTCATTGAATCTGAATTCCCAATTACCTATAGAGAATCTGATTTGAGCTTCGTGCCAAGTTAAAAGACTAGTCTGAATTTATCACGAATTTTTGTTGTTATATGTACCCTTATCTTTTTAAGTTTACTGATAAAAATTCTTATTTATATTGTCCTATCAAATACGACACAAATATAATAAAACATATATAATAAAGTTAACGAAATTACGGAATATTCATAACAGTGTGGATTAGTTCATTCGCAATAAACAGACGATAGTTAATCGCATAACTAGCAACAGGACATTGAAGTGGTCGATTTAATTAAGATACTTTTTCTATGCATGAAACAACATGCATAATCTCATCTCGCAAGTTTTAAAAGAATCTTTTATTGGAACATATTTTAGCGGCGTTTTTTTCAATTTGGTTATACGTACGTACGTGATTGACACCTAGGAAAATTAAGAAAGCAATTACAGTTAACTTAGTGAAAAAAATTGCATAGCGGTAGCAATAGCGTGTAATGATAAAAGCGGTCAGGTATTACAGCTATATCAGTCGTAGCTGAAATAACGTACTTTTATCTCATAGTGTAGCTTTTATGGTTTGAAAAAGTTATTACGGAGCTATAGCATAGCTATAGTTAGTTATTTAGAATACTAATACGGATAGTGTATTAAGTTATAATAATTTTTACTAATTTAGGTCGGATTGGTTGTTAATTAGAATTTTGTGTAATCTTAAAGTAATTATTTAGTGTAAATTTAAAATATAACCGGAGTTGTAGCAAGGTTTAATACGGTGACACTACAAGTGATGGGCAAAAGTAATAGAGATTTTCTAAGGTTCATGTCTTTCTATGAGTCTAATATAATGAGTTGTCCAAGCACCAGTCACTACCGCATGCGACCTAAAACTTTACCCGTAGGCGACCCCGCATGCGACACAGTCACTACTCGCAGGGTGCCGTGGTGTCCTGTTGATGTGTTGTGTTAGATTATAACACAATCCAACACGTGTTCATTCACGTGACATGTCTCCTCTTAATTGAATATGAAACACCGCAACAAGTTATGCAAAACTGACTTGATCACGTCACGTCATGTCACATGACATGTTAGATGACTATTTTTTTTTTTCAATATTGTTTATTTATTCTAATTACTTTGCAATATTTCTAATTTTTTAGATATTGTTTTATTTTTTATATGAACTAATTCAAATCTGAAATAATTAATTATGACTAGTTATGTCATGTATGATCACGGTATTATTGCACCTACGTGATTGTTTTCTATTATTTTAGTAACCAAAATAAATATTCATTATCATGCCTTGCTTGATATAATGTGATCAAATCGCAACGTATTAATTATATTAGGTCACATCACATTTTTCCTTCGCTAAATCCACTATGCATGCTTATTTTATAATCTCTAGTATTGAGAAAGGGGATCAGCTTGGGTTTGATGCCCATCGGACTCAAACTGAGTTCAATGGTATCTATGACCGTCAATCCGCTTTAAGATCTGTGTGTGTCGCTCTAATATTCGTGCAATTTATTTTAATATTCGTGTGCATAGATCTTAAAGCGGATTCAATAGTTATGGAACCTATCGAACTCAGTTGGAGTCCGATGAGCATCGGACCCAAACTGCTCTCTTGAGAAAGATGGCAAGGAGAGAAATGAAGAAAAATAAATTAAAGATGAGGAGATAGGAGTAGGTCCGATGGACATCGGATCTACTTTTAGGTTCAATGAACTTTATCACCGTATGATTAGTATTAAGATCTGTGCACACTAAACAGATGTGCACAAATTTCGATGCATTTTGCACGAATTTTAATTCAATCAAATGGTCACTGTACCGATCAAACCAAAGTAGATCCGATGGGTATCAGACCTAATCTGAATTCAAAGGTGAGATGTTGTCGGATGATAGCAATTTCGATCATTTCATGTGGTACGGTGATATGATATAAATTATTCTTTCTTAGTGTTGCCAAAGAAGTTAACTACTTTTTTGTAATAATTCAGTTGATACTTGATGTTCAAGTTCAAATTTCTTTTTATTCTATGCCCTAGCTAAGCATCATTGAAATTTGAACCTATGATACATATGGTACATGCGATAACATTACGATCTGAACCTTCTTTTCATGATATCGAATGGTACTGTACGATATGATATAAATTATTCTTTATGGTGTTGCAAAAGAATTGGCTACCTTTTTTAATAATCAGTTGATGGTGAACTTTCTGTCATTTAAAGTTCAAAGGCATAATTGAAATCTGAACCTAATGATATGATATGGTACAGTACGATATGAACCTTCTTTTTATATCATGTGGGCCGGTACGATATGATATAAATTATTATTTTTTTGTGTTACAAAAGGAATTAGCTACTTTTTTTGTTGTAATAATCAGTTGATGTTAAACTTTCTCTTTATTTGAAGCCCACAAGCATAATTGAATTTTGAACCTATGATATTCTACGGCAACGATATTAACATTCTTTTCTGAGAACTAGCTTTGGTCTAGTGGCTAAGGCACATGACCTCTCACTGTCATGGGTTCGAAACTCAGATGGGGAAAATTCTTTGTTGTAATAACAAATGTATTAAATAGTTGGATACCTTGATCTCCAACATTTACTAAAAAAAAACCTTCTTTTCTGTCATGTGGTACGGTACTATATGATATAAAAAATTCCTTTTCGTGTTGCAAAATGAATTAGTTAGCTTTATTTTATTTGAGGAAGGTTCAAATGCATTATGGTTTTGTCTTCTAATTATGTTCCATATTTTTATCTTAGTTTTCAAAATTCGAACAGTCAATTCGAACCGCTCAAAACTGAGACTAAATTTTACATTTTTTAGAATTTGTTTATTATTTTTTTGTAGGTACAATATCGTTTTTTTGGATGGTCCAGGATCTCCTGAAAACTGAGATTTTGTACCTACCAAAAAAATAGTAAACAAATTCTAAAAAATATAAAATTTGGTTTCCAAGTATATTTTTATTGTAATAATTATTTGAACGGTTCAGATCGACTGTTCGGATTTAAAAACAAAGATAAAAGACGTAGAGCATAATTAGAGCACAAAATTATAGTGCATTTGAACCCTCGTCATTTTATTTTATAGTAATCAGTTGATGTTGAAGTTTCTTTCTATCCAGAACACATAGGCATAATTGAAATTTGAACCTATACGTTGTTTTAATCACATGTTTTAATGTGATTATCTAATTTAAATAGTACATTGCATTGTTATATTCTATGAATGCTTTTTTTTTTTTTAAATTTATTGGAGAAATTCTATGTATACCTTCCACAAAATCTCAAAATTACGGATCCCCCCTCTACAATTCATAATATTATATCTACCCTTCTGAATTTCTAAAACTCACAATTATACCAAATTTATTGACTTTTCTATTAAAAGTTCAAACTCATTTCAAATTTATAAAGTACCTGTTTTACTCTTTATTAAAAAAATATAGATATATATAATATGTGTAAGAAAGATAGTATACCTTCTAACTGATCAGTTTTCGAGGACAAATGATTCATTTTTTTATTTCTGATGCACATAAAGTGACATTTAGGTATATGTTTGTGTTTGTATCACTAGTAAAAAAATGAATAATTTGCTCTTAATACTGACAAATTAGAAGACTAAATATTTCTCATAAACATGTTACAGATTTAATTTTGTAATAAAGGACAAAATGAGTACTTAATAAATTTAAAGTGAGTTTTAATAGAAAAATCATTAAATTGGGTAAATTTGTGAGTTTTTTAATTTTTGAAGAATAAATATGATGTTGTGAATTTTAGATGATGAAATATGTAATTTGGAGGTTTTTGAGGGGTGTATACATAAAATGACCCCAATTTATACAGCGCACTTTAAACGTTCGTTCCATGTACTTGTATAAAAATATTTATTAGCAACGAATTAATATCTTGTTTTTGTGCGAACTAAAACGAAATTTGTGATATAAATGAAAACCATTATCGAAATGCCTTGTATATATATGCAAAAGGCATCATATAAATCAGAATTTTACGCGTCTTGTCAATCCGATCTTTGTGCTTTTGTTTGATGGTCTCTCTTGGCCCGCATCTCCACTCTACTAGATTCGATCTCTGCTTTTGATGGATATGAACGGCGTGATTTGGAGACCAGATTTGGTTCTTTAGTCCTATGTCTTATCAGGCAAAGAAGATCGATGCAATCGAGCATATGTTTGATTTCCGGTGATTCAACTTCCACATTCAGGGCGCTCTGTTGTTACTTGATATCATTTCTTGGTGGGACCTCATCCTGCACCTGCAGCTAGGGCTGTAAATGAGCTGGGCTTTAGCTCAGCTTGTTAATTCTGGACCGAGTTGTTAGCGAACCAGCTCGTTAATAGCTCGCGAGCTAAAATCTCAGTTCAAACTTGTGATGAGCCAGCTTGCGAGCCAGCTCACGAGCCACGAGCTGGCTCACTGGGTTCGGTTGGACCTTGTTTTAAGAAGAAAATAAAT